>JAOXJM010000033.1:40372775-40398500 GCA_026413425.1 Tringa solitaria
GATGGGATGGGATGGGATAAGCCAGCCCTGCCCAGCCGCCTCGCCCGGGCCCCAGCTCGGGCCGGGCTCGCAGATTTAGATCTGAACCGCCAAAAATTGTCAGGGAAATGACAGGTTGCCATGGCAACCGCATCGCCCGGGAATGGGGGGGAGACCGGGCGAGTGCCCCCCGCCGCCCCGCTCCTCTGCTCGGCGCAGCGCCTCCCACCGCCCGCATGTGGTGCGCGCCCGCCCCCTATTGGCTGCCCCCAGCCTTTAGCCACGCCCCCTAGCGACAGTCCCGCCTCTTGGAGACGACCCTGCCCTGCGGGGCGGCTGGGGAAGCGGCGCCGCCGGAGCCGCAGCCGATGGGCGTGGCGGGGAGGCGTGACCGCCGGTGGGGGGAAGACCAATAGGACCGGCGGGGGTGTGTGGCAGGGCCAATGGGAGGTAGGGGGCGTGTCCCGGTAGTGGGAAGCGGGGCGCGCGGCGGCGTCCGGGACGCAGCGACTGGGGTGAGTGAGAGAGGAAGGGACGGGGGGAGCGGGGCTGGAGACGGGGGTCCCCCGGGCTTCCCCCTCCCCGGGGCGGCGGGGGCTCCTCTCCTCATTGCCCTCTCGCGACATAACCCCCTCGGTGGAGGTTTCCGAATCCCCGGTCCCGGTGGGCTGGGGCAGGATGGTCTCACGGGCCGCTCCGCTGGCCCATTGCGCAGAGGAGGACACCGGGGGCGCATCCTCCCGTCCCCTTTGGCAGCCCCGGGGATGAGCTGGCGGGGGGTAAAAACACGGGGCGGAGGGGATACCCCCACATACACCCACGCATGACGGGGACCGGGTCCACGCGGGTGATGGCGGAGGCAGATTGGGGCCACCGGTGCGGTTCGGGCGGAGAGGCGTGCGTCAGCGCTGCCGCCTCCTCACTGCCGCTCACCCCCGGTCTCGGGGAGCCCCGGGAAGGGGCAGAGCGCTAGGGACCCACTGTCCGGGCAGCTGGGGGGAGCCCGACGGCGTGGGACTGACAGTGGGTCCGTGGAGTGCCCACGACCCCGGGACTGCAGCCTCAAGGGCAGGGAGAGCCCGTGGGTCCTATGTTCACGGCCACTGTGAGCCTAGGTGTGATGCCCACCTTGGTCCCCAAGCCCTCCCCTACAGGCCACATGCTTTGCCCCTGTTCTGGGGCTGCTTTCCCCATGTCCCCCACCTCCTGTGGAGCTGTGTCCTGTCCCGAGGTCTCCTCCCGCCCCTTGCTGCCCATGGACAGTTTCTGTGTCCCGGTGCACCTCTTGAGCCATCCCCAAATCCTGGGTTTTTCTCTCCTGGCCCTTTTTCAGGATAGATCATCTTGTCTTTGGGCAGCAGCACTGTGGGGCATGGGGGCCATGGTAAGGGTCTGCTGTCCACCCAAGCCCCCAACTGCTGGAGAGCCTCCCCGCCCTTTCAGCTCTGCTTTTTTAAGTCATATTTTCCCCCAGCTGACGCTGTTGATGTTTTTTACATGAATTTCCTTGTGCTTATCAGGCTGGACTGCTGACAGCGCTGTTTCGGGCACCTGCATCCTACTGCTGGATTCCTCGGGTGCCTGGTGGTGTTACCAGCCTGTATTTGGGCTTCCATGGCTTCCCGAGGGGCAGTGGGGGTGGGTGACCCCAGGGAGGAGGTTTTAGCTTCAGCTTCCATTGAAGGGATCTTTGGGGGTGTCAGGTCCCAAGCCCCCGGGTGGGAGGGGGGGTACGTGAGTCCTGTTGTTCCCAGCCTGGCTCCAATGGCTCCTCCTGCCTTCATCCAAGGGTCAGTGCTCGCCCTGGGGCTGGGGGTGCTGTGGGGGCTCCCCATTGTCCTTCAGGGCTGCCAGGGGAACTCAGTCTTGGGGAGGCAGCATCAGCTGGGCTGGACAGAGTGACTCTTCCCATGGGAACTGTGCTGGTAGGCCCGGGGAAACGGGTTTGGGGTTTCTGAGTTTGCTGACAGCCTGCAAGGCTTCCCCAGCTTGAGGCTTGGTGTGGTGGCTGCCAGAACCCTTGTGTGTGGGGGGGGAAATGGGGAAACTGAGGCACAGAGTGCTCTCTGCTTGGTGCTGATAGCTGGGAGACGTGATGGTTGTGCTGGGGTACGAATCCTCCCTTTCCCAGGCAGGGGCTGGCTGCCTCCCCAAGGGCTGGCAGAGCAGGAGCTGGAGCTGACCGGGTCGTGGTGGCACGGACAGAGGTGCTGCCCGTCCTGCCACTTGCTCCTGCCCTGCCTGTGTGATCGGGGTAGAGTTGGGCACAGGCCCTGGCGTGCTGCCCGCGGCTGCCCAAAGCTGGGCTGCCAGACGCCCCCGAGCTGCCGGCAGGCTCCTCCCCGGCAGGTCTGTGCCGGAGTCTCAGCCGTGCGGTGCCGTCACGTCTGTGGTGCTCGGCTGGCTCTGGGACCCGGCGGGGACAGCCGCTGCCATCCCTGGCTCTGCCTGCCCGCTGCCTAATCCTGACCATTCCCTCCCCAGCTCCGGCGCTCGGGAGCGGTGGCAGCCCCGGAGGATGGCCTCCTGCCCGTGCCTTTGAAGTTTCGCGCAAGGACGACCGCTGCGGGGACACATGGCTACGGCTAGCAAGGGTGAGTGTCCCTGCTGTCCCCCCTGCCAGCACCTCACCCCCTCCCGGGCTGCCTGCCCCAGCCTGGGGCCAGTCTCCAGGTTCGATGCTCCTTCCCGGTGAAGCCCCTCTGCCCTGTGCCCTGTTGGTGGTCCCTCTGCCTGCAGCCGTGGATGCGAGGGCTGCCCGTTCCGTGCCCGGGGAGCGGCTGAGCAGGTTAAGAGGCTGTGGGGGACCGTTTGAGGCGTTGCTGCTGTTTTTCTGCTGCGAGTTGCAAGCGAGCGCTCCCTGAGGGGGCTTGTGGCAGGCTCGGGGCTCTGGTGGGGAGCTGCTGGCATTGCTCAGCTGTGATGCCCCCTCCAGTGATGGGCACAACCCCTGGCACTCCCTGTCCCAGGCAGGGCTGCTCTGGGAGGCAAGGCGATGGGTGCTGGATGCTCCTGGGGTGTTCCTGGCCTCTCCCAGAGCCTGGCTGCTTCCCCAAAAGGCTCCGGGCAGTGCTGGGCTCAGGGAGCTGGGCGCTTTGTTGGTGCCGGGAGGGGACCCCCAAAAGGCTGCTGGTGCGAAGTGCCCTGCGGCGGCAATTCCCGGCTCTCCACCGCATCGAGACAAAGACCGAAGAGACTCTTTGTGCTGCTGCTGGGCGTGATTTCGTCTCCCTTTGTGTGCCCGGTCACGGCTCTGGCCTCCGCAGCTTCTTCCTTGCTGCTGGATGGCTCCATCCCGGCGGCTTTCCTTCTGCCGGCGGTGAAGCCTCCTCCGGCTTCCCGGCAGGACAGGGACCAGGGGAGCAGTCTCCCTCGGTGGTGATGCCGAAGGACAGGCAGGTTGCCTCCTTCCTGGCGGCGTGGGGGAGCGTGGCTGTGAGTCCCTGTGGGGAGCAGCTTGCTGGGGGATCGCTGAGCCCTCTGTGCTTCCCTGCTCCCAGCCCCGCTTCTCTGGGTGCGCTGGGGCCTGGGTACCCTCGTTTTGGGAGCGACATGGTGACTCTGAAGGTGGCATTTGCTGCCAGATGCTTGTGATTGCTGTTGACACGTGCGAGGCAGGAGGCTCCCCCTACTCTGTAGAAGGGGTTGGGTTGGACACCCAAACCCAACAGACTGGCTGCCAGCACGCTGACTGTGTGGGGTCCAGCAGGTCCTAGTGGTCCTCTTGCTATGACTGTGGTAGGACTTGGGGACTCAGGATAAAGCACACCAGCTCTGAGTGATTTCTCTGCCCAGCTCCTGCCTGATGGAGCCCCTGCCTGTGCCTCCCTTTGCTGCTGGATGTTTGTAGGATGCACAATTGCATTTCACCCCTAATGAGATTTCCATGCTGGCTGACTCACGGTGAGTCCTGCGTGGGTGGGTGCCCCTGCCCCTTCCACCCTGCCCCTCGTGCCCACGGCTGCAGAGGTGCCACCATCATCCGTCCAGGCTCTGCCAGGGCGAGGACCATCCCTGTCAGCCCCTCCTGAGCCGGGACAGGGGCACTGCGCAGTGCAGCTTCTCAAGGTCACCGGGGTGCGTGCTGACGGGTGACCCGGTTCCCGGGACAGCTGGTTCCTGGGACAGCTGCCCACGGTGCCTGGCTGCCACCTTCGCCTTCCTCTGACCTCCCTTTTTCCCGAGGGTCTTCAGACACTGTGCCAGGGGCTAGCCAAGCACCGTGGCTGCCTGGGTGGACAGTGGCTGGGTGCCCTCTGGAGACGCTCATCCCCGGGGGCCAACAGGCTTCCCGGGCTATGTGCCGGGCATCAGCTGCACTGCCTCCAAGCACCACATGATGAAGACACATATTTGGGATTTTCTCTGCTGGTCTCGTGGCGGGTGTAAGGGTTTGGGTTCTCCAAGCCTGGTGCTGGCATCAGGATGCCCAGTGGCAACAACTTGCTGTAGCCTTGCCCATTAGCTGCAGCTTCCAGCCGGCTTATGGGATCCACGCAGATCCCTCGGCTTATCTTGCCCTGTGGCACTCATAAAAGCTCTGTGGGGCAGAGGGTGGCTGTTCCCTGTCATGGGGGGCTGGGGGCTGCCTGTGTTTCAGCGTGGAGGGTTCCATCTGTGTCCCTCTCCCCACTGCAGCCACGTGCAGCTGCGTCGCTCTGCAAGCGGCCGAGTCTCTTGTTTTCCCCTGCGTGCGGGGAAGGGATTTCTGCCGAGCTGTTCCGGCTGAACAATGCCGAGTTATTAAATCTCCGGCGTTTCCAGCCTGCCAAAGCACAAAGAGCCTTTTCTTTAAGGAGGCGGCAATCTGCTCCCGGCCACTGCCAGATGGATGCAATCGGCAGTCGGACCTGGGGGTTTCTTGGGGTGTTGTGGGGTGGTGGCGGGGGGGGAGAGAAGAGGCTTTTTATTTTTATTTTTTTTTCTTGGAAGCTCACAGAGGTTGTATTGCAAAGGTGCAAGCAAAAGGGCACATAGTGTTTGTGCCTCTGTACGGCCTCCTGCTGGCCATGGGGACCTCGGTGTCCCCAGGCAGGTGCCATTGCATTTTTGGGTTTCCCCAGGATACTGTGAGGTTTGCTCCCCAACATGATGGCCAGCTTTGCAGCCCCAGAGATCCCTGACCAGCACCCTGGGATGTGTGGGAGCCCTTCCCTGGGGAAGCTTTCCTTCCCCTCTGTCCTTGTCCCACCTGTGCCCCCTTCCTGCCACAGTCTGTGTCTCTGCTTGTCCCACTCCTCTGCCCGGAGAGCAAGCAAATGCTGCTGAGCCTGGGGAATGGATGGGATGCTCGAAGTCTCCGAGCATCCACTGGCCCAGGTGTTCCTCTGCTGCTTGGAGGGTGAGCTTTCTGTGGCTGCTGGTCACCAGTGTCCGTGTGCCTCCTCCCCAGCCCGTGGCACAGGACGTTTCTGAAATGAGAGGGGGGACACTGGGGAAGCCCCTCCGTGCTCCAGCCCCGGTCCTTCCCTGGAGGTTGTGGGGGGACACAGAGCTGGGGATGAAGGGGGTGCGTCCCAGGCGGGCAGAGGGTGATGCCTGGGCTCTGTCCTCTCTTCCCTGCACAGGCAGCAAGGCAAAGGGCGGGGGGGTGCGCTTCGCCCCCAGCCAACCCGCTGAGGGGACCCACGGCCACGTGCACTTCGACGAGAAGCTCCACGACTCGGTGGTGATGGTGATGCAGGAGAAGGATGGCAGCTTCCTTGTCAAGGTGGGAGCTGGGACCTGGGGGATGAGCATGGTACTGCTGACACACTGGCCTGTCCTCACACCCGGCAGCAGGGCTGGGTCTGTCCTGGGGGCCGTGTGGGGGTGGGTGGACCCCTCAGTGCTGCCCATTTTAGCTCTCTGAGCTGTGGGGCTCCTGCTGCCCATGGCTTCTGCTGCCCGGGGCTCTGCCCGGTCTGGGGAGGTTTCCCTCACTGCCCCTCTGGACGTCACTCTGTCTCCATTACAGGTCTCAGATTTGGGGATGTTTCTGGCCCCTCTCACTTTCTAGCCTACCTGGGGGACCTAGGACCACCCCAAGAACCCAATAATGTGATAAATGCTTTGCTCTGGATTCACCCATTTATCACCTGATTCCTGCTGCTGCATCCAGCCTCTGCTAGCTACAGGGGTGGGTTTGGGGCCAGCTGGGGGGGGCTCCCGGCCTGTGTTGCTGCTGCCTGATCTGGGCAGCGTTTGCAGGGTGGTCAGGCCAGGTCCAACAGGCTGGGGTGGGATGCAGGCCACCTCTGGAAATGAGGGTCTGGGGGTGTCACAAGCAGTGGATCCCAGTCCTAGCAGGGCAGGCTGGTGGGACCTTCTGGCCCTGCTGCGCCTGGGGGGGATGTGGGACTGTCTCCTCTGCCCCCGTTTGGAGGGGATGGGGCTGAGTCTCACCCTGCGCACCAGCAGTGCTGTGGCTTCTCCTCGCTCCCCTCCAGCCACGTGCCTGTGGCCATGGGAGGGGGTTAGTGTGGCTTCAGGTTTGATGGTGGCTCCCAAACCATGCAGGGGGCTGGTGATGGCAGTGGGGACAGCAAGTCGTCTTTAATGACACCTTATATTTCACCCCAGCAGGTTTGTAGACCCGAGCATGCGCTGCCTGCCCGATCCCACAGCTCCTCATCCCACGCAGCAGGGCTGAGTGCTGGCAGCGGAGGCTTTGGTGCTGGTGTGCTGTGGGCTTTGGTGGTGGCGGGGTCTGGGTGTGAGATGGGCAACTTGGCAGTGACTTGGAGGTGCAGGTTGCCGGTCCTCTGCCTGGAGGACCTTTACTGTGGCCGCTTCGCCTTATGCAAAGCTGGTCCCTCGGTCCAAGCCTCTCCTTTGGAGGCCCTTTTTTTCCCCCCAAGGAATAAACCCCTCGGAGAGCATGGGGGTTGCTCCGGTGCTGCGTGCGGGAGAGCAATCTGAAACTCCCTTTCAGCTCTGAGTCAGTTATTTGTATCGGGCGGATGATGGGTTATCGCCCTGAAAACAGCAGTGAATTGCTTAGCAATTGCCGATCTGTGGGTGGTTGTTATTATTTTTCCCACCCGTGCCGTGCAGCGTGCCGCGGGCGCCCCGGCACTGCACGTGCCTCTCCGGGGAAGGGGGGCAACTGCCTGCTGCCCTTGGCACTGCCAGCCTGGATGGCACAGCGGGACCAGCCTGGCTCAGCGTGCTGGTGCCATGTGGGTCTGAGCCATGTTTAATCATGCAGCTTTTCCTACTGGGCAGGTTTGGGGTGCACACCGTGCCCCACCTTGTGTTTCAGAGGCAGGAGGAGATCCCCCATCCTCTCCCCGGTGGAGAAGAGGCTCTTTAGGACTGGCCACCAAATGTCTTTCCATGATCTTAAAATCCCCAAAGCTGCTCGTTGTCATTTCTTGTTGCAGTGATGCCTTGGAGTGCTCGTGGCCAGGAATGTGCAAGCATATGGCACGCATTTCATATCTGTGTGTGTATAGATAGATATGTGTGTGTGTGTGTATTATATATGTATTTATGTGGTGACTGAGGTGCAGCTTGGAGCAGGCTGCACATGTGTGCATGGAAGACCGACGGTTCCCGGCTGAGCTGTGCCTGTGGCAGAGCTTGCTCACCCTACTACCAGCAGGGTTTGTGGCAACTGGTGAGCACTGGGTACCCCGTGTCCCCAGGAGGTGATTGTCCTCTCGGCCGGGCCAGATCCTGGCTGTCCTGTGGGCTCTGCCGCAGGGCAGGCGGGGAGCCTGCCGCTCCCTACCCAAAATGGGTTTTCCTGAGTGCAATGGAAACGGACCCTGCTCTGGAGGCGGCTGGCTACTAAAAGGGCTCTGGTTTTCATCATGGTAGTGGATAAATGAGGTTTGAAGGCACGCTCTTGGAAACGTCTTGGCTTTTAGAGACCAGAAACAGCAGCCGGAAAAATTGCTCTCTGCTCCCATGACCCTAAAGGGTGGTTGTTCCTGGGGCTTTGCCCCAGAACTGGATGTTTTTGCTGCTTGTCCATTTTGGCTACGCAAAACATGCTTGTTACATTTTCCCATTTATTTAGGAAGCAGTCCCCCCCTTCATCCCCCGCCCCAGCTGCTGCCACCTACCTTCCTGTGGGCTCTTGGGTGCCCAATGCCTGGTGGGTTCCTGTCTCCAGGGTGGGATGTAGTGGCAGATGAGACAGTGGCAGTGTGGGACCACCTCCTGCCACAGCTCAACACCTACTCGAAGCATGGTGTGACCCCCACTGTGTTCCCCCCATTGCAGGTGGGATTCCTGAAGATCCTCCACAAGTACGAGATCACGTTCCTCCTGCCCTTGGTGCAGAGGCTGGGGAAGGATGTCTGTGCCGTGCCTCTCCCCAACCTTAACCTCAGAGTCATCAGTGTCACCACCCTACCAGAAGGTAAGGTCCCCTCTTTGTCCACCCAGCTGCTGCTGTGCTGGGTCCCGGATTCCTGCAGGGGGGGCAGGTCCCTGCAGGACCAGCCACCCCCGGGTCCCAGGGGGGGCACTGCCTTGACTGGGGGGCTGCCAGGCCCAGATGTACCCCTGAGTGCCTGTCGGGGTGGCAAGGGTGTCTGGCTCATGCTGGGGCCCCACGGGGAGCACAAACCAAGTACTCCCATGGGGTGGGGGGCAGCTGGCAGCTCCCTGGTCCTGGGACCATGGCCATCTGTATTGAGCCCTTGCCAGGCATGGGGGATGATTCCTCTTTCTTGGGGAGCCCAGAGCTCCCCAGAAGCTCGTGTTAACAGCTTTTATTGATAGGGTGCTTCCTGCCTCGGGGGAACTCAAAGTGAGTGTCCTCCAAAGCACTTTCCAAAGCCCAAGACTCATCCTTCCCCTGAGCACGGGGGTGTGTGGCAGGCTGACTGGGTTGTCCCCATCCTGCGGGGCTTTGGGGACAGGTCCTGCTGCAGCTGTTTTCAGAGGGGGGCATTTGGTCCTGGCTGTACCTCTGCTGGGGCCGCATCCCGGCAGTCGTCCCTGCAGCGCTGCACTGGAGAAGGAATGGAGAAGGAATCTGTGTTTCCACTGCGCCTCCTGGGAGATGCCTGACCCCGACCCGTGCGCTCGGAGAGCAGCTTTTGTGGCATTTTAATCCAGGAACCTGCTGAACAGAGTCCAGACGTGCTGGTATTTTTAGCACTTGCTCTGTCTGTTCTTTGCCTGCGCTGAGGGTCTGCCTAAAGAAGAGGCTGGAGCCGAGGGGAGGTCACCTCTCCGTCTGCCTCCAGGCTTCTTGCTAATTCTCTTGTGGAGGGAAGGAGAATAATGTCCTGAAACGTAAGCACCCGATGTGGCTCCGTGCAGAGGAACTACCTGGGCTTTGCTTTGTTCTGTGTCTGCAGCAGCTCAGCCCCATCCAAGCCCATGCTGGGAGCTGGGCACATGGCAGCCCCTGGCATCGTGGCTGCAGGGCTAGGGGTCCCACTGGCTGCTCTGCCCCAACCCCTTCCTGCTGCCCCAGTCCTGCTCGATCTTTCCCATCCCCACTGGCAGCGTAGATTCAGTCACAGCCTGCAGCCAGCCCGGCGGCTGTTGCTCCATCCCCTGCGGACCCACGTCTCTCCATAATTTATTAGCTGCAATTGGGAGGTTAAATGCTCTTTTATCTCAAATGTTCATCAATCAGCTGCTGTTTCTTGTGGGTTCAGATTGGTCTGGGAGGCAGGAGGAGAAGAGCGGCCGTGGGTTTGTGGAGCAGAGCCCACAGACTGGTGGGAATGGGGACACGGACAGGGACAGGGTTTGCTCCAAGAGGCACCAGGCTCATGCACCAGCCTGGCTCTGGTCTGGGGTCAGTTTGCTGCCAGCCTGTCGGTGGGAGAAGGGAGCAGGGCTGTGCACGGTGGCCCTGGCGCGGTGGCTGGGGCAGCTGAGCGTCACCTTGGGCTTGGTGGCAGCTGTCTTGGGGACACGGGGTCTGCCCTGAGGACACAGCAGGTTGAAAACCACCTTGGGGCACCTCGGCTGGTCCTGTGCCAGCAGCTCTGGTTGACAAGCGGCCGGTGGATGCTCTTTCCCCACATCCCTGTTCCCTCCAGCTCCCTGGGGCTGCAGCTCGCCATCTCTCCCTGTGCTGCCTCCCGGCAGCCGGGGGTCCGGGATCGGGGCTGTGGCTGGCTGGGCTGGGCTGTGGCTCTTCCCGCGCTGCTGCTGGCCCTGGCCCAGCAAAGCACTTAAGCTTTGTTTGCTTGAAGCTTCCCACCTTGGGCTGGCATGCCCGGCTCAGGCTCAGGGCCAGGGCTCCCAAGGCTTTGGGGAAAGGAGTCCTTTGGGGATCCTGAGCAGCTCCACTGGGACCTGGAGGTGTCTGGTGCCTTGCAGTGGTTCAGAGAGGCATTTGTGCCCCAGGTCCTTGGGGTCTTGGTGACAGCTGGGGCTCTCCTTGAGGCACTGCTTCCCGCATCCTGGGCTGTGGGCAGGGATGGAGCTTGCCAGGTTTGCCTGGACATAGGCCAAATCCTGTTCCTGTGCTGCCGGCGGTCCCGGGACCGCCCAGCCTGGGCAGAGCACGGTGTCTGGCTCCTGGCTGCGGTGACGGCGAGCGGGGCTGTGATGTGGCACAGACACAGAGACAAAGTGGCCCCGGGTGAGTGTGGGCTGGAGATAAGGGGACTCCTGGCGCTTGGAAGAAGGAGGTTTTGCCACCACAGGAGGAGATTTTGCCACCACTTCTCCCTCCTGCTTCCAGGTACAACCTTTCATCCCCGTTTAAGGTGGAACTGCCTGATCTGAGCAGAAAGAGCGCTTCCCTGCCCTGAGCTTTCCTCCAGCTCCTGGCTCCGCTCCCCTCCACCCCCTCAGCCCTTCACTGGGGGCCTGAGCCCCACACCAGCTTGGGGACTTAGAGGACCAGTCAGGGAAGATTCATCGTGCCCATAGATGGTTTGCTCTCCTCCATCCCACTGTGCTCCCTGTGTGTGGCCAGTGTTCCCGAGCCCCAGGGCTGAGCTCTTGGAGCCAACTGCTGCGAGTGCTCTGGAGCCTGGATGATGCTCAGCGTGTTTTTATTTCTCTTTTTTTTTTTTTTTTTTTTTTTTGTGCCATTGCAGCACCCCCCTGTGCCAGCCATGTCGGGGTGCCTCCCTGTGAGCTCTATGGGGGGGCCCCCGCCGTGTGCTCACAGCAAGCTCGTGCCCTCTCACTGGGGTTTGACTGATGCCTTTCTGCAGCGGAAAGGACAGCATGGTTTAATTTTCCACCTCTCCTTTATTTTTTTACATGGTGCTTTTTTCCTCTGGATCAAAAGCAACTGCCTCCTCTGGCCCTGCCAGCTCTGTTGCTGCGCTGGGGAGGGGGGGCATGGGACCAGCCCTCACCTCCTCCAAGCTGGGGGCTCCACGGTGTGTTTATATGTCCCCTTTGCTCTGCAAAGAGAAAGACATGGCAATTTTGGCACGGGTGTGCCTGGCTGGTGGGAGATCATGGTGTTTGCCTGGCTGGAGCACTGCAGGCAGCACTGGTTGTTGTGTGCTGGGGCTGTGTGTGTGGGGCTGGAGGGTCGGGGTAGGGTGGAGGGTTGGGATTTGGGCTGGGTGGGATGTGGGACCCACCCCTCAGCTGTGGCTGGGGGTGCAGAGCTGTGTGCTGGTGTCCTGCTCTGCTGCTGTGGGGCTGTGCAAACCTCCCATCCCCTGGGTGATGGGAACGAGTGAGTCTCAGAGGTGCCATGGGCTCAGGGCGTTGGGGGATGCTCAGCACCATCACAGCAGTGCCCTCAGCCTGGCGCTGGGAAAAGCAGCGTCCTGCGTCTCCTGAAACCTCGCCTGAATCTCTGTGGAGCTTTATGAGCTTCACCATGGCTCAGCATCCTTGTCTCTGCCTCATGGGTGGGGAAACTGAGGCACGGGGTGGGGAGGGAGCCCAGCAAGACTGGGTCCCAGCACCTCGGTGGTGGGAATAGGAATAGATATCTCTGCCCCAGGCTCTGCTGCCTCTGGGTGCCGGGGGTGAGGAAGGGCTCCCAGGGTGGCATAGGGAAGGTGCAGGTGGCTCTTGCAGCCAGAGCCCATCTCCCAGGGTGTCTCTGTCCCCAGGCTACAGCGTGAAGTGCGAGTACACGGCGCACAAGGAGGGGGTCCTGAAGGAGGAGATGGTTCTGGCCAGCGAGACTGGTGAAGGTGCCTGCGTCAAGGTGGTGGTACAAGCCCGTGTCATGGGTAAGGGTCTGCCAGTGGTGTGGGGGGCCTCGCGCGGTTCCTTGGGTTTCGGAGCAGCGATTCCTCCCCAGCACAGCCCGTGGTAGCAGGGGGCGCTTGCAGACCTGGCTGGAGACTGGCTGCTTTCTGCTGTGTCTGGGGAGCCAGGGATGCTCCCTGCACCCCCTGGACCCTGCGCCATCCTCCCTCCCTCCCTGCCCGTCTCACCTCCAGCTCTCCCAGCCCAGCTGCTGCAGACGTTCCCCACCTGGTGGACACTTCCCAGAAATTGTCCAAACCGGACGACTTTCTCCCCGAAAATCCCCAGCCGAGGGGATGAGGCTGAGGGCCCTTCCCGGGTGAAGGGGTGCATGGAGCGGGGCTGCAGCGGGTGGGTCGGGGACACCCCGTGCCCGCCCCCCGTCTTCACCCTAATCCCAGCCCGGGGGCTGTGGTCAAGCCCACCGGGCTCCCTCTGTCTTCCAAACACCACTGCCTGTTAGGCAGCTCAGCAGTCTTTAATTTTTCTCTCCCTCACCCACCTTGCCTTTTAATTTGGATTTGTTAATTAGAGCAGCAGTTCGTAGCTCAGCTTCTTTTACTTTGTGTGACGTGGTGCCTGCTCTCACCAGCATTTTCTATGTGCCCGGTCCCGGGGTCTGTGGGGCTGGTGGCTTGTTCCCCGGTATCCCCCCGCTGCCTTGCTCTGTCGCAGCCTGGTCCCCAGCGCCCCGTCCAGTGCAGCACCTGAGCCTTGGCGAACTGGGGGCTGAGCACCATCCCTGGGCAGCACCCTGAGGGTGGTGCCCGCATCGGTGCCAGCAGTGGTGACCTGGGGACAGGGCATAGCATCCCTGCATCTCCCAGCCCCCTGGGCACTGGCATCCCTTGGGCGGGGACCATGGGTGAGAGGACAAGCACCTGTGAGCTGCCCCAAGAGGGCTCTCAAAAAGGTGAAGCAAGCCCCCCACGGGCCATCCCGAGGCCATACGTGGCTGCACCCCATCTCTGTCCCCGTCCCCACTGTCCCTTCCTGTCCTGCAGATCGGCACCACGGCACGCCGATGCTCCTGGACGGGGTGCGCTGCATCGGCGTGGAGCTGGAGTACGACTCGGAGCAGAGCGATTGGCATGGCTTTGACTAGCCCCCCTTACCCCCCCTGCCCTCCATGGCTGCCCACATGGCTCCCGAGGACGAAGCTCCAATTTTAAAAAGAAGAAACCCACCCAAACCATCCCCTTCCCCCCAACCCTGGGGGCTGCAGCTCTGTGGCCACCACGGACCCGAGGGTGAGCTGCTGTTTCTCCTCCTCCCCAGCCGCCATCGCCACAGCAGCACGTCCGCCCTCCCCACTGTGGGGTCAGGGGGGTCCCTGAAGTGTGGGAGGGGCTCCCCAAATGCTGGAGCATCTCTGCCCAAAGCCTCAGGGAGGGATCCCGCTTGCTGCCTCCAGCTGCTGCTGCTGCTTCCCCCTCGCTTTTCTCCCCTGTCCTCCCTGGGAGAGGTGGCATTTGGGGATGGCGGAGCCCCAGCTGAGCCCCCCCTGGGGTGAAATTTTGCCTCCTGGAATTTGGAGCTGAGCTGGGCCATGGGCCAGGGCAGGATCCAGCAGTGCGAGGGAGGCTGGGAAGCCGGGTAGTGGGTGGCTCTGGGGCTGGTGCCTGTGTCCCTGTGGCGGTGCCCATCCCCATGGCCATGCCCATCCACCTCCTCATGTCGCAGCCATTGCCTTAGTCTCCTTCTGGTTTTCCTTTTTTTTTTTTTTCTTCCCCGTCCCCCCCCCTCCCCCTGGGTAAGACTCATGGTACAAGGACCAGGAAAAGTGGCTCAGTTTTGAAAGCAACAGGAGGCTTTATGTGCCTATATATATATAAAAATATATAGATATATATATGTACACGTCTGTGTGTATGTGTGGGGTTTTTTAAGTACAGAAATCTGTAGAGGTAAATAATGATCTTCAGCTGAGAGGGGGCTGGAGCTCAGTCCGCCCCCATTAAAGCCCCCCCAGGAGCATTGGAGCTGGTGGCTGCAACCGGATTAAAACCCACATTGGAGAGTGGGGTGGATTGGACACTCCCCAGGCAGACGGGGACACCCTGGCGGCACAGGGGACACCCTGGGGGCTACGAGGCCAGCCCTTGCCTACAATGCTGTGCTATTTCAGAGGCCCTGGGGGGGTGGGGAGGTGTCATATCTATTTATATGTGCACCCCAGGGTTCAGGGGGCTGTGTGAGCCTGTCCCTGTGGCCATGGATTAAACCCCTCTGGGCCCTTTGGGGTGAGGGGCTTCATGCTGCAGAGTGCCCTGACCTCTAGTTAAAAGGGGTCCAGGAGAAGGTGAGGTCCCCCTCCTCTTGTGCCACTGTCCCCGTCCTCGCTGGGCTGTGCTGGCCGCATCAAGCTCTGCCGCTCGGGGGATGCCAGCTGCGAGGGCGACGTGCAATATATGTAAAAAAATAGAAATGTGGGTTTACAGAAAGCGTGTGCTTTGGTATTTTTGGGAGCTGGGGGTGCTGTGGGCTCCGTCAGTTACCTTACCCATATGCTGGGGGGCAGCCTGAGCCCCTGGCCCCCGCTTGGCCGGGGCGGTGCTGGTCTCACTCCTGGGTGCTGGGTGTGCGGCCACCCTTTCTGAGAGTCAGACCCCGACCCATTTCTGTGGGAGGGGCAGGTCCTGGTGCAGCACTGCCCGGCAGAAGATGGGGAGCATCTTTGGGGTGTCTCATGAGAAGGGGGTGCCACCAGCACAGTTGCAGTGGGCTGCTTGTTCCCTCTGCCCAGCTTCTTGCACCCACGGAGCCCAAAGCGGGTGCTGGTGGGGGTCCGGAGCAGGCGGCAGGTTCCCATCCCTCCCCACACAGCCCCATGGAGAGGGGATTCTCAGTTGGAGAGGAAATCGATGGTGGCTCGGACCGTCTTGGAGGTGCTGATGTCCATGGCGGTGACCTTGATCTCCGTGTCCCCGAACTGCATGCTGGCACGGATCTCCCGGCGGCCGCGGGCCGGGCTGCTGGTGTCACCCAGTGCCTCCAGCTCCAGGCTGATGGTGCCGCACTTGCGCACGCCGGGGTCGGTGATGTAGACCACGTCATCGGTGGCGCAGCAGTAGATGTTGATGATGGTCTTGCGCTGGCCCGGCCGGGCCGGGCAGTAGCTACGCTGGACCACCTCCCCCAGTGCCACGGACTGGTCCACGGAGACGAACTTCTCGAAGATGTCGGTGCACCAGTTCTTGCCCTCCTTCACCAGCAGCTTCTCCCGTGGGTGCTTCCCCTCCACAAACTTGTTGAGCACCCCCACGCCGTAGGTCAGGGGGGAGCGGCGGACGCGTACGATGGTGGGGTCGAGGCCAAAGAGCACGGCCCCTTTGAGGATGGTCAACCCCACGTCTTGGGGGATGATGACGCGGCAGGTGTGGCCGAAGGCTGCCTGGACAGCACGCTGCAGCATGGCAGACTCCGCAAAGCCCCCCACCAGGAAGAGGAACTTGATGCCTTGGACCTCTGGCTTCTTCAGGAGATCATCTGGGGAGGGAGAGGTGGGCATTGGGTAGGGCTGGGGGCTGCCCGTGATCCTCCAGCCCTGCCCCAGCGAGGGTGGTCACTGGGAATGGCTTGGGATGCCACGGTCCTAGGGAAAGGGGGCATCCCGCATACAGGGGGATGCAGGGTCTCTGGCCCCAAGACCTACCGATGTGTTTGATGATCTGGCTGATGGTGGGCTGGAAGAGCTCACTCATGGCCTCCGAGGACATCCGCAGCATCCCTTGGGACGACCACTTCACAAAGTTGACGCTGGGGAGGGAGAGAGGCTCCGTGGCTGTCTCTTGCCAAAGGCTCCCCCCTGTTCCTCCCCTGGGGATTCTCCAGCCCAGCAGACCCAGGAGCAGAGCACCCCACCTGCCCTCTCCCCCTCCTGGTTTAGGTCCCTCCAGGGCCACATGCTCCTCAGGGGTCCCCAACCCCTGTTATTCCCCCCAGCTGGTGTCTTACTTGCTCTTCTTGAGGGCTGTCTCCACGTTCTGGCCCCGGTGCTTGCGGTAGAAGTCGATGAAGGAGAAGGGCAGGGAGATGTTGAGGGGGCTGGCACGGGAGGGGGCTGCTGCCCGCTTGCGGGCTTCGAAAGCGATGGTCAGGTCCACCCAGGCGGCAGGGCGCTTGGCCTTGAAGGTGGCGATGAAATCCTCCCCGAAAATGTGGCACAGCAGCTTCTCGAAGGCCAGGTCCACCCCCACAGCACCATAGGGACCTCCTGGGCACCAGGGGGGGCTGGGTCAGGCAGCATCCCCCGGCACACGTCCCCATGTCCCCCATCACCATGTCCCCAGACACTTCCCCCCCATCACCTAGGAAAGCCTGGGGCACTTTCTGTGCAAGACGGTGGCCCCCAACCCCACTGTTGCTCTTCTGCAGGGGGCTCAGGGTGGAGGGATGTGGATGGGAGCCCCCTGCCCAGGGCTAGACCAGGGGACAGGGACAGGTCCTGCACTGGCAGGGGGGCATGGAAACGTTCCCTAGGATTAGGGAGAGAACAGGCAGCGTGGGTGCAGGCACAGTGGTTTCCTGGACAAAGGGGTCCCCGTTGGGGTTCCCTCGGGGGCTTGGTGCCTCTCCCCATGGCATGGCTCTGCCGGGTTGTGCTGGGGTTTTCCAGCCCCATGCCCAGCTCTGCAGGGAAGCCTGGGCTGGTGGCTGTCACTCATGAGCCCTCATTTCTCCAGGGGTGTACAAACACCACATGCCAAAATCTCACCCCTGGGATGGGCTGAGGCCAGGGATTTCGTGTGCCCCCTGGAAGCAGGGTGGGAAGCCCGTGGGTATGGGCCAGGACAAGTCCCACAGCCCAGGACACATCATAGCCCTAAGTCACCCGATGCATTCCCTGCATACCAGGTGGCACTGGGTGCTGCGATCCACAGCACAGAGGGACACCCGTGGGGTTCCATGTCCCCAAACCAGGGTGCCTCAGCTGCTGCTCCTGTCCCACCTGCAGCTACCTTGTTACCCATCCCACCCTGCATGCCTACCCTATCCCACCCACATTCCTGTCCAACTGGTACCCCCCAATCCAGCACCCCTATCCCACCTGAGCCTCTTCCAGCCCAAAACTCCTGTCCCCCTGGCACCTCTGTGCCTCCCATCTCAGCACCCCTAACCCTCTGTCACCCCACAACCCAGCACCTCTGTCCCACCTGAGCACCTCCAACACAATACCCCTGTCCCACCAGCACCCCTGTCCCACCTTGTCACCCCTCCAACCCAGCACCCCTGTCCCACCAGCACCCCTGTCCCACCTTGTCACCCCTTAGCCCAGCACCCCTGTCCCACCTTGTCACCCCTCCAACCCAATACCCCTGTCCCACCAGCACCCCTGTCCCACCTTGTCACCCCTCAGCCCAGAACCCCTGTCCCACCTAAGCACCCCCTAGCATAACACTCCTGTCCCACCGACCCCCTCCCTCCAGTTCGCCCTCCTCCCCAGCCCGCTCCCTCCATCCCCTGCCCTGCTCCCTGCTGTCACCAGGTGGTGCCACAGCCCCAGACACGACAGACAGGGAGAGGGGACCCTCGCCCAGAAGGGGGGTCGCTGCGGGGACGGGGCGCGGGATGGGTCTGGGGTCCCTCAGCTCACCCGAGGCTTTGTACAGCTCCTTCAGCGTCCCCTGCGGTTTCTCGATCTGGTGCACGGTGAGGTCCACTGTGCCACCACCGCAGTCTGCCACGATGTAGCGGTCACCTGCAGGCAAGGACAGCGGCCAAGTCAGGGTCCCGGGCACCCTCTCACCCGCTGTGGGGTGGGGGTCCCCCAACCCCTCAGCACCACGCCGGGGCTGACCCCCTGGGACACCCACCCTGTGGGCTTGGAGCAGCCCCCGGGATGAGGGCCCCTGGGCTGTGCTTTCCCCGGGGAAAAATGCAGCTTTAACCAAAATGTGGGGTTTGGTTTGGTTTTTGTTTTTCCCCCACCCCCACCCAAAAAAAAAAACAAAACAAAACCAACAGCTGAAGAAATTTTGGAAGGCAGGAGGGGGATGTGGTGGTGTTTGCTTGGAGTGAACCGGATGACGGGACAGGAAGGTGGCAGACAGACCCTGCCCTCACTGCCATAGTCTGGGGGGTCAAGACCAAGTGACAGAGCAGACCCACGTCACCCCCATGGCAAGACCCTCCCCTGGAGCTGGCAGGGCCATGCTTGGGCTCTCTGGGGGGCTCTGCTATGGAGGGGATGCCCAGCCCCCATCTCCTTGCCCTGGGGTGACCCCAGGGGCCAGGCAGCATCAGTGGGGACTCCTGCTTGTCCGTCTCCCCCCAGGGAATCCTCACTGGGGGGGCTGGATCTGCTGGGAGGGCACTGCCCGTCACCCCACCTACCTGCCTGCATTTCCGACCAGAGCTCCCCCACTCCTGACTCCACCAGGAAGGTGCGGCTGTGGCGGGATCGCCGGAGCTGCTCTCGAGCTGCGGGAGAAAGTGGAGGGGCTGGCGTCAGGCTGGGAGCATCCCTGGGATCCCCCCCTTCGGGTGGGGAATGCTGGAGGGGGGACGACTGCTGAGGCTGCACTGGGAGCACTGGTTGCCCTCTCCCTCCAGCTGGGACACCTGACATGGTCCCAGCTCCACCGTGGACTCCACCGCTGCTCTGCTCGGGATCCCACAGGATCCCACCTCATGGTGTCCAGCCCCTGCAGTGCCCCTGGGCTCAGAGGTGTCCCTGGGCGATGCCGCCTCTTCCCCTCTTCCCCCCAGCCCGGGTGGGGTTTCCTTTGCTCCCCCTGTCCCGGGGCAGGGGACATCAAAGCAGCCCGGAAGGGCAGGGAGCTGTTTGGAGAAGGTGGGGTTATCCCGGCCTATTTTCGTCATGCCGAGATGGACACAGCAGATTAATTTCATTAGCTTTAGCCCCGGGATGCAGATCAAGCCCCTCTGTAAATGCCCCAGCTCTGTGGCCAAACATAAGACAAGGGCTGCAGACACCAGCAGGTCCCAGCTCCAGGGCTTAGTCCCAACTGGGGAAACCAGTTGTGCCCCAGTAACACCCCGGCTCTGCGGCTGGAGCAGAGGGAGTGCTCAGGCTCCCATGCATGGGGGGAGCATCCTCGCAGGCAGCTCAGCAGAGGGTCATGGTCAGCCCTGGAGCAGCAGGTGGATCCCCTCCCTGTCCTGGGGTTAGGGTTATGGCATGGAGTGGGGAGGTTGGTGTGGGATTGGGAAGGCTTGGCCCGTATGGAAGGGCTGGGCTGGAGGGAAGGGGAGGTGGGGAGATGGGGTGTCCAAGGCCAAGTGGAGCTGCTGGGTGGAATCCAGGGTGGCTCCAGCTGAGCCAGCAGAAATGGCTCCGGCTGGAACCACAGGGAGAAAGAAGAGGAGAGGTGGCCCGGGGACCTGGGGCACTGCGGGGAGATGTCAAGGGCAGGTTGGGCAGATGGAAGGGGCTGAGACCACGGGGGACACACAGCTCAGAAGCTTCCTGGGAAAGCAGCCATCGCCTGCCCTGGCCCTATGGGCTTGGGGAGAGGGGAGCAGCCACGGCCTCCCCCTCAGCCCCTTGGCACGGTGCCCCGCTCATCCCTGCCTCAGTTTCCCCCACTACCAGAAGATGCTGTGGGCTGGGGGTCCCTGTAGGGGTAGAACCAGCCCTGTGCTCACATCGGGGGTGGGGGATTGCTGTGCTTGGTTTATGGCTGCGGGCACCCCCTGAGGGCCGGACCCGCACATGCCAGAGCTGCACAGAAACCCAAACGGCTTTTGCCAGAACTGGCCTTGTTTGGTAAAGTATCAGAGAAAGGAAAATTATAGGGAAGGAGATGCTAAAGCGGAAAAGATCCGGGAGCAGAGGAGGACAAGGAGGGAGTGAGGCCCTTGGCGAGGTGCCATGGTGGGAAGGGATGTGTGCTGGTCCCAGGAGGGGAGCCTGGGGGGTCTCTGGGGAGAAACACCCACGATGGAGAGCCCTGGGGGGGCTGCCCATGTACCCCCGGTCACAGGGGTTGGGAGGGCTGCAGGCAGAACAAGACTGGGAAGCAGCAGCAGCTCCCCAACAAAAAGCGCCTGCGCTAATTGCTCATTTACCAGCTGTGGTTCTGCTCCGTCCCTAAGGTCAAAGGAGGGGCAAATGCCGGCACCATAATTCAAACCAGCTCCCTGCCAGGGCTGGCAGGTACCCGCCAGGGTGCCAGTCCCCGGGAGAATGGGGCCCCCTGGGCAGGGGCTGCTCCCAGAGCCCCTCTGCTCCCTGGGTGGGAGCTGGAGCTTGGGATGGGGGAGTGAGAGCACTGGGATGGATGCACTCTGACTCTGCTCCCCGGCCCCTCTCCGTCCAGCTCCCCAGCACCCCGCTGCAGGGCTATCGGTGGTGCTCAGCCCAGGGACCCCACTCTTGCAGCTTTGGCTGTGCCCCAGGGCTGCTGATGGACCCTCAAGACCTGGTGTACGGGGCTGGATCCCTGCCTGCTCCATCTCCTGCTATTCCAGCCCCCGCATCCTGCCAGGACCCTCTGCCATCGCCCATCTGGTGGGTCCCCATCCCTTGCACCCGCGCTCACCCTGGCGAAAGCTGGAGTCGATGGAGTGGTCCGGTGCCAGCCCGTTGGCCGGGGGTTTGCAGCTCAGGTCGATCAGCTGGTGGAGGCGAAGCTTTCTGCAATAAATGGAGGCGGCTTCGGGCTCCAGGGCGATCAGCAGCTGCTCTGGGTTCTCCGGGGACACCAGACCGGCCTGTGAGGAGGATGGGGTGTCAGGGCAGAGAAGGTGCCAGGGCACTGGAGTGTCCTTACATGCCGTGGCCTCATGGCTGTGCTCCGGCAGAGCTTTCCCATCCCTGGCCTTTGTGCACCGCTTTTGCCTGCACAGGCACTAGGAATTGCACAGCCCTACATGCTATGGTGGTGCACCACCCTTGCTTTAGGGGTGGGTTAGCTCCTGCCCATCCCAGGGACCCAGTGGTGGCACCAAGCACCCAAGGGGCTCCCCCTTCCCTGAGGGAGCACGTGTCCCCATCCTCAGTCTCCCCCTTGCTGCACACCCAGCTCTGAAATCCTCCCACCCCACCAACACCAGGTTTCAAAGCCAGCCCATGCCCAGCAGCCAGAGTCCAGCCATTCCTTGGGCTACCAGGACAAGCCAGAGACCCTTTGCTATGCAAGCAGGACCCACAGGGAGAGGGGGAGAAGGATGTGACCCCTGGAGACCCTCCTGTGAGGGGACAACAGCCACCCCGGGAGCCCCCTCACCTTGTAGGCAGCCTCCCGCATGAACTGCTTGGCCGGCTGCTTCCAGATGGCGGGCACGGTGATCACCCAGCGGATGGCATCTCTCTCCGGCAGGGACGGGCACTGGTCCTTCAGCTCCTGCCGGGCAAGAAGCAGCAGGTGACCCCTCCCCAGCTGGAGCATCGGGGCTCTCCGTGAAGGGCCAGGAAGCAACACATGGAGAAGACAACACGTGCGACTTGTAGTCCATTTGGGGAGGGAGAGGAGGGTTGTGCGACGGTGTGGGGAGACCCAGAATGGTGCCCAACCTCCACATCAGCCCTACCTGCACGGCGTGCTGCTTGAAGAAGCGGAGCGCATGGGCAAACACCTCCAGCGCCTGCATTTTCTTCCCGTTGACAGCTTCTAGCTCAGTTTGCATGGTGAGGTCCTGCCAGGAAGAGCGGCCACGGCAAACAGATCACACAGGGTGCTGGGATGTTGTCACCATCCCATCCCAGCTCCACCGACAAGCCTCAGGCAGGATGCTCATCCCCCCCATGCCAAAGGGACTGTCTGGGGCGTGGGCACTAGAAGCGCTGCTCTGCAGCCACATCCACCAGCCCTGAAGCAGCTTGGATGGAGGGAACCAAAAATTTCCCCTCCTGCAAAGGGCTAAAACTTTGCTATGGGTGAAGCGTGTGTAAAGCAAACAGGGAGCTGGGTGCTCTTGGTCGGGATGCTGGTGATGAGAGCTTTTGCTTGTAGCCCCTCTCCTGCCGTCCCGGATTTCTGCTCCTCCAGACAACCCCTCTCTTTGCTTGCTCCAAAGTGGGATAAATCCCTGGGACCAGCTCAGCTCAAGTCCAACCTGGCCAGGGTCCTCATAGACCCCCTGAGGGCATCAGGACAGGAGCAGGGACTTACGCTGGTGCTGTGAATCTTCATCTTAAACTTCTCGAAGTAGAGCCAGTCGCGGGCTTCCTCAGGATCCAGGTCGTGGTAGTAGTCCCGGGCGGTGTAGCCAAAACTGTGGAAGACGCCCTCCGGCGTCAACAGGAGGCTGGTGGGGGTCTTCTGGTTGGCCACCCCTGGGTCCCCTCCTTCCCATTTCCTGCAAACAGGAGCCGGTAGCAGCCTGTGAACCTCAAGGCCAGAGAACGGGTCCTGTCCCATTTCATTTATTTATGTGGGCACAACCTCAAGCACCTTTGCACCAAGGTGCAAAGAAGGGACCAACATCCTTGGGAAGGTTTTACTCCCTGTGTAACCCCTTCAGGGCTCCTCTGCACCCACACAGGTCGTTATAACAGAGTGCTGACGAAGAGGTGCTCTCACTCCATCCTCCTGGCTCAGTGCAAGACCCATTCCATGGGTTCTTTCCACCAGCTGCTCCCAGGCAGCATCCCTCAGCCATGATGGTGTGGATGTTCGTTGCCCAGCCTGGCTCCATCCCTCCCTCCCAGCACACCCAATTTCAGCCTCTTTGGGCAAAAAGTCCTTTAAGAGCCCTGGGAGCAGCTCTTGGGCCTCTGCCTTCTCCTCACCTCATCATGTGGATGGCCTCGGGGTCGCTGGAGAAGCTGAAGGCGTAGCCGCTGGAGGTGGTGCCGAAGTCGATGGCCACCACCACGGCGAAGGAGGCGGTTTGCTGGGAGCGAGCCTCACTCCTCTGAAACACAAGGGCAGCTGTTAGGGATGGGTTCTGTCCTGAGGGCGAGCATCGAAGCAGGGCTGGCTGCTTCCAGAAAAGGGGTTAAAAAAAAAAAAAAAAAAAAAAAAAAAAAAAAAGCCTGTGAAGGGATTAATTTTTCCTGGATCAGGCCTGAAGGCCCTGTGATTTCAGCCTGGGGAAGAGTCACAGTGATGTTGAGGCTTCCTCTGCAGTGATGCTGACAACACCCCAATTCCTTCTCTTACACAGCTCCAAATCACCGAGAAGGACTGTTGCTGTCAGGCTCTGGGAGGTCCCTGTTGCAGTTCCCAAGGATGGGCACATGGGACAAGGGGATTTGGGCAGCCCCGGAGAGGGATGGATGCCGGCAGCCTCTGCCCACAGGGGCTGCCTGAGGTGGTGCGGGGGAGTCCCTGTTTCTTCCTGGGTTGGGGTGGTGCTGAGCCCTTCACACATGAACCCTGCCAAATTTTAGCTGAGAATCCCCAAAACCTTCCCTGCCCCCAATCTTGGTCCAACGGACCTCATCCCAGGTGTCCCCACGGGTAACCCAACCAAAAATCATCCTGGCCCAAGTTACTTTAAGGGTTTCCCACTGCTGCCTCCTACAACTGATGCTTTTCTGGTCCTGCCTCTGAGTCCCTGTCCCTCTCCTCCCATGGAGGCACATGGATGGACGTGGTGGGGAGCGGCAGTGATGAAGGAGCCACAAAAACTCTGCTAATGTTCAGCGAGCCCTGTGCCCCTGTCACTGCCCCCCGCTGCCGCCCCCGCAGCCTCCCAGCGCACAGGGCGGACACGGAAAGCTAAAAGCCCTCATTAACTTTTAACGTATCCCGATTTGATAAGTGCAGACATTAGCTAGCTGCGAAAAAAAAAAGCCGGCGATTAGCATGGCTGAAGTGGTTGTCTCAGAAATGTGCATGTTGAGGGAGCTGCAAGGACAGCAAACACGGGGGGGAGGAGGAATGGGCTCCATCAGGCTCCCCGCCTGCCTGCTCCCACCCCGGGCAGTCTCCTGGGATGTCCGGGTAGGAGCAAGCGGAGACCGGGAGCTTTGCAACTTTTGCTGGTGTTTCCTCCAGCTCCTCTCCTGCCTCCTGCTAACCTCCTGCACTGGAAAAACCTCCATCCCATAAATCCCACAGCTAAGGGGAATATTTAAGCCCTTGGTGATAAACTAACCCATCCTTCAGCTGACACCGGGGTGTGCGGTGGGGATGGCAACCAGACCAGAAGGGGAAGCACCGGGGGGTGACCACCAGTCAAGGAGGGGACAGCAGTGGGGAAACGGACCCTGGCAGTCCCAGGGGACACCACAATGGTCTTACCGGTGACTGGGAGGGCGTCAGTGGGGCAATGCTGCAGCTGTCGTGGGGTGTCCCCGGGGAGCCAGGAGGGGACGGCGTGAGGCACCGCTCACCATTGGCACCTGGGGACAGAGCAGGGTGAGGATGGGAATGGCCCGCAGCCCCTCCTGAAGACCCTTCCCCAAGGTGAGGGCAACACTTGACATCCTAATGAAGAGACAGCAGGTGCAGATGAGTTTGTCAATGGAGGGGTCAAAGCTGCTGTAGGGGTTGCTCCCGATGGGCTCCTCACAGGCCACTTCTGGGCTCAGGAAGTTCCCCATACTTTTTTTCAGCCATGTGTAAGGAAGGATCTAATCAGCACAGATTAAATTATCAAATGAGGAACCCCTGGGAGGTCTCATCAGGAGGTGCTGGAACCAATTGCACCTGGTGTATGCGCTGATGAGCTCACAGGGATCTCTTCCTCTGGGGATACAGCTCACACCCATGCAGAGTATGGGGACAGTGGCCAGAGAAGGGCTGCAGGACTGAGACACCTTCTCCTATGGGGCTGGAGGACATCATCTTTTAGCAAGAAGATGTCTCATGGTTAGTTGGATATGGTATTTCAGGGAGGGGTTCAGCTTGCTGGTGTGGGCAGGCTTTGGTGATGAGACACAGGCTCAATGTCCTTTCTATCACTGAAGAGGAACTTGCACACAGAGGAAGAGTTGTCTCATCTTGAAGCCAGTATCTAAAATAAGTCAGGTGAACCTGCAAGCTCAATTTCTCCCAGTTGACTCTGCAGAGACTCTTTGGAGGTGGTTGCAGATGGAGACACTTCTCCTGTAGATGAGCAAACCAAGGTGGGGTGGGTCCTGCCTTGCGTATGGGAAGGGGACCAGAGAAGTGGAAGTGCAGTGGTCTTTGACTGGCAAAGGAGCAGCTGGGTCTAATTCCTTGCAGCTGATGACAGAAGCACCAGGACTAAAGCCCCATGATGTGTTTGCAGCAGTAAGGGACGTGGTAGTTCTCCAGAGCTGCCTATTTTTAAATCAAGACAGCCCTCGTCCCATAAATACATGCTAGTTCAGCTTGGCAGTGGTTGGCAGGGACAACTGCAATGGATGCCAGAGTCTGCTCTGGGCCAGCAGCTGAAATGCTTGTATCCAGAAGGAAATGGAGGGGGGAGCTTCAGATGGAGAGGCTGGTGAGGTAGCGAGGCAGAGAAAATGTCTGTGGCTTGAGGCCATGGAGACACGGCTCCTCAGCCCTTGGCGAGGGAACATGTGCCCACTTCTGATCTGTGGCCATACTGCAGAACAACCCAGACTGGCAGAGACCTGGTGACTCCTGTGTGAGCCCATAACTCTGAGCTGTGGGGGATTAGCCTGCGTGGGGAGCTCAGGGAGGATCACGCTGTCTTGCGCTGCAGTGAGACGTGGGAACGGGCACCTTGGTCTGCAGTGCCTGACCTAGTGGGGCTTTCTTCCTC
>JAOXJM010000033.1:40398600-40410783 GCA_026413425.1 Tringa solitaria
CGTGGGAACGGGCACCTTGGTCTGCAGTGCCTGACCTAGTGGGGCTTTCTTCCTCCTCCTTGAGACTCCAGCCAGTTCTGCATCTCCTTGGGTGAGCCACCCCCAAGAGCTCCTCCAGCAGCAGAAGCCTTGTCCCAGGGATCTCCCATTAATCCTAGCCTGTCAGCCCGTGCTGGGACTGCTGGAGAAGCACTGGTGGGACGCCTGGTCCCCAGCCCAGCCAGTGCTGGGACAAGGCGAGCCCTGGGGCTGTCCTGCACACCCACGGCATGGGGCTGCCTGCGCTGCTCTTGCCACATGGCTCCAATTAGCAGAAGGGATTAATCATCCGCCCTGCAAAAGCATGAGCCAATGGACGGGCTCCAGCTGTTGGCGGGGGGCAGCCGGGAAGGGGCTGGTGCAGCTGATGGAGCGGGGCCACCTTTCCCAAGGCGCTTGGCTGGCCCTGGATCTGGTCAGGGTACGGCTGTACTGGGAATAGGATGTGGGGTTCTGGTGGTGACACGGGGACTGTCCACCTGATGGGCTCTGCTGAGACCCATGCTTTGGGCTCGCCTCCCTGGCCAGGTGTGTTGGGACCCTGCTGTTTGGACCCTGCTGGAATCTGGACCCAAGGGAGCAGGGACTATCAGCACCCACTCCCAGGTGGACTCCGGAAAGGTTTGGGGCCGGAGGGGGCTCCTCAGTCTTTCCTCAGGGAAGTGTAAAACTCCAGCTCTCCTTTGCCAGAGACCAACCAGCAGCTGGTGTCCAGCCGGATCCACCCCAGCTCCCACTGTGACCAGTTTGCACCGGGATGCCTAAGGGGCAGCTCCCTTAATCCTTCTGGCAGCTGGACAGTCCCGGAGCCTGCAGAGGGGGTGCTCTGGTACCCCCCCCCCCCCACAACAGCAGCAGCCATGGGGCTGGGGTCGGGCTCGGCTGTGCAGACATCTCCTGTTGTGGCAGTGAAGGTCCCCATGCTGTATCTCCTTGGCTGGCCAAGAGCAGAGCCACGGGCACATCGCTCGCCCTGGACTCGGTGCCATGGTGCTGCAGTGTCAGGGACAGTGCTGTGCCCCGTGCCCCTGGGAGCTGTGCCGGTGGCTCCTCTGTCCCCTGCTGTGACACAGCTCCGGTCCCTTCACACCTGCTCCGTAAGTGCCTTTTGCTGTATCCCGTGTCTCTGCCATGAATATTTGATCCCCGACAAACAGGAACGTCCCTCTGGGCATCTCCATGTGCTGGCAGAGCCCTGCAGCGGGGGGAGGCCAGTGTGTCGTCCCCCCCCACGAGGGAAAAGCATCGCCTGGGCTGGGCAGGGAGCCG
This sequence comes from Tringa solitaria, assembly GCA_026413425.1. NCBI lineage: Eukaryota > Metazoa > Chordata > Aves > Charadriiformes > Scolopacidae > Tringa > Tringa solitaria. The sequence goes on from JAOXJM010000033.1 coordinate 40,399,909, forward strand.
GCAGCTCAGAGGGGCTTCCAGCCTGGGGGTCTGGAGACCCAGCCTGGGGACATGCACGTGAAGCATCTTTCCGGTGGGTCCGGAGCTGGCACCCACTGGTGTGAGGACACTGGGTTCCCAGTGATCTGGGGGGACCCTGCAGGGGGTTAACTCTCGCAGTCCCCGCTCTGCTCAGGCTGCTCCCCGGCTTGTGTTGGCAGGGTCAGGTTTCCTCCACGCCGAGGCAGCTGGTTCTGGTTACCCCAGCTCAGGAGCAGCGTGGGGGGCTCCTCCGTGCCCCAGACACGGGAGGATGGCTGCGGAGGGGACGGGGGCTGGGGGAGTGGTGGGGAGGGACACGGGAGCGTGTGGGGAGGCGAAGGGAGAGGGGCCCGCAGTGTCACCCTTGCAGAGAGCTTGTCCCTGCTGGTGGGAAGATGAGGAGGGGGGACAGGGGATCACCCACCCGCTGCTGTCCCTGCTGGGCACCCTCCCTGGGGAGCAGCCTTACCCATCCGGAGACTCTGCATCCCGGGCTCCAGGAGCATCGCCATGGCGGCCTCGCCTTCCCGGCTGCAAGAGAAGGAGGAGCGACAGTGGGACGGGTGTCTGTGTGCCTGGAGACACTGACTGTCCCCTCGGCAGTGGGGTGCACAGCGTGCCACGGATTGGGGTGTCCACAGGGTCCCCTCACCCCCTGAGTGTTACTGGATGATCCCCAGCTCAAGCCCCTCTCAAAGACCTCGCAGGGATCGTGGGGGAGGACGGGGGGACGGATGGACTGAGTTCCTTTCATTCAAGCAGGTCAGACAGATGTGCGTGATACAGATGTGTGAAAAAAACGCCCTCCCACCAGCGTGGGGTCCAGGCTGCAGATTTTTAGGCTTGATGAAAGAAAGATACTTGAGGGCAGGCCATCCTTTAAAGTTATTTTCTTAATCGAAGCTGTCGCTGCCCAGGGCCAGGCTCCCTGCAGCACGGTGGCCGCGCTGGCAGGAGCAGGAATGGCTGAAGGCATCCACGTCTGTCCTAGGGGTTGCGACCCAGCATCGACTGGCTCCAAAACCTCTTTCCCAGGGAATGATCCAGCTCCTGGGTCTCTGCCTGACGCGAGAGCATCCCCCTCGCCTCTGAGGCTGCCTGTCCCGCACCGGCAGCTTTTCATCCCGCGGAGCTGGGGGCTCAGGACAAGGCTTAGCTCATCGGGGAGAGGCTTTGCTCCCAGCCAAACCCACCCACGCGCTGCCGGCCCGGCGGCCAGACCCTGCTCTCGGCAGCCTCCCGAGAAAAACCCCTCAGTGCTAAAAATGGCAGGTGGCGAGCCTTTCCCTCCAGCAGGGTGGGGGCTTCTGCTCTGGCCACCCCGCCGGAGCGGGCGTCGAGGGGCTGAGCGAGGAGGAGCCGTGGCTGACGCAGGCTGCGGGTCAAACCGCAACAGGGAACGTGGTGTTGGTGGTCCTGGGCAGGGGGAGGGGGCAACATGGGGGAGAGACATCTAGCAGGCTGAGGCTGTCAGAGGGGCTTTTCCACCAAAAATGGACTTTCCACGGGGTTGTGAGAGTGCCCCGCAAGGACGTGCTCCGGGGATCGCCCCTCCAGCGCTGGGAATTGGTGTCTCCTCTGGCAGAAGCTCTGCTCGGGGCTTAGCTTGCGTTTTTTGGTGTCTGTTTCTCCCGGCTGCAGGTCAGACACCCCACTGTGCTGCATTGGGTCCAGGTGGGGGATGACCCTGAGTCTGCCACCCTGGAGCCCAGCCTAATGGGAGCTGTACAGGGACATCCTCTGCATCCCTGTCCCCAGGGTCTGAGCTCTTGGCGAACACCACTTGCCTCCTGCTGATGCCTGGAGCTGTCAGCCTGAGCAGGAGGGAGAAGCAAGACCTTCGGGTCTGGGGACTAAGCGGTTTCATTCCCTGCTCCTCTGTGGCTGTGGGATGGTCCAGGCAGTTGGTCCAGAGCCTGTGCAGACCTTCAGGCTCTGGGTGGCTGAAATCCTCTGTCTCAGCAAACCAAACTCTGACAGCACATCTCGCCAGAGGGGGTTGGCTGATGGCTGCCTTCGTCCCCAAGCTGCCAAGCCCCTGCCTGGGGTGCCAGCGAGGAGGGTGAGTGGGCACAGCCCACCCTGGCAGCTGGTGCCAGCACACCAAGGGGCTGAGGTGTCCTCCAGCCCCCCCGAGTCCAATGTCCAACCATGCCCCTCCTTGTGCAGAGCTGAGGACCCAGCCTCTGTGCCCTGTGCTGGATGGGGGCTGGGGAGGCTCTGGGGTACCCAATGAGCCCAGCACCCCCACAATCCCAGATGGTGGGTGCAAGTGGACCTCCCCCTTCCCGAGTACATGTGTATGAGCAGGTCACACACCTACGGAGAGCCCTTGTGTCCTCCAGTGCCACCCCCATGCAGACCCTGGGCAGTGATCGCTCTGCCTGCACGTGAAGCTGCCTTGCACCCACAGCCCCTCCTGGGGACACGAGTGGAAGCCCCCGCATCCAGGGGACCCTGCCACGCTGCCCAGGGAGAGGGTCCCAGCAGCTCCCAGCGCTCGCTCTGGCAAATTGTGCAGGAGCAGCATTTTTGAGGACTTTCCACCATTTCCGCCTCTGCAGGGGCTCACGGAAACGGGGAAAGGAAACAAGTTTGGGAGGATTTCAGGGGCAGCTGGGACAGGCAGGGGGACAGGCAGGGTCCCGTGGCACGGCCTTGCCAAGCGTGGCATGGGGACATGGGCTTCGCCGGGCAGGGTGTCCTCACAGCTGGGGCTGCCCCAGCTCAGGAGGAAGGGATCAGGGCAGCTGTGGGGCCAGGCTCCAGATGTGTGGGGAATGGGGAGGAGGCCGGGAGCGAGCGTGTCTGTGGGGCTGGGGAGCCCCCGAATCCTCCGGGGAAAGCTGTGATGTTTCCATGGCCGCTTGTGGGAGTTCTCCCCTTCCCGCTGCCATGGCTTGGCCATGGCTGGGAGACAGGAGCCAGTGGGATATTCCAAAAGCCTGCCCTGATGTGGGCTGCCCCACGCTTGCCCCTGCAGGGCGCTGGCGTGTCATGGCACTGTCCCTGTGGTTCGTGGTGGTACCCCCACCCGTCACAGCAGTGTCCCCCAGGACGGGGTGCACAGGGGTCAGGGCCCATGAAAGCTCAGGGGGGGCTCATCACAGCAATCCCCACTCCCACCCATGCCCGCAGCCCGTGTCCTCCCTGGGGAGAGCCCCCCCTCGTAGTCCTGACACCCCTCACCCCCCGCAGTGCCAGCGTGCTGGGCTGGTGGCACCCTTGCCCCCGGCCAAGGGAAGAGCTGGGCAATGCCAGGTCCCCGCTGTCCCCACGCCTGGGGTGGTGCCTCTGATGGTCCCCAGCTCCCACAGCTGCTTACCTCTGGGGAGGGTGTGGGGGGGGACAGTTTGGGGACCCCTCAATCCAGCCACCGCCTCCTCGCTCCAGCTGTGCCGGCCGGGTGCTGGCTCCCGCCGCCACCGGCGATGGCCGATGCCCTCCTGCCCGCGGCTGCCGGCGATGCCCAGCGGCTCTGGCCCCGGGCCTGCCCACGCAGCCGGCCCCGCCGCGCAGCCCCCCGCTCTCCGGCTTCCTCTGGCTTCCCCGAGCGCCTTCCTCCCACTCCCACTCCCGGCCGGCGCCCAGCCCAGCCAGCGCCTCAAATTGCAATTCCAGCTGCAGATGTGGGAGCGGGAGGAGGAGGAGGAGGCAGGGCCAGCGCCGCCGCCGGGAATGAAACCTAAACTCCCCGCTCGGCCCCGGGATCGCTACAGCCTCCCCAAGCCGGGGGACCACAGGCTGCCAAGGAGGGGACAGACCCCCGAGGGGGATGAGGCTCCCGAAACAGCCCGGGACGGGGATGCTGGGGGGAGAGAGGAGAGACACCAACAATCCTCCACTTCTGCTGGTGCTCTCACACCATTAATTTGTCTTTTCTCCCTCCCCATGCATGTTTCTCTCCCAGTTTTTGTTTTTCTCTTCATCCTGGCTGCCACATCAGACGTAGCCCCATGGCTCTCCATGTCTGCCTTCACCTACTGCTGGCTCTCTGCCCATCCATCTGTCCTGCCTCTCTGTCCATCTGTCCAGACATCCAGCAACCTCCTGACTCCTCCAGAACCCTGTTTCTCACAGCCCTTCAGCGCCCCCCACAAGCCATACTGCCCTCCAGATGGGGCTCCTGCCTCGGGCTGTGCCAGGGAAGAGATGCCAAGGTGTCCCGAGAGCAGGAGGCAGGGGAGCGCTCCGTCCTGCAGCTCCCAGAGGTCTCTATGCCCAAGAAGAAACCATCCATGGAAGACTCACAAGCACAGGCAGATCACTGAGATCATTGGGATCATTGACACCATTGGGACCATTTGGGTCATTGAGATTATTGGGATTATTTTGATCATTGAGATCATTGGGATCATCGGGACTGTTGAGATCATTTGGATCATTGGGATCATGGCTTGAGATCAAGAAGCCCCTGACCTGCAAATTGCAGGCTTGAGTGGCGGTCTTAACAACCTGCAAATGTATATAAAATTAAGGTATATATAATTAAGGTATACAAAATTAACGCAGTACATGTAAATTGGATCCCTAAGGGATTATCTAGGTCGTAAACTGTCATGAGGAGCAGAGGCTCCATGCTGCTGGAGACATACCAGAGAAAACCTTGGTATCTTTGCTGGGACAGCCCCCCCGGGGGGGCACGAAGCTTTGGGGGCCCAGCTGAGAGGCAGGACCGTGGGCAGGACTGCCTGGGAGCTGGGTGGCAACAAAGGATGGGCATGGAAACCCCTGTGGCTGGGAACGGGCATTGCCTGGGGGTGCGGTGTCCTGGGGGAGGACACGCAGGAGGATGGGCTGCGAGCGTCGGGCTGACGCTGGTTGAGGACGCACGTGTGGGAGCAGAGGGGCTGCTGTGGCAGCTCCATCCCATGCCAGCGCTGGCCACGGGGACATCCAAACCCCAAAGAGGGTGGGAGGGTGAATGCTGAAGCCGCGGTGAGGAGCTGAGCTCTCGGAGCAGAGCCCGAGTCCCTCCCAGTGGCTCAGGTCTCTGGAGTCAAAAGCTGCTGGGTCTTTGCTCTTCTCCCTGGGCTGGGAAGCCCAGACATCCCAGTGATGGGCCCCACAGGGTAAGTGCAGCCTGAGCATCACCCCCCACGTTTGCCTCCCTGGACTGTCCCCTGGGAAGGTGTTAGGGGACTCTCCTTCATGGACGTGGAAAAGGGTTGGTGAGCTTGGGCTGCCCGTGATGAGCTGGTTGTCTGTCCATCCGCCTCATCTCCCCCCACCCCGCACACCTAACGATGCACATGCATATCTCTCCCAGTCCATCTGTCCCAGATCTGTCCATCTCCCAACTCTCTATACCCGTGCCTCCTTCCTGCCCCCACACAGACACATTTATCTGCCAGTTTACTGCCTGCTCCCTCCTCCTCTTGCTGTAGCAGTGCCCAAGTCAATGGTCCCAGTTTGGGAACTGGGAATAGGTGCCTGGACGTTTGCTGGGCTGGGAGGGGGTTGAGCAGGCAGCTCCTGCAGGCAGGTCAGGCAGGAGATGGGCAAAGCACGGAGTTAGGACTGGCCACCGCGTGTTCCTGAGCAGGCTGTGCATGCACACACACATGTCCAGGCGCACACACATGTGCACATACACGTACACACACACGTTGTATCCTGGTTCCTGCATCAGCTGGACAGAAAATTTCACCACTTTCCAGGGCACTGTGGGGCAGCAGGTGCCCAGCTGTACTGGGGCTGTACTGGGGCTGTACTGGGGCTGGTGGGGGTCAAGGTGACAGGCTGGGTGGCAGGAGCAGGGAGGTCTCATTCTCCCCCGTAGCCGGGGAAGCTTCTGGAGAGAGGGGAGGAGGAGGGGAAGAGAGGGGCGGAGGGGGCTACGCCTGTGTTTTCTTCCCTGGCGCCTCGTCAAGAGATGAGGTAGCGCTTTCCGGTAATTGAGGCAAGGCCCATGGAAATGCCTCGGTGAGACAGGAAGCCCGGGAAGAGAACGGAGAACCGGAGCTGGGAAGTGAGCACCGGTGCCTGGCCGGGAGGCAAAGCCTGTGCTCTGCCAGGGGGGGAAACAAACCTGGGGCCAGGCCAGGCTGGTGTGTCCCCCACCCGGGCACCCCGTGGGACCAGCATCAGTGCCCCCTCCCCAGAGGCCAGGGCAGCCACGGGGCATAACCCTGCGGGCTTGCGGGCAGCCTGTCCCCTCCTGCCCAGTTCACCCAGTTTGCTCCTCCAAAGGCAGGCAGCATCTCCTGGGGAGAACAAATTGGAGAGCTGGTCCTTCCTGGGCTGGGACCTGCAGCACGAGGAGGGCAATCTTCATCATCATCAGCATTATCATGTCCCATCACCAGGCATCCCTGCATGGGGCTGGGGGAGAGGGGTGGAGAAGTAGGCGGTGGGGCTGGTGCAAACGGGGGCGAAGGAAGGTGCCACCAACCAGACCAAAGTCTTTGTGACCTCGACGCCAAGGGGATCCCATGGGGAAGGGGGTGCTGTTGCCTGCAGCCCCCCCCTCTCCCCATGCCGGCACACTGGGAGCAGGGAGGGAGCACACCCAGCCTGGGAAGGTCCAGCTCGCTTCCTTCTCACAGCACAGCCCGTGCTTCCAGCCAGGGGCAGCTCTTGCAGGAGTTCGTGGTGATGACGGCCAGGAGAGGTGGGTATGAGCCAATTTACGAAATTTCCCGTTGTTGGCCATCCCGTCCAGCCCCAGTGCTTCCTTGCTGAGCCATGCCACCCCCTGCCTTGGGCTGTTTTGGGTCCCTCTGAGGTGGCACAGCCCCGCTGCCCTGGCCAGCATCCCCCCTCGCCCCGTCCCACCTGCACTCTTGTGCCCTGCGGCAGTGGCTGAGCGCTGCGCCAGGGGGGGCTTTTCGGGCTGGCAGCCCCCGCTCCAGCTTCCCACGGAAAACACGGGGAGATGGAAAGCACCGGAGCACGGGGGCCATCTGTGGTTGTTTTGCACATGGTTTGGGACAGGCTGTCAGCAAACAGCTGTCAGCAAACAGCCCGTGCCTCACTTTCCCCACCATCCTCACGCCGGAGGTGTCGGGGTGGGCGTCAGTGGGCAGGGGGTGCAGAGACCTGGCTGTCATCAGCTGAGCCCCACAAAGCTGCCGGCGGCTGCCCCTCAAACACCCCGCTGGGGGCTGTAGGGGCTGCTGAGCTGGCTTTGGGGTGCAGGTGGGGAGGAGCACCTGGTCCAGTCGTGGCCCCCTTCGGCCATGACCTACCTGGCTCCCCCGCCATGGGGCTGATGCTGGGAGAGGGGCAGCCCCACATGCACTCTTGCACTCACACACACACACAAAGCGAACAAAAGCCGTGGGCAGCCCTGCACAACCGCCCTTTCCTGCCAAACACGCCCTGCACACGCATGCGCGCACGCACACACATGTGCACACGTGTCCCCGACTTCCCCAGGAAACCACAGCAGCACACAGCCCCTTCGTGGTCCTCACCAGACCTTTCATCTCCCCGGGCCCAGCATTGTCCCCCCGGCCAGCAGCCATGCCAGCTTCCTTCCCAGCCTCTTCCCTTCCCCAGCCCTGCAGCGGATGTCAAACACCCAGTGGGGTCCCACCCGCTGACCCAGCCAGACCCCCGGGGTCCTCATCCCAGACCCCCAGGGTCCTCGTCCCAGACCCCCGGGGTCCTTGTCCCAGCCCCAGGGCACCCTGTTGTGATGGAGAAGAAGGAGGAGGAGGATGCATGGGGAGGCAACACTGGGGCCAGCTGATGTGGGGCGTCTGGTGGTGCATGTCCCAGCCCTGAAGCCCCCATCGGCTGGGCGTCTGGAAAGCATTAGCCAGCCAGGCTGGTGCGTTAGCCGCTAACGAGGAGAGGACATGATTGCTGCTCCGGGCATGGAGGCACACAGAGAGGAGCCGGCGCTGTGCTCCCCCTACTCCCCGTGGCTCCTGCCACCAGTCAGCGAATATTTCCTGAACTGGGTCAGCTGGAGTTCTCCGGGAAAGGAAAATAAACCCATCGAGAGGGCCCGGATGGGGGCACAGGGCTGGGGGAGGACAAGCGCAACAGCTCTGCCTTGGGGACCTCTGCACCATCCCAACCAGCAGTGGGGACCACTCCTGGGTCCCCTCCCGCTGTCCAGCTGTGCCCTTGCCTCTGCCTCCATCGCCCCTAGTTACGGAGCATCTAGGTGGCCCTAATTTGCTGGTAAAGCCATCCTGGGCTGTGCACTCAGGGCTGCCCATCTGCCTTCTCTGCTGGGCCCACAGAGACCCCATTTCTTCCGTGGGCACTGGGAGCTGGTGGCCACAGACACGTGGAGATGAAGGAGCCAGGACAGCTGCTGGACACTGCAGCAGGGAGCTGCTGTTTCCCTGGGATTTTTGCCACCCCTTTGGAGCTCTGGGGGCTTAAATCCATAAAAATCCCATCACAGTCATCTGCACAGGGAAAGCATTTCTCTCTCCTTGTTTTCAGGACCTACGCAGAGCCTTGCTGTGGCATCACTTGGCTCCGGTCTTTTCCCACCATGGCATTACCCCATGGGCACATCTGGGGCAGGACAAGGGCACCCAACACTCGTGCCTCCCTTTAAGTGGTGTTTAAGCGGTGCTGGGTGAGGCCAGAGGAATTTGGACTGCTCTGAATTCCCCCGGCATCTCACACCCTGCCTGGGACCCGGGGAGGAGAAGCCCCCGCAGAGCTGTTTCCCCCGGGCACCCTCAGCCGTCTGGGCCATCGCCGCGCTCCCTGGGAAGGAAAACAGAGGATTTGAAACCAAAATGGACCTTTCCACCCTCCTGTGTCCTGGCCCTGCTCGGCACAGACCCAGCAGCACGATGGGAAGGGGGGGGCTCCCGCGGGCCTCCAGCTACAGCTCCTGAGACTGATGTTTCAGGTCCTGATAACCGTGAGTGGTGAAAAAGAGATGAGCAAAATGCAAAATGATGTAGCAAAGTGGCTGCAGCCAGGAACAAGGGAGCTGAGAGGCGCAGGAGGGATCTTTATCCTCTTCCCCGCCATCTCGGCCGCTGTTAGTAACGCGATGCAGGCGAGAGCCGTGTCGGGGACATCGTCTTGACAGCGGCCGTCCCTGAGCGCTTTTAAACATCTCCTTCACTTCGGGCTCAGCGTCCTGCCCCGTGTGCACCGGGAGGGAGGGCTGGGAGCGGGTCAGGAGTGTCTCGTACAGCAGCAGAGCGTGGCCCTGCTGGTTCGGCTTCGAGTTCTGAGGCCGGAGGGGTCTTTGGGGGAGAAAGGGGGAAAGGTGCCCGGGTGAGGGTTCCCTGTCTCCCAGGCGGTGATGGCCCCAGAGTGTCCTGGGTTGGCCCCTCACTGCCCTGGGTAGGCAGCAGTGGGGGGAGGGCACCCTTTAAGGGAAAGCTGTGTCGTGGGAGGATGCCTTAAAAATTTCCTGAGAAGCTGCTTTCTCTTAACTCCCCCGTCAAGCGTTCGGATTTTCAAGTCGACATTTTACTACCAGCAGTTTTGGCAGAAACCGCTTTTTCCCTGCCAGAAAACTGAAGAGAAACCCCAAATCAGGGTATTTCCATCCAAAGCCGCTGTTGTTATTCTTCCCAAAACCTCTTGTGAATGGGAAAGCCGCTTCTCGCCCCGCGGCAGCTCTCTCGGCCGGCTCCACTCCATCCCTCAGCCGCCGGCTTCACCAGCAGCAGGATCTCCTGGCGCCGAGGGGCTCATCCCGCAGAGCCCGAGCAGCTCCCCAGGCTCCAGGGGGGCAGTGAGGGGACAGGAGGGAGGGAGGGAGGGACATTGCTAAAGCCCCAGGGGAGATGGGTCCCCCTTGCTCCCCAGACAGCTGGCTCTTTGTGGGATGGCTCCTGAGAAGCCATGGCTAATGTTACAATGGAGAGCCAACCGTACTTTTCAACTTAAAAGTGATTGTAACACGGGGGTACCACAATCCAAGGAAGGAGAGTTGAGGTCTCAGCCATTGGGGATCGCTCCCTGCTCCTGGAGACGAGGGCAGGAGCAGAGCTGGTATTCCCTCCATCGTTTCTGATCCTTCCCAGCTGCTGCCTGCTCACCGCCCCCCTCCCCAGCCTCGTGCCCCCTGGGACCGGTGCTGTCTGTCCCCTGCAATGTTACAGACCTTCAGGAGTGCAGCGGCTCCGGCACTGACAGCGAGCAAGCAGGGCTCCTCGTCTGCCACGGACAAGAAAGCTTTTAGCTCCGGACATGGGGGCTGCAAGCACATTAACGGGGCCACCACCACCTCCCCACCAGGAAAATGCTTTCAGCCCGTCCCTGCATCGCAGCACCTGGGAGCAAGGGGACACTTTGTTCAAAACCAGGGGTGCCCATCTTCCTCTGGTGTGTTAGAAGGTGGCTCCCACCACATGGGAATGGATGCCTGTGGCTGGAGGAGCTGGAGACTGAGGGTTTGATCCCCGTCCCTGTGGCTGGGTCTGCCTGGAACTGGTCTCCATGTCTTTTGTGGAGCTGCCAGGAAAAGATACGGAGCTCGCCTGGCCCCCATGCCCAGGAAGGCAAAAGCAACCTCGGGATCCTGGCTGGGATGGGGAAAGGGTGGCTCAGCACCACCATGGCTTTACACTGTCCTGGGGGTCTGCTTGAACATCCAAGTGCTCTTATCTCATCCCCCGTGGCCTGGGGGATGCTTGAGCAGTCTGGAAGAGGGAGATGAGGCAAGAGCTGAGGCGGACCTCGGCTGCCTGCCATGGGAAGCTGCAGCAGCATCAGGACAATTTGATTTCTTCCCTGTGGAGTGACAGCCCCCCCAGGGCTCCACGGAGGAGCTCTGCAGCCTGCCGTCCACCTGGTGCAGAGGTGCTGGGGGTTTTATAGAATCATCATAGAATCATAGAATGGTTAGAGTTGGAAGGGACCTTAAATATCATCAAGTTCCAACCCCCCTGCCATGGGCAGGGACACCTCCCACTA
>JAOXJM010000033.1:40417589-40428241 GCA_026413425.1 Tringa solitaria
CCCTTCCAACCTAGAAGATTCTGTGGTGCCCGGAGAGTTGCCCAGACACCTCCAGGCCTCTGGTCCAGGCTCGGGGCTGGGTTTGGAGCTAGGGTTGCACCTGACCTGCATCCCTTGGTGCAGGTCCCCGTGTGACAGATTGGCAAAGCCACCATGGTGGCAGCGAGAGGATGGTGTGGGACTGCTCAGCTTCCCAGCCCGTGCAGAGGGTGCTCTCCCAGCCTCTGGGACTCGGGCAGGATCGGTGCCACGGTGGGAGCGGAGCAGGCAGCGGCAGAGCAGGGCTGGGGTATGGGGCTGCCCCCTTCCCTCGCTGGCTTTCGCAGGCAGAGGGATGGGACAGGCAGAGGGGAGGTCGTCTCCTTGACCCTGAGGAGCCGTGTGGTGGGTGGGAGCACTGGGGGATAAGGGCAGGGAATTCCTTTCCACCCTTCATCCCAGGGGTACGCTCCCCAACTGCTCTGTGGTCCCCATCTACGTCGCTTTCTCCGCATTGAGACATGGTGGAGGCTGAAGGGACCAACACCAGAAGTTTCCCCTCGTTGCGCTCTTGCCCCAGTTGACACATTTTTATGGCAATAGGTCTTTTTTGCTAAAGCCTGAAGAAGTGGGAGATCTTCCTTGCACTTGCTGGCACGCACAGAAGCCCTTGCGGGGGTTTTGTGGGCTGTCCCACAGATGGGCTGGTGGCAGCTCAGGCTGAGACCGACTGTGGGTACAGAGGAGACTTGGTAATCGTGGCACGATTGCCTTTCCCTCCCTGTTTTCCAGTTCACAACATCTAAACATTATTGCCTAGTCCATGTCAGTTGATAATGCATAACCTGTGCTGCTCGGATGCCTGCAGCCTGCCCAGCCCAGGCTGCCGAGGTCCTGTGCACGTGCCAATTTGGGGGTTGAGAAATCTTTACAAATGTTTTAATTTTGTTGAGCTAACAAGCAGCGGGGCCCCGCTACGGGCTTGCCGTGCTCCCCAGCAGCAGCACGGGGCGGGTGGGTGGAGGGGAGCTGGGGTCCCCCATCCCGTGACGAGGGTCCACGCTGTCCAGAAACTGAAACCCAGAGAAGTGGGACAGAAGAAATGAAACTTGGTGTCCGTGTGAGCACGGAGGGGGGATGGTGGGTGGGAGTGGACCCCGCTGCTGAGCCAGAGCTTCCTTCCTCCTTTGCCCTAAGCCCAGCGGCTCCTGCCGGTCCCATGGCTATTTCTGGCCCCCCCATGGTCCCCAGCTCCCCCCAGAACCCTGGGCAGCCCTCCAGCCCCAAAGTGCTGGGGGGGCTGGGGCGGTGGGACCCCCTCAGAGGGCGCTGGGAGGGCCATTTCCTTTGCTCTTGGTGCTTTGGTTTGGTTAGGAAAAATCCTGGGCAGAACTAAAGCTCTCAGGAGTGCTTTGGAGTCTAAAATGCCTCCTGAAACCAAATTAGCAGCAAGAAAATTCAAAGCATATGTTGGAAAAGAAGGTGTTAGCAAAGCAGCAAATCATTGTTTGAAGGAGAAAAAGGTTGGCTCAGGGAGTAAAGAGCTTGCCTTGTTCAATATGGAAACTTTGTTAAGATGTTTGATAAAGATCTATAATGAAATGAATCAACTAATTGATTTTCACAGTGAATAAAAAAATCAGGAATAAAATCTGGTTTATCATAAAATAATTTTTTTTAATTTAAAATTTAGTTCCTCAGTTTGCTTAGGTCCAGAGCTGCAAAAAAAAACCCCATTACACCCACTAAAAATTTATAAACCCCTTGTTGAAACCATCCCACCTGAATGTACAACACCAAAAAGCAAAGTGTCTGGTCTTATTGAAGTCAAAACTGCGGAGTCTAAAAATCCACGTCCTTCGGTCCCACTGCCAGGTCCTCAGCCCTCTGCAGTCCCGTGGTTTGGTTGCTCCCACAGAGGACCAGCACCTTTGTGTCTCCGGCATTTCGGCAGCCAGGATGCCATGTGCCCAGCAGAGCTGTGATATCAGGATGGCTTTAACACATACCCATCCGTGTCCCTCTGTCCTCTGTCCTCACATCTGTACGTCCCCTGCATACGCTGAGACCCTCCAATCCCTCTGTGCTTGTCACTGGGATTTCTGCCTTTACGGGCATTTCCCTGAGAGCGCTTCGTTAGGAGTATCTCTCCTCTTGTTTTTGGGTATCCACTTGCTTTCCTTTGTCCTCATTTTAATTTTCAACTTAGACTCCCACAGCCGGCATTTGCACAACCCCATCCTGCACCAGCACACGCATTTGCCCTGTCGATATTACTGAATTTTCACTGAATTTCACTGAATTTTTTTAGAGTTGGAAGGGACCATAGGGATCATCCAGTCCAATTCCCCTGCTGAAGCAGGATTGCCTGGAGCATGTTAGGGCATGTTCCTCAGGATGGCATCCAGGCGGGGCTTGAAAATCTCCAAAGAAGGAAACTCCACAACCTGCCTGGGCAGCCCAGTTCCAGGGCTCTGGCACCCTCACCGTGAAGAAGTTCTTTCTCATATTTGAGTGGAACCTCCTAGGTTCCAACTTGTGCCGGTTGCCCCTCGTCCTCTCACTGGCAACCACTTACATTGCACTTCATTTGCTCGCATGGAGGCAGGTGAATAAGCCTCGTAAACCTTGTCACCTCACTGCAAAGCCAGATTAGCTCCTCCAAACTCCCATGAGAGTTCAGCAAAGCCGGGACACCCCCTCACCCCGCACATCCCTCTCCCCCCACCCCCCGGCCCCGCTGTGCTGCTGCTGCATCCCAAATGGTGCTGGTGTTGCTGCCAGCGGGATTTATCCGGCATCGGTCAATAACCTGTCAACACACCACGTGTTTCACCCTTTTCTTGTTGCCAGGGTCCCCTCTGCTGAACGCCAGCCTCGAAGACTGGCCACCTCCCACCCTCGTGGTGTGAGCCTTGGCCCCTCAGGACCCCCAGCCGTGCCTGGGGTGCTGCCATGCCCCTGCCCTGGTGGCTTCTCCTCCTGGCCAGCCTCATCCCACCAGGTACGGTGCCACCGAGAGACCCGCTGCCTCCTGCCCTTCTGGCATGGTCTGGTCCCCTGCAGGGAGGGGCTGGTTGCCCAGATTTACACCAGGAGGGGTGGGAGCAGGAGCACTGGTGCCCTGGCCCTGCTGGGAGCCATGCACAGTACCCGAGGGATGGGCAGACAGGCTCTGGGGACCCCAAGGCTGGTCCTGGCTCTCCCACAGGACATGGCACGGCAGATGCTCAGGGAAGATTTGCCGGCGTATGACGCATTGTGCCATGCCCCCACATGGCAGCTCTGCCCATGTCCCCTCCTCTCGATGGGCAGGTGTGTGGTGCCCATGGGAAGGGATGGGGGTGGGCTCTGGGATGGTGTGGGCGTGGGGTGGCAGGGACTTCAGCCAGGGCATGAGAGAAAGGGCAAAGAGCCAGAGAGGGGAGCAAGGAAACAAGCTTATGGAGGGCCAGAATGGCAAATTGTCTTTTTTTACAAGTTTTTTAGGTCTTTGCTTTTCAAATCCAGCTGTTGCCTTGCACCACCTGAAAGCACCACCCACAGATCCACCTTTTCCTCATCACGTCCTCCTTCTCCACCCCAAAATTTTCCTCTAGGCTGTTTTGTGTGTCCCCCCCCCCGCCCCATTCTTCTCTCCCACTTCTGGTCATGAGCCCCTCCCTGCCCATCACAACCCCTGGCCTGTTGAGGCAGCTCAGGAGAAGTGACCTGGCTCTGGGGGTGTCCCAGGAGGGGAGCAGGGGGCTGCAGCCCAAGGAAGACTCTGGCATGGCTCACCCCCTGACCCCCCTCTTCCCACTGCCTCCCTCCAACACAGCCCTCGGCTCGTGGGGGGTCACCTACCCTGAGTCCCTGTGGGGCGTCAGGGGCTCCTGCGTGCTGGTTCCCTGCACCCTGAGCTACCCCAACAACGTGGTGGCTGCCAACGGCATCGTGGCTATCTGGTACAAGGATTACGACAACCAGAAGACGTTGGTGTACCACTCGGCGGGCCAGGAGGTGGATGCTCGCTTCAGGGGCCGTGCCCAGCTCCTGGGGGACCCCGCTGCCCACAACTGCACCCTGCTGCTGCGGGGGGTGACGCCGGAGGACAGCGGGCCCTACAGGTTCCGCTTTGAGATTGTCAATGGTGACCGGTGGTCAGCGGAGCGGGATGTGATGCTGAGGGTTTCAGGTAGGTACGGTGGTGAGACCCCTCCCAGCCCCCTGCCTGCTCGCCCCGTGCTGGCATCCCACCCTCTGCTCTCCATCCCCAGACACCCTGGAGCACCCGAGCACTGCTGCCAGTGAGGAACAAACCGAGGGCCAAGTGTCCACCTTGCAGTGCTCCACACCCTACGTCTGCCCACCGGGCGACGTTGCCCTGCGCTGGGAGGGCTACAACCCCCAGGTCTCCACGGTGTCCGGCCGGGTCCAGCTGAACACGAGCGGGGTTGGCCACTACCTGAGCCTCACCACCTCCTTCTCCTGGAAGGACCACTCCAAGAAGCTGCTCTGTGAAGTTTCTTATGGCTCCAGGAAGGCGGCCGGGGAGGTTGTCCTGCGGGTGAGACGTACGTGGGGCAGCTCTGTGCAGGGGCTGGCTTAGCGGGGCAGGGAGACAGGGTCACTTTTGCCATAGCCACGCCACCCAGGTCCCCCCTTCTGCCACTCATCGTGCTCCCTCCGCTCTGTCCCTCTTGCTGTCCTTTGCGAAAAGCCAGAGCAGAGTTTCCTCTTGCTTCTCCCTCCCTCTTTTGCTCCCCCATGGCTCTCCATGGCCAGGGCCAGAGTTAGTCCCATGAACGTTGCTGAAGTGCCCGATACAGCTCCATGGCATGTGCTGGCACCCACCACTGCGCCCACCCCTCCCTGCTGCCAGTGTCACCGCTTTGCCCCCTTTTCCCAGCTCTGCTCTAAGAGAAGATGCCATCCTTGCGCCTGTGCTTGGAGGAGACCTTTGCTCCTTTCTCCACACCAAACACTCACGAGTAAACAGCAGGATGGGCTACGGCAGCATCCCGTGGGTCCTGCCCAGCCTCACTGCTGCCCGCCGTGTCTGTCTGTCCTCCCCACAGATGCCCCTAAGGACACCCAAGTGTCGGTCAACCCCTCCATGCAGAACATCCACATGGGCGACATGGTCTCCCTCACCTGCGAGGTGAGCAGCAGCTACCCCCCCATCTCTGCCTACCACTGGTACAAGGACGGGGTGGCCATGGGCAGCGAGCAGATCCTGACCCTCCGGGGCATTCGCCGGGAGGACTATGGGCAGTACCACTGCAAAGCTGAGAATGCCATTGGGACTGGCGTGGCACCCGCTGTGACACTCTACGTCTTCTGTAAGTGCCTGAGGCTGGGGCATTGTGGCCATGGGAGTGGGATGGAATTTACCCACTGAATCTGGACTGGGATGGGTAGGGGCTGGCACTCAGGTAGCCAGTACTAACTGGACGTCCAGGAGCTGGGGAGTCCCACGGTAGTGGACTGTGATGCCTCTGTCATGCCATGCCTGCATCCTTTGTCCTTCACATCACAGGGCTGTGGTGAGCCCCCAGAGGCAGGGTGGGGAGGGATTTCCAGCCAAGCCTGGGGAGCAGAACTGGCTGCGAGGCTTCACTGCCTCCACTGGGAAGGAAATTGCCAGAGCTCCTGGGGATTTGGAGCCAGGGTGGTCTGTGGGGAAGGAGAGCCAGGGCTCCCCGTCAGATCCTGCAGTAGAGACAAGCCCCAATCCTCTGCATCACCCAGGAGCCCGCCTGTGCTGGAACCCCACAGGGAGCATCTCCACCTAGCCTGGAGCAGGTGGGGTTTGTCTGCTCCCCCAGAGCCCCCCGTGCAGACTGGAAGAGGCAAAGGACGCTGCTGCAGCCACCATGAGTTTTGCCTCTGGGGCTTTAATGCAAAGCCAGAACTTCAACTCCAGCTGGCAAGGTGCTGGTGGCAGGGAACAAACCCAAACGCCTTCTGCCTCCATCATCATCCCTGGGGGGGCAGAGGAGGGTCCTGCCTGTCCCCGGACTCTAAGTCCTGTGCCACAGGAGCTGAGGGGTCAGTGGGAGACATCTGCTCTCCTGCCTCCGAGGCCACCCTGAATGCTCTCCCGTCTCCGTCAGCTGCAGAGATCTCTGTGAGCCCCGCGGCTGAGGTGCAGGAGGGGACCGCCACCACCTTGTCCTGCGATGTCCCTGGCAGGGAGGGCCAGGACCTCAACTACACCTGGTACAAGAACGGCGCCTGGCTCAAGGAGGGCACGGCGCACACCCTGCTTTTCCACCGCGTAGCCGCCAGCGACGCCGGCTATTACTCCTGCAAGGTGACAAACAACCGGGGCAGCGACACGTCCCAGGCCATCAGCCTGAGTGTGACATGTGAGTGCCCATGGCTCCTGCCAGGGGATGGGGGCGTGTGTGTCCCCACCAGATGAGGGGCTCTTTGTGCCAGGGGCTGAGCAAACCCCCCCTGAGTCAAAACTAAATCTCTGCCTCAAACGCCTTGAGTCCAGTTGAAAGGGGGGGGTTTCAGCCCTTCTGGGTAGAAGTTGCTATAAATGCAACAATTTCTGGTCATTTGAAGGCACCGTTAAGTGGTATTTGCTGCAGCAGGGACCCGTCTGTTCTTTGCAGCATCTCCCACTCCCCCGCTAATCTGTTTGCACACCAAGAACTGCAGGGAGGTTACTAACCGAGGAGCCAGCTATGATAATAACAGCTCAGGAGCTTTTGCAAGTCAGGGGAAAAATAAAATAGCCCTGGGTTTGGCTTTGACATTTCTGCGAGTAAATATAACCCGCTTACGCAAAGGGGAAAGCTGCTCGGAGGAGCGGCTGGGGGGGGCCAGGGGGGGCACGTGCCCCACATTCATGTAGCAGACACACTGCTGGTACCTCCTGAGTTGCATCATCCTCTCTCCTCCCACAGACCCCCCCAGGAACCCCACCATCACCCTCTTCCAGGAGATGCAGGGGGGCAGGCTGGCCATCATCCGCTGCACCGTGGACAGCCACCCCCCAGCCACCATGGCCCTCTACCGTGACGGCACTTTGGTGGCGGCCAGCGGGTCGCAGGCGGCCCCCCGCCAGCGGCTGGGTGTCACCGCATCCCGCAATGCCCTGCGGCTGGAGATCCGCGACGTGGGGCTGCAGGATAGCGGGTTGTACCGCTGCACGGCCAGCAATGCCTATGGCAACACTGGAGCCACCAAGCCCTTCATCGCCCGCGGTGAGTCCTGGGCTCCTGGCCCCAGGTCTCGGGTGCCGATGAACCCCCCCCCACCTCGGGGATGTTGGGGCTGTTTCTGCAGGGCTGGAGGGGGGGGTGAGGGGGGTGCGCAGCCCTGAGAGCCGCTGGGACCTGTGTACCATCAGGGGACATCAGCATCTTGGGGACTGTGTGGTGGTGGTGTCATCCCTGCAGCCCTTCCCCACCTTGGGCAGGTCAAAGCCTCTTGCAGAGCTGGAGGCTCTCTGGAGTATGGTTTTTCAAAACGCTGCAAAACCTCTAGCAAAGTTTGTCCAAACTGTTTCTTCCCTGTCCCTGCAAGCCCCTGGCAGTGCACAGCATCCAGGCACACAGCAGGGACCGGCTCCTCCTGCTCCATCCCCTAACTCTCTGCACCCTCTACATCCTCAGCCTTGATGGTCTGGGGTGACAGAGGCAGCGGCCAGGGAAAAGGAAGTGAGAAAACTCCCCAAAACCATGTCCTAGAGGAGCCTCACTTATGATGTCAAAAGAAACAAAAATGGACCTCAAGGTCCCATTTCAGAGAAAATAAACATGAGTTTGGGTGCCACAGTGGTTAGCTGGGTCCATTTCAAGTTGGCCAAGATGCCCCCAGCACAGCCCACCACCCACCAGCAGGCAGAGGGGACCAAGCCTATGCTGGGAGCAGTTCACTGGGCTGAACACAGGCGCTCGGAGAGAGGAGATGAAGGCTCAGAAAAGTTTGTCTCTGCTGGTGGCAGAGAGGTGGGGTGAACAGCTTGGGTGGAGACATCCCAGCTGACACCCAGTGTCCCCAGGGAATGTCATCCACCAATGACACAGCCATTGTGGCTGGAGCCATAAGCTCCTGTGAGGGAGGGGGCTGCTCAGGTCTTGTCTTTGAGGGAAGCTGAGTGTGGGGATTTCGCCGGATGGAGCCAGGGGAAGGACGAAGGTTTGCAGCAGAGTTTTTCCCTCCCTGACATCCCTCCCTTCCATCCTCCAGCTACAGAGATCCTGATCCAGCCCTCGGCGGAGGTGCAGGAAGGGGCAGCCGTCACCCTGACCTGCCTGGGGGCTCAGGGGGTGGCGGAGGAGACCCTCTACACCTGGTACAGGAACGGCAAGCGGCTGCGGGAGAGCTCGGCCCCGACGCTGCGCTTCCCCTCCATCCGCGGCGAGGACGCAGGCACTTTCCAATGCAGGGTCCAGAGCAGCAATGGCAGCGACACGTCGGTGGCCGTCCCCCTCCGTGTGCTCTGTAAGTGCTACCGGGGGGGTGTCTCCGCCTAATAACAGCCAGGCTAGACAGGGGGGTCCTGGGTCTGGGCTGGGTGGTCCCTGCTGGGAATCCCCTCCGCTCTTCCACCCCGAGATTTCACCCATTACTAAATGGGTGAACACAGCCAAGGAGCTCTTGGGCAGAAATGTGGAGAGGGCAGAAAATTCCCTTTTTGCAGGTAGGTCTGTGAATTTGGGTAGGAGAAATTCGGATAATCCCAAAATTCACAGGGATCAAAGAGTTTTAAAATGCCCTATGAAATTAAATTTGACTCCTCAGAACGCAAAATGGGCCCTGTGAAAAATACATTCTGGCAGGATTTTGCCTTCCAAGTATTTTCTGTGCTGTAAAATAAAAATCTTCCATGATACCAAACCAGGAAAAATGCCAATAGGAATTTTCAGTCAAAGTGACATTTTTCCATAGTTGTGGTAGGAAACATGCATCACAACTGGACCCCAGATGCCTGAAACACTGGGACCTCTGCAGACCTGCTCCAGGGCTTGGGGTAGGGCTGGGCACCTGCACTCAGACCCTGAGCTCAAGCCAGGTGACAACAGAGGTGCCATCACAGCTCTCTGGGTCATGCAGGTCCCTTGCAGAGATCCAGCAGATGTGAGACCCTGGGATCTGGCAGCTGGAGGGTTGTGGGATGTCCAAGCGGAACTGTAACCCCCACAAACCCTGAGGTTCTTGGGGTCCTCCCAATCTCAGGAATCCAGAGGATTCTCACCAGTGGTGTTTTAACCCTGCAGTCCCACCACGGCAACCAGTGATGAGCTCTTTCCTGGAGACCCAGAGTGGGCACCTGGGCATCATCCAGTGCACCGTTGAGAGTGACCCAGAGGCCAACCTGACCCTACGGAGAGGAGAAGAAGTGATAGCCTGCACATGGGGCTGCCCCACAGCTCCCAACCCCAGGGTCCAAACCACCTTGTCCTACAACAGCCTGAAGGTGGAGATCCGGGATGTGGTGCTGGAGGATGAGGGGACCTACCTCTGCCGGGCTGTGAACCTGCAGGGCAACGCCAGCGTGGCCATGGACTTCAGGGCTGAGAGTGAGTGTGCTGAAGGGTTGGTGGGTACAGGAGAGCAAGATGCCACACATCTCCACAACATCTGGGAAAATCGTGGAAGAAGGGAGGCTGGGAAGGGAATGCTAGGGAAGGAGAAAGCTCAGGAGATCAAGGGTGGTGGTGGCAGAAAGACAGAACAAGCAGAAGCCACAAAATCCAGGGTAGCAAACAGTGTCTGTCTCGAAAGAGCTGCTGTGCACAGGTCGCATGGAGCTCACATGGATCATGAGCGAGGTTAAAGTGGGGGCTGCTATGGGAGGGGAGTACCAGACCCTCCAGCCCCTCTTGGTGGGTTTGGAGGGTTCCCCCATGGCCAGAGTGAGGGCTCCAGCTCCTGGTGGGGATTCACTGCTGACCCCTGCCCATGCAGGACCAGGGGTGCTGAGCAAAACACTGCTGAGGGGGTTCCCACGGGCACCCTCCTGCCAACATGTCATCCCTTGGCTGGTGGAGGCCTGGGTGGCCGGTGATGGCCATCCTGGCTGAGCTCATACTCCTGCCTGTAGCTGCCAGCGTCATAGTGGCTCCATCCTCCCACGTGCTGGAAGGCCACGCTGCCAACCTGACCTGCCGGCTGAGCAGTGACTCCCCAGCTCTGCCCAACTTCACCTGGTACCACAACGGGCAGTGGCTCGCCGAGGGCTCGGCCGCCTCCCTGGTGTTTCGGCAGGTGGCCAGCAGGGACGCGGGGCTCTACCACTGCAGAGCCACCACCGACGGCAGCAGCCGGAGCTCCCCCGCCGTCTCCCTGGACGTGCTGTGTACGTATGGGCTGCCTGGGGAACGCGCAGCTTGTTATCCCCTCAGGGTTTGCAGCTTATGCCCGTGCAAGCGTGCCCAGCCCTGCTCACACCTTGCAGCTGTGCCCGGGGTCTGGGCAGAGGTGATGTGGGTGCACGTGTGGATCTTCGAGTACATATATATGTGTCCTGGGGCTTCCTCCTGTGGGTGCCTGTCCTTCTGTGCCACTGCCTGCAGCGTCTTTACTTTCCTGTTGAGCAAGCACGTGCCTAACAGATGCGTGGGGGTGTGTGCGTGACCTTGCGGGTGTAAGAGTTTAAGCGCCATTTAGATGGGGTGTTGGGGGATATGGTGTAGGGAAGAACTTTGTAGAGTAGGGTAGATGGTTGG
>JAOXJM010000033.1:40435028-40451252 GCA_026413425.1 Tringa solitaria
GGCGGGGGGGGGGGGGGGGGGGCAGGGGGGAGGCAAACGCTGTCCTTATCGTTGTAGATGCACCCCAGGAGCCTTCCTTCATCTCCCTGGTGGAGCCCCGGGGGGGACAGCAGGCCGTCCTACTCTGCACCGTCGACAGCTTCCCACCCTCCGACATAGCCCTGCACCGGGGTCCCGGCCGCACGCCCCTGGCCTCCACATGGGGCCCAGCCGACCCACGCTTCACCATCCAGGTGGCCCCCAACTCCCTGCGGGTGGAGATGGGGGGTCTGGAGCTGCGGGACACAGGGCTCTACATCTGCTCAGCCAACAACAGCTACGGCACCGTGTCCTCGTCCCTGCACCTGGACATGGGAGGTGAGGGCAGTCCCGAGCTGTGGTCGTGGTGAGACCCGTGTCAGGATCCCAGGTTCCTCTCCTGTGGGACCGTGGGTTTCAGGAGACTTTCAGGAGGCTTGGGGATAGTGTTGTCCTCTGCAAACCCAAGCCCCAGGCACCCCCTGACTCTTTGGCCTCCCTTCTCTTCCTCAGGGGTGACAATCAGGGTTGAGCCCTCGCCAGAAGTCCCCGAAGGCACCACAGCCACCATGACTTGCTCAGCCATCCCTTGGGTGGGGGAAGAGGCCAACTACACCTGGTACAAGAACAACCGGTGGCTGCAGGAGGGACCAGCCGGCTCCCTTGTCCTCACCCGTGTCTCCAGCGCCGACACCGGCTCCTACGGCTGCCGGGCGAGTGGGACGAGGGGCAGCTCTGCCTCAGCCATGCTCAGCTTCAGCGTGCTCTGTGAGTGTCCCCCTCACGGACAGGACACTGGGCAGGATGGGGTGCAGGGCCCCCGACATGCTGGGTGCATCCAGCTGAGCACTGCATGAATCCCATTCGCATGGTCCTGCTGCGAAAAAGGGGGCCTTCCTCCTCTTCTTCCTCCTCTCCCTGCCCTGTTCCTCTCCCTTTGGACCTGGGAAAGAAGATGTTGGGGTTTTGTCTAGCGGTGGCTGCACATACCCCTTGAAAGTCAGATGAGGAGCCAACATACTTCAGATTGGAGGGGGGGTTGTCTCCAGCTGGTGGGGGGAAGCAAAGGGCAGGAGAGGGTGTGAAACCACCAGCCCTGGGCTGGATGGGCTGGAGCTGATCCAGACTGGAGGAGGGGTGCGATAGGCAGCCCTTGGTGAGGGTTTGGGTCAGTGTTGGGGTCGGGGGGGTGTCCCACAACATGGCCCTCCTCCAGCCCCATCTCTCCCACGCAGACTCCCCTCGGGACGTATCCATCAGCACCTTCCTGGAGAACCGCAACGGGCAGGTGGGCATCGTGCTGTGCACGGCTGATAGCCACCCGGCTTCCACCATTGCCCTGTACCGCCGTGGCCACCTCCTGGCCTCCAGCCTGGCCCCAGCCACCCTGCCGGGGGTCCACGCCTCCCCCTCCCACAACACCCTCCGGGTGGAGCTCGGGGCCGTGGGGCAGGAGGATTCAGGGGAGTACACCTGTGTGGCCAGCAACCCCCTGGGCAACGCCACGGCCGGCGCCTACTTCGACGTGCACAGTGAGTGGGGGTGTCCCCCCGCCTTGGGGTGCTGTGCGGGGGCCTCTGAGGGCAATTGTGGCTTTCAGAGCAGTGGGGATGACCAGCAGAAGTGGGTTGAATAAGCCATGAGTCTTTAGGTGGATGGGAAAAGAGAGAGGGTTTTACTGCGGGAATTGGGTATTTCCTTGCAAGGAGATCTTTCTCCTGAAACATCCCAGGTTGGGTTTTATGAAAGGGCCAAAAAAAGCCCACAGAAACAGAAAATTGAGTTGAATGCTGCAGGGTGATCAAAAAGGTGAGGAGGAGTTGGCTTGGGTTTGACAAATGTCAAAACGCAATGCTGCTGCTTGTCGCTGCGCTGGGTGGCTCCCCCTGCACTGCCCGTCCCCGCGTGCTGGCAGGGGACAGGCCACCATCCAGCCTGGGGTGACACACAGAAACATGCCAGCCTGTCCTCCCCCTTGGTACAGGGGACAGTGACGTAGGCAGGGGCAGCCAGGAGCAGCGAGTCTCCCTGCCTGGTCCCAGTGGGGTCACAGTATGGTGTCATGCCACCCTGTCACCCCCTGCAGCATGTCTTGGACCCACTGACGGGCTGTCCCCAGCCCCGGGGACCTGGCAGTGGTGCTGAGGGCTGTCCCCACCAGCAGCTGGCTGTCACAGCCACCTCCCTAAGGTCCCTTTCACCTCTCATGGAGAACCCCAAGGGCTGGGAGGGTCCCACGTACGCTGACCCCACACCAGGGTCACGCTGAGGCTGTGGCCACAGGGGAAAGGACCAGGGGGAGCCCCCATCTCTGCAGGGTTGGCAGCCCTGGTGCCAGCAGGGATCTGCCCTGTCTCCCTTCTGCCCGCAGCTCTCACCCACCTCCTGGCCTTCACCGTCCTGGCTGGGCTGCTGATGGCCGTGATCTGCGTGGCCGCCCTGGCCCTTCTGGCTGTGAAGCTGTGGCCCAGGTAATGTCCTCAGCCGGGATCAGGAGAGGAGGGATAGGGACCCTGGGCTGAGCCGGGCCCTAGCGGGAAGCGTGGGTGGCAACTCCCTATCCTCCCATCCAGGATGAGAAAGTTTTGGAACTGGTCCGGTGCTGAGGACACCTTCGAGCTGAGAAGCAAACTGGAGCAGGTGCAGGTAAGGACCTTGGTGAGGCCAGCTTTGAGGAACCCCCACCCCGAGCTCCTGGGCGATCCCCACGGGGGGGTCTGTGGGGTGCACTCTGCTACAGAGCGGTGCATCTCAGCGATGCCTCGGCGTGGGGCTGGGGGATGTGGGTCCAAGCTCACACACACTGGCCAGGATCTGGTCCAGCCAGGCTGCTATGTGCTGCCACCACAGCTTTGGCTTGTTATTGCTGGAGCTGGGGAGAGGGCAGGAGGGGCAGAGCCTCACGAGGACCAGAATTAACCCTTACAGGTTCATCCCAGAAGGGCTTCATATTGCACATGGGTGCTGACCTCTCAGGGAGATGCTTTGGCTATTCCCCCGGCCTCACGGCCTCCACCATGGCCAGAGTTTCCCCAACTAATCCCTAACCTTTCCCAGGTGGATGGAGCTTCTTAAGCCAATGGCTTCTTTGGCCCAGGAGCAACTGTAGCAGGTAGTGCTGGAAGTGCACAGCCTTATCCCGGCTGGATCCACGGAGGCCACACCATCACTCCCCATCCCCAGGGTGGCAGAGCCACGGCTGAGCTGCCAGCCACCACCCTGGGGACAATCCAGCCCTGTCTCCATCCCCGTCTCCATCCCCTCATAGCTCCTCCTGCCCCTCTCCTGCCCTGCCATGCCCCTCATCCTTCCCCACCGTGATGTTGTTCTCACGCCAGGCACGGTCTGTGCTCACCACCGTATGTGGTGCACCACGTGTGTCAGGCACCAACAAGCTGTGACAGCTCAGAACTGCTCTCCAGCAGTGAAAGCCCAGAAAAAATATGATCTCCTGGTGTCAGTGCAAGCCTGGGGGAAGCCTCTTCATTTGCACTGTCCTTCTGTCCCCCCATCAAAGCCACTGCCCCGGAGTGCTGCCCATTGTGGTGCTACACAGCCCCTGTGCCGGGTGTCCCTGTGTGCTGTTCCTCTGTCTGGAAATAAAACCCGGAGCAACATGTAGCCGGTGTCCATTGGGATGAGCTCGGAAGGATTTTATTGCCCTGGTTTGGGAAGTGTGGAGAGCTGGGAGGAACCGGGCAGCGGTGGGGCTGGGCAGGGTTGATTCACCCAGAGACTCCCCCATGTTGGCTTGTGATGCCTTCCCCGCTCTCTCCTCCGTCTTATCCCCCAAATCCGGCCTGTGGCCACCACGGAGCAATGGCTTGCTCTGAGGACAGGGCTGTGGGGCAGATGGGAGATCAAGGATGTGGTGCTCGGAGACAGCCCATGGTCACAGAACCCCATTTTCCTGGCCTCTGTCTTGTCAGCCTGTTGAACAGAGGGCAGACGTGTCCCCTCGGTGCCTGGGAAGAGGTGGGGGACGAGGAGGAACCCTGTCCTGTCAGCTCTGTGCTGCCAGAGGGATGCTGGGGCTGGGGGCTGCAGGAGGGCTTCTCTTGCACAAGTTGTAGCCCCCCGTGAGGAAGGCGGCTGCTGGGCCATGTCCCCTCCCGGCCCACTGCCATTAGATGTCACTCTGCTGCCACCTCGCCACTGGATGCCGTCAGACAGGGATTCATCCAGGGATGTGCAGCTGGCCAGTGCTTCAGAGGATGGAGCTGGAGCTTCCCGAGCGTGGCCTGGGGGCTCGGGGGTGATGCTCCACTCACGTGGGAGCTTAATCCCCCCTTATCCGCCTGTTCTCCTCCTCCTCTTCGTCCCCCAAAGCAGTGTGCTGCTGCTCCCCTGGGCTGTGGGTGAGATAGCCATCCCCCCCCCCCCAGCCAGCCATCCCCCCACCTCTCCAGTTCTCCATGCTCAAGGTTACTGAGCTACCAGCCATATTTCTAGCACATCTCCCTCTCGCTCAGTTCTCAGCATCGCACAGACCCTCATCCTCCTCAGGTGCATCCTTCCAGTGCTCCCAGTGCCGGGGCTCCCAGAGCCATGTCTCACCGCTGGTGCAGCCTCTTCCCGGGCATGAGCGGGACCAGACAGGCAGGACAGTCCCCTGGGTGCGGGGCTGGTGGGACAGCAGCACTCCAGGGAAGGAGTCTCACCAACAGACCTGCAATATCTCCCTGTGCCTGTGCCCAGAGTGAGACCAGGGGTCCACTTAGCTGGCAGGATGACTGTGCATGGAGAAGCTGTCCATCCCCATCCCTGTCCCTATCTCTCCTGCAGTCCCCAGGGAGGTGCATCAGGACCAGGGCTGGTAACAGCCGGAGATGGTAGAGCAGGGAAGGTGTCAGGGAACTCCCTCCAGCAGCCCACCCCTGTAGGTGCTCACTGGGGTCTTTCAGGAAGCAAGGACAAGTCTGGGACATGGTGCTCCATGTGAGTGCAGGGCAGTGATACCTCCCCCTGCCCACGACTCCCTAACTACCAGGGGCTCCCAGCCCCAGAAAAATGCCCACAAAGGAACACAAGACAGTGGAGGGGTTGGGAGAGGGGGGCTGAGCAGCCATGGGGACAGCCCACCTGCATCTGGGGGAAGGTGAGTTAGGGAGGAGACGGAGCCAAACCCTTTCCTGGGGAGCACAGGGACAGGACCAGGGGGCAAAGGACACAAGCTGTAGAATCAAAAGCCACATTTGATATTAGGAAAAATAACCCTTCACTGGGCTGGGGACCTGAGGGGCTGGCACTGGCTGGAGATTCAGTCATGGCTGCGGGAGACGGTGCTGGGGACCCAGTCGGTGACCAGGTCCCCTGGGTTTGGAGCAGCCATTTATAAACATTTGGCACAAGCTTTCCCAAAGCAATTCCTGCCAGCAGGTACCTGCTCCACCACAGGCACGTAACACCAGTTGACACCAGCCAGGGGCTCATGCAGCCTATTTTCTGTACTGGGAGATGGACACACCAGTTTTTTGGGGGGGGAGGGGTTGTCCCATACAGTGACCCTCAGGTGCACTCCCCCAAGCACTTTGCAAGGCCCTGGGCTCTCAGAGAGAGAGGCTGGCTTTGGTCCCATGGCCTCAGCTCGTGTCTCTGTGTGCTCTGGGGACAGGGATGGGATGGGATGGGATGGGATGGGATGGGATGGGATGGGATGGGATGGGATGAGCCCGCAGGTGGCAGGAAGGGTGGCAGGCAGGGTGGCAGGCGGGCATCCCCCTCCCCAGCCCACTGCAGCAGCTGCTGCCTCCTCACTGAGATCCCTCCAAGCATCTGGTGACAGCGAGGTTAAACCTCTGTTGTCTGCTAAACTGCAAGCCCAGACAGATAAGTTTGGATGGAGACGGGGTGACCTGGGCAGGTCCATCCCTGCGGCTGGAAATCACCTTTTCAAGGTACCTCCATGGCAGAGCCCTACAACTCCACCGCCCACGAACCCGTGTCCTCCTCCACCACCTGCGCCCACGCTGCTCGCTGCCTCCTGACTGAGCCCCAAGGCTTTGCGAAGGGTCCCTGTGTGCATCTATTCCCTCCCTCCCGCATCTCCCCAGCCTGAAGTTAATTAATTCTTGCCCAACCGCCCCCCCGAGGGTGGCTGAGCTGCTCCAGCTGGCCCCTCCTGCCCACCGTGCCCAGTTGCTTGCAGGGGGGGGGAGCCAGGGCAGATGTTGCGGGCTGGCCGTGCCAGATGCCAGCTCTTCCCGGCAGTGCAACTGGTGCAGCCTGGTCCTGGGGGTGCAGAGAAGAGGGTGCAGGGAGGGTCCCACCAGTTCCAGGACCTACATCCAACCTGGAGCAAGGGCAGCACAGAAGCAGGATGGGGCAGGCACGGGGCAGCATGGAGGGGGAGAGCCGAGGGATTGCTCCTGTGATGCTAAACCTCTGCAAGCCACCTGCCCTGATCAGCGCAGAGGGGCTTGGGGATGTGGGGAGAAGCAAGCAGCAGGGCTTGGGAGAGGACCGGGGTGTGCGCCCGCCTTAATCCAGCCCCACAGCCGCAGGAACGCCCCTGCGCTGCGGGCAGGGAGCCAGCGATTACCTCCGGGCCCTCTGAGCTCCTTCTCCTCCTTTCCTTCTGGAGCAACACACGTTAAGCCAAATCCTCCCGTCACATGGTTTAAAGGCAGAGCAAGGGAATAAGGGCAGGTCAGAAGGTGAACTGGAGGCCACGGATTTGCCACCGGGCAGAGGACCTTGCAGAAATGTGCTAGGCATTTCTCCTTGGATAAATTAGCGTGTGCTTTGATTTGCTGTTCGCGGTAATCCTGGGGAGGGCTGAAATGCACCCGGTGCTGGCGGGGAGGGCGATGTTGGGGCACGCACGGGGCTGGGCTCGTTGCCCTCCCTTTGTGCTGGCAGAGCCGTCCACAGGCACGAGCCTGGCCTCAGCGCGACAGCGATGCTGGTGGCTCTGGTGATGGTTATTGCTGGCCTGCCAGGCTCAGAGGCGGGGAAGGAGCCCACCCACTCCATGGGAGCGGTAGTGTGATGTCCCTGTGTAGATGTGGCCCCTCACCTGTGCCCTGGACCCCAGTCCCTGCCAGCTCTGTGGTGGGATTGGCTCTGAACAGTGCCAGCCCAGTGGGTTGGTCTCACTGGCGTGGGATGAGGGGGTGCCACCGCTATGCCAGGACAAGAGGTGTGGGGCAACTCTTCACTGCCCAGCTTGTGGTGCCCCCGCACTTCCTGGGATTTACCCCTGAACCCAAATCATTGGCAGCCAAACCCCTCCAACTCCGAGCAGACATTCTCCCCAGCCTTCCCCAAGGGTGTCTGCCACCAGGGCCACCTCTGCTCCATCCCAATTGTGACGCTTCTCGCGTCCTCCATCCTCAAGGTTTAGCACTCTCTGTAATATCTGTTAAGTCCATCCTGCTTCTTTCTTCCCATCATCATCATCGATTATCTGTTGGTCATGGCTACCAGTGGGATGGGTGGCAGCAAGGCTTGGTGGCTGCCTTGGGAAAACACGCAGGGCCACCCCTGCCTGACGCTCATGTCTGGGCCCAAGTCAGCAGTGATGGACGCAGGCAGAGGTGGCTGGACCCCCCCCCCCCCTCCTGTCCCAGCATCACACACACTGCCCGGTTCCCAGCACGTGGCTGCACCTCGTGGCTGCAGTCATGCGGGGGGACTGGGCTGCTACTGGTGGGGTGTAAGGGCACAGGGCTCACTTGCTCCAGCCCTGCTGAGCCCCACGGATCCTCTGCAAGTCCCCTTAACCCACACCAAACACCCACGTGCTGTGGGAACAAGGAGGAAGGCTGGTCTTTGCCTTCCCGTGGCTGTGAGGGTCAGCCAGGTGATGCCCATCTCCCCAGGGACCCCCTTCCTTCTTCTCTGCCCAGGGTCACATCACCCCATAAACCCATGGGAGTCTGGGAGTGCCTGTCCCACGGAGGCTGCCGGAGCACCCCCAGCCCCAGCACGGAGCCCCGGCGCTGCCTGCACACCATCAGAAACCCTCTGCTCCTTCTGACAGCAGTGAAGGTGTATCAGGGTCCCTTGGGTTCCCCCTTACCTGCTGTGGGAACCTGCACCCCCAGAAGCACACTAGCGCTCCATGGATGAGGTGTGGTAAGGCCCCCAACTATGTTAATTTGGTGCTCATTAGCTACGATTGCCTGCATGTGGCGGTAATGGGGTGCCTGGGGGATGAAACTTGGTTTGGACCCAATTCCCCCTTCCTGCGAAGCAGCTGGTCCTTGGGGGGGCGGGGAAGGAAACAGTGGCTGTGGGACCCCAAGGTAAGTGTCCTGGGGGACCCACAGTGAGTGTCCTGGGGCAGTCTGGGGGGAAGGAGGTTTCCTGCAGGGCAGGAGCTGGGGAAACTGGAAAGGTCAAGATTATAAAAACAGGCTAGCAGCTCCCCAGGGCTGTGATCACACCCTCCTCCACGCACCTGGCGTTCACGGTGTGCCAACAGCACCGACACCTTGTCACCTGCGTGTCCCCGCAGCCCTGCTTGCCCTCGCTGTGTGCCTGCTTCGGCTGGGCTGGCAAGATCCTGGGGGCTGGGAACAGCCGAAGGGCAGGGAGTGATGTGTGGGGCTGCACAAGAGTCAGAAACTACAGCCTGCAAATGCTGAGCAACATCTCATGGTGCAGAATAACCTGCGACCACACTACGGAGATGCAGAGCCCCGAGGTCTGTTCATCCTCCTCCTTGCCTTCCCTTTTCAGGTGCCATCCCGGTGCCTGGGTGGCTCTTCACAGCTCGTGGTTCCATGTTCCTTGTTGGTCTGGGCTCTGCTGTGGGCATTTCCAGTGAAGACAGCGATCTGTGGACACCTGTGTGCCTCCAGCCTTCATGGTGGGGGTGGCACCAGCTGTGCCGGGGTGCCCAACAGCAGGACGTAGCCAGAGCTGGGGGCAGAAGGGACCTGCAGCTGTGCCACCTTCCCCACGGGTCCTGTGCCTGCCTGGAGAGGATAAACTGAGGCACCAATAACAGCTTCTGCGTGTGGTGGAGCTGGGGGTGATAGGGGTGCTGGGGGACGCAGCCAAGCCATCACAGCCCTCTCCCCCAAGCCATCATCTGGGGGTCCACCCTGCCCCATGGGGGCCTGGGGACCATGGGGACCTGTGAGGGTGGGGAGGGAGAGGGGTCTTCTTCAGTGCTGTACTCTTCTCCATGTTCCTCTGAGCTCTTCACACACACACACACCGGCCCTGCCCCGATTATTTTTTTAAAATTATTTAGAGCTGGAGCTGGAAGGATGCTTAGAGCTGAGGCTGGGCCAGCGGCTGGGCTGTGGGGCGCTCCGGGGCCAGGCCTCTGCCGGGACCACCACGCTGCCGTGCCGAGAGCGGGACTGCCCCGAGCACGGATGCCGGGAGCGGGGATCCCGGGGCAGAGATCCCGGGAGCAGGAATCCCTGAAGTGGGGAGCCCAGCAGCCGGGATCCCAGAGAAGGGGTGGAAGCGGGTACCCGAGATTCCGGGGCAGAGGATGCCAGGAGACGGGTCCTAGGAGTGGGGGTGCTGGAAGAGGAGACCCCGGGAGCAGGGTCCCAGGAGCGGGGAAGGCTCTGGGGTCCCCGGACCCCATCGCTCCCCGTGTCGACGTGGCCCCGCCGCCTCGGAATCGTTTGGGGTGGGGAGCCTCGGGGAACGAGGCGTTTCTCGGAGGTTCAGGGCGTTGGAGGAGGACCCCCGGTGCTGGCAGGGTCGGTCCCCGGCAGCCGTGCCAGGGAGGGGGGGGAAGTTCGTACCGGTCCGCCGGGATTTCGTTTGATTTCCTTTGATTTCGTTTAATTTCGTTCTATCCGAGCGGGCGCGGCGGGGCCGGGAGAGCCGGGATTTGGGGAGCTCATCCACCCACGGGGGAGCGCGGCGGGGCGTGGGGAGGGGTGTCCCTCACCAGGGAAGAGGTGACCCCCGCCCGGGGGAAGGGAGTCCCCCGCCCGCCCGCTCCTCAGCCCGCCCGGGGCTCCCGTGGACAGCCGGTTCCGCTAACGAAATCAGCGCTTCCCGGGGCTCGGGGAGGGGGGGCACATCGGGATTGGGCACCCCCGGGATGGCTCTGGGACGACGGGGTCCCCCCGGGACGCCCAGCGCTGCCCCCGTCGTCCTCTGCCCTCGGCGGGACCCTGGAAGCAGCCGCCGGAGCCCGGGACGGGCGGAGCCGCCGAGGCCGCCCGGTCCCCGCCGGTCCCGACGAGCAGCCCCGGGGCCCGGCCCGGCCCGGCCGAGGTGGCCCTGGGGGTGGCCGTGGGGCAGTCACCCACGCCGGGCCGTGGAAAGAAACGCACCGCAGCGCTGCAGAGGGGTGCGCCCCCAGCCTCAGCCCCGCGGGGACCCTGCGGGGTGCGGACCCTGACAGGGGCACGCCATCGTCTGCTTGGCCTTTACACCGTGTCCACGCGTGCCCACCGGTGTCCGTGCACGGCTACACCCTGTCCGTGCAAAGCCGCCTGTGTCCGTGCAAAGCCGCCTGTGTCCGTGCACGTCTACGCTGTGTCCGTGCGCATCCACCCGTGTCCTTGCACTGTTACCCCGTGTCCGTGCACAGCCGCCTGTGTCTGTGCAAGGCTATGCCGTGTCCGTGCACACCCACCCGTGTCCGTGCAAAGCCTCCTGTGTCCGTGCACGGCTACGCCGTGTCCGTGCACACCCACCCGTGTTCCACGCATGATTGCGTTGCAGCCCTGCCCACGGGGGTGAAGGGCTGCACCGTACCTGTGCACACACGCATGGGCGATGGGCGCGGTGTGTCCCTGCACACCCACGCCGTGACACGCGCACCCCGCTCGTGTCTGTGTACCGTGACGGTGTGTCCACGCACACTCACTGTTGTCTCTGCACAGTTGCGACGCGCAGCCACCCGTGTCCGTGCACGGCTGTATCGGATGATCGGATACCCCGTACGGCGTGCACCCACCCTGATTGCTTTAAAAACAAACAAACAAACAAACAAACAAAGAAATAAACAAACAATCTCCAAGTCAACCCACCCCACGGGAAGGGAGCGGTGCACGGTCACACTGTGCCCACGGGCGGCTGTCCCGTGTCCGTGTGTCCGTTCACAGCCACGGCTGCAGCCCCCCGAGCCCGCACAGTCCCCGCCCGTCCCCCGTGAACCGGGAACGCTCGCACCGTGTCCACGCACACTCACGCCGTGTCCGTGTACACTCAACACGCTCCGTGCACACTTACACCCTGTCCGTGCACACTCACGGTGTGTCCGTGCACACTCACGTCGTGCCTGTGCACGCTCACACGGTATCCACGCTCACTTGCAGTGGCCGTAGGTGTATCCCCGCACATTTCCCCCGTGTCCACGCACACGTTTCCCGTGTCCACGCACGGTTCCTCCCTGTCCGTGCACATTCACCCCACGTCCGCACGTTTACGCCACGTCCCACGCATACGTTCCCCGTTTCCGTGCGCATCTGCCCCGTGTACATGCGTGTATACCCCGTGACCTGCACGTTTAGTCATGTCCGTGCACAGTCCCCTCGTGTTTTCCCACGGCTCCCCGTATCCGTACACGTTTAGTCGTGTCCGTGCACGTTTCCACCATGGCCGTACACGCTTACCCCTGTCAGTGCACGTTTACTCGTGTCGGTACACACTTACCCATGTCCGTGCACGCCTCTCCCGTGTCCATCCACGCCTACCCGTGTCCTTGCACGGTTGCCCATGCCCGTACACGTTTACCCACGTCCGTGCACACCTCTCTCGTGTCCACACGTGCTTATACGTGTTGGTGCACAGTCCCTCCGCGCCCGTGCACGTTTACCCCGTGTCCGTGCACGTTTACTCGTGTCCTTGCACGTTTTACCCGTGTTCGTACATGCTTGCCCCTGTCCGTACACGATCCCCCCGTGTCCGTGCACGTTTACCCGTACCCGTGAACATCTCCCCCGTGTCCATTCACGTTGACTCGTGTCCTTGCACGGTTTACCCATGTTCGTACACACTTACCCGTCTCCGTGCACGTTTACCCGTCTCCGTGCACGTCTACCCCGTGCCCGTCCACGTTTTCCTGTGTCCGTGAACATCTCCCCCGTGTCCATTCACGTTTACTCGTGGCCTTGCACGGTTTACCCTTGTTCGTACACACTTACCCGTCTCCGTGCACGTCTCCCCCGTGTCCGTCCGCGTTTCCCCGTGTCCGTGAACATCTCCCCCCCCGGTCCATTCACGTTTACTCGTGGCCTTGCACGTTCCCCCCGTGTTTTCGCACGCTTACCCGTGTCCGCGTACTGTCCCCCCGTGTCCGCGCAGGTTTCCCCGTGTCTGCGCACATCTTCCTCGAGTCCACGCGTGTCCGCCTCGTGTCCGTGCGCAGCCCCCCCGTATTTTCTCACTGCTCCCCCGTTCCCACGGACGCCTCGCAAGTTACCGTGCTCCGCCGCGCCGTCCCGTCCCGGGCCCGGCTCCCCGGGCTGGCCCCGGCCGCGGCCTCGCCGCTCCGGCACCGGGAGACCCTCGGCGGTGCCCGCGGCGCCCTGCAGCCCCCAGCCGGGAGCACCGGGATGGGGCCGGGGTTCTTCCTGGGAAATACCGTTCGTTTGCGGGGAGGGGAAGGAAGAGATTCCCCGTCCCTGGGCGGCCCCGGTGCCCCACGGGCCGGTAAAGCTGTGCTTGGCGTGAGTCCAGCGAGCGGGCCGGGGGCTCCCCGGGGGCGGCGGGTTTGGAGGCCGGGTAAACCCCGGCTCCGCTCCCGGTAGACAGCCCCCGCCCGCAGCCCGGCACCGGGACCCGCGGGCCGCCGGCGTGGGCCGTGGTCCCGGGGAAAGGCAGGCACACCGAGCCCGAGCCGAGCTGAACGGCGCCGAAGCGGGGGGGCACCCGGTGCCGGGGCCCGGAGAGCTCTGGGCGGCAGATCGGGCCCCTTCGCCAGGGTATAAAACGAGAAAATAAAGGAATATCGGGGCTTTTTTTCGCCCTTTCGCACCCCCCGGAGCGGCGGGGAGGGGGGGGGGCTGCGGGGCGGTGGCTCGGGAGGGCCCCGGGGGTCTCGGCGGGGTTGGCGGCGGGGGAGAGTTGGGTGACGGGAGCCAGCGAGGGGCCGCTGAAAACGGGGCTGCTCCGGGAGAGCGAGGTAACCCCGGACCGGGCTTCCCCGGGGCTGGGTCCTTCTCCGTACGGCCCGAGCGAGAGACAATAAACAGCAATAATGGTAATAATAACGCTAATAATAACGCCAATAATAACAACAGCGATAACAACAACGGGAATAACGACGACGAAACAAAATCGACAACAACAACAATAACAACATAATAAGCAGCACAATCATTTTTATTATTACTGTTACTATGCATGGCGACAAGGCAGGTCGGGCCGAGGCTGCCGTGGCTCCGCTCCACCCTGCGCACCCGCGGAGGAGCGCGGATCCCCTCGCCTCCGCTTCTCGGGAGCGGCGGAGCGGCGGCGGCACCGGCTCGCACCCGGGTATTTCCCTTCCCCTGCTCCCCCGGAAGCTCACACCCGCCCGGAGCAAATCTCTTACCCTTATTATTAACGATAGCAATAGCGATAAGGAGAAAAATAGCAGTAAGAGAACAGGAGGCGGGGGGAAGGGGGGGGGGGTACGCGGCCGGGTCTAGGGGCTGACCGGGTTTCGGGGCCGCTTCTCGCCCGGTTGTACAGCGGCCCGAGTCGCCGCCCGGGGCCGGGGTCGGGCTGAAGGAGGATATTTCGTTAGAGCAGCTCCCGGGCTGCCCTCCGCCTTTCCCACCGGAGACCGGCCCGCAGCCCTTCCCCACGCGTGGCCGCACGGGCATCGCCTCTGCAGGGCGGAGGGTGGGTTTGGATGCTGGTTATTTTTTCTTGGTTTTCGTTATGAATCCTTTACCCACGTCACGACACGAACGACCCTCCAGCCGGGTCCGGCGGCGGGGGAGCGGCGGAGTCCGGCCGCCAGACCCCGACCCGGCCTTGCCGCAGCCCCGGGAGCGGGGAACGGGGAACGGAGAGCGGGGAACCCGTTGCCGTCGCCGACACCTACCCAAAAACCGTCGGCTCCGTCCCGCTGCCGCGCCCCGCTCGCCTCTCCCGATCCCGCAGAACCGAGGGTGCGGGCCGCGGGCACCGGCCCTCCGCCGAGCCGGCTCGGCCCTTGCTCCGCGCCCGCCGGGCCGCGTCCCTGCTCCCCGCTCTCCCCCTGCTCCGAGTTATTCGTTTACTTCTTTTTCTAATTTTTTTCCTTTAATTTTATTTCTTTTTTTTTTCTCTTTTTATTTGATTTTTGCCTTAATCGATATTTATTTGCTCCGCGCTCTTTCGGTTATTTAAGGGATGGGCGGAGGCTGCCACAGCCACGGAGACTCGGGGCCCACCCCAGCCCAAGGGCAAAATTTGGAGGCCTTGAACTCCCCCTCCCTGGTAAAACCCCGAGCCGGGCGCCTTCTGCCACGGCTGGGATCTCCCTCCGGGGAACCGGGCCGGACCGAGAACCCCTCCGGACATCCCAGCTTCCGCCGAGCCCGCCGCAGTCCCGGGCGACGCTCGGCATCGGGTTGCGGGAGCAGCGGAGCCCGGGTGGGTCTCGGTGGGTTTGGAGCCCTGGGGCGTCCTTTGCCAGGTCCCGGTCGCCGAGGATTGAGTTCTCGGGGATGTTGGGCTCTCGGCAATTGGATTAACAGCTAATTTATTTATTTTTAATCCACCGTCATTACAACCTCTTCGATTTGAGGGGATTCAGGGCGAGACGAAGAAGGCTGCGGCTCGCCCCCGCCCGCTCCCCCGAGGTGAAGCGTCGCTGCCGCCGCCGCTTTTCCACCGGGTTTTGCCCCGTTTGCAGCGAGCGGCGGAAAGGAGCCCCCCGTGGGGGGGACGGAGCTGCCCGGGACCCCCCGGCCTAGGAGGCCGCCCCGTGTCCCGGCCGCCCCGGCTGGGCACGGGGAGCCGCTCGCCTCGGTGCCGGTGTCCGGCCGGTGCCCAGAGACGGCCCGGGGGGCGGGAGGGGGGGGATGCTGTCGGTGGGACCGGCTGTGCCGGAGCAGGGGGTAGCTCGGGGCTGCCCCATCCTGGGCAGGGCGGTGGGCTAACTCCGGTAGCAACGGAGACCCTTGGACTAGCAGGCTGCGGGGCACGGTGAGGAAGAGGGGAGCACCCCCCGTCCCCCTACCCGTCCCGGAGGAGCGCAGGCAGCCTGGGGGGGGGGGATGGGGGGGGCGGACGACGATGACAGACGGGCGACATAGCCGGGCCGAGGCCGGGTTATTTTTTTTTATTCGTTTCCATCTCGGCTGGCCCTTTTCCTCCGCGGCGGGGGTCCCCCGCGAGTGAGCCCCCCGAAAGGAGGGGCAACCCCCGCCACGGGAGCAGGAGCCGGAGCAGCCGCCCCCCGGCCCCGCCGCTGCGCTGCCCGCACTCCCGGGGCCGGGCATCGGCTGCCGAGGGACTCTTTGTTTACCAATCGGTGTCACGGACCGGGAGAGCAGGAAATTGCGTCTGTGCCGGGCCGTTAATTTAAAATCGTTCCTTTCCTTCCTCCCCGAGCCGCTCCCCGCCGCCCCGGGGGGTTCGGCTGCCCGCTCCCGGCTCCGGTGGCGGCCGGGGGATGCGCAAAAGGAGCGCGGCGGTGCGGGGGAGGGCCGGGCCGGAGGAATAAGGGCTCAGTCTTCTTCCCCGGTACCACCCCCGCGCGCTTCCTCCGCATCTCCCTCCCCTCGGCATCCCCTTCCCCTCCGCCCTCTCTCCCACCCCCCCCACCCCCCTTCCCCTAAAATCACCACCCCCTTTCCTCCCCAATCTCCCGGTATTGATTTTCCCGCACGCGAATCCCAGCGCAGCGTGGCGAGCCCGGGCACCGGCGGCTCCCTCCTCGCCCGCTCCTGCCGCCTCCCCGCCGGGACCGGCGCTCCCTCCTCGGTGGGGCCGCGGTGTTTGCCCCCCCGGCCGGACGCGTTCCTTCCGCACCCCCGCAGCCCGGCCGCGGCCGCGTACAATGGCGCGGGGCTGCGGGTCCCGCCCGGCGGTGGGAGCGGGCCGGAGGGTTCTCTCTGGAAGGCAGGGGTTCCCGTTTTTTCCCCCTTTTCCCCAGGCATCCCGGCAGAAAGGGTTATTTTTAAATAGCCACCAGCCTTAAAATCAAGGGAGGAATGACGGAGAGGTTTATAATTAATTTTTTTTAAACAGCTCTACGTTGCATTTTCCTCAACTCTCCTCTCCCTCTAGGTTAAACTAATTAAATCATTCTATTCCTACCCCCTCAGAAAAAAAAAAAAAAAAAAAAAAAAAAAAAAA
>JAOXJM010000033.1:40456667-40488254 GCA_026413425.1 Tringa solitaria
TGATCTTTAAGGTCCCTTCCAACTCTAACCATTCTATGATTCTATGAATAATGAGAAACTGGCAGCAATGGTCAGAGCAACACAGGGCTTTCAGACCATGGGTATGCCATTTAAGCACGCCACCAGTATTTAACCAGGCTGACGTTTTTCAGTAATTC
Source organism: Tringa solitaria (assembly GCA_026413425.1). Taxonomy (NCBI): domain Eukaryota; kingdom Metazoa; phylum Chordata; class Aves; order Charadriiformes; family Scolopacidae; genus Tringa; species Tringa solitaria. The sequence goes on from JAOXJM010000033.1 coordinate 40,456,826, forward strand.
CAGAATAAGGCTGTGAGAAGCGGGTACTTGAAACATATTTTTAACTTGTGTATTTGAATAGTTTAGCTACATTTGTGTTTTAAATAATGCTGCTGTTGCAAAGATAAAAGAACTGCACTTTGCATTTCAAAATACCCTTCAGGGGACAGGATGGCTCAGAGAAGCTGGAACAGGATCCCGGTCCTTTCACCCCTCCCCTGCTAATTCTAATTCAGGCAGGCCAATAGTGGACAAAAAGTCACTCTGGATGTCACCTCGGCGGTGTGAAGGGCTTCGGGGACTCCATCCTCGCTCCTAATGACCACACGCTCCTACCATACCCCGTTCCCTCCCACGCCCATGGCCATTATATTCAGAGCAGCAGCGCGGAGGCCAAGAGGTGAATGAGCACGAGAGTTAAATTACCTCTCAGCCACGGAGAGTAATTCTCCTAGACAAGAGGGAGTGCACTGATGCAGCAATAACACTGCAAGTTCTCCCCGCTCCTTGTTACCATCCTGAAAGTAGATATTCCCTTGTTTTTCTGTTTGCTGGAGGAGATGTGTCATCTGCCAACTTGAGGACAGCAGCCACAGCTCAGTATGTGTTGCTGCAAAGGAGATGGTGAGGGGCATGTGTCTGCCAAGAAACAAAAATGTAAGAAAGATAGATTTTATGTGATGGGCAGGGCACGAGAGATGGGCAAGGCTCTGGCGAATGGAGGGGTCCGCGGACGCCATGGGACCAGCCCTGCAGGCAGCTTCTGCAAGACTGTGGTGGAGTCCTACTGCTCATCCACAAAAGGAGAGCCTGCCCTGAAAAACTGGGAGCTGTGCCTGGACCTGGGTGCTCTGAAAAATCAAATTTGCTTGTAAGAGAGCCAGAGGACTCTGCAGTAGCCGGGAAGAGGCTCCAGCCTGACACCAACAGCCGCAACACATCCTGTTGTGTGCAGCCCGAATCAAGGTGCAAAAGTTATCCGCGACCGCTGGCGTGTGGTGGGGCAATGGGGACCCAGGCCCAGCAGCGAGTCCTGGCCATTGGTAGCCAGTGTTGTCATCGCTAGATTCACACCTACACAGACTAAGTAAGAAATAACTCAAAACGCTACGAAGTTGAGACTTTTGAGAATATCCGATGTATTTTTATTTCAGCAGAATTTCTACAGCAAACTCGGACACAAGTGGCCACGTTCTGCAGAAAGCGTAGGTCAAAGGCACCTCTGGAGAGGAAAGCCCTGCAGTCCTGAGCATTGCTCGGGGCCCCCGTCTTGCATTACAGTTTCTTTGTGACTTGAGAAGATGCCCCGTACACTGGGCTGATTCTTCGTGGGATTGTTAAGACAGTTTTAGAAACAGATTGCAGCAGCTGTGGAAGACAAACTGGTTGCCTTACACCAGATGTTTTGCCCTGACAGCTCATGCACATACTAATAATGCCGTCCTTATGCACGCTGAGGAGGAGGGATAACTTTGAGGGGGAACGGTCTGCAACAGCACGCAGGAATTTCTTCCGCCCGTCAGCACAGCCTCGATGTTATTTGTAATTTTTATGCATTAGTGTTCTGGTATGTCTGTCCATACAAAATTAGACCCTGTGGAAGAGTAATTTTTCGCCTGGCTTCCTAAGGAAATTAAGCTCATTGCAGTCATGTTGCTTGTGTGTCCGTCTGGGTCCTTCTTCATCCTTTCTATAATAACTTCTAAGCCCCTTGGCTGATTTCAACCAAGTTTGATCAGTAACAGGCTCAAAATTATGTTTCCACACACTGCATGAAAACAGACCATCAAATAGAAAACCCCAGATTATGCCCCCCACTGGCTTTAGCTTGAATTCCCTCCAGAGAGTCCACATCAACTGAAAGACCTTGCCAATGCCCAACACCAGAAAAAACTTCAGTAGGCCATCATGCCTTCTTAGACAGTAGTGTGTCAGCCCTGAGACACAGTCCAAGCTACTTGGTCCTGGAAGCACTCGTACTGAGGACTGTGGGGTTGCTTACCAAGAGAGGGGGAAATCGCACCTAGAGTTTTACCCCATCCGGTGGCTTTCTGACCCGAAACAGGGAGTCCAACCTCTGTCCTTGCTGCAGCTCACCCCAACGCTGACTACGTAGTCCCCTTCCCCTGGTGCCACTTCTGGCTTTCACAGGACCCAGCGCCGAGCCAATTCAATGCACTAAATTAGCAGAAAAGCAGCTAGCAAAGGAAACAGAGCTTTTTTCCGGGTTAGGGAGTTGAATTGTCTCAGCAGAGGAGCTATCGAGCAGGAGGTGGGTGTCAGAAGGAAAGGGAAGAGCTGGTGGTGGAGCAGGGGGCAGAGGGAGAGGTGAGCTGGGCGCAGACGGAGCAGGATCCTGCCCTGTCAGAGCAAGCGGGTTGTTAGGTAGGTTCAGCCGAAGAGTATCGACAGCTGTAATTGCGTGTGCTACGCTAATTACAGAAACACAAAATAGCCAGCTGTGAATGAAACTGTTCCACACTGACTCCTTTGCATTTATTAGATTGTGCATGGAAATTAACAGGTTGGTTTTTAACAGCGTGGGGATCGAAGCCATGACACAAAGGGACAGTAAGAGACACTGAGATGACTTCTCCTTCAAGGTGACTCCCTCTGAAGCAGTGACATCCAGGTAGCACAAGAGATTACATGATTTCTCTGGTGCCTTTCTGGGACTTCGACTAAAACTGAATTAGTCAGTCTACATTTAACAGTTCTGCCAGTTCAAGTATATCCCATGATGGTTAAACCATGCTCAGGGAAAACACAGCTGTATGAAAGACCTCCTGCAGGGCTTACATAAAGAGCAGAAGAGAATAAAAATAAGGGGCAAGAAAGCTTCTTATGCTGACACATCTAATCTCCCACAGTCCTTACACAAACCCGTGGTTAGTGCCCTTTTACTGCCACTGAATATGCATGAATCTCCCAAAAATGTTTATGCTAGGACAAGCACTTATTGCTGAATCCTCAGAACTAAACACCTTCCAAATAAAATCAAAGCAGTCTTTCAGAGAGATTTTAAGTTAATGGTAAGCATTTTCTGGGAGCATTTTCCAATAAAGCAAACTGTTGTCAGTAAAAAAGAGACTTTTCAATCAAAATACTCATCCACATGTTCTCCATGCCTTTATATATTTTCTAATGAAAAATATCAGTTTTGGAAACCAAAACTGTTCACTTTGCAGCTTTTATTAAAAACCACTGGAGAAAAATGATAAAGACGACTTGTCCATGTAAAGAAAGGACGGTTGTCTAACCAGAACTTCAATTTAAACAAAAATTGTAATTATTTCTAGCTTTTAATTTTAATCACAGAATCATCATGGTTGGAAGAGTCCTCTGAGATCATCGAGTCCAACCACAAGAATTTAACCTCAATAAGCAGCACTCAGAACACATGTGTTTTGACTTTGCCTCAGTATCACCTATGGATGCTCAGCATGTATTTCTGGCCCCTGTAACACCAACCCCTGAACTCAAAGGCTGGTCAGTGGAAGCACAGACCAAATCCACGCTTGTCTCAACCCAAACCCCACCGACCATCTCAAATGCCGAGCAGGACAAGGGTTGCCAAGTGGCCCAGCTGGGATTTGACACAAGGAGTTTGGTGGTGGTGATGTGTGGCCCAACACCCTACTGTCCTCCCAAGCTCAGGACTGCTACCACATGCATTTCTAAAAGGTGATTTAGCCTTTTTTTTTTCAAGCAGTTGCAGCCTCCGTAAGGGAAGACACATCTAGGCAGAGAACCACAATAGTCTAAGGACCAGAAAGGAAATGAAGGAAAAATTGGAAAGAGAATTATTATTCTGGACAGATATAATATTTGCATCGAAAATATTGCCTAGGTTATCTGAAAGTGCAGGTGCTCTTACTTGATTTCCCAAAGAAGGGAACGTGATATTTAAAAATGCAAGTGGGGTTAGCAATCCCTGTAGCTCCTGCTCGCTGATGTAGTGAAATGGGTGAAAAGTTAAAAAAAACCACAAAAAACAGAAAAGAAGATAGAAGAAGAAAAAAACCAACCAACCTAGTAATTGCTTTTATATCTTTCTGTTGCAGTCAGATCAAGCAGTCAAAGCAAGCCATTCGTACCTCTGTTTAAATTCTGAGTGCTGCTTATTGAGGTTAAATTCAGCTGTTTTTTCAGGATTTGGACACAATCCGTTCCAGCAGAGGATTAAAGATCCGTTTCCACTGAGGTCAATGGCAAAACTTCAATGGCAAAGCAGACGCCAGACCTGAATCAATACAGGAACCATGCCCCATTTTCAGGTTATTAAAGGAGTTGTGAATTTTCCAGTGTACACATTTCCTGTAGGAACTTCTTAATTCTGCATTTTTTAACAATTATGATCAATTCCCCCCCGCCCCCTTGCCTTGAAAATTCAGATGCATTTAGTGGAGCGCTGTGCTGAAACAGAGCGTATTTATTGACAATGAAATGAGAGCAGTACACTTCCAAGCAATTTAAAAATAACTCCCTTCGATTAGTTTCAATGCAAGGATGATAGCACAGAGGATTATTTTTCTGTTGTAGTAAATTATTTATGTGAAAGTTGTTTTCCTTTTAACAAGTAAATCTTCCTAGACACAATTGCATTAGGTCTCTTGAATTTCATAATGGGGTTATCAATGAATGCACACGGAGCTTCAAGGTAAGCCTCAAGTGCAGCTATGCTCGCGCCGTGTAGAGAATCGACCGCTGTGTTCCCATGAACATGAGTGATCTTCCATGTCCCTTCCCCAGCGGGGGACAGAAAAATCAGAGGCTGCTACCTGTGGGGTTTTTTGATGTTTGTCACTTGCCCTTTGTTGGAAATAATGTTGGATTAAGCAGCAGCAACTCGTTGCAGGTCTCGCAGTGAGAACGGTGGCCAAGTCTTGACCTGAGCTCTCTTGCAAGCTGCACCACACCGGTTCCCCTTCGCCAGGAGACTGTCCCCGTATAACTCTGTGTCACCTCACACCTGGAGACCCTGCTGGGACATGATGGAAGGGGACACAAGTACAAAGAGGGAGAGGAGTGACAAAGGGGCAGGCAGACCCCCATCTCCTGAGTCCCACAGCAAGCCCCAACCCACAGGCACCCCTGTCCCTCGGGAGATGTCCATCAGCCTCAGCACCAGATATCAGTATTGCCCCTGTTTCAGCAATATTTATTTTTCCATGCAGCAGCAATTTTAATATTCTTCTTTTATTGCCACATGAAAAAAATCTTTCCTTCCTTCTGGTGCTCCTTTCATCTTGCTACAGACAATTTGATGGTATGGCAGTAACAGCTCCCCACTAGATTTTGGGTTCAGTCCTCTGTAGGTTTCTCTGTAGCAGAATATGAGACTGGAAGTAGCAGGATCCTCTGCAGAGCAGTTTTTCAGGCACAGTTTATTTTCATACTCTCTGCTGACATGTTTACGTGTATATGGACTCTCTAGGCAGTGCCAGGGATTAACTGAAATCTGTCCAGTTTATGTTGTACCTACATAACTCTTGCTTCTTCCTACATGCAATAACGTGGCATCACAAGCACTTGAGACCCAGTAAGCAAGAGACTTGTCTAAAGCTGAACACAGGTGGCCCATGAAAGGGTATGGAGGAAGAGTGAAGCTGAAGCTGGGCTACAGAGAAGAAAGGGGAGATGTGTTTTGACTGCATTTGCTTTAAGAATTGGCTATCAGAAAAAATCAGGCTCATTCATAAGGGACAGCACTTTTACAGCCGTGATCGATGCACAATGATGCTCCTCAGAGATGAGAACAGTAGGCAAAAGACCAGCAAAACCCTGGATTCTGCTTTGAGGACCATTTGCCCTCAAAGAGAGCCCAATAGTACACATGAATAAGGATCCTGAGCAAAAGGAAGGGGATGAGGTTGGCAGTGTTGGGGGAGCCTCCCAGCAAGGACCCCCAGCTCCTATGGCCAAGTGAAGCCCAGGGGGGAAACCATACATCAGCCGGGATGCGCTCTGACTTTCAGATGGACTTTTGTGAACAGCCTGGGTTGTTTTGGTCACTGTTCTCCAATGTGTCAATCAAATGTCTCGGTGTCTACCATGGCAGAATAAACTCCTCACTGTCTTCCCTAATGTTATCTACCTACCACCGGGGCCTCAAGGTGGTCAGGGAGACTCATTCTGCCATTCCTCAGGAAGCACCTAACCTCATCTGAGGCAGGGTGGTGAGGTAAACCCTAGGTGGACCCTCAGGCTGTGTTCATGCTCGCAGCCCAGCTAGTGCCAGGTCTCATTCACTGGTGTGGTCCATGAAACTGCCTTTCCCCCAGAGCCACCTGGCAAGGAGCGAGATGCCGGGTGTGCATCTGCGGGCATGGCCGTGCGAGGAAACATGTCTGAGAGCATCACATCTTATGGACCAAACGCTACCACTTTGGTTAAAGCACCTTAGCTCTTTCACGTTTGGGAAACACCTGAGCCCGTTTGCTGTACGATAGCCTTGGACCTTGCCCTTGCTCTGACTGTGAACAACTAACTGTATCTTCTGCCAACCAAGAAAAGCACAGCCCAGCTGTTTTTCTGTACCACTTCTTATAGCTTCCTGAAGTAGGAGAGGAGCATCGTGTGCATAGTTTCATAGAATAGTTCAGGCTGGAAGGGACCTTTAAAGGTTTACAAGTGGAGGAAGGACTACACCTTCAGAAATACCTACCCAATATTTGAAACTGCACCGTATTTCCTAGGAGACAACATCTTAAACATCAAAGAAGACCTAATGATCGCCCATAAATAAGAAGGTAATAAGAATGACGTCAGACATCGGACAAAGTTTGTCCCCAAACGCTGCTCTCTCCGCAGGGCAGGTGAGGAAAAGGAGCATTTCAGTGGCAGGCAGAGAGCTTCTCCCTCACCTTCCCACCGACCTTGCTGTGGGGTGATGCTCGGGATGCTGCTCCAGCAGCGCGGGGAGGAGCACGGGGAGCAGCACCCAGCCCCCTGGGGCGGCCGTGTCACAGCGCCACCGACCTCTGGCTCTGCCGCACCGAAAGCCGCCATTCTGAGTAAATTTCCAGATCTGAGCTTTTCTCAAGAACTGGGGTGTTTGGTGAACTCTCTAAACTGCCAACACAATATATATGTCTATCAAAAATATTGGCTTGATAAAAGTAGACGGTGACACACACTGCCCACGAGCGCTGCTCCTGATTTGTCCTTGAGAATTTAAACTTTCAAATAGTCAGTCTTGGAAGTGTAACTCTTCTTGAGGCAATCACGGTTTGCATTTTTAACCTTTGAATTGAGTATTTTGAGATCTCTTTCCTTTTTCTGTTGAAATATAATCCAGTAAATACATTCAGTACATTGACTTATACTAGTTTAGTATCTTGTGCAACTATCTGTATCTTCTATTTTTTGATCTTCTGAAAGCATACCTTCATTTTTGACTTCGTTTGAAAGCGGATTCCAAAAGAAAAATAAATAATAAATTAAACAAACTGAAAATAAAATAGAATTAAATAAAATAAATGGCAGAAAACATGGTTCTGTTGTGGTTTTATAATAAAAAATGTTAATGCAATTAAACAAATTACTTTCTGTCATTCATAGTGGTTCTTGTAATGAGATGATATATTAGGGCCAGAGAGAAGTTCTGAAATTTGGCTTTTTAATTACCTAAGCACAAAGTTTAGAAGCTTCAGAAGAGCAAATGACATCCTTGTAGTTTCTGGACTGTGTGAGCCATGGCTTGCAGAAATGTTCTGGGTTTTTTTTTTTTTTTCCCTGAAGAAAAACAGCAAACAATTATTAATATGTCACAGAACACCAAGAATTAGTGAAATGCCCTGTACAAATAGATGCTGGCCTTTCTACGCTATTTTTTTGGCAGCATCTGCCAAAGAGTCTGCGCTTTTGATGGAACTGATCTAAATTACAGATGGGCCAAAACTGCTTCCCAGGGTCAAATTTGGACTGATTTTTAAAAGCCTTCTTATTGATTGAAAGTGGATCTGAAATCAGGCAGCGCTAGACGAGGCCCAGTTATCAGCAGATCCCATTATGCCGAGCGGAGGGACTTACAGCCGGAGCTCTGCATGGCCCCTGCAAGTTAAGCATATGCTTTAGTGCTTTGCAGGACTCGTGCCAGAGATCTCCATCCTTTACAAGATGGAGTTACCAAGCTGATGGACATACTCCAAAACAGGGCTCCGTAGCAGAAAATGCAGCAGATGAAAAACCTTTACTGAAGGCTTCTTTTCTCCTGAATGGCCAAGAACAGAGGGGTCCTCTCAAAAGCACCCATGATTAAGATAAAGGGGATTACAGCACTGTCACTCAGAGCAGCCACATGCAGTGCGTCCTTTCTAACCTAAGAGAAAAGAGATTTGAAATGCTGATAGACCTTACTAATAGATCCAGGCTGCAAATAGACTGTTGCAGAGAAAAAAAAAAAAAAAAGCTTCTCTTATAACAGCGGTGGCTGCTACACCTTACAAGCTAAGAATATGTGAAGGTAGCTAAATTTTTCTGAGGAAAAAAAAAATCGCACATAAACAAGCAAGCAACCATGGATTGTTTCAAAAATAGGAATCCTGGACGTGCAAGAGCCCGGGGGTGATGAAGAGGACACACGCAGACAATGCCAGCTCAGCCTTAGAAATCCTTGTAACAGATTCTGATTTGCTCATCTCTCCTGCTTTCATTTTTCTCCTGTCTTGGGTGAAGGGTTTGTGTTTAATAACATCATTTGCATCAGTGTGTCCCAACTGACCAAGGTACTAGGGCTGGGAGAGATTAGCATGGTAATCTCATTCTGATGGATAAAATTAGCAAAGATATTCCCCTGAATGGAGAGCTGCCATTGGCGAGCTGCCGTGCTTAGAATCAATTACTAAATTACTTTGAGCTCTAAGTCGACAGTAACAGAAAAAAATTGGCATCGACCGAAGTGAAATAAGATAAAAAATATGCGATCATTAAATCTCTCGCTACTATTCGCGAATGTGACTCACAAGAACTGCACAAAAAATAAGGCAGAATTTAATTTTTAACGGTGGTCCCTGTCATCATTTCAACCCCAGCTGCTGGGTGCGTGGCAGCGCGGCTCAGCCCTGCCGCCTGCCTGCTCGGGGGAAGAGAGGGGCTGCCCGCGACTCCCACCCTCTGCTGAGCAGGACACTGCGTGGGGACCGAAAGCCAGAGGAGCACCTTCTGTCCCCTGCGGATGGAGCAGGACAGAGAAAGGCTTGGCCAAGGCGTAAAGCCTTCCTTCGGGCTGTGGTTGCCTGCTCTCTGGGTAAGCGTACCATGCGCGCTTGAGGCTTCGCAAGCCTACGGAAGGGTAGGTCCCTGCCCCAGAGAAGGCACACTCTGGAGGATTTTCGGTGCTTACACACACAGTGTACAGAATTCACGGCAGTGAGTAAAGGCCCGTGTGCCCACCTTGCTGGATCTACCACAAAAAAAAAAAAAAAAAAAAAAAAATTAATTAATAGAGAGTTGCTCCAAAGTAGGAGATGCTGTTTTTCAAGAAAATATTTCTTCAGTGAGAATTCTGGAAAGGGAATTGTAATAGAGATTTTTTTTTTCTTCCCCAGTATCTTCGAGGAAGGACAGAAAGAAAAGAAAAAATATTTTCAATCAAAAAATCTTTAATTTGAACTCTTTCTTGGTGTAGCACTGTTTTCTGCTTTTGGCTTTCAGAAGCTGTTATTAGATGTGATTAAATGATCGTTTTTTTATTTTCTGTTTATCTCATGGAAAAAAAAATCCCTATTTTTATGAAGACTTGTTACTGTTCCCTGGAGGTTTATAAACTTGCAACATTTGGGGCCAGAGGGGACAAACGAACCGTGGGATGCCGCCTGTTCTAGCCACAGCTCGGGGGATTTCTTACAGTTATTCCTGCAGCGAGCCCAGACGCTCAGACCACCCCCAATGGTGCAGCCGATGTTTAATTCAGCTTTTCCTTCCCACTAATGCCTATTTTCAATCAGTTTCCCCAGCCTCTTTCTTCCCCAGCCCAGCTTTTTTCCTCCCTGGTGACTTTTTCCTGATGGCCCTTTCTCCCTGCTTCCCTCCCAGATGCCAAAGGGACGATCCGGGAGATCGTGCTCCCCAAGGGCCTGGACCTGGACCGACCCAAGCGGACTCGGACGTCCTTCACGGCGGAGCAGCTCTACCGCCTGGAGCTGGAGTTCCAGCGCTGCCAGTACGTGGTGGGCAGGGAAAGGACGGAGCTAGCCCGGCAGCTCAACCTCTCCGAGACCCAGGTAAGGGTCGTGGTGGCTCCCCTCCGTGGTGGGGATAACCCCGTGGCGTGGCCAACCCCCTGGCGTTGCTGGCCACCAGCGTGGTGAGGGTGGTGCGGGGAGGCAGGGGCAGGCAGAACGGGCAGAAAGTGGGGCTGGGGTGGGCGAGAGGTGCCCTGGGGGGACGTCGGGGCTGAGCTGAGCCTGCGGTCCCGAACCCGGGCAGAGGGGCTTGGTTCTTACTGGGGTGGAGGGGCACTGGCCGGTGTTTTGGTCAGGAGCTGGGGGGAAGCGTGCGTGATGCTGCGGGCAATGACTCTCCTCCACCCCTTTCTCTTGAGCTGAAGGTTTAGGGTTGGGGGGGGGCAAGGTGTAGCCCTGAGTGGGGTCCGAAGAGACCCCCCGCCCCCAGCCATGCTGCTCCTCCATGGGCAGCACCCCTCAGTTCCCCCCAGAGGGTCTGGCAAAGCGGGGAAGAGAAAAGAGCAGGAGGGCATTAGCGGGGACCTGAGGTCCTTACGGCAGAACCCACAGCACGGGGTGGGTGAGTGGGATCAGGAATTGTTGTGGGTGCTGTCGGGATCGGGTGTTTGGCTGTGTATGATCTGGATGGATCCTGCATGGACCCTGCACCCCCCCTCGGCAGCCTCCGTAACTTCGGCCTCCTGCTCCCAGCAGGGAGGGAATAGCACTTGGGGACTGTCCCTCCCGACCCCGAGCTGCAGCGTGGCCCGGGCACCTCTTCTCCGTCCCTCTCCAACCCCCTGCGCATATGTCCCCAGCTGGAGCTTCGCCATGGGGGGGGGGGATTTTCCTGGTTCTCCCCTGCTAAAGTTTGCCGGGAGTGGGGGGAGCTGAGCTGAGCGGCATGGGCTGGGCAAGCAGAGGCGGAGGGGTTGCGCGTTGCTTGGAAGTTGGTGTTGATGTCTGCTAAGAAAAAAAAAAAGAGTGCATCTACTGGGGTTTTGATGGTTTTGGCTTGAAAATTTATACGGAAATAGTAATGATAATAAAGTTAATGAAGACAGACTGCAACGCCAAACAGGACAGTTGGGGACCACAGAAAACCGCATCAGCCCAGTCTGCCCCTTCTCTGGCCAGTCAGGCACATTTTGGAGACAGCTACATGGTTTCATTGATTCCGATAGGAAATAATTTCTATTTTTGCAAACCTCTTGGGGAACAAACCTGTCCCGGCTGTCAGGCTCCTGGCTCCAAGCTCCTGCTGTGTGCCGAGGGAGTCTGATTTTGGGGGGACCCTGTTGCTCCGTGGTGCTTTGGCACTTGCCGTGCAGCCGCTGCGTGCTCCTGCAAGGGGGAGCAGAGCCTCAGCGTACCAACAAAAATAGTTGCTCTTGGTTCTTCTGGTGAGGGAGCAGGGTTTTTTTTTTGTAAGGAGTGGGTTTCTGTCTATGGGGTACATGCAAGAAGGTGCTGGTGGGTCCCTTTCCCAGGATCCCAGTCGAAGCCCCAGTCCCAGTGTCACCTCCAAGGAGCTGGGGGACACACGGGTGGGCTTGGCTGTGCCACGCTGGGGGAAGAGCTTTGGCTCCCCAGCAGGCGTGGGAAGGGACGGGCAGCTGGTGTGGCTGGCGGGAGCGTGGGGCAGAGGGCTGTACAGCCCGGGGCCAGGAGGGCACAGCCTCTCCGTAGGGACTAATGTCTGCTTATTTACTGCTTGCTTGGTGCCTCACTGCTGCCTTCATCACTCAGTGAGAAAATTCACACCCTGTAGGCCACGGCTGTCTCTTCTCCTCTTTTCTTTTCCTTCCTGCATCCTCTTTTCCCCACCTCTTTCCTTCACCTCTGTCCTTTTTAATCCCTTTCTACGCTTTTCACATCATTTCCTTCCCTGCAGCAAACACCCAGTTGTACCTTCCTGGCTCCCCTCTGCTGCCCATCCCTCCCCAGCCACCATCGTGCCTGGGGGACAGCAGTGCCAGGCTCGGTGCCTGGTTTCCTCCTCTCATTAGCAGGGTGCAGCCCTCCTTGGGATATCATTTCAGGCTCTCGGCACACTCAGGCATCACCCCATGCCCTAGTTCCCTAATGTTCATGGCTGGAAGGTTTCCACAGTCTTTGCAAGAGCTGGGCAGCCACAGGGTTTTGCAAGACCACTTAGATCTGGAGGGTATTTCATGGCTCCTTGCAGTGTACTGGTCTGACCTGGATGTGGCCTGGGGACTGGATAGTCACCACCAGCCACTTCTGTCCCATGGGGCTCCTCTATGTCCATCAGCTCAAACAGGGACAAACCCAACCTTTGCAACAATCAGAGTATTTGGTGATTTTTCTCTCAGCGTTATCCAGGAGCAGCTCCCAGGACTCAGGGCAGTTCATAGTATAATTTCTCTATCTAATATTTTGTTGGTGGATTCCCAACCAGCAGCGTCTTGTGGCTCTTTCTTGGTTGATGCTTGTGTTGTGCTGGTGGTTGGGACAGTGAGACGGATCCTTTTTGTCCCCTCATTGAATGATACCCTGGTTTCAGGATTAGGAAGCTTTCCCCGCCAGCTGCTCCTGACTTTGCTCTCTGCGGGGACCCCTGGGTGCGATGGGACCCCACCGTGTCCCACTGTGGGAGGGAAGAGCAAAGCTGGGGCCACAGAGGAAGGGGCCACTGAGGAGGGTTTTTGTGCCTGTGAATGTTCAGAGGGGAGAAGAATGATTCATCTCGGCTCCTCTGCGAAGAGAGAGTGGTGCAAACAGCGTGATGAGATAGGAAGAGACACGATGTCATCACAGCTGGAGAGCTGCAGCCAAGCGTCCCCGTAAGTGGGTCCGCTGATCAGGCTGCGGACTGATCCTGCCAGAGAAAAAAAAAAAAGCACCTCTTTTAGGCTCTTATTTTACTTTCCTGGCATCTGATCCTCCTTTTTTGGCAGACTTGGAGGCAGGAGGCCATCGCTGCTCCTTGCAGGGAAGCCAGAATGGCACACCTCCATGCTGGGGAGTGGGAATCTTCTTGCTTTCTTGTCTCTGGCCCCTGCCCCAGGGGAGAGGGGAGGTCACTCAGAGGAGAGGGGAGATCTCCCAGCGCAGAGAGGTCTCACCCAGGCTAATGCAGGGAGCAGCAGCACAGCCCCTTGCTGCTTGGGAAGGCTCAGAGCCATGTGTGCTACCACCAGGGCTCCTTGGCCCGGAGCAGCAGCAGCCACAGAAGCTGGTGTCCATCGGCAGCCACCACAGATGAGCCTGCCCTCCCCTCGCCGCTCACTGAGCTGCCCACCAGCATCCTGCTGTGCCCCAGGTCACCTTGTTGTCCCTCCAGAGCCAGCCCCACACCTTGTCCCTCTGCCTGTCTGTGGGGCTCAGCCAGGTGGGCTGCACTGAAGGGACACAGGGGGAGTTTTGGAGCCACCCATGCTCAGGAGAGGATGAGGAGGGCGCTTCCATCTACCCCAGCTCTCTCCAGCCCAGGAAATTTGCCTCCTCCCTCCAGGAAGACATACACTGGTTCTGCCTCAGTGGGAGCTGCCCGGGCTCCAGCCCAATGCCATTTGTGCTTTTTCTAATTAACCCATGGACCTAGTCAGTGTTAAGCGAGTTTAATTAGCCAGTAGAATATTTTCATTAACTCGTCAAGCATCAGCCTGAAGGTGCGGATGTGCCGGCTGCTGCATCCCAGGTGAGCTCCCACCCCACATCCCGGGCACGGAGAGCTGTGGAGGGGCTGCTCGAGCCCACCCTGACTGCCCAGCCAGAATCCATCCCCCGAGCAGAGAGTAGCCCGTATCCGTGCATCGGGCTTTCTCCAGGCAACACATCCCACGGCATTAGGGGAAAAGTGCCCCTTCTTAGTGTCATTAAGGGATAGAAAATGCAAGGCAGAGAGGAGGCTGCGAGGCAGAAGGACCACGGGGGGATGGCGGAGGGAGGATAATTCCCACAAATCCCCTGCCAGGAGGGGAGGCAGGATGGGCTGGCCGAGGGGATTTGCCTGGGCCAGGAGGCTTTGCTTTCTGGGTCAGGAGTTCAATGCCAGGCTCAGGTTCAAGCAACCTGGTGTATTTGCCCTCATTAGAGTGAGGGCAGAAGTGACACTCGTGTTGAACAAGGGCCACTTCTGAGGGCTGGGCATCCAGGAGGTCAGGACAGGGCTGGTTCTATCATGTTCTCCATACAGCAGCCAGCTCTGAGCCTTGTCCCTCTGTTGAGAGGCAGCTCACCCCTTCCCAAAGGCAGGAGCTTTGGGGGACAGGGATGTCCTCAGTTGAGGAGGCTCAGGAGCGGTGCTGGAAGCTTGTGGAAAATCCATGCATCTCCTGGAAGATACTGGTGAGTTTTTGGGGTCCTTGGCTCCTGTGCAGCATCTGAAGACCCTTTGTAGAGGGATGGTGGGGCACAGAGCAGAGAGAGGTCTTAGCATCACGATTCTTGTCTGCCTGGCTGCTGGAAAGTCCGTGGGACCCCATGGGTCCCCTGGTGTTCCATTTGCTGCGATGGGCTCCATCACAGCCGGTCTGGCAGACCTTCCTTGGACAAACTCCTGGGCCATCCTTGACAAAGGCTAGACTCCTACTGCTCCATCACTGCCAGTGGCCTGAACCCCCCCGAGCATCCCGTGCAGCATGGGGAGGGTACTCACAGCACAGACCTTTCAGGACCATGATCCACCCGACGTGGAGCAAAACATATGTGAGAAAGCAGCTGAGCCAGAGAAGGGGCGGGAAGGTCTATTTATAGCCTGGCAATTAAGATGGTGCCGTTAAAAATTAATTACACCTCAAGTCATTAACAACTATCAGTCCCTGCAGCGAGAGAACAATGAAACAATGGTTGGTGCCAGCACAAATTGTCCTCTCACAGGGAGAACCGCAGGAAAGCTGTGGTCTGGAGGAGGTGAGAGTCATCCAGAGCTTGGCGATTGGAGCTGTGGGTTGGGGCTTCCATAAGGGACAAGAGGCAGGTAGGATCACAACGCTGCTCTGCTTGCTGCAAAGTAGTGTGTTCCTCATCCTTGGAGTCTCTGCAGTCCTCGGGGTACAGGGAAGCTGAATTTCTGAAGCTTAGTTGGAAATCCCTTTTCTAAACCGTGCAGAAAATACTGGTGTCATAGCCCAGTGTGTTCTCTTCTGAGGAGGCCTCCATCCCTCTGTCCACGCTCTGCTGTGAATAGGGAAATGGTCTCTAACACCTTCTGTGGTTTGTGTCGTCTCCACCCAACTGCTTTTGTAGCATTCGTGTTTCATGTCTGGGTCCTTACAATGACCCTTCTCCTGTGGTAACTGCCCACCAGGGAATGTTTTCTCCCTTCTGCTTGGGGAAGCTGCAGCCCCACATGCTGTGGGTCAGGATGCCCCATCCTAATGCAGCCTGGTTTGGGGGGTGCTCGTCCCACCCCCCAGTGCTGTTCCCAGCTGGGTGCTCCTGTCTGTCCCCCTGGGCCACTTCTAGTGCTGCTTTTTCTGGATAGCCTGAGCTAACCAACCCAGCAGAAGGGTGCCCTGTCCTTCTGCCCACCCTTCTGGTGGGTTTGACCCACCTCCTTGAGTGACCTGGGGTACTCTGGGGCTGGTTCAGGGGACGTGGGGACAGTGGGATGGAGAGGCAGCTGGATGGGGGACAGCATCTTGTCCAACCGTGGTAGCCTGCAGCTGGCTCCTGCTGCTAAAACCTTGGGTGCCAAGGCTGTTCTTGAGTGGGTGGCAACGGGGGACGTCAGCCTGAATGATCCCGTTTAGTGACTCCCAGGTCAGATCCAGATGCTGAAGGTAACTGGCTCCCACTGGCCTGGAAGGGAGATGGGTCCTGGGTCCCATGGCATGTGGTGGCCACTGGAAATGCCCAGGGTCCCCCTGGAAGAAGGCATCTCCAGTAGCTTCTGGGTCCACTTCCCACATGCCAGCCTGGTTCAGAGCACGCTTGTGGAGTAAACCTGCTCACGTGGAGAAGCTAATCCTGTCCCCTCCTTGCAGCGGGGGCACGTGGTGGGGTTTACTCTGCAGCCACGGGACCCTCGGCTGGTGGCAATAAATCTGTGTTATAACCAGGTACCACGTAGTGGCAGGACCAGGCTGGCACTGCCCGGCCGCTGCCTCCGCCTGCCTGACCCCAGCCCTGCTGGCCCCCTGGGTTCCTCAAAAATTCACCTTTTTGGTATTTTGTTTTCCAAAGCACGTCAGGGTGCTGGGGAAGCAGGTTTTGGCAATGAGCACCAGCTTCTCGGTGGGGAGAAGAGAGGAGAGAAACAGCTCTCCTCAGGGTGGGAACAAGGGGACCCTCTGGAAATAGGACTCTTCTACAGGACAGATGTAGATCTGGGATGGATTAGATAACCCAAAATATCTGGGTACCTCTGCAGTTCCCCAAGCTCAGCTGGCACTAGCCAAAATGGCTAATGTAAGTAAATGTGAAATAATTAATTGGGATTTTTATCATTAAGCATTTTCAATTGAAAATGCCTGCACAGTAAAAAAACAATTACAGAATTTGTGATAGAAATTTTCAGTTCTAAATGTTGCGAGCATGCTGGGTGTTTCCAGAGTGATGTCCAAGTCTTTCTCAGCATATTCCAAGTGGATATTCCAAGTTTATTTCCTAAAAATGATGGTTTCTGATGGAAATTGGTTTTGGTGACAGTTTTGGAGCCGGCTCTGATGCTGGGGCAGGAACCCCAAACATGAAGGCCTGAATCTCAGCCACTGCCCAGTGCCCCACAACCCACCCTCCAGCCAGGTGTTCCCACCTCCCTGGCTGTATTTTGTTTTCTACTGGAAGGAAACCATACCCGTTTGTCTTGTGTGTGGAAAATGGAAGGAAACAGTGTGTCCGTGGGGATACTTTCTGCTGGCTATTAGTATCATTGGAGGGGACATGACCATGGGGATGGTCCTGATGTCCCACCTGGCTTCCCCTGCATCCGAGGAGACAAGGCGTTGTCTCTCCCTGATTTTGGTGGGTTGGAGGATGCTCCCTCGGGGACACTTTGCTCTGGGGCGACCAGGCTGGATGGTGGAGGACACTTCACCCCTACCAGACCTGCCTGAAGAGTCTCTCCCGGCTCCTTCATCTCATTTGCAAAGGGTGTGGAAACACCAGGGACATTCCCTTGCTGTGAAGCAGAAAACATCCTGAATTTTGAGCAAAAGCAGGCTGAGGAAATGCTTCTGCCTGGAGTTTTGGATCAGCGGTGGGGCAACCAGCTTCTCTGGGGATGGGCTCCCGGCCGAGGTCACAGCCAGGTCCACGGGGTCGGGGACAATTCCCGCCTTGCCTGTCACCAGCACACTGCCCGGCTGCATGCTGGGGCTCGGTACAGCTGGAAACACGGCCCCAAGCGTGTCTGTCCTGGGCTGCGGCAGAGGGTTTGGGGTGGGTGCACGTAGCCGGGGTGGCCCCATGCCAGTGTTGGGGCGCAGCGGGGCTGGAGGAGAAGCTGAGGGATGAGTCCATCCCATCTCAGGTCCGGCTCCCCGTTCCCGCCGTGGTCGGGGAGAGGCAGATGGGCTGTGCAGCCGCCGTGCCGTTATGAAACCTCTGGCCGAGGCAGCTTTGGGCAACGAGCCTGCTGGCTTATGCAACGCCGGCAGCCCCAGCCCGTGCCTGTCCCGGCCTCCATGGCTCTGGGAGCCCGTGGCCCCACTCGGGATGGAGGGTGGAGGAGGAGGAAGGGTGGCCGGGGAGATGGCGTTGCGGCAGGCTGGGTCCCACCTGCCCCCGTGCCGTGGCGGGCATCAGCTGATGGCGGCGGGGAGCTAATCCCGGCGAGGAAAATGGCTTCGGCTGGTAGTAGCTATGAATAGTCCCGGATGGTTGGCGTGCCGGAGGCGCGCACGGCATGGGATGTGTGTGCCGGGGTCGGCCCCGCAGCAGGGCAGCCAAATAATAAACACCATTAAAAACCAATAACGTATCCCCCAGCCCTGCCCGCGTGGGTGCTGGGATGCGGGGAGATGCTCGTGGATGGCCTGGGGGGGAGGGTGAGGACCACCCCCCTCTGGCTGCTGAGCACGGGGAAGCTGAGGGGCTCAGGCGTTTTGTGGGGTGTTGGGGGACGCTGGCGTTTTGGGGGGCGGTGGGGGACGCTGGCATGCGGGAGCGTGTGCGCCGGCGCGAGGAGGGTTTAATGAGCAGGCGTGACGTGCCCGCTGTCTGGGACCGGGCTGGGCAGGGATGGGGATTTCGGGCTCCCACCAGCAAACGGTGATTGCTCGGGAGCGGCGTCCCACTGCTGCTCAGCCACGAGCTGGCAAAACGCATCAGTTAAGCTCCAGATGATATTAAAAATTAGCCGAAGAGAGGGGAGTGCACTGCCCGATCCCTGACTGGCCGGCATGGCCGCATCCTGCTCCGGAGCGGGGTCCTTTGGGCAGTAGGCTGGGATGGGTGAGCGGAGCAGGAGCAGAGTGAGGCAGTTTCTGATCTGAAACCCTCAGCAGATCCCGGGATCACCGAGCGCCATGGTGCCATGGGCTCCCACCTTGTACCTTTCCATCCCCGGAGCGTGCGGGGAGCTTGGCCTGCCGGCGGGGGGTCTCCATTGGGATTAACCGCTTGGAAATAATTTGTTTTGTAGCTTGGAGGTGTTTGGTGGAGGGCAGGGATCGGAGCAGCATCCCAGCTCCCAGCATCTGCGGGACAGGCTCAGCCTCCGGAGAAGGGGCTGGTGGAGGCGAGGGCCGTGCTCAGGCACTCCTTAAATTCTTGGCACTGGGCACCGGGGGACCAAAGCCCTTGTGTGCTCAGTGCGGGTGCCACCGCACCGCTGATAGCCATGGAGAAGCCATGGTCACAGCCCAGCTGCTCCTGACGCTGCCGGGACCCTACCACCTGCTCCCGCTGTGCCGTGGCATGGGTGCTGCGTGCCACCGGCCACTCCGTGCCTGGAGCTGGGAGCCTGCCCAGAGCTGATGCCATGGGCTGTGGCCACTGCTCCAGTGGGTGGGGAGATGCCCTGTCCCCACTGCCCGGGTTTATTCCCCTCCCCGGAGCTCTGTGGGTGCTGCCGCCCTCACCCTGCCCCTGCCTGACCAGGGAGCTGGGGGGGCTCAGGGAGTCACTCTCCAGCAGCTCGGGCAAATTTGGGGAGACGTGACCCCCTGCAGGTGCTCCGATTTGGAGGAAGGGGGGGTGTCTGTGTGCACATGCGGGGTCTCCGGTGCGTGCACGCGTGGTGGGGCGTGTGTGACCACACACGTGTGCGCAGGAGGGTGCGTGGAGCAGGGCATGCGTGTGCAGTGCAGGCGTGTGGCGTTTGTTTGCAGTGGGGGAAAGGGTTTATAAACCGCTGGGTGCGGGACGGGATGCGCTGATGGAGGTCTGGAGTGGAGGGAGAGGGTGGCTCAGCCGTCTGCCTGTCCGTCCTGCTGCTTGGCAGGCAGACAGACGGACAGACGGTGCCTTTGCAGAACACCCCCACAGCGGCGCCCTGAGAAGTTCGGATGCTCGGTGACGTTTTGAATCGGTTTCCCTTTGGCAGGGGAGCAGGTGATACCAAAGACACGGCTCTCCTGCTCTCCTCCCAGGTGGAGAGCGGTGATGGTGCTCCATGACACCACGCGGGGAGGGACGGGGAGAGGCTGGGCTGCAGGGTAGAGGTTCGAGGGGGCTCCTGGAGCCAGTTCCTAGGGGCTGGATCGTTCCTCAGGGAAGGGAAGCCACATGCAGAGAAAATCCCAGCAGATGGAGAAGTCTGTGGGTACATCTCTGCGACCCTCAGCAGCTCATGCGGTCTCGTAGCAGGCACTAGGGGTGTTTATGCATTTAAAAGAAAATAAATATAAAATAATAAATAATATAAATAACATAACATTTACAAAAAATAAAAATAAAATAAAATAAAATAAAATAAAATAAAATAAAACCGGAACAAAATACACCAGAATAAACTAAACTAAACCAAACCAAAATAGAATATAATAGAATAAAATTTTCAAAACCCCAAAACATAAAATGAACCCCTAGCTGCCTGAGTAAGCCAGACACAGGATCCGGAGGCAGCATGGCTCTCCAAGGGCTCCACTTCTCATTTTCCAAGCTGGCCAGTGGCCCCGTGGACACTCTCACTGCAGTAAAAGCTGGTTGGAAGTGGAGGGAATCACAATGTTGCTTTCTCAGCAGTGATCAGCACTGTTTCTGCACTTGTCTTGCCCTTTTTGTTGAAGGGCTCACTCGGTGCTTGGGCAGCAATACCTTTGGTGTGAGCAGGGGGGAGCAGGCCAGGGGAAAGGTTTCTTGGGGAAGAAGGAAAAAAGAAATAAGTTCAGCCTTTACATCCTTGCTCCGAAGCTTCTGCACCACGCTGCCAGCTCCTCTGAGACCCTTCTCCCAGCAGTTTGGGATTTGTTTGTTGTGATTTATTTTTGCCTTACTCCCTGAAATGGGAATGTGATGGGAGTCACGTAGCCTGTGATGGATGAACTTGCAACCTGAAGTCCTTGGGGGTTTGAGCCCTCTCCTGTGCTGCTAGGTGACAGCAGGACTCGCAAGGACAGGGGGACGGGGTGAGAGGCTCCGTGGTACCATGGGGAGGGCTACCAGCTGGTTTTCACACCACACACTAGGAAGCATCTCCTGAAATGATCAGGCAGCAGATTTCAACCTTCCAAGCTACTTTTCCACCCAATATGCAGTTGAGGCTTCATACTCTTGGTCATTGCTAGTTGGGCACCACGTCCAACCTCTTTACCGGCAAGAAAAGGATTGACCTTGTTCCAAGGAGTAGGTAGCTTTTGCTTCTGATGTGAAAAGATTGGGTGGAAAGAAAATCTTGCATAGGGGAGAGGAAAAGGGTATCTGGGACCTGCAGCTATGGGTGAGTCAGTGAGATGGTGGTGGTGGTTTATTGTGTGCTGAAGTCCTGAAGGCTTTGGGTGGCCCTGCGAGTCTGGGACAGACTGGACAGACCTGTTATGGCACTGGGGTTATTGCCTTCCCTTTCTGCTGGTTGTTACTGCAGTTCATGCTCTGGTAGCATTTACAGGTCCTAGGGGAGGTGAAGACCCACCGTGCTCAATACTCAGAAGCCAAAGGAGAAATGCTGCTGTCCCTGAGCAGCACGTTTCCATGCAGGGTTGGGCAGAAAACAGGGGTCAGAGGTGCCGGCGTCCCATCTAGTTGGTGTTAGAGGTGGGAACTACATGCCTGTGTCCCAGCTGGGTACCCTCAGACCTTGTCTTGTATGTACAACATGACAGGTTTAGACCTGGATAAGTCTTCTAGGAAGGCACATGCTTTTTTACCCTCTGGTTAGAGTCTGCTCTGGAAGCCACATCTCCTCTAGAACTGCTGTGTTTAGCATCAAGTCATCTCGTGCTGGCCAAGCAGCAGTGCTCTCAGCACTCAAAACATTCATAGCTTTATCAGAGGGAAGAATGCATGATGATGTGACCACATCTGTCATGTGTGACCCAAAACCTGGAAGTCAAGGTGGATGGTTTTGGTGAGAGAGCTACAGCTCTTTTGTCCCTCCCTGGTGAGTGCACACGTGGCTGGTGGCTATACTGGTGGATACACTGAGATCTCTGCCCTGAATTTTTTATGGAAACATCCAGCCAGGGACAGAGGACATTTTCCTGCTTGATTATCAAGCTGCAGGACCTAGAGAAGTCTTACGCTTCCAAACTCAAATGGACTCAAAAGGCAGAAGAACCTTTCCAGTCAGTTTGTAGGACTTTATTCCTCACTCTAGTTGATCTAGAGTATCTCTCCTAGGAGAACCTCCAGCTCTAACCAAACAGCTCAGTGTGATGGTGAGCATGCTCCTGCCGCAGGAATGGTGCTCCACGGGCAGTTCTCCCCACTGTCCACCCATAATATCTCTGCCATTGGAGTCTGCCTTGCTTCAGGCGAGGGATCATGTCCTACCTCTGCCTGCTCTGACAAGAAGTCCCCTGCTCTTACCAGTCTCTCTCCTGCTGCAGAGACTGAGCAAAGCAGAATTTCCAGATTGCAACATCCTGACATCTCTTTGGCCTGTCACTTACCTTATGGAAAGGTAGACACTAGACCTGGTCACAGTAACTGGTTGAATATCCAGCACCAGGACTCCTTCTCCAAACACTCATATACATTTATAAATCTGCAGATTGTGCTTATCCTCATACCTTCAGCATCATGCTGTTTCTTGCGTGCCATGTCTCCTTGGGCTTTCAGAGTCATCTCCTCTGTACAGCTTGCCTCCTCCCTGTCCTCTGAGAGTCACCTTCCTTTTCTGATGAATGTATGACCTCTCATGTCCTGCTCTTCAGTCACATTCAAATGCTTGCTGTTGCATCCAGGCTTGACCTGACTGGTCTGTCATGTGTGGTCCAGGATCCCACAGCCCCAGGCAGGGGTCTTGCAGCCGCCAGGAGCTGTGAGCTCTTCCTGGGACTCCTCTGCAGCAGGGGCAGGCTTATCCCTGCCTCCCCTTGCCCTCCCCAGCTGTCCTGGCTGTCCCCCAGAGGGATGCATCTGTGAACTGGCCATTTTCTCCGTTCTTATGGAAAGGGTGCCCTTGGTCTCACTTTCTTCTTCCCACCCCCAGTCTGGCAGGAGAGCTGGAGGTGGTTAGTTTCCTCCCACAGCCCTTCAGTTATTACCGTAGCTCACCATGTCGGTAACTGAGAAACAAAACATTGCACACGGGGCTACGTTACCTCCTCTGTGGATGCTGGAGATGTGGTGCCCACCAGGGATGTGCTGGCATGGAGCATGGTCCTTCCTGCCCTTTCTCCAGGCCAGACTGGGAAGGGTGTCATCGCCGTGCCACAATCGTGCACCAGTTCACCCAGTAACTTGGACGAGGAAGAAAGCTGCTTTTTTAGAGAAAGAAATTAAGGCAATTGTATCAAAGCGGACTTTGGCAAAGCACTGGCTATGGTGGCTGATGGGGAGTGGTGAATGAAACCGGAGCAAAAGATGACTACAGAACTTTCAGTGTGGAGGAGAAACTGTAATCGAGGGGACATGGTGGAGGATATTACTGAAAGACGAAGGATCAAGGCTGGAGGGAAATTACTCATGGACTTGTCAAGGACTGCATCTGGCTGAGCTTATTTACATCTCCAGTGATAGGAACTCAGGGCTTGATCATAATGGAGGATGAAAAGGACATGGATCTACTAATTAATGACAAGCTGTATATGAACTTTAGCCATGAAGGCAAATGTGATCCTGCTCATCTGATATGTCACCAGTGCAGATGGGGAAGAGCTCATGTCAGTCTATGAGGCATGAGGAAACCATATTTAGCATAGTACATTCAGCTTGGGTCATGGCGTTCAAGGATGATGGGCACAGAGAGGAGCAGCAGACGTGGGTTGAGGATGGGAGAAGCTCCTGCAAGAGGATCAGATGTAGAACGAAGGCAGGGAGGGCTACAGAAAATTTCTATCTATACCTATAAATGGAGATGCAACCATCACCTGGCGCACCAGCCAGTCCCAGTGAAAGAGTGAGAGCAGAGGATATCCAGGCTGGGAAGAGGCTCAGTGCTGGGACGATCTCCCAGCAGAAGCACTTGGGAAGGAGGAACGCAGTGGGTCCTCTTCCACTGAGGACCATATTGCCACCCTTCCCCAGCTGAATCCCATGTTGGGATGTTTGAGACCAGTGTCATCTCAACCCTTTCTCCCTCCTGTCCGTTACAGTTCCCTGGTGGTGGGGAACTGGCTTTCAGCACCAGAAATTCATGCACATCAACATCTACTTCAATTTATATCAATCTATTTATTGGACTTGCCTATCTGTACTGTTATTAATTGCTGGCATCCAGCTGATGCCAGCCATCCATACCTAAACAGATGACTGCTGTCCCTCCAAGTTACTCCCCAGCTGACCAAGAGCTCCCAGGAGAGGCAGCAGCACAGACCCAATCTGGAACAAAAGCCAAAACACACGGGAAAAATGAACTCCTCACAGGAAGCCAGAAGTGGAGGGGGAATCGAAAAGACCCATGGAGACCCTGACAAGGGCCATTTGCTTTTATGGAGCTGTGTTTGTTTCTCACAACCTGTAGAAGACAACCAGAACGTAAGAGCTGACCTTAGGGGACACCAGGGCTGAGAAGCCTGTCTCTACTGGTGGTCAGTGGTGGAGGAGTAGAGAGAATAGTATGTGGGGTATAAAGTGGTCCAGTTCTTGCCATATCTTTGCAGCCACTGGCATCTTGGAGAGCTCTCACCATGAGGAGGTACCTAGATCATCATGTTAAATCTTGATGGATTTGTTCTCCTGCAATTTTTCCAACTCCCTTCTTCAGCCACTTGCATTTTGGCTTACAGGGCACCCTGCAGCAGGGACTAACACCATCTGTGCTGCCCAGAGAGGCCCCGCCTCCTGCCTTGCTCAGGTTTCCAGCCGCTACCTGGTGGCCACACCTGATGCCTGCTAGTCCTCCTGTTAGGAAAACCCCTGACTCCTCATGGCTGTTCCCCTTGGCTGCACCAGCTGTGGTGCTGTGGAGCGGGAGCATGCTGCACCTGCCTCATCCCTTGGGGCTTGGTCCTTCCTTCTGCAGGATGGCCTGATGTCTCTGCTTGCCCTTCTCTGATGTGCAGTTGCGGGGCTGTGCCTCTGCTCAGGTAGCTTGCTCCAAAGTCAGTAAGAGCGATAACCGATGGACTGGCACCCTGCCCTGGCTCGTGCTGCTCAGCATGATGTCAGACCAGATGTAAGGAAGAAATTTTATATGATAAGGGTGGTGAAACATGGGACTAGGTTGCCCAGAGAGATGGCAGATGCCCCATCCCTGGAAACATTCGAGGTTGGGTTGGACAAGGCTGTGAGCAACCTGATCTAGTTGAAGATAACCCCTGCTGATTACAGGGGGCTTGGACAGGATGACCTTTGAAGGTCCCTTCCGATCGAAACCATTCTATGATTCTGGGATTCTGTATCCTGTGGCCTCCTCCTGCCGTGTTAGGAGCTGCGTTTGAGAGTGCTTTGCTTTCAGAGTGGTCCTGGGTGTGGGGAAGGGTAGGTGCTGGTGCACCCTCCTTGCTGAGGAGACACGGAACCCGCTGCCACCTCATGCTGTGCATCTGGCCGGGCTGGGAAAATGCGGCTTGAGTGCAGCTCCTAGGGGCTTTATGCCCATCCTCAAGGACATAACCATGCTGAGGGCTTTTTTTTTGAGCTCTTACTCTTCTGGAGTTGGCTGGCTGGGAGATGCTTTGAGCAGAGAATGCTGGGGCTGTGTGTTTCTGTATGGGCTGATACAGGATCTTTGTTAAGAAGTCAATAATGATATAGGGTTGTGGGGATGTGGGAGTCCCATTCAAAGCCTGTGCTTTGGGGCTCTGCGCTCCCCAGAGTTTGGCAGCTTGAGGAGGTCCCCACCAGAAAAGCTGGTGGGCTGCTAGTTCTGTGTCAGGTCACCATGCCCTGGGCCACGGGACCACCGGAGAACACAGCCCTGCCCAAACCCATCCCACTGGCATGGAGGGACTGATGGGGACAGCAGGGAGGGGACATCAGCCCTAGAGACCCGGCTGGGCTGTGACATGGGCCCATCAGTCCTGGTGGCAATTAGGGATCCAGGGTTCCCTATGCAGGGCCAAGGCATGCATGGGCCCGGAACGTCCACTATAGCTTCCATGTGGAACCCTGTGGGTAAGGGGGGTAGGACGTGGGCTGGCAGTGGCCCGTGGTCCCAGCAGGTTTTGGCTGCGGGATATTAGGTCAGTCCTATGGTCCTAGTGTCCCCTCACTGCTCAGGAGCAGCTCCCGCCGCTCCTCCCCGAGCATCCCCAGCCTCCGTCCAGCTTCGCCCAGGCGTCAGCTCTGCTATTATGTCCCCGGAAAGAGGCCAAGGGGCTGAGACCTCCTCCACCCCCACGCTCCATTAGCTCTGTACTGTGGGTCTATTGTGCCAGGGGACGCGCGAGGGCCGTGTCAGTGAGCGACTGACCTGCTCCAGTGAGTTTCCTATGACTCGGATGAGTTCGAGACCTGGAGCAGATGGGGACGAAGCCTGTGCCGATGTGCTGGAGTTGACTCCTGGGGTCCCGGCCAGCGCCCGATTCGTCCACTCCCGTCCGCCACGCTCTAATCTGAGTGTCTTCCCATCCATCTCCTTCCCACACCTCCATCTCCATCCGTCTGTCTGTCCCTCACGCCTCTCTCTCTGTCTCTCTCTCTGCCTCTCCTACCCCTCTGCTCTGTCAGGGAGGGACAGAAGCGGGGGGCTGCCCTCCCAGGGGAGAGGTTAGGGGATAGGGGGGCAGCTGCAGGGGAACAAGAGCTGCGGGTTAGGGACCAGGGACCGTGTCCCACCAGGTGAGTCAGGGGCAGGGGGTGTCCCATGGGGCCTCAGTCCGGGCTTGCTCCTTACTTTGGCCAGGGGCAGGTTGGGGTAGGGATGTCCCTATCTGGGTTCGGGCACAGAAACAGGTCTGTGCCCAGAAATCCAGGGCCACCAGAAGCCAGCCTGTTCCCTAGCGTGTTCCCCAGCACTGTAGCGAGGCCAGGCACCCTCTACCCTCCCCTGTGTCTCAGCCCAGAAGGGTGGGGACACAAATTTGGGTTCGAAGACCATCACAGAGGAGAACCCAGCACATCCCATAGCTCAGCTCCCCCAGGGAGAGCCAGCCCAGGGCAGAGCTGGGCAGCAGCGGGGTGGCTGAGCCCTGGGCTCCTGGCTCCAGGCTCCTACCCTGGTGTCCCACCACGGGCTTTTGTCCCCAGGCTCCCATCCCTGGGCTCCCACTCCCGGGCTCCTGTCCTGCTCCCTCCTGGCACCTGCAGGATTTTGCCATTTCCCTGGAAGCGGCAGGCGGGAGCTACTTCTCCGCAGTCCCTGTGGTGGGTGATGGATCTCGCTTGGGCATTTATTTTAATACATCTCTCTCTCGTATCTCTCACTCTCTCCTGGTTCTCACCTCTCTTTCCCTGGCTCCCCCGTGCTCTCTTTCTGTCCGTGCCTTTCTGTCCCCCTACCCTGTCCCCCCGCTCCCTACCCCCCCAGGTCAAGGTCTGGTTCCAGAACCGACGCACCAAGCAGAAGAAGGACCAGAGCAGGGACTCTGAGAAACGCTCCACCGCCACCTCCGAGTCCTTTGCCACCTGCAACATCCTCCGGCTGCTGGAGCAAGGCCGGCTCCTCTCCGTCCCGGCCCCCCCCAGCCTCCTCTCTCCCACCTCCAACCCCATCGGCAGTCCTACGGGCAACGGATCCAGCTTGGGCACCCCGGGAACCACCTCCCCTGGGCTCAGCAGCGGGAACAGCCCCCCAGGGCCCGGAGTCTTCAGCCTGCAGGTCCCTTCTCTCGCCTCCTCCTCCTCTTCCTCCTCCTCGCCCAGGCTGCCGGCCGCCCCACTGTGCTTTGGGGGGCCGCTCCTGGGCAGCCTGCATGACCTCCCGGGCACTTACGGACTGGGCACTTCTGCTTTTGAGCCTTACACGCGGCTGGAAAGGAAAGACAATTCTATACCCAGCAAGAAGCCAAGCCCTTAAATCAAAATGAGTGTCAAAAGGTCTCCCCCCTGCCCCCATCCCTGAGGCCCCCACGCACCCTGTGCCCCACACCGGGCTTTGATTTGGCAAGTGGGATGTTGGAAGACGGTTTACCGCCCGTCCGGGGGTGTGTGCGAGTGTGCACACACGTGTGAGCGTGCACGCCTGGCCCCTGTACCCCAGCCGCACCAATACAGCCGTGGATGACACCCTGCAACTCCTCGCCCCAGGGCTGACACCGAACCTGGTCGTGCCTGGGGGAGTCCCCTGGTGTCCCGTGTCACCAGCACTGTCCCATCCCTCGCTGACACCGCTGGATCTGCCAGGGCCACATCCCTGCTCCAGGTATCGCCCGTTCAGGGTTTGGGAGGCGATGCTGTGGTCTTGCTGCGTGGGCTGGGAGAGAAGCAGCTCCAGGGGGAATGCTGGGGGGTTGCTGGACTGTCACCCCAGGGTCCACGGTGTGGAGGTCACTGCCAAAGCCCCAGGGAGCAGGAGGGTACCCTGAAAGGGAAAGGACAGGGGTCTTTGCCCGGCCCTGGTGTCCCTGGGCAAGCATCGGGCCTCAGTTTCCCCACCTGCAAAGGGCTTTGTGTTTTGGCTGAGGTTGTCTTGGAGCATCCTGGTGGCTGTGGGATCCAGGTCCCCTCTGCCAGCAGGGAGCACTGCTCCCATAGGATACTTGTCCTCGGGAAGATGTCGGGGATCGATGGCGGTGGTGACTTCTTCATCCCCCTGCACCAGTGATCCCTATGCTCAGGAGCAAGCGGCCGCTCTGACTCTTGAGGCATCCTCAGGCTCCTCCGTGCCTGCTTGTGCAGAGCCAAAACACTGTCCCAGACCACGTTTTGGTGCTGTCCCACCCCGGCATACGCCCAAGGATGCTGAAGGAGGCTCATGACCTCCTTGGGGATGCTGTGGTGAGCTGGGGCCAGGCCACCATCTTGCCCCCCAGCTGAGGGTTTGCAAACGCGTGGGCAGTTGTGAGGCTGGGCTCTGCCCCTCTGGGTCGGGTCGAACCAGGGGGGGCTCTTTGCCATCAGCGGGAGCGTGAAGTACCCTCAGCCCCATCCTGGGGTGCTGGGTGCTCAGCACTGGCCCTGCAGTGAGCCCCATCCCGAGCACTGGCCTAGCAGCAACCCTCCCTTTGCTCCCATCGTCCAGCAGCACCGGGGTCCAGCCCCGAGAGGTGCCGAGCACCCACTGCCTGCAGGGGGAGAGCCCTGACCTGACCCTCAAGCAGCCCCAGATGTTCTTCCCACCTCAGCACCCTGATCCCAGAGGGTGACGGTGGCTTCCCGCAGGGTGGGATTTGGCCTCGGGTATCTGGTGCCAGGGTTGTTCTCTGGCAGGGCAAGGTTTGGGGATGTTGTGGGGTGAACGAGCTCCAGAGGGCTGATAGCGGGCTTGGAGCCCCTGCTGGCAAACAAGAGGGGCATCGCTTGAGGTGATCCCTGAGGAAAGGGACAGCATGGTCCCCCTGGCATCTCCTGAGAGGCCTCTACACTGGGCAATCTGGTCCTTCTGCGGTGTCAGCATCGCCTTGGCAGGATGCTCTGTGGTGGCATCACCTTGGCAGGGTACCCTGTGGTGGCATCGCTTGGGAGGATGCTCTGGTGGCACAGCCCTAGCAGTTCACCCTGCAGAGACATTGCTGTGGCAGGAGTGGGGTGATGTCCTGAGCCCCCTGCCAGTGCCCAGGACCTGCTGTGAGGCTCTTCCCCCCTTCCCCTCCCCAACCTGAGGGGCTCCTACATCTTCCTGCTGTGGTTTAATGTATAATAACGATAATTATGACTGAGCAGCTCCCCAGCGTGGCACCAGCTCAGCATCACTGCATGGGCTGCAGACCCTCACTCAGGCTGCTGGTCTGAGGGGCCTGGTCCCTAAGGGGGACACAGCTGCTAGCCCGCGCGTTCCCAGGGTTTTGCAGGGCAATATTTAAAATAAACAATTTTATGAAAAGGTTTCAGTGATTTTTATTTCTCCTTTAAATCAAGCATTTCTATGAAATAGTATTTATTGATCACCTCACATCTGGAGCACTTTATGGGAGCGAGCCCTTAGGTCTCGCGCTGCTCTGCGGAGCTCAGGAGGGGTCAGCAGGTGGGGAAACTGCAGCAGGGTTTGCCCAGGGACGTAGAAAGCAGGGACAGAGTTTGGTTCATGGTGATGAGCTCTCCTCTCCCGGCCCAGCTCAGACCACAGCTTGCTGCCAACACCTCCGTACCTAAATGTGGTATTTGCTGGATCCTCCTGGTGCCCCGGGGTGCTCAAACCCTGACACCCCAATGACGTGTTTGACTGAGGTTTTGGACTTTTGACAGGACAATGACCTTCTCCCTTCCCCTCATCACTTAATTTATATTTATATTGCCGTTCTTTATCCTTCCCCGGTCTGCAAACGTGGTATTTAAAGACAGGGAGCTGAGGCAGGCAGAGCAGGCAGCGGGGAAGCCGTGCCCACCTGGCTGCGCCAAGACAGGGGGATCCTGCCTGCAAACCTCCCCCGGGACTGGTTTTGCTTTGGTTTTCCCTCTTTTCCCTGGGAATGGCTGAACTGTGGGAATTTTCTGAGGCTGTTGGACCCCGGTTCCTCCCACCCTGGGCTCATTGGGAGGAACCTTGGTCTGGTTTGATGGAGAAGTGGCCCCCTTGCACCTGAACAGGTGGAGGAGGTTTTGGGGACATTTCAGAGAAAGCAAGGTCCAATTGTATTTTCAAAAGAGTCCCTGGGAGCTTCAGGGGGTCCCCAGTGTGTTTGCCAAGCTCTGGGCATCCTCATGGGTCTCCTGCATTCTCTTCCCATTGCTCAGCGGCCAGAGGGAGAGGTGGAAAGCGAGGCAGGGAGGCCACAGGCTGCCCTGCAATGAAATGGCAAGTACTTTCCACAAATTTATACCCAAATGCTGCTTTCACAAAGACCTCAAATCTGACCCAAAGCTGCTGCTTCTCCAAAGTCTCTTCTCCCAAAGCAAATGTCCCCAGTGAAGCTGTCCCGGGGGGATTTAGGAAAGTCTTGCAGGGAAGCCGCCTTGCCCCAGCTCACCCTGCTCTGCTCACCTCCAGCAGCTCCTCTGGACTTGTACAATTCGGAAAAAAAAAAAAAAAAAGTTAAAAAAAGTACTGGATGTAAATCTTTAACGAATAATGTGGTTTCTTATGGTTTCTAATAGTTAATAAAATTATGTCCTGCCTCCTGCCTGCCTCCTCCTCCTCCATTGCCTTCGGGAGCCACGGCTGAGTCACTTTGCAACCACGGCTCTCCCGGTACCAGCAACCTTTAGTGGGTGGCTTTGCAGGGAGGTTGTTTTGAAGCCCATCGTCGCCTCCTCTTCCTGACCTCCACGCACCCTCAGAGCTCCCTCCGTGCAAGTTCACTGGGAGATACCTCCACCACACGCTCCAGCTCCCTCCAGCTGCACTCCCACTCCTTCCCCCATACGACATTCACCCCCCCCCCCCCCCTTCCCCAGCAGACACAGGGCTGCCCTGTGCACAGGCCCCCATCCCAGAGCCTGGCCTAGTGGGACATTGGAACTTTTAAGGTCCCTTCCGACCTGAACCATTCCGTGATTCTATGTGGTACAACCACCCATCACACCCCCCAGCAGCCTCCCCTGCCCCCGGGTCTCATCCCAGCCCTGCTCTGACACTGCACCGGCACCCTACGCCTGCAGCAGGTGTGTGTGGGGGGTACAGACCCCTTACCCCTACCCATACCCCCACCCTTACACCCCTTCCCCTGCCCCTAATGCTGCCCCAAACTCCACCTTTACCCACACCTTGTCCCCGCCCTAATCCCACCATATCCCCATCCCCATCCCTACCCCCATCCCCATCTCCATCTCCATCTCCATCTCCA
>JAOXJM010000033.1:40505347-40519023 GCA_026413425.1 Tringa solitaria
GGCCTCACCAGTGCAGAGCAGAGGGGGAGAATGACTTCCCTCGACCTACTAGCCATGCTCTTCCCTATGCAGCCCAGGATTCCATTGGCCTTCCTGGCCATAAGAGCACGCTGCTTGCTTATTGTCATTGGATGGCATGGGGGAGTCTCTGGGGCTCTAGCTCTATATGGTGGCATCTTCTTACCCTGGGGCTGTGGTGTCACCCAGCCCTCGGGTGACACACTCCCTGCCTGCCCCATGCAGTGACATGGGAACACCTCGTCCTCCAGCACAGGGGGCTGTGAGACGCAGCCCTGAGGTTGGGGGTGCCTGCAGCCACTCTGGGTGAAAAATCCTCTGCTCCTTGCCTGCAGACACCCAGCGCTGGTACCCGTGTCCTGTCTGGGGAACCTGAGGCAGCTGGGCTGTCCTATGGCATCCGTGGGTCCTCTCCATTTCCCAGATTTCCCCATGGTTGGGGGGTGTGCTGCGGAGGAAGCTGTTGCCCGAGAGGCAGGATAGCCCCCCCGAGTGCCCCCACATACCCTGGGGAGCTCGCAGGGAGGCTCCAGCTGGAGTGCCAGCTCCAGCTCCTGCGCTGGCACAGGGGACCGGGAGCAGGATGGAGACCCTACCCCGCAGCCGCAGGATGGGCGGCTGCCTGCCCACAGGGCTCTGCACCAGGCTGGGTTGCCTCCTCCCAACCCTGGCTGGTGCCTTCAGCAAGGGACCAGCAGCTCTCTCCGTGCAGGTCGGGTCTTCAATGGCTCTGCCAAACCCATCGACAGCGGTCCCCCGGTGATGGCCGAGGACTTCTTGGACATTAACGGTGACGGCTCTGGGCACGGCGTTGCTTTCCAGGCTCTTTTTACCAGTTGTGGGCGATGCGGGAGGGTCTCGGGGGTGGGATAAAGCTGTGCCCTGGTGGCCAGAGCAGCTCCACGGTGCCACCACCACCCCAGCTCCTCAGGGGGGTTGATCCATCCCCATTGGGGTGCCCTGGGTGGGTGTATGGGTGCAGGGGTGGTGCCTGGTGAGCCCATCCCACCTCAGGGCTGGTGTTGGGTGACTGCACTGGTCCAAGAGTGTACTTCTTCCATAGCTTCAGAAGCTCTTAGGACTAAGTTTTGGCACCAGCTGAGGTGACTCTTTCATTTTGGGGTGCCCTGCGGGTGCCTTATTCCCTCTCCTGCTCCAGGCCAGCCCATCAACCCCCATGGCCGCATCTATCCTGAGGAGATGATCCAGACTGGGATCTCACCCATCGACGTGATGAACAGCATCGCCCGGGGCCAGAAGATCCCCATCTTCTCCGCTGCTGGCCTCCCCCACAATGAGGTGGGTTCCTGTGGGGTGCTGAGTGCCCAGCACAGCCCCACCAGCAGGTGGAGGAGAAGGAAGATGATGGAGGAGGCAGCTTGGAGGGATTTGGGAGGGCTGGAGCCTGTCTCCTGTGTCTTTCCTCCTCTCCCTGCTGTGCTCTGCTCACTCTGAAAGGCCAGACCCACTTTTTGGGATGTGTGTTGTGTTCCCTGACACACAGGGCAATGAGTTAGTGCACACAGGAGAGGGAAAGCCCACGTTGCCTTGTGCCTCAGTTTCCCCATCTTCACAGCGAGGTGATAAAGCAAACTGGGACACCAAGGGCTGTGCTGGGCCGGGAGAGGTGATCTGGGCTGATGTGGGGTGCCTGAGCCCATGGGCCAGGGGGGGCTGAGACCACGCCATGGCCCCAGGCACGTGGGCAGAGTAAGAGGCACTGGAAATACCAGCCCGATCCACGGGCACACTGGCACGGTGGATGGGCAGTGCCGTCCTGGCCCCCCCGGCACAGACAGTGATGCGGTGGGATGGAAAACCCACCCTGACAGATTGGAAGCGACAGAGGAAGGTGACCACGGTCAAGTCAGGGCCAAGCATGACGGGTGCTGTGCCACGGTGAGGGGTCATGGCTGGCTGGTGCAGGGGGAAGCCCCTGCTCCTCCCCAACTCGTTGATCTGGGTACCCACCTGCAGGTAGACGGGCATTTGGGGGTGCTGGTGCCTGTCCTGGGATGCTCTCTCCTCTGCTGGTTCCTATTTGTCCCATCTCCATCTATGTCACCCCCTGCCCCTTGCTGCTACAGGAGCCATATCCTTGTCCCAGGAGGGCTGTGGCCCCTCTGGGGGAGACTTGGCCATGGATGCTGTCCCCATGCTGCCCGCTTGTCCCTGTCCCACTGCAGATAGCTGCGCAGATCTGCCGACAGGCCGGCCTGGTGAAGAAGTCCAAGGATGTGATGGACTACCATGAGGACAACTTCGCCATTGTCTTCGCTGCCATGGGGGTGAGTTGGTCCCAGGACGGGACAGCCCAGCCAACCTCAGTGGGGAGCCCAAATTGTACAAAACGTGTGGGCAACCTTGCTGCCACCTCCCTGCGCCACCTCATCCCCCACCTGCCTCGGTTTCCCCATGCATGAAGCCACCGCACTCCTGCTGACCAGCCTTTCCTCCCGTGTGGGCAGGTGAACATGGAGACAGCTCGCTTCTTCAAGTCAGACTTTGAAGAGAACGGCTCCATGGAGAATGTGTGCCTCTTCCTCAACCTGGCCAATGACCCCACGTGAGTGACCCCCGTGGCTCTGGCACGCAGCTCTCTTCCTCTTCCTCCTCCTCGTCCTCCTCCTCCTCTTTCACCACCTCCTTCTCCTTTTTCCTCCCTCCATGCTGAGGACCTGATCAAGGTGCAGGAGCTGGTGCTGGGTGCAGCTGCGGGTCATTAGGGTCCTTCAGTGCATTCAACAAAGGGCTGTGGGATCCTTCTCCCCAGGGGCCAGCCCCACTCCTGGGTGCTGTGAGCCCTGTCCTGAGCAGCAGAGGTGGGCTGCAGGAGTGGGGCACATCCTGCATGGTGCCGAGTCCCTCAGGCTCCTCCATGTGCCTTCCTGGCGTGCCTAAACCTGTCCTCACGCTGGGATGGGGGAGCAGCCTCTGGTGTGGTCCAGTAAGGGGCACCCTGGGGGTGCAAGGGGGTGCACTGAGCACGCTCTGATCTGCGGTGCTGGGGGACCCCCCTTTGATGGGGATGGTGCAGCCGTGCTGGGCTCTGGCCAGCGAGCAGCCCAGTGGGCAGAGGATGGGCACAGGAGCTGGCACTGAACCCAGCCAGCTTTTTGGTCCCCATCCCTTCCTGCAGTGGCTGGGAGCCCATGCCCTGGGTGGGAAGTGGCTGCTACCCTCCTCCTCCCTGGCCAGCACCCTGTCCCAGCTCGGGGACTCCAGTAGCTGGGGTCCCTGATCACCCCTGCCACCAGCCTGGCATGCTGGAGGGAGGCCATGCAGCTCGGCACCAGGCCTGTGGGGCTCTGTGGATGCTCTGGTGGTGGTGGGGGGGGGGTAGTGTGGGATCTGGGGGTGCCCACCCCCTGTCCCGTTGCAGGATCGAGCGGATCATAACCCCCCGCCTGGCCCTGACCACCGCCGAGTTCCTGGGCTACCAGTGCGAGAAGCACGTGCTGGTGATCCTGACGGACATGAGCTCCTACGCCGAGGCCCTGCGGGAGGTCAGTGCGTGTCCCCCGGGATCCACCCCGGTCCCCTCTGTCCTCCCCAGGTGGCAGGGGATAAAGACTGACCTGTCGGGGTGCCCGGGGTGCCCAGGATGCCTGGGGTGTTTGGGGAATTTGGGATGCCTGAGGTGCTGAGGGTGCCCGGGGAGCTGGGGGGTGCTTGGGGTGCCTGGAGTACTCGGGGGTGCGTCAGCCCCCTCCAGCACTGACAGCGACCCCCACTCTGTCCTGCAGGTGTCAGCAGCCAGGGAGGAGGTGCCCGGCCGCCGAGGCTTCCCCGGCTACATGTACACCGATCTGGCCACCATCTACGAGCGGGCTGGGCGCGTGGAGGGCAGGAACGGCTCCATCACGCAGATCCCTATCCTGACCATGCCCAACGATGGTCAGTGGCCCTGGGGGACGTGGGGGGTCCCCGTGAGGTGTGCTGTGCCACCACTGTGCCCGCACCGTGAAGCCACAGGGCTGAGAAATACCAAATTCTTTTATTTTAACAAGTTTTGGGGGAGCTCGTGGGATCTGTTGGGGTAGTGAAGGTTGCTGAGATGCTTTAGGTTTATTTTGCCACCCAAGTCGTCCTTTTGCTCCCCCCCCCCCCCGTCTGGGTTAGAGTGCTGGGTTTCAGCCAGAGGATGTGGTTGGGGGGACTCAGATTTGGGGGACATGGGACAGGGGTGGAGGGGCAGGTGTGGTGGTGCACACACTGACAAGTCTAAAATGGGCAGTTCTCTGCCTGGTGCTGAGGAGGGGACTGGCTCTTGCTCACAACTGAAGGCTGGTGCAGCTTCCCCGGGGCCGTGCTGCTCCTGTCACCTCCTGGCATGGGGCATGGTCGTGTCCTATGCCCAACTGAGTAGCCAGACCTGCTTTTGGGGCTCACAACCACCCTACCTTCCCCAGACATTACCCACCCCATCCCTGACCTGACGGGCTTCATCACCGAGGGGCAGATCTACGTTGACCGGCAGCTCCACAACAGGCAGGTTCGTTCCTGGGCCCCTTCCCAGCTCCATGCTCTGGCAGGGTGGGGATGGATCCAGCCCTTCCATGTCCACTGGCATCATGTGGGGCTGGAAACCAGCCAAGAGCACCAGGATGGGGGGTGCTGAGGGCAAGGGGCAGCCTGAAGTGGGGGCAGCAGTCCCCTTGCCTGCTCGGGGGTGCCCAGCAGGGCTGGCAGAAGGCAAACGTGTGTGGGGGGTCCCTCTTGCCCTGCAGATCTACCCCCCCATCAACGTGCTGCCCTCCCTCTCCCGCCTGATGAAGTCGGCCATCGGGGAGGGCATGACCAGGAAGGACCACGGAGATGTGTCCAACCAGCTGGTAAGGTCTGGGCAGGAGGGGGATGATGACGAGGGGTAGGGAGAGCAGGATCATTTGTCCCTTCCAAGCCCTTCTTCCTGGGCTTGGAGCTGAGATCTTGGTGCTCTTGACCAAGATGGACTCAAGCACTTATTTTTGGTACCTCCTCGACGTGAGGGAGGGTTGGGGTAAGGGGGTGGGATGCTTTGCCCTGGGAAGTTGAAAGTCCAAAGGGGAAGCAGAACTGTAGCTTGTTCTGCCGCAAGAATCCCAGGCTGACAGCAAGGCACGTTTTTCCCATGCAGCATATATTATTATATACAATATAATTATATATAACTGTGGATGCTGCAGACGCCAGAAGGCTTTGAAAAGTGCCTGGTCATGCAGGCTGAGTCTGGGCATGCAGATCCTGCTGGGGGCAGCCTCAGAGTGCAGGGTGACACAACCAGGCAGCAAATGGCCAAGCAAAGGCTGGCGTTTCCCTGAGCCGTTCCTGAAGCCAGGCAGGGGAGAACCTGTGCTGCTGCCCCTGCCCGGTGGGTTGCATGGAGTATCCATCTGCCTGACGGCTTCCTGCCCTTCCCGCAGTATGCCTGCTATGCCATCGGGAAAGATGTGCAGGCCATGAAGGCGGTGGTGGGGGAAGAGGCCCTCTCACCTGATGACCTGCTCTACCTGGAGTTCCTGCAGAAGTTCGAGAAGCAGTTCATCACACAGGGTGAGGCGGGCGGCTGGACACCAGCCCCGGAACCGAGAGGGGATTTTGGGACTGGACCGGTCCCCCAGCATCTCCCAGCTCCTTCACCTCCCTTGCCTGCATCTCTTCCCAGGTCCCTATGAGAACCGGAGCATCTTTGAGTCCCTGGACATCGGCTGGCAGCTGCTGCGCATCTTCCCCAAGCAGCTGCTGAAGCGCATCCCTGAGAACATCCTGGCTGAGTACTACCCACGTGAGGCCAATGTGGGCCAGGGGGCGGCCAGCACGGCCCTCTAACACCCCTCGGCTCTGGGCTGCGATGGTCAGCTTTGGGGAGCAGCCTCGCCTCCCCCAAACCTCTATGGACCATCCAAAGGTTCCCTCTGGTGGGGCTGGCCAGGGTTAGCTGCTAGGAGGGTACAGAGGGCTGTGGGTCCAGGGCACCAGCGTTGCAAAGTGGTGAGAAACCTCTTCTCCTTGCTCAATAAATCTGGTGTGGTCACCAAAACACCTCCGTGCTCTCGTGCTTCCCACCGTGGCTGTTTCCTTCCCACCGCTGGGCAACCCTGGTCCCATTCCCATCCATCCCATCCCATTCCCATCCTCTTGCCTGCACCCTGGCAGGGTGCAGGACTCCCTGCCCATGCCAGGCAGGGCTGCCCGGTGCAGGCAGAGCTCCTCCCCTGGCTGGGCAGAGGTGCAGGAAGATGCCCAAGCTCTCACTGAGCTGGCATCTCCTCAAACCACAGCATTTTTTATTTTAAGATGAGCTGGGAGGTGCAAAGGCTGCGAGAGGGGGATGTTTGCTGCAGAGCTGCACGGGAAAGGAGCTGGTAGGCTTGGCAGTGCCAGGCTTGCGGTTGGATTTGATGATCTTAAAGGTCTTTTCCAACCTAAATGATTCTGTGATTCTGCGACCTGAGCTTCTCCTGGGAGTCGAAGCAACTCGCAGCCGGGACAGAGTGAGTTTTGGTTCCTGGTGGCTTTTGCACCAGTACTTCTCCCCTGCCTTTTTGGCTGCAAAAGCCGTCCTGCTTGGCTGGGTCTGGCTTTGCATCCCTGCTGGGGGCAGATCTCAGCCCTTACCATAGGTGATGGTGGTGGTGGTGATGCAGCCACAGAGACTGCGCTGGAACGGTGCGGCTTCACTGCCGGCGTGGTTTCACTTCCCTGCAGTGAGTGGGAAAGACGAGGCGAGCACCGGGGCGGGGGGACAGGCACCCGGCCGAGCTCAGGGTGTTGGGTGCCACCAGACCCACCGCCATGGCCTGGGCTGGGGAAGGGGCTGGGCAGCTTGAAGGTAAGGTCCTTCGCGTGTGTTCGAGGACAACGGTGGGCTTGGTGGGCTCGTGTGTGGCCAAGCATCCCTGCATGTCTCAAGGCAGGATGGCGGGGGCGGCTCTGACTGTCCCCTGTGACCATCACTGTGGTGTCTGGGCGCCTCCGGCTGAACGAGGTGGTTTGCGGGGGGTGAAACCAGTCCAGAACGGGGCCTGGAGAGGGATTTTCTCCACCCGTGGAGGGACAGATAACTGGTGGGTTGTATTTAGGTGGCCTGCCAGCTCCCATGCACCAAGCGTGTCTGCCCGCCTGTCCATCTGTCCATCACTCTGTCACTCTAGGCTGCAGGAGGTGCCCGCCCCCGCTGCCAGCTGCCGTTTAGGGCTTTTGCTGGTGTTTGCGTGCTTGTACGGCTGCATTTTGCAAGAGCCAAGGCCACAGGGCAGCACCATTTGCACAGCCTGAACCCCACGGCTGGTGTGGGGGTCCTGGCATGGGGGTCCTGGCAGAGGGTCCCAGGACCTTTTCTGGGCAGCAGCACGCCTGTCCTGTGGGTCTCGCAGGAAACCCCAGCCCTTGGCAAGGGGTGTAAGGTCCCAGCAGTGGTGGCTGGATTACAAATGGGGGTGGATTTAGATTCCAGAGCACATTCCCTACTGGATTAGGTCTGGGATGGAAAGGGTCGGAGGCAGGTGCTGGATTCCTGCCCCTCTGGGTCGTGATGCACCACGGCCCTTCTGGAAGCTGCCCTGGGGGGAACTGGGTAAGCAGCTTGCCCCCTGAGACCCCCACCCTGGAAGGATGGGAAGACCCTGGAGCACCTGGGGATGAAGCAGTCACTGGTGGGGGCTGGCTGTCCCCAGGGACATGCTCCCTGCTACATGGGTGTGGTGGTGGGGAAGCCCGCTGGTGCTGGGGAACGTCCAGCTCCCTGTGTCACCCTGGTGTCTCCCCAGACACCCAGGGGCACCAGCTGAACCAAGCAAGAGCACAGCTCTGTGGTGGCACCTCTCAGGTGAGCTGCTGGCAAGGGCTTGCCGGGGCAGCAGGATGCTCTGGGGCAGCCTTTCCTTGCCCGGAATCGCTCACAGCGATTTTTCCTGGCTGTTCTCTTGCCTTCTCCGAGCAGCCCCTTTACTCCAATGCCCTCCACTCCTTTGCTGACACCCTTGAAGAGCTGGTTTCTATCAGGCTGGATTTTTGCAGGCTGTCCCTCCCGCTCCGGGCTGTCCTGCTGTACGGACTTTCCCATTTTCCTTGGCACATGCAACCCCAGCAGCCACAGAGGCATCGCCAGCCCCCCCGCCTCCCCAGCCCAAGGTGCAGGGGGTGCTCAGCCCCTGCCCCTCGCAGAGCAGTGCAAGTCTGGGAAAAGCAAAGGGGTAGAAACACCTTCCAGGTTTCCAGTTGCACTGATGACTTTCTGTTGTGCTTTCGGTTCCTCTGCAGCCATCCTGGAGTCAGAAAGCAGTGAGGAAGAGGATGATGATGAGGAAGAGTCAGCTATGGTGCAGGTATCACTCAAAGGCTCATTTTCTGTTTGATTTCCTCCTCCTGCCCATGTAACTCTGAGGTGATGAAGGGGTTATCCCCTTCTGCCCTTCCCTCCAGCCGTGGCTGTGTGCTGGTCACCGGGGTGGCACGGTCACAGCATCCCCAGCATGGCTGGCAGTGTCCAGGTGGCTTGGGGCTCACCAAGGCAATGCCACGCCAACACAATGCCACCACGTGCATCTTTTCCCCAGCAGCACCCCCCTGTCGGCCAGGAGGTGGACGAAGCGGAGGAGCGGCTGGCCGAGCTCGAGCAAGGTGAGCTCCGTCCTGTCCCAGTGCCACATCCCGGCACAGTCCCCTGTGGGGGCTTGGAGGTGACTTCAGCCCCTCACTGGAGCCGGTGGTGATGGGGTGAGTGGGATGGCGGGCAGGGAGGAGGGCAGGGTGCCAGCTGAGACCCCCGGCACCGAGGGCTGGGTGGGTGCCTGAATCTGGCCTCTGGTGCTGCCAGCGTCGCAGGCGCTGCTGGCCGAGCTCTCGGCGCTGGAGACGGAGTTTGAGATCGAGAGGACGTGTCGGCAGCGAGCCGAAGCCTACGCAGCCCAGGTAGGGTCGGGCAGCACTCCCCTGCCCCCATTCCTCCCCCAGCACTCCGATGCCCGCAGCCCCTTGCGAGGGTGCCGGAGCATCCCCCCTGGCTCCATGGTGCAGTAGAAACCCTGCTGTTGGGGCGGGGGGGGTGTGTGTGTCTACATCCCACCCCAGGTGAAGCAGGAGAACAAGCAACTGAAGCGGCTCAGCCTGGCCCCAATGGCCCCCCTGGCCCTGCCCGAGGAGGAGCCCCCCGAGGAGGACCCCGACCCTGCTCAGTGCTACAGGCAGCAGTTGGAGGGTGAGCCAGGCTGGGGGGTCCTGGATAACCCCCAGCTAGAAACGGCAAAGTCAGAGGCAAAGCACTGGCCCTGCCTGGCTGCCCTGTCCCTTTGTCCCCTAAACCTGGCTCAGCCTGGCCCCGTGGCTGCAGGTTGTGCCTGGGCCTTGTTCTGGGTAAACAATGAAAAAGTGATACTTAAATCAAATGAAAAAAGCTGAAATGAAAGTGCTGTCGCTCGCACTTCCTCCTTTCTCATCCTGTTTTCCCACATCAGCAATTTCAGCTGTGTTTGCAGATTTGCTTGTCAGTACCAGGAGGGGTCTGGGGGATGTAGCTCTGGGAGGAGGGATGGACCCGTTGGGAGGATGCACTGCTCAGGGAAATGCACCCCTTGGAGGGATGCATCCCTTGGGAGAGACGCACTGCTCAGGGACATGCACTTGTAGGGGAGGATGCACCCCTTGAGGGGATGGCCCACTCCAGCAAAACCCCTGTGTTCAGGTAGTGTTGTGACTTTGCCCGTGGGCTGACCCTTGGGGGATGTTTGGGGACAGCTTTGAGCACGAGAAGGGTGCCGAGTACAGCCTCTGCTGTCCTGTGGGTTCCTACTCCACCCCATTGCCACATGTCTGTCCCTCTGGGTCACCTCCCAGAACAAGCTGGGAACAACCCCTGTTGGCAGGGTCACTGGTTACACAACCAGGACAGGGTTGAGCTGGGAAGGGGGATGCTGTAACCCCACCAGCCTGGTCCTCAGGGACCAGCTCTGGGAGGGCTGCACTCCCCTTTCCCACCCTTTGCCCTTGCTTTCTCACCTCTTGCTTGTCTTTGTTTCCAGATCTGCAGGAGAAGATCTCCTGGCTGCTGGAGCAGCGGAAGGACCTCACCATCCAGGTCCAGGAGCTGAAGAGGCAGAACCAGGACCTGAAGGACCAGGTATCTCCTGGCACCCTCGCTGGGATGCCCCAGCCAAGCAGGAAACCCCCTGGGGCAGGCTCTCCTTTCATCAGCCTCCCTGTTTCCCTCCTTCCATGGCTCCTGCTCATCCTTGTAGCTCCTTGCCAAGCTCAGGACAGTTTTTTTGAGAGATAAGACCCTCCTCTGCAGCCTCTCACCATCTCCCTGATGTCCTGGGGAGGTGGGCTGGGCATGGTGGGCCCCTGCAGCTGAACCCAGGGCTAAACTGGGGCTTGCATGTCCTGCTGCAGCTGGAGATGGGGCAGGAGGAGCGGCAGCGCCTGCGGGCAGCCCTGGGCACCAGCCAGCGGGCACTGAAGTCCTTCAAGAGAGGTGAGTTGGGTGCTGGGCCCCCATGGCCGTGTCTCTTCCCTGTCCTGCTGCGCCCTGGCAAGCCAGCAGAGGAACAGCTGGCAGCTCCCTAGTGCCACCAGTGCCACCCGGTTTGCTGAACTGGTGAACTCAGGCAAAGGTGTAGCACTGGGAGCTGCAGCCGGATTGCAGGGACGTGGGCATCCCCGTCCAGGGGAGGTGGCTGTGCTGAGGCTCCTGCAGTGGCCTGCACCCCCCACGCTGGCACTACACACCCCGCCACGAGCCCTGGCTTTCCCTGGCAGTGTCCCAGATTGTCACCCAGGATTACTGTGATGCGATGCAGCAGCTGGAGCTGGAGCAGGACCTGCGCCTGCATGCTGAAGCCTTCGCCCATGAGGTGCAGCTGGGCCTCGGGTCACTCTCCCCATGGGTGCTGGGGGGGGAGGGAGGGCACCCATGGAGGGTGGGAAAGTGGGGTGCAAACACCCCAATCCTTATCTCACTGCTGGCTTAGCCCTGAATCCCTGGAGGATGGGGATGCTCCTGGACACCCATTGCGGTCCCTTGGGATGTGGTTGGACGGGGTTTGCTCCCAGCCTTCCCTGAAAGGGTTTGTCTCTCGCTGGGGTGAGCCCGGGGGCTCAGTCCCTCCCTGACCCCCATCCGCATGGGCAGATGCTGGTGCAAAAGAAGGAGGCGAACAGGCAGAGCACGATCCTGCTGCAGAGCTCAGGGCCCAGCGCCCAGCTGATGGCAGCCCTGCAGGAGGTGGGACACCTGACGCGGTTGCTGGAGGAGTCCAGGCAGGAGCAGCAGCAGAAGGTGAGGAGCCGTCCCCGAGGGTGGGTGACATGGTGGGGGGAGCAGAGCTAGGGCACAGCACAGCTCCGGGGCCGGTGGTGGATTCCCCTGGGTGCAGGAACTGGCTGCAATCAGGATCAGATCCCTCCATCACCCCCTCCATGTCCATCCTGTGCTTCGTGCCACAGCCTGGAGAGGTTGTTCTTCCATGGATTTCCACTAGTGCATTTTGGGTACCAGGGAGAGGGCCCCACACTGGGCTAGCACCCCCCAGCCCACCAGGGTCCCACCACCCAGCCCACTGCCATAAAATTAG
The DNA here is from genome assembly GCA_026413425.1 of Tringa solitaria. NCBI lineage: Eukaryota > Metazoa > Chordata > Aves > Charadriiformes > Scolopacidae > Tringa > Tringa solitaria. The sequence continues at coordinate 40,516,918 of JAOXJM010000033.1, forward strand.
CTTCGAGATCCTTGCAAGTGGCCAATTTGTGATGCTGTGGAATGGCACTGGGAGGGAGGGGGCAGCTCCTGGGCTGCACCCAGCTCCCCCCGTCCCTCTGCTCCCGCAGGTGAAGGAGCTGGAGGAGCAGCTGGGGAGGCGACCGGAGCCGGAGAAGCTGGATATGGCCCAAGCTGCCCTGGCCGCGTCTGAGGATGAGAAGCTGCAGCTGAAGAAGCAGTTGCAGGAGGCTGAAAGGCGGCTGAAGGAGCTGGAGGAGGAAGGTGAGTGGTTTCCCCCCTGCCTGACACAGGCAGGAGCCCACAGAGGTGCCAGAGGGATGCCCACGGCGCTGCCTGGCCATGGCTTGGGGGTGGGCTCAGACTCCGAGCCCCCACAGCTCCAACTGCTCCCTGTTGCAGTGAAGTCGCTGAGGGAGAAGCTGGCCCAGGGTCCATCACGGCAGAGTCAACCCCCTGAGCCGGTTGCACCTGTGCCACCACCACCACCGCCGCCACCACCACCGCCGTTACCACCACCCACACCTACTGTCCCCGTGGAGTAAGTGATGCCACTGGACGTCCTAGTCACCTCCTGCAGAAAGCAGCTCTGGCAGCCCAGGGGCTTCTAGCTTGTCTCGGCCGTAGGAAATAAGCCGGGCTGGGGCCAAACCCTGCTTCCCCCCAACCCCACTGCTCTTGCCCGCCATGCCAGGCTGTCCCCGAGCCATACCCGGGCATCACCCCCAGCAAGAGGTGCAGGGTGTGGGGCAGAGCTGGCTGCAGGGACCAGACCCCAGGATGTTGGGGAGGGTGAGGTGGGCCTGGCTCTGAGCTGGAGGGGGGGGGACGGTCCAGGCAGCTCCTTGCTGGAGGGGTAGTGGGCAGGGTGGGAATCGTGTCTCTTTTTTTGTGGGTGAGGGGGGTGAGTCGGGTGGGCTCTCACCTCCCCTCTCCTTTCCAGCCCGCTCTTGGCAATCAGGCAGAGGAAGGGGCTGGCAAACCTGCAGCGCAGTAAGTCCCCCCATGCTGTCCCGCTGCACCCTGGGGGGGGGGGTGGTCCTGGTACGGCGGGGGCTCCCCTGGCAGCACCAAGGGAATGGAAGAGCCCCTGGGCATGGGGCTCATTTCTCCAGGATGGGTGCTTGCCAATGCCACACTGGTTCAGGCATCTCCCAGCCATCCAAAAGTGTTGCTCCAAGCTCCCACGGGGGGTGATGGGCACACTTCCAGCCGCCCGTTCCTCAGAGGAGGGTGCTTGGGTTCTAGCACCCCTGTCCTGCCCGGCATGGGTGGGAGATGAGCCCTGGCAGGGTTGTACCTGGCCCTGGGTCATGGCCAGGTTTGGCCTCATGGGAGGGACCTTGGGCATGGGGGGAGCTGCAGGAGGGTGGCAGCTCCCCACCCCAGCAAGGTCTGAACCCTGTCACGAGTGTGTGGGGGCTCTGCACGGTCCTCCCTGCGCAGGCAAGCCAGAAGCTGACGATGCTAAAGCTCGAGCTGTGCAGGAGATGATGGAGCGGATAAAGAACGGGGTGGTCCTGAGGCCCGCGAAGGAGCGGGTGCCCCTGGGCCAGGTAGGCAGGGACTGGGGCCTCGGCTGCTGCCAGACACCCCCATCCTGTGGGGGAATGTCCTCGGGGTACCCCGGGACTCAGGGTGGGTTTGGGGAGTGTTGGCAATCCCCAGGGAGCTGCATCTCCTCCCTCTCCTCCCGCAGGGTCCGGCGGCAGCAGCCTGCAAGCGGAGAAGCGCGGCGATGGAGCTGCAGGTCATCCTGGTGAGCAGCCCTGTCCCAAGAGGGGGGGGTGGGGGGTCACGCCAGGCCTGGTCACACACCAGGTCACATAGGTCCCTGGGAGCCATTGTTCCCAGCTGCAGCCATCACGCATGGGGCTATGTCATGGCTGTCCTGGGTGTCCCGGTGCCCGGACGTGATCCCTCAGCCTCTGGGCTCCGTGTGGTCATTCCTAGGGTGCCACGAGGAGGGCGAGCAGGAGGACCAGCGGGCGGAAAAGCAGCCTGAAGGGCAGGGACAAGCAGCTGGAGGCCATCCTGCAGCGGCGGCGCCGGGCAGTGGATACCTCTGCACCCGCGCTGCCCGCCCCCCCCCCCGCCCCCCCCCCCC
>JAOXJM010000033.1:40519032-40532879 GCA_026413425.1 Tringa solitaria
GACCATGGGGACGCCGGGGCTGCGGGGAGGCCGGATACCGGTACAGAATAGGGCTCGGTGGGGCAGGGAGGGGGGGGGGGGGGGGTGTCCAGCTGGATGACCCCCTGTGGAGGGACGATGTCCCTAGGGACCAGCACAGAGGTGACACCCACACGTGTCCTCTCGCTGCCCCACCGTGAGCCTGACTGATGCTCTGCGGTCCCATCCTGTCACCGTTGCGGGTGACAAGCTGTGGGGCGATGACACGGGTCCTCGCAGACTCTGCTCTTGCTCTCACCCTGCTCTGTGTCCCTCCTCTGTCTCTTCCCAGGGAACAAGGACATCAGGACAGCTCCATCCAGGTGCTCCCAGGAGAGTGAGGATGTGGTCCCCTTCAGACCCCGGGCAGGGGGTGGCCTGCCCAGGACCCGGCCGCTTTCCCGCCTGGCCGCAGGCAGGGGGGAGCCAGGGTAGAGGCAGCTGCCCACCGCCCTGCCCTTCGCCCACCATCACCGGAGCTACACGGCCATGGCGGGGCGAGGAGGGGGCACGGCAGCAGGGACAAGTGCTGGAAGCTTTCAACCCTGGTTTTCCAGCAGCTTGCAGCCTCTTGTGCTTTAATTAAAAGTGAGGTGGCACTGGGTCCACACATGCCATGTTGTCATGAGGAAGGCACGTCTGCTGGGTGAAGGGGTGGCAGTGGGACGGGACTGGGGATGGCAGTGGGGCAGGGATGTGGCGGGTGTGGATGGCAGTGGGGCTGCTGCAAGAGACACTGTGGGACCAAAGCAGGGCACCCACTCTCCTGTCACCCTCGGGTGCCCAGCAGCTGGGCAGGGATGCACATAACATGGCACTTACCTGCAGCAAGGAGGATACTTGTGTCCCCCCCCCTCACTCTTGCAGTCTAAGGTCTCCACATTTAAGGTGGAAAATGGTGACCAGACCCCTAAACAAAGGGACCTGGACACTTGTCTGTGCAGAACAAGCTGCAGTGTCCTGTGTCCCCACACCGCAATCCCAGTCCCACTCTGCCAGAGATGCCCAACTACGGCATGGACAGCCGCTCTGTGCCAGCAGTGCTGGCCGGGAGGTGAGAGACCCCTCTTGGTGCCAGCAGAGCCCCTTGGAAAGCTCTGAGCTCTGACCAGTGACGTGGGGGTCTGGGAACCATAGGTTTGCAGATGGGGACCTCCATGGTGACCCTCCTCTGCAGCTTTCGTCTCTTGCGTGGGACACTGGGGAGCGAGACCTAAACCTCCTGCTTCTGGTGAAGGAAACGCCCCAGACCCTGAAGGTCTCAGGTTTTCCTTTGAAAGCTGGCTGAGGTGTTGCAGCCCCCCCCCCCCAACCCCGCAAGCAGCCCCTGCTGGGGCAGCCCCAACTCTGCAGGAAAGGTCCAGCCCCAGGGAGGGCTCAGAGGGCTCTGGTGGGGCTACACTCTGCACCTACCTTGCTGAAGGGTTCAGGTTGGCCATTCCTGGGGGAGCATGGTCTGGTCGAATCCATGTCTCTGGTACCTGGATGTCAGGGAGCACCTGAAACCCAGAGCTTCTGGGCTTCACTTGGCAGCAGTTCAGGGGTGAACTGTCCCTCCAGACATGCAGCTCGAAGGCTGGGGTCCCCAGAGAGCCAGCAGACCCTTATTTACTCGATGGGATGATGCTCTCCAGTCTATGCTTGTTTTTAAGCGTTGGGGTCTATGGGTTTTCCCCTCGAGGTCCTGGCTCTAAGGCTGTTGAGCTGCTCTCAGAGATTTGCTGCTCCGGAGGAGCTGTGGGACAGTTCCCAGTCCAGGGAAAGGCATCTCTGTATTTAGGTAATCGGAGGAGGTGAAGAAGGGCACGGATCTGCTCCGTGGGGTCACCCTCCCAAGCGCCCCTGGTCCCAGGGCACCTATGGGTGCACCCTGCCCTGCCAGTGTCCCCCTGCCCCCTCCCCTCTCCCTGCTGCAGCCCGTTTCGGGGGTGTTTCGAGTGCTTTAAGGCAGTTCTTCACCTACAGTGGCAAAGTGACCAGCTTTGTACAGCCCAGCTTTCAACTCACCCACCACAACTTCAACACCACCCAGCAGGACCCTCAGCGATGCTGGAACATACCGGGAGGCAGGGGGCAAGTGCTGCTGGGACGTGAGGGTTTAAGGGCTGGATTCAGTGGCTGCTCCCGAACTCTGCCGTACCCATCCCTCAGCCCCGAGGAGCTTCCAAGCCATGGCTCTTCCTTCTAAATCCAAACAACAAAAGCATTAATTTAATTGTGGTTTCTCCAGCTCTGCTGCCTTGTTGCGGGCAGGAGACGCCAAGCAGGGGAAAGCAAGTGAGAGCAGCAGGTGCTTAATTAGCCAGGGCCATTCCCTTCATCATCTAAGGGCTGATTTTACTGCAGATAAATTGTATGGTTCAGGTCCTGAGCTGGTGGCAGGGGGGACAGGCTGGCTCTGTGCTAAAACCTGGGAGAAAATGGAGCTCCCGGCAGTGGCCCAGCTGTCAGCTTTCCCACGGAGTGTGGTTTTGGGGGTGATCACACGGCAGAGGAGGCTGGTGGGTCCTCAAACATCCCTCCCCTGGGCATAAGGGCCACCCCTTCCTTTGGACCATGCCGCAGGGACACAGCGGGTGTCAGGGGAGGTTTGCACTGCTGTGTGGGCTCAGGCCCCTATAGAAGCAGACACATACATCTGGCCTCCCCTATAGAAGACTAAACCAGGGCCGCTCAGCCCCGGGGGACAGGCAGGCTGCAGGCAGGACCCTTTCTTTTCTAAATAGTTTATCCAGTTGTGTATCGGAGCAGTCAGGGACAGCCAGGGCTGTGGCTGCTCCTCAGCATCCCCCTTCCACGCTGCATCTCCTTCCAGGAGTTAATTATGCTACCCTGTTAAAGATGCACACCTTGCTTGCAGTCTGGATTTACGTACCTTCCACTTCCAGCCAATGATCTCATGATGCCTTTTTGCAATAATTAAAGAGCTGTCTGGGATCAGACCGAATGGCCCAAAGGAATAAGGATGTGCCAGGAAACCAGCTCCACTGGCCACAGTGGCATCGGAGAAGGGGCGAGCTGTTTTCAATGGACCCAAGGAGGGGACAGGTCCTTTTCTGGGGGTTCTGCAGTGGTTGTGCCCCCCCCCTTCCCCGTTCCCTGGGGACAGCCAGGACAGGTTGCTGTCTTACAGCACTCCATCCCTCGGCTTTTTTTAATACACTTTCTTTCTCCTTCTCCGAGGCGTAGACAACTTGAACTAAAATATTTAAAGCAAGGAGCTTATCTTTCTAATTACCGAGCGTTTCTTGTCCTGGCCTTTCGATTCTCCAGACACCTGAGGGCTGCCATGTGGAAAGCAGACACGGAAAGGCTGCTCGCGAGACGTACAAGCTCACCAGACTAAAGGATGAATGTCAGCTTGTTGAACAGATCCTCTTACTGGAAAAGAAGGCAAGAGCCGCAGGGACCACAGCGCTGGGACCATCTCAACCAGTTCAGAAAGCCCAGGGAGGCTGGAGCCAGGCTTGTCCCCTCGGCTCCTCCTTCCCTGGCCAAAGCTGAATTTCTCCAAATCCAGCTTTTTGGGTGACTCCCATCACCAGGGAAGCCAGCACCACCTGGCCCTCACGCTTCGATCCCTGCCGAATTCGGCCTCTCCCACGCAGCCCCTCGGCGCCGTCGGGGGAAATGCCGCGGCCCGAGCGCGGTTACTCATCGGCCGCCTGCCCTTTCCCACCGCCGCGCTCTGCCCGCTCCGTATCGAGTGAATTCCTCTCCCCTGATTACACCCTCCAAACACCCATGAAAATCAATGCCGGCTCCGCTCCCGCGGGACAGGAGAGCCGTGTCCCCGCCGGCTGCGCCGTCCTCAAGCCGCCGGAGCCACCGCAGCCGGGGGAGAGCTGCCGAGCAGAGAGGCTTCAGAGGCCGGCTGCGTATGAATATACATGACTCTTAAATACTTAATCAAAGTGGTAATTCACACTTCTTTTTAAGCTGGAGCTTCTTGCACCCTGTGCGGGTGAACTCCGGAGCATCCTTGCCTCGTCCCTGTGAATAACAAGAGATTTTTTTGGTCTTATTCACTAGATTTCGTGGGGTCCCCGTGTTCCAGGGCAGGGGTTCTGACTGAAGCAGGGCTCCTGTGAGAGGGTGTGTTTTCAGGAGCCAGCCTCAAACCTCTCTGCGTACGGCAGGAGACGAGAGCCCAGCCGTGGAGCCCAGCATGGACCTCGCAGCCCCCACGGCGTTACCTTCTCCCCACACAGCAGGAGCCTCGGGGGAGGGGGCTTCTTCTGATGCTCGCCTTTTAAATATTTATAGGGTTTCGCTCGCTATCATCCAGCTACGCGACTTATCTGAATCTGGTTCAGCTCAAAGAAATGTGTGTCATTAACATCTTAAACACCCGATGATCACAAGCAGTAGTCAGGAAAAATGGACTTGTCATCTGGAAAAACACAAAGTAATCTACCCTCGCTTTCTGGCTAAGTGAATGGGAAAATGAGGATTAAAATGATGTGGTAGAAGGGACATTAAAGCTACTGATCTCCCCCGTTTACATCTTGTGCCCTCGTCCAGTGGCAGACAAGTCTTGGGGCTCTGCTTTTACTGCAGTACCCTGCGGAAGAAAGGGTTCAGACCCTGGGGCCAGCCCTCCATCGTGCCCCGCTCTCCCTGTCGTGGCAGTGACAGCTCTCAGGGAGTTTGCCATCCCTCCTGCATCACATTCAGAGAGACAAACCTAAATTTAAACCCGACCCAAGGCTGGCGAGAGGCACGACACTTGCCCTGCCATCCTTGGCCGTGACCCACACGTCACATACCCCAGCCCAAGGGGGCTTTGCCTCGCTTGCCACCCCTGGCCAGCAGATCTCGCCTGCCCTGGCCCATCTGGCTGCGCCTGAGGCGATGGAAACTGTTAAACACAGTTTGGAGCAGAGCTGTGAACACACATCCAGGAGCTTCCCAGCACCCTGCCGCACTGTCCCCTCCCCCCCACTCCCCCCAGTGCCACCCCCAGCGTCCACCTCCCTCCTCCATGGCAGAAACCTAATTTTCAGCTTAATTTGGTCAAGCTTAAACCTGTCCATCAGGAACATCAAGAGCAAAAGCATCCGGCTTGTCCTTCTCCTCACCCAGAAGTCGGGGCAAGGGACAGAGCGTGGGACCAGCGTCCCCCACCCTGTGGCCTTGAAGCAAAATTACAGCACCCGAGCTGGGAAGCAGCTTTTCCAGGAGCTTCCCAGTGCCATGGGCAAGGCTGATGGTTTTACTCCCTGCTCCTAACCCCTCTGCTTTGCTTTCAGTGCTTTTACCTTCATTTCTCTGATTCCTCAATAACAAAGAGCTTGGTACTGAAAATACACACCTCCAGCTAACCCCTCCCGGCGCCTCGCAACTCCCAAGACCTTTCTGATATGCCTTCTGCAGCCCTCAGGTTCTCTCCATTGCTCTCTCCACTATTTTTTTAAAAATATAATTAGAGGGCTATCTCCTCACGCGACAACGACTCAACACGGGAGCAGAATGCTGGTGAGCCGGAGGGACAACACTGCATCCAGCCTCTCTAATAAGGTGGACTTCACCTATAGCCTTTATTAGGCGAGCAGCTCTCAAACAGAAACCACACTTCTATTAAATCAGCATCAAGACGTGCCAGTGTTCGTGGGCACTGAAGAAACCCAGGGGCAAGGAGGGATGTGGCGGGACCACGTGCCTCACCTTTGCCTTAAGCCAGAACTGGCCAGAAGAGAAAAATAGGCCATTTTCTTGAGAAATTCCTCAAAAAGCCTTCCCAACCCATGAAACTGTGCTGCCACAGCCAGGCGTTTCTGTGCTACAGCCACGCACAGCCCAGGCTCCTGGCTTTCATGGGAACATCTAGTTCTGGCACAAGCTGAAGGTGACCAACAACAAGGCAAAAAAGGGAGGGAGGGAGGGAAATCCTTATAATTACAAGGAACAAGAACAAAGCGTTCATCTCTTTCTCAGTATGACTTTTTTCCTTTTAGGAAAGGAGGGAGAGCTGGTGAGTTTAGCAGCACTGGGAACATTAAGCAGACACCCAAGGGAAGCCGAAGTGACTCGCTCAGCATCTCGCTGCCCTCACACCTACACAAGTGGAGAATCACTCTCCATCAATCGGCTTCCTGGGGCCTCACTCACCCGGCCAGCACTGCCACAGCATCCCGGCCAGGCTTCCAGCAAAACAGGAGAAAAGTGGGTATTTCCAACATTAAAATCAAACAAAAAGAGACACTGAGTCCTTCCAGGTCACCTCCCTGCAGGCGCAGAGCGCAGGGAGAGGCGCCCGCCCTGACGCTCCCCTTCCCGACGTGTGCTCCACAGGGGACACCAGCATCCTCCAACACTGGCAGGCTCCCAGCGGGAATACGTGGGAGTTCAACAGTTTGGTTACTTTATTCTCTCTTTTCTTTTTTAATTAATGGCTCCGTGTAAACCTCAGTTAAATGTCAAGCACGTTCTGCTGCCACACTGAGGGAACGGTTTCCACCCACCCCCCCCCAGCCAAACTACACCACGTACAAACTCCTGGCTTCAAACCCCCCCAGCAAATGACAACACCTCCCCAGGTCCCCGAGCGGAGTGGGCAGTGCCAGGAGGCCAGACCCTCCTTGCGCTTGGCTGGAACCAAACATCCTTCCCGCACGCGGTCCCGGGGGATCAGCAGAGCTGTATAAAAAGGTGCGAGCTCTCCCCGCGTGTCTGTCCAGTGCTGCTGGCACCTCCGGCCATCGTCCAGTTTATACGTTGCTAACAAAATCCCTTTGAGAGGCAAGGAGGAGGGTTCAAGCGAGGCCTGGGGACAGTGCTGCCTCACAGCCCTCTGCACAGTTTGGGTCTGCCCTGCTCCTTCACCGCAGCCGATGCCGGCTGCGCCCAGGGCTCAGTAAATCTTCTGTCGGCTGGGCAGGATGGCCTCCTTGATGAAAGAGAAGATGAGGAGGATACCGGAGCGCTTGCCCCTCTTCCCCTTGGTGAAGTAGTTGGAGACCACGTCGTCTGCGGAGAGAAGGGAAGAACAATGAAACGCAAACCTGCTGACAGCCATGGGAAGCCTGGGACGGGATGTCTGATTTCAGGGTGACACTTGAGCTGCCCTGTCTTTAAAGTACAAAACTTTCTGGGTTGTTCAGATCTGGACATTCCTGGAAGCCACTACCAGTAGCCCAAACCCTGAGTTCCCATTTTTGGAGTTGCAGGGAGAGTCCAGGGAAAGCAACAATGTCCCAGGACTGGAGAGATGCAGGATGTTAAGTTGGAACAGCCCTCTGCTCTGCTCACCCTCACCCTGCAGAAGCCCTGCCTTTCCTGCCTCGGCTTTTGGAAGGATTTACCCCACCAGCTGCCCCCACTCCCTCCTCAGCACAGCCAGACCGGGGTGTGTTGAGCACAGCCCCTGTCAAACACCGGCGGACGCCTGCCTGGGCCTCGGGAGTGCTCACCTCCTGGCTGCACCGTGGAAGGTAGGACATTCTCTCCGGCCGACAAGGAGACAAAAAAAGCAAAAGGAATTAACCACAGGCAGAACGTGAAGTAGGCGAGAACCTGCAGGCAGACCAAGAGAGGTAGTGAGAGCAGAGCCGCGATGCACTCAGTGACCTTTCACATGCTGAAGTCTGTCTGGGCTGACACCCACGAGCGCTTCCTCAGCCCCAGCCGTCCTTCCCTACGATACACCCCAAGTTTCTGCCTGAACCCCTCAAGAGAAAGGACTCTGAAAGGGGAGAACTGCAATTCAACCTCTCCCCAGTCTCTTGGGTGCTGAGATAGCGGCACCCTGTGAAGCTGATAAGGTGTTAAAATTCACCCAGCAACTCCCAGGGAAGGACAGAGTGCACAGGAAAAGCCCTCGCTCCTGTCCTAAGTGCCTGAAAACCTTTACTGCTCCCAGAAAATAGAATTTTAAACCGCACAAATACACAAACAGGAAACTGGCTGTGCCATTATGACTAAATAAATCCTCTTCACACCTTCCAGGGACTAAAAGGAAGAGTCAAGACCTGGGCTTGCTCCTCCTGTCCTGGGGAGGGACGCTGGTGTAGCACAAGGATTCGGTGCTCAGGGGAATAGCCACCACTGTGGTTTGGGGAGAGCTGAGCCAAGAGGTGCTGAGCTGCCACACCAGCCTCCTTGGGCATGCAAATGCTGGAGAAGCGTTAAACTGCACAGAAAGGTTGTGTTTGGTTGTTTTTTTTTTTATTTTGGTGGAGTGTTTTGATTTGTTTTTAAAATTTTTGACAGCTACTGTTGGACCCAAAGAAGTCCCCCTGTGAATTCAGACCTCCCTCTTAGCAGGTGTGAGGGTAGCGAGACAGAAGAATCAGCACATCAGAGACATAAAAATAATGGCAATTATGCCCAAAAGGGAAGTGATTGTGGTTAGCTTTAAAAATATATAAAATAGTATTATTTTCTATTTTTCCTAGTTTTTAGCATATCAGAAAAAAATTTTCTGCACTTAACATTTCTATTTGTTCTGCTCTCCAGTTGGCTGAGAAAGCCCCAGATTCGCACCCAAGAAAAGAAACTGCAGCTTCCCTGGTAGTTCTGAGAGAACCAGCACAGGAACCCCCAGGGAAGGGCTGCAAAAAATACTCAGTGTGTTCTACTGATGACTGAAAAAAAAATATGGCATTTTTCTCTCCCTCCTCCCACCAGCAGCTCCACGCTGGCTGGAAGAACATGGACCAACTCCTTCCCAAAGGCCTCTCACCTCAGAGAACAGGTAATACTCCTCAGCGAAATACTGGAACGCTAAGTAGTGATTGAATATAACCAGCACTGCCAAAGAAAAACACAGCAAAGTCAGTCTCCAGTCTGGAAGCAATACTGTTGGCTTATTTCAAGGCCCCTGAAGGAGGACATGCACTTCCGCTGCTGCAGACAAGGAGCAGCTCCTCCCTGCCACACGTCCCCTTCCCTGTAGCCCCTCTACACCTGGAATCCTGCTGTGGCTAAAATATGCTCATGCATCTAGTGAGAAATGGTGTCAGCAACCAAAGTCTCCCCATCCTAGCTCTGTTTTGTTCCTCTGTGCAGCCCCGGATAAGTCCCTTGTCCCTCTGGTGCTTTATTCTCCGTGTCCCCGAGGGCACTTGGGAGAGCCCAGCCTGACACTTGCTGCGCAGCACTGAGAGAAGCAGCAAAAAATCCTGTGCCCCTGACAGCTGCTGTGGAGAGAAACTCTTCTGCCATCTGTAAACCAAGTCAAGCTGAAACACGGCCAGGACAGTAGGGTTAACACTGTCCTCAGCAGTGAAAAAACACCACTTATCTCTTAAGGAGCAGGAATCAGAGCTTCTTTCGCCTTCTAGCCAAGATACCAAGACAGCAACCCCAGCCTGGGAGCACTGGGTCAGCGCAGCCCCAGCAAGACACAATCCCAACACAAAACGCTGTGTCCTGTGCTGCTTCATCATGCGCTCCAGCCTCAGGACGTAACTGAAGATCCAGAGGAGAGGCTGGGTCTGCCAGAAAATGCAGCTCCTGATCTACACACCACAGGAGAGCTACACTCATTTTCAAGGAGCGGATAAAATTCTGCCTAGGTGAATACTTTGAGGAGCAAAAGTACTTTAGTCCTACACATGCATATTTCACGGTGCTGCCTAAGGACTCCAGAAAATCATGCTATAAAAAAATTTGCCTATTTGCTACTTAAGGTGCCACTACAAATCACTCATAGCAGAGATCTGAAGTCAGATCTCTGCACAGGACACCAAAACATGCAAGAGACTCAGCAACTCACGGTGGGAGAAAACCATTAGACCTACTTGGAGCAGCCAAAACCCAGTTTAATTGGCAGAGCTACTGGCCCACCGCCCCAGCAGCGGACCTACTCCCAGGCTCAGCTTACGACATAGCTCTGGCCGTTCATCAGCCAAGCGCAGCAGACAAACAACTAAGCTGCTTTGGCCAAAATGTTGCTGCTGCTAATTTAAGCCTTTGACCAACCTCACAGCACAATGCTGTGCCTGTGCCAGCCGCTCAGAAGAGAGGAGTGTGCCCCTTGTGCCCATCTCGCACCAGGGCTTGTCCTGGCAGGGCCAGGCAGCCTGCAGCCCAGATGCCGACAGAGCCACAGCAGCCACAGGCTCAGCAAATACCACAAGAAAGCTACAAACACGAAAAATAAAAATCCTTGATTTAAGCTTGGCAATGCACTTCTCTAACAGGACTTCCTCCAGTAACCCTGATGAGTTTCCACATTAATCGTGGACATTTATCTCAAAGCTTTTCTTTCTCTAAACATCAGCTCCTTATGACAGCATACGCACACAGCCCAGCCTGACATCAGGCTGTACTTACACACACCAGGTTTTTATAAGTTGCTTCAAATCCTTCCTGCTCTTTACCGAGACCCAGCAAATGCCCAAAATAGGAGGTCTGTGGGGAGGAGGCCAAGCTCTGGGCCAGCCAGGAGCTCATTTCCCCAGTGCTGCTGCCTGAGTTTGGAGTGGAACTGGTTGTAGGGTGAAGCAGATGGTGCCCAGGAAAGCCCAGTGTCCCCAGCACTGTGCCGGGGCACACAACCACAGGCACTTCCCAACCACCAGGTCCAGCCCACAATTATCACAGCCATATCATAAAGCGATTAAGAAGTACCACACAAAGCTCAAAGTCCTTCTGAAAGCCGCGGGGGCTACAACAACAAAACCTAAACCTTTGCTGCCACCCAGAGCCCACTCAGTGATGGGACTGATGAGGATTCCTCTGTCCTAGAGCCCGCTCCCACCCCAGCACCCACTCACATGGGAAGGCGATGGCCCCACTTACCGCAGGACAGTATGAAATTGGAGGATGTCAGGACAATGAAGGGGAAGGTCTGCAGCAAACCGAAGTAGACCAGGTTGGTGAAGAGCCCCACGCCCACCATGAAACCAGGAAAGTGTTCGAAGAGGTAGAGGCAGACCAGCACACCCGAGGAGAACTGGAAGAGAGAACAGGGGTTGCCTGGGGTAAACACAAGGGTGCAGACAGCAGGACCGTGGGCAGCCTTGCAGGCAGAAATCCTGCCATGTTCAAGGTGACTTTTAGTGCTCTCTCATGGCACCACATCTCTCCACCCACCTCCCACTCGGCACCAGCCCCTTGGGAAAGGTCTAAGCAGGAAGGGCACCTTGCTGCTGCAGCACCTGGTACGACGTGCAATGGCTGGGCCTCAGTTTCCCAAGCCAGCAGGAAGAGAAGTTACCCAGGGGAAATTAGGCAGGATCAACATCTCCCCAGTTAAGTGAGATGCCGATCGAAGCAGCCTCTGCGAAACTCCCTCCTCAGGAGACGGAGCTGCCTTGGGGCCAGGGGAAGCAGGCGTTTTCCAAGCGCTTGACCCCTCTGTCCAGAGCCAATGTCCCATGCCACAGCTACTCTGCCAGCCCTACTATGCCCTAGGGGTGATTTTGGCAAGGAGCCACCCGTTTTTACAAGCACAGAGACTTACCCAGATCATGTATTTGATTATCCTCCTGGTGACAACTGTGTACTCCTCAATCAGCTCCGCCAGGTAGTACAGCCCTGCAGCTGTGGGAGAAATGCCTGGCTCAGCCCCACAGACCAGGAGGGACTGGGGCAAACACCGGTGCATTCAGCCATGGGGGTCCATGCTCAGTCTGGGAGAGACTGCAGGACAGGGTGCCCCCGAGCAAATCTCCATGGAACCCAGGGGACCTAGGGGACACCCAGGGGACCCCCAAACTCTGGGGCTTCCACAGGATCTCAGGGGCACTCAGGAGACTCGTGGGCATCCACGGGACTCACCCCCCGCCCCGATCTCTGGGGCATCTGCAAGACGTCAGTGGGGACTCAGAAGCCTCTGGGACATCCAGGGGACTCCCAATCCCTGGAGCACCCACAGGGCGTCGGGACACCCCGGCTCACGGAGGTGCTGGACCGGCAGCCACGAACCCGAACCCGGTCGGAGCCCAGACTGCCCCCTCTCCGGAGCCACCCCCCTACCGACCTGTCGCCACGGCCCCCGGGAGGACCCTGAGGCCGCGTCCGGGCCCCCGCGCGGCAGCAACCCCTGAGGGGCCCGGCCCCTCGGCAGACAGACACCCCACCACCCCCCAGCGGCGGGCTCACCTATGGCCAGGGTGACGAAGGCCACCTGGATGAGCAGGGACAACCAGCTCAGCACGTAGATGAACCACATGGCGGGAACGGGCCGGAACGAGCCGAGCCGGGCCGGGCCGGGCCCCGCCGCTCCCGGTTCCTGCTCCCGCTGTGGCGGCGGCGCTGACCACGCGGCGCCGGAACAAGCGAGACCCGCCAGGCCCGGCCAGGCCGCCGCCTCCCGCCGCTACAGCGACCCCTGCAGGCCTGGAGGGCGCTCACGCCGCTCCCCGCACCGGGGCGGGGAGGGGGGGGGGAAGAGGAGAGCGAGGCGCAGGGGAACCCCGAAACGCACAGGGACCCCCAAAATCGTACAGGGACCCCAAACCGCCGAGGGACCTCGAAACGCCAGGGGACGCCCCCAAACCACATGGGGCGTCCTTAAACTGTACAGGGTCCCAAACCTTATCGGGACCCTCCCAAACCGTACAGGGACCTCGAGTTACAGGGACACCACCCCCTATACTGTAAAGGGACCCCAAAACGTATAGGGACCCCCAAAATTGTACAGGGACCCCAAACTGTTGAGGGACGTTGAACTGCCAGGGGACGCCCCCAAACCCTGCACAGGGTCCCAAACCTTATTGGGACCCCCAAACCATACAGGGACCTCGAATTACAGGGACACCCCCCCTATACTGTAAAGGGACCCCGAACGATACAGTGACATCTCCCCCAACTGCACAGGGACCCCCCCAAAAGTGTACAAGGATGCCCCAAAACCCCACGGGGATCCCCAATTGCACAAGGACACCCTAAACTGCACAGGGCCCCCATCAAACCATATGGGGACACCCCAAAACTGTACAGCGACCCCCAAACCACACAAAGACCCCCTCAAACTGCACAGAGACCCCAGACTGCATGGGGACACCCCAAACTGTATAGAAACACCCCCCCCCAAACCTGTGTAGGACTCCCTGAAATCATATAGAGACCCTCCTGCACCCGTATAGCAATCCCCCTCCATGTGTATAGGGACCCCTCCTGCAGCTGTATAGGGACCCGCTGCACCTAAATAGGGACCCCCACCCAGCCATTACAGCTTCTCCCCCTCTCTCCCCCTCATAAGAATGCCCTCTCCACCCGTGCAGGGACCCCTAATGTTGTATAGGGACCCCTGCACCCACTCAAGCATTCCTCTGCACCTATATAGGGCAACTTACATAGGGACCCCAGCACCCATATAGAGACTCCCTTCATCTGCATAGACACCCTTGCACCGATATAGGGACTTCACAAACTGTATAGAGACCCCAGCACCCATATAGGTACCTCTGTATCCATATAAAGACTCTCTGAACCCATATAGGGACTATCTCCATCCATAAAGGGACTCCTACACCTACCTAGGGACCGTGGGCTGGGGCCCCAGCAGCTATGTAGGGCCCCTTCCACGTATACAGAGACCCTCTGCATCCATATTTGGGATCCTTGCACCCACATGAGGACCCAAGGCTGGGACCCCCACATCCATATGGGCACCCTGTGCCCTGTACCGGGACCCTGAGTTGGGACCTCCTGCACTCACATGAGGGCCTCGCAGAGACCCCCCACCCTGGCAACCTCACACCGGGCTGAATCCTGACCCACTGGGTGTCTGGGACTGACCCTTCCCCACCCCAAAGCTTGGAGACCCCCCTTGGGGGGAGACTCTCAGCCTCTTCCTTCACAGAATCACAGAAGGAATCACATGGTTGGAAGGGACCTCTGAGATCATAGAGTCCAACCACATTAAAAAAAAATAA
>JAOXJM010000033.1:40537198-40549722 GCA_026413425.1 Tringa solitaria
GTGGGGATGTGGGGGTGTGTGTTTGTGTGTGGGGGGGGGCAGTTTTGCCCTTTGTGTCTCGATCTGCAACTGCCGTGACCATCAGCATCCCGTCCCTTCGCCTGCATGACAGGCACCCCAAAAAATCACGGCACCCTGAGCTGGGCATCCTGGGCACCCAGGGTACCCAAACGGGGCAGTGGTCATCCCCTGCAGCCCCCATGCTGCCTCCTCTTAGGGACAACCAGCCCCCAAGAAAAGCACCCATCTTGCTCTGCTTCCCATCCCACTGGCACCAGGATCCCCCGACCCACGTCCTTGTCCTGGGGACTTCAGCCTTGAGGGACGCTTGTACAGCGATGCTTGATCTCCGTGCTGGGCACCAGAGAGTGCAGGATCAGGACTGGAGGGACCCTGGGGATCCCACCTGTCTGCAGCAAGGGGGTTTGGGAACAGCAATCGATTTGGGCTGTGTGGGGCTATTTTGGGGTGGTTTCCCCCCTCCCCCCTCCTTTTTTTTTTTTGCTCTTCTCCAGTTCAGCCCAACAACAAAATGGCTGCGAAGTACATCTCTGTGCCCCGCTGGGAGCTGCCTTCCCTGCCCGCGCTGCCGGGGCACCCAAGCATCACTAATGTGCGAGAGCACCCTGGGAGGAGGCGCGACCGGCTTTTTCCCTTCTCTTTTCGAGCTCGTTATGTATTTGACAGAGCTTTTTGCTGCTTCTCCCACTCCCCTCCCTCCCCCCCTTCTCTCTGCCTCCCCGTTCTCTGCCCACATGGCAGACGGCACCCCGAATTTTGCACTCCTAGCCTCCTAACATCAGTGGGCATCCCCAGGTATCAGGGTTTCTTGTGCTCCCCGAATCCCTCTGCATCCTCATGGACCAGGATGGGGAGTTTTCCCCATCCATGGATCCCCATGGAACATGCCTGCCAACCCCCAGCCCTGTGCATGCCCATGGGCTTCGGGTTCTTGCCCCCCTTAGCCCTGCTCATCCCCATGCATGGAATTTTGTCCCTCAAAACCGTGAGAATCCTCATGGACAGGATATTTCCCTCAACCCCTGAGCATCCCTATGGATAGGATTTCCCACCCCCCCAGACCCCATGCATCCCCATGGCTGGGATTTTTCACGCTTCCCCCCCCCCGCCTCCAAGCCCTTGAGCATCCCCATGCATGGAGCATTCTCAGCCCCCTCCCAGCCCCACAGACATGGGGTTTGCCCTCTCCATCCCCACACCAGGATGCTTCCCCCACCACCTTCCCCCGCCCACCCGGTCTGGGGCGGGGGGGCTGGCAGGAAGGGGGGGGACGACAGCGGCTGCACTGGCTGAGCCCCATTCCTTATGCATCCCTGCCCTGATGCAGCCTGACAGGCCGGTTGCATTTGGTACCTCGCACATAAGCGGCCGGAGCTGCCTGCTATTTTGGTTGATGCTAATTTGCTCCGTGTTGGGCTGCGGTTCACGCTCCGGTCAGCCTTGCCTGATACTATATTCCCGTTTGTTCCAGTAAAGGTTTTTCTGTCAGCTCCCCTTAGCCTTGATGTGCTCCCCGAACTGTGAATGCAACGCAGTCGGGGACCGAGCCACGTGAGCCTGTCAGCTCTGCTCCGCTCAGCGGCCAGCGCTGGGGGCACCCCGGGGTGGGGGGCACCCCGCTCCCCTCGTCCCCCCACCCTCCCCATTGCCACATCTCGGGGAGGGGAGAGGCGATGGGGTGAGGGACGAGCAGCATTAGGATCCCCAATGCGAAGGGGGAGGTATGGAGGCTATAGGTGCCAGTGTGATACCCCCACAGCCACCTGTGAAACTGCTCCCCTGCCCCAGCCTCATTCCACTGCACCCCAGCTGGGCCCAGCATCTTCCTATGGGGTTTTGGGGAGCCCAGTGTGTCCCCATGAGGTGGTACAGAAGCCCAGCGTGTCCCCATGGGGTGGCAGGGGAACCTAGTGTGGCCCCATGGGTGGTATAGAAGCCCAGCATGTCCCCATGGGGTGGTATGGAAGCCCAGCATGTCCCCATGGGGTGGCAAGGGAGCCCAGCATGTCCCCATGGGGTGGTATAAGAGGCCTCTTCTGTGCCCCTGCCCCACACTGGTCCCATGCAGTGCCACCAAAGTCCCCAGCTCCTCCTGAGTAGATCCCACGGTGGTCAGAGTCAGTGTCCAGAAGCCTGGCAGGGCTGGAAAGATGCCACAGGGACCCCCACACTGGCTGTGTGCTGTGGGGTGCTGGGACTTGGGGGACCCTCAAGTGGAAGAGCTCAGCTGCCTGTTGGGGGGTGCAAGGGGTCCCCCACCATGGCTCCAGCTCCCCACTTCCCCATGGTCCCCAGCTCCCTGGCGGTGAAAAAATCTGTGGGTTTGGGTGCTCCTCTGGCCTTGGGGTGCCCATCTGGATTTGGGGCACTCCCCTGAACCTGGGGTGCTCATTTAGACCTAGAGGAAGCCCTGGGGTGCTCAGCTGGATTTTGGGGTGGCCCCGATGGTTTCCACCTGGATTTGGGATACTCTTCTGGACCCGAGATGCTTACCTGGATTTGGGATTCTCCCCGTGCTCTGGGATGCTCCCCATCCCTCTCAGCCCTTTCTCTCTCTGCTCTATCTCCTTCCCCTCTCCCCATTGCTTGAGAGGTGTCCAGGTCATCCTTCTTGCCCTCAGCAAGGGCTCAGGGGGTCTCATTTTCCCCTCGGCTGGGGTTTGGGGGTCCTGTCTCCCCTCTGCATGGCACGCAGTCACCGCTGGCTGGCACGGGCTCTCCCGAGCTTGGACTGCCCTCTAGTTTCCCAGCTGGTGGGGACGCGCTGTGGGGAGGTCCTGGGGTGGCTTCTCCGCAGGACACCCATGTAGTGGGTGCCCCACTGGTGACACCACCGAGCCTGGTGACGCGGCTGCGGGGCCAGCAACCCTCGATGCAGGGACACAGGCAGGGTACCAGGGCATCGTGACCCGCCATCTCTGCTTTGGGTCCTCTCCTTCTCCCAGAGACCCCCATGTGGTTGAGGGGTGCTGGGGCTCCCCCTGCACACACCCCACGGCTGAGCCCTCGGCACCCAGCACCCACAAATGCCCCACTCAGGGGGGAGGGGGGGAGCGTGTGGCCCCACAGCCCCCAGCGCTGCACCCCCAGGGCACACCCGCGCTGCATCCCCTTGCACACGCATTGCATCACACCCCATTGCACACCCACCACATTGCATTGCACACACACCACACCCCATTGCACACCCATCCCCCCCACCCCGTTGCACACACAGTGTGTCTCATTCCACGTGCGTCACGCCCCATCGCACACCCATCGCATCCGCCCGGTGTCCCGGTGCACACACATTGCATCCCACTGCACACCCACTGCGTCCCATTGCACACCCCATTGCACACACGTAACAACCTGTTGCAGACATATGGACCTCCGTTGCACCGGCATCGCATCCCGTTGCACACGTGTGGTATCCCATCGCACACGTGTGACATCCCATCGCACACACGTGCGTATCCCATCGCACACACACACAGCACCCCCACTGCACCCCTTGTGGTACCATCGGCACCCATGTGGTGCCCTGCTGCACCCCACAACCCCCACCCCTGCCTTCCATGTGGTGCCCCACTGCGCCACCGCAGCACCCCACTGCGTGTCAGCACCCCCGTGGCACCAACACCCACGTGCCAGCGCCACACACCAGCACCCATCTGACCCACTAGCACCCATGTATAGGACACCAGCACCCATCCGACAGACCAGTATCCCCATCACACCAACACTCTCCTGCCGCACCAGCCCCCAACAGCTATTTCACACACGCCCCCCAGCTCACCGGGACCCCACCGCATCCCCCTACCCCCTCCTCACCCCACGGCACCCCCCTGAGCTGGGCAGGCAGGGGGCTGGGTGGGCAGCGGGGGACAGTGGGGCTTCTCTCCTGCTCCACATCACGGGATCTGGGGCTGGCAAAGGGAGAACCTGGGCTTCTTCCCCACGGCCACGGGGGCCGCGGGAGGACCAGGAGCCCATCGATGACCCTGAATCCCTGTGGGCAACCCCAGCCCCTGGCTGCCTGAGCGACGGTGGCCCCGGGGGGGCCGGTGGCTCCAGCTGCGTCAGCCGGGGATTAACAGGGCTGGGATCTGCCTGAGCCCCTGATCCTGCTTAGTGCCTGGCCCAGGAGCCTGCTCTGGGCTCAGTGGCCCCTGACGCCATCGGAAGCCATTATTGGGTCCCCGGCTGCCTGGAGGGACGTGGGGACACAAAGTGGGGTGAGGGGGTGGGGGTGGTGGCAGAGCCAGCATCACCTGTAGGCTCTGTTCTCCTGGACCAACCCCCAAATCCTCCCCTGTGCCACATGCTGGGGTTCCCCTGCCATAAGGAGGAGTGGATTCTTGGGTGGCTAGTATGGGGTCAGCACCCTTCTGCCCACCCCACCCTGACTCTGCACCCATTGGGGTAAGAAAGGGCTTTTTTAGGGTACAGTTCCCTGCACCCCAGCATGATACTCTGAGACCTCAACCCCTCTGGAGGTTCTGGGCTCAGCCCTGACTCCTGGCAAGCACTAGGAGGTGCCAGGAGATGCCCCCCATGGCTGCACCACAGCATGAGCACGGCCCCACAGCATGAGCATGGCCCCACAGGCCCCCCGTAGGCACTCAGACTCCGGCTCTGCCCTGGGGAGCGGGGTGCTGGGAGGAGCGGGGACAGGACAGCCTGTCCCCCCTGTCCCTGCCAGCCAGCACCGTGGGACTCCCAGGTGCCACCACCTCAGTGGCTCAGCCGGCAGCATTGTGCCCAGGTAGATGGTGGGCAGCCTGGTGACACCAACCTGGTGACGCCAAGCTGGTGATGCCAGGCTGGCTCTATATCCCTCTGTGTGAGCTGGAGAAAAAAAAACCCAAACCCTCCTTCAGAGTTTATTAACTCATTTTCAGAGCCTAGCCCCGCCGGCTGCCGGCATGGGAGCTAACTAGGTCAGGCGTGTGCCTCTGCCGCCGGCTAATGCGGCCATGCTGGGTGCCAGCTGCCCTCCTGCCGGACAGGGGCCACAGCAGGACACTGGGGGACACGGGGGGGACAGGGTCACCCCGGAACCCCGCAGCCGGCAGACCCCGTTGGGACCACTGGCGCAAGCTGGGGCTTTGTGCATCGGCAGCCACGTGCAGCCCCGCGTGCGAGCCTACACCTTCCCACACGCGTGTGCACGGCCACGTGCGTGCTCACGCACACGTGTGTGCGCACACGCGCCTGCCGATAGATGGGGAAACTGAGGCACAGGGTGGCAAACGATGCACCAAAGGCGCCCTGCCCCATGGTGGCCTCGGGGTGCTCCTGTTCTGGGGAACCCTGCCCGCCCCTGCACGGCCCCGCCCTGCAATAATATCAATTAGAGATGCACAGATCAGCTTTAACGAGCGGCGTCAGGCAGCTCAGCCGCCCTCTGCCCCCACTAATGCTCTGCCTCTTGTGAAGTGGCTCCACAGCTCTGACCCTTTCCCCCCGCCCCGTCCCCAGCAGCGGGAACCCCGCACCGGGGGCTGAGCTGGGGGGGGACCCAGGGCTGGAAAACGCTGAGTCGGCAAAACCGCTTGGAGGGTGGGAGGAGGGTTTGGCGTAGGAGAGGGACTGATGGTCCAGCCTGACGGTGACGGGCACCTGCTCTGCATTGGGTTGTTGAAGAGCATCTCCGCACACCTGGGGGGGAGCCAGGATCCATCCCCATCCCTGTCCCCATCCCTGCATTTTTTCTCTGCTGCTAACCAAAGGAGACAGGATCGTGGCACACAGGGCAGCGTGGCCAGGTGGGATGGGGTCTGTGGGTCATGGACACAGGTGACGTTCCCTGGTGGAGTGGCCCTGTGCTCAGCCCCAGCTCTCGGAGCCATCACTGCTCCCCAAAATTCACTGCAGCCCCCCAGCACAGGCTGGTGTCAAGGGAGCCACCCTGGGTGTCCCCAGCACTGCGACCCCACAGCAGCTGCCCAAGCACGGTCCCCGACACAGCCTCCCCCACCTCTGCCATCTCCCTGTGCCCTCCACCATCTCCCTGTGCCCTCTACCATCTCCCCACGCCCTTCCAGAGTTCACCTCCACGTCCCCTCTGCACATGTCCACCCAGAAGGTGGCTAGGACAGCACAAGTACAGATGCCACCGCACCAGCCAGCAGTGCTGGGCTGTGCCAGGGACCGACTCCCTGGGGTGGCCATCATACCATCCCTCCAGGCACTGGGGACAAACCACCCCTGCAGCCCCAAAATGTGCAGTGGGGCATGGGGCACCCCCACTTCCCCGTCCCACTGGCCCGGGGCCAGTTTTGGATGTCTCTTCCGAGCAGCACCATCTCCTTCCAAGGGGGATGTGTCCAGGGGACCCCCCCAGTTGGGTGCAGCCATGGTCTGATCAGTCCCTACGCCCTGCGCTGAGCCCGTCCCCGGGGCAGGCAGTGGGGGTTGGAAATATGGGGGGTGCGGGGATGAATGGAGGGGCAGATGGATGGAAGGATGGATGGATGGATGGATGGATGGATGGATGGATGGATGGATGCAGAGATGGATGGATGAAAGAATGGATGGATGGGAGGACGGGAGGATGGATGGGAGGATGGATGGGAGGATGGACGGCTGGATGGATGGACGGACAGACGGATGGACAGACGCTGTGGGAATGGGCAGCGGGACAATACAGTACCTACTGCAAAGATGCAATCTCTGGACACAGAGAGGGGTTACAGAGCTGGAGGAAGGCAGATGGGCGTGAGGAAGGACAGACGGACAGGGACCCGTTTCACCTGTGTGTCCACAGTTCTGCTCTCCAGAGCTCTCCTGCCTGGTGCCTTGTCCCGCTGCTCCTGGTGCCAGTGGCTCAGAGGTGGCCCCGTGCTGTGCCAGATCGGACTGGGAGGCACCGCAGCCCCAGGACCACTCCGGGTTGGGGACAGGTTCGAGGACTTGGTTGCTGGGTGTGAACACTCCCAGGTCACCCCAAATCTGGTCCCAAGCGCTGCCCGGCTGCAGGGCAGCATCCAGCCCCTCTGCAGCCCCCCCCCCCGGAGCTGGGCAACCACACGACCCCATCCCACAGCCGCCCCAAGCCCCACTTCACTTCTCACCAGCGTCTTCCTCCATGCAGGGTGTCCCCGGGATGGACCTGGTGTCGTCTCCGGTCCCCGGCTCAGCACCGTACCCAGCCCGCCCACCGCCACGGCCCATTTCCCAACCCACCGGCAGCGGTACGGATCTCAGCCCCTCCAAGATCGGCGCTTCCACGTCGGCGCCGAGGGCGGCAGAGCAGAATAAAACCACTCCCGGCCACCATGGCGGGGCCTTCCTCCCACCCTTCTCCCTCCTCTGCCTCCCGAGCTGGGTCCTGCATGTCGGTGGGCGACCCCATCACCCAGGGGATGCTCGAGCTGAGGAAGCAGGGCTCGGGCGAGCTAACGAAGCGGGGCTGAGCCTGAGCTAACGAAGCGGGGCTCAGCCCACGTCCCCACGCGCTGATGTCCTCTCTCCGCCCCGGTGCCCTCGCTCACCCTCCCCATGCTTGGACCCACGGACCCACGGCGGCTTCGGGGCCAGAGCCGCAGCCGCCCAGGGGTTCCTGGGGTCCGGCAGGATCGGGGTGTCCCCTGGAGCAATCCTGGCTCCTGCACCCCACTTCTGGGGAGTCTGCGGAGGGGTGCGGTGGAGGCACCGGGGTGATTTGCTGCCTGTTTGCCCACAAACCACAAATTGCCATATTTTACCCCGTGCTGGGGTGGGGTCCACACACCTCCCACGCGCCCGGGCTTTGGTCGGCCAGTGCCACCTCTTGCCCTAGTTGGATCCGAGATGTGGGGAGCCACTGCCACTAGGGTGGGGGACAGGTGTGGGGACAGGGTCAGGAGGACCTGGACGCCGCTGCCCTTCAGCCCCTGTTCCCTGAGTGGGGTGAGGGGATGCAGTTGGGGTGCTCCCAGCATCACCCCACCAGCTCCCTGTCACCGAGAGTGGCATCCAGCCCACACAGGGACATTGCTGTCCCATCCCACGGGCCTCCTGGGACACCCACCACTGCCCCATGGACTCACCCACAGCTCCCGGCCCGTCGGCAGCCGCTGCTGCTCCGCTCAAACTTTGCCATAAGTTGAGACAAAGGCAGCGGTCTTGTCCCTTTCCCCTGTTCCTGCTGTCCCCAGACAGCCTGGTGCCACCAGGACTTAATGAGGGCACAAGGGCGGTGGGCTCGGGGGCTGCACACACACACACACATACACACACTTCAGCTTAACCCTTCCCCTGCCGCTCCTCTCCACCCCATCCTTGCGGTTGCTGGGGACTTTTGGGGAGGTCCCCTATGCCCTTTGTGGTCCCTGCACCCAGCATTGCCCTTGGGGAGACCCAGCCACAGCCCACTGGGTTTTCCCACCCTGAAAATTGCTTGGGGAGGACATGGGTGCTCCTGAGCATCTCCCAAGCCATGCAGAGCAGGGTGACCACGGTCCCCATCCTGACAGGTCCCTCCCCAGCACCCTGGGGTCACGGGGCAGCCCCAGCCCCAGGTCTCTTCATGGTTCACTCTGTGCCCCATGGTGCAGGGGAGCCCCTTAAGAGCTGGAGCTGGCAGGTGGCGGGAGGCTGACCCCGGTCCCCGGCTGGCTGCTCTGCTGGTGTCCCTGTCCTGCACCCCAGGACCAGGGAACCCCCGGTGGCAGCAGCAATGCTGCTGGTGCATGAGTGGGATGGCCTGGTCTGTCCTGCCAGGCTGGAAGCAGTGCCCTGCCTGTGCTTGGCCATCTCTGGCCAACGGAACAGCCAGTCACTGTTCCGTTATCCCCATTTTGTGACACCCCCTTCCTCACCTCCTCCTGCCTGCTCCATCTTCTTCCTCTTTCATTCTGAAATGCCCATCCATCCATCTGCTCAGCCATCCACCTCTCCATCTTCTCCGTCCATCCCATCATCCTCTCTGTCCCTCTGCCCTTCTATCTTCTCCCTCTTTCCCTTCCTCCCTCTTCTTCATCCATCTGCCCCTCTGTCTTCTCCATCTGTTCTTCCATCACCTCCATCTATCCATCCATCTGCTCAGCATTCTAGCTCCATCCTCCCCAGCCACCCCATCAACTTCTCCATCCCTCTGCCCTTCTATCTCCCCTATCCATCCGTCCATCCATCCAGCCTCTTCATCCATCTGCACCTCTGCCTTCTCCATCTGTCCCTCCATCCACCTGCTCAGCCATCCAGCTCTCCATCATTTCCACCACCCTCTCCATCTGTCTGCCTTTCCATCCTCTTTTTCCTTCCTTCCTTCCTTCCTTCCTTCCTTCCTTCCTTCCTTCCTTCGTTCCTTCCTTCCTTCCTTCCTTCCTTCCTTCCTCTCTCTTTCTTTCTCTCTCTTTCTGCAGAAAGATTAATAAGATCAATAAATTGGACATTCTAAATCTTCATCTAATAACTGTATTGCTGAGTTTCTTTTAACCATTCTCCAAAAGCTATGTTTTTCAGTAGCTGAAATTTCACTGGCTCATAAAATTTTAGAGCTGTTTAATCACATTATCACTGGGCTGTCACTCACTTGGAACATATTGAAGAAGGCAAATAAAACAGGAGTTAGTTAGAAGTATCCAAAAGGAGAAAAAGACAAGTAAATTTTTTCATGAAAGACTTCAATTGGTTCTGTGACTGAAGTCTGTTTTAGAGCTTGTCTAATACAATGTGTTGCCTTTGAAATTATGTTGGACTTTGAACTACATTGTTATTTCAGCAAAGTTAATTTTGTTCTTAATCAAGGCAAACTACAGTGAAATAAGAAGCTCTTATTTATCTGTCTTGGCAGTATTTGTTTAAATTCTCACCTTAAATTATGCTTTGTAGACTGTGAATTTTCCATGGAAGTATAGTTTTCTTATTTTTGAAGTTGGCTGTATTTTGCTTTTGGAAAAAGCTGGAAAGTGCCACCTTGGACTTAAATGCAGAGAGAGGAAATCTTGCAAGGTATGTCCCCTAAAGAGACAAAATTAATCATGGGAATGTTCCTGAAAGACCAAATGCAAAGCTAATGATTTGTTATGCTCGTAGTCATATGAAGCATATGAACGCTTAATATGTCAGCCTCAATAGATGCAGGCTGAAAGACAGAAGCAGCCTTCGATGTGGTAAATTAACCTGTTGAGCTACAGTCGTGCTCCTTCCTGGATTCCCTTTTCTTCCATCATGCACAGCTTTAACAAGAGAAGTGGATGGTATTTCCCCATGGAAAAGGGGGAGGTCTGAAATCTTACCTTAGTGAAGTGTCTACACCATGAGAGAAGTAAGATTTCAGGAATATTTTTTATTTTTATTGTTTATTATTATGTAACGTAGGTTACTGCTTCTTGGTGTGCTGACTACTAGAAGTCCTAGGTGAGATTATCCATCTGCCTGCAACATATATGAACGGTTTGGTACCTAACTCAGGTTTCAAAATGACACTCTGGGAGTTAGACATCGAGGGGCTTTGTCTTAGTTCCCTTGATATCCATGGGATTAAAACATCTTTATGTTCGTATGAATCATGATGATGGTGATTGTGTAGATACAATAGACAACATGATGGTTGTCTTTAGGAAACTCTTTGCATAAATACTGATATTTCTGGAACGCAGCATGAGATTTCTTTGTCTATTTCGGACATGAAATTCTTCTGCTGCTGTAAGCTATATTTTGAGGCTCTCTCTTCCATAAACTCACTGTCTCTTTTCTCCTTAGCATAGTTTCTGGTAATTGCTAGATTTGGCGATTGCTGCTCCTGTGTTATTTTTTTTTAATCTTTAATCAATATTTCCACATGGTTTATTCTGAAACTTAAGTTTCACCTGCTGAGTTAAGTTGTTTCTTGAGCAAATACAAAATTCCTGAAGTTGTCAAAATTGTCAACAGAAATTAATTTTCTGAGTTATATGAGTAAATATAAAATAATATGAATCACTATATGTTGACCTCTGAAGTCTGGTTCAGCTTTTATTAACTTTTGATTTAAGTAAATACTAATTAAATAAAATTAGACATGTTTTCAGCCATTTCTTTTAATCAAGAAGGCATATATTCAGAAGTATTGAATCATTTCATGTATGTCCAATACATCCATCTCAGTGACACCATAGACCTCGAAGGTACAGTCTCACATTCCTGCCAGCTGGAGTAGTTCAGTTATCCTCACTATCAAAATGATACTTATGCCTAGGGTAGGCCTACATGGATGTGGTAGATTGTAGCTCATTCTGCTCTCCTGCCAAGATGACGAGATGAGAGGCCACTTTGACCTAGAAGCAACCAAATTTCATTAGCCTGTTATTTTTGCATTATTCTCCTTCTTGGCAACATTTGCCAACTTGGGTATAGCTTCAGGAGGAAAACACTGTATCTACATGATAGTAAATTAACATCAGGGCCAGAGGGTGTTATGGTATGTTCTCTGCTAGCTTAGTCTTTTTTTGCCTCCAAACAGGATTTTTGCATCTAAATTGCCTGAGAAGAATGATTCCCTAGACACTTAAATTCCTGAAAAGCCTTTGGAAATAGTCTGCAATAGTAAGAACCAGCCAAGGCCAAAGCTGAGTCAGGGACCACCATGCCGATTTAACACAGTAGAATTGAATATTGTACTGCCAAAGCTTTCGACCAGGTACTGGCTGCTTTACTGGTATAGATACCTCTCTAGGTGAGTTACAGCATGGAGATTAATTCCAATCAGCAGTCAAACAGCACCTTAATTGCTCTCCAGTGTTGCAAAGAATAAACAAATTACCATCCCTAGCTCCTAACGGCATCCTTAAGTGACTACATTGTTCTAAAATTCTAGTCCTGAATTTCCAAGGTCATAAAAATAATGTTTACTAGAACAAAGAAAAAAATACATTTTTCAAAGCCACACTTAGCAGCTTAGTCAATGAAACATCCTTTTTTCCCATTAACCTAAGAAGGCTTGACTCAGAAACAGAGACCTATTTAATTAGTCTCAAGTTACAAACTAAAAATCAATAGTTATTTTCAAAAGATAAATATCCTGTTTGAAATACACCAAGACACTCTGTAGGATAACTTTTCTCAAACAGGAAAAAGCAGTCAGGCAAGTAGGTCTCCAGTTTCATGGAGTAGCATTCCTTTTCTAGGAGTTATTAGATATTTTGGACAAGCAGGCTGACTGTCTGCATGTTCATAGGTGACAGTACTTTCCAAGGATAAAACAAATCACCAACAACAGTGTCACCTCTCAAAATCAGGTAAAACAAAATTGATTCAATTTGACTACTTCAGTAGATTAAGGAAGGTCATGATTAAAAGGAGAATATGAAAATAAAGCAAATGTATACATCCATAGTGAAAAATAAAATACATTGCTATTTACCATCAATTAATTATTTCATAGAATCATAGAATCATAAAATACTTAGTTGCAGGGACCTTAAAGATCATCTAGTTCCAACCCCCCTGCCATGGACAGGTTGCTCAAAACCCCATCCAGCCTGGACTTGAACACTTCCAGGATGGGGCATCCACCACTTCTCTGGGCAACCTGTTCCAGTGCCTCACCACCCTCA
>JAOXJM010000033.1:40557890-40632220 GCA_026413425.1 Tringa solitaria
CGAGAAACGAGCCCCCATATAAGCGGTGCCACCGGCCAGGCGGCCGCGCAGAACGGCCGGGACGCGGCGGCGTGCGGGGCTGGGGGCTTGGAACCCCGACACCCCCCCTCCCCAACACCCCACGCATGGGCTGAGGAGCCCCCCGACGTGTGGGTCGAACACCCCTCCCTCCTTCCCCCCCGCCACCTTCCCCCGGAGCTGGGACACAGTCTTTCCAAAGCCTGCCTTGACGGTCAGTACTTCACGCCGGGCACAAACTCCTTGGCATCTGGATTCAAGTTGCTTTTGCTCTGGAAGAGAAGAGGAAGGGGGGCCCATCAGCGGTCCGAATGCTGGCACCCCCTGCCAACCATCGCTCACTCCACGGACCCGCAACTACTGAGATGCTGCTGAACAAGTGCCAGCTTGAAAGTATGTACCACCAGGCTGAGTTTTTTTTGGGGGGGAAACATGGGAGAATCTGCTGTCTCTCCCTGTTCTTGCTTTGGCACAGGGCTGCTCGTGGATGGGCTGTGAGGTACAAGCGGCTGTTTTATCCCCGACCACAGCAAAGCAGGGATGTAAAGCAGCTCTGTCTGAGCACAGTCAGCAGGACCAGACCAGAACAACCCCCACAGTACTGTTCCATACAGCCCTGCAGTGTATTCCTGCTTTCAGGGGTGAAAACAGGGTCTCTGCAACACTGCAGCTCTTCCAAGCCACCCAGCAGGTTTCCACCACACTAAATATCTATATAGGCTCGGGCCACTCAGCACCCCTACAGCAGACCTGGCTGGTCCTCCCATACCTCTCCAGCCTGCCAGGACACCTCAGTTCTGTCCAAAAAGCAAGAAAGGTCCTGGCTTGCTCTGGGGCCACAGCCCGGCTCATGTGCAAGTGGGAACCCCATTTCCACAGCTTCCGGAGAGCAAGTTCTGCAGAGCTGGATACTTCTGTCTTTAGGATACAAGGCTAAATGGAGTATCCTGGAAGAAAACTCCAAAATGCATTGTCACCGGTACATCAGTACCAGCTCTTGCACTGACATCCCACTGCCACTCAGGAAAAACCCCAAGGAAATCCACCCCCCCTTCCCAGGACAGGTCCTCCGCTCTTCGTCAGACCTCGCAGCACATCCTCTGAGGTCCTTACCAGAATGTCCTCTGAATTGTGGTCATCGCCAATGGAGAGCCCGTTCAGCTGCTGCTGCAGCTGCCCCATCCCCTGGGGCAGGTCACGCGATGGAATGAACCAGTCCTGGTCTTCTTCCTCCAGCATCTCCTGGAAGCAGCGGTCAAGAAACTCCTGCTCCTGCAGCTCCTCCTCCACCTGCCCAAACATACCAGTTAGTCGCAGGAAGAAGCGATGCATCTTGGTGTTTTCCATACATTGTCCCCAATTGGTAAAAGCAGAACCTGCAACGTGCCTACTACCTCGCCCTGGCAGTGAGGTTTCTGAGTCCATGACTCAGAAACACTACAATAGAGCCAGAGCTATATTTCAAACCTAGACGAACCCAGCTTTGTTGACTTGCCTGTAGCCAACTCTAGGAAGTGGAAGAGCACATAAACTGGCACTTTTGAGTGGAGCAAAGCTGTGCTCAGGCATCATTTCCCAGTTGCTGCAGACCCCCGGAGTGGGGAGATGCAGTCTGCGGGCTCACAGAACCAGGCGAATCCAGAAGGGAAAGGGACAGGATTTACGGGATGTCCAGATGCATCGGCACACACACAGGATTTCAGGCTGCCAGGCTCCAGCAAAGCTTGCTGCAAAATGAACAGGATGGCTAATAAAGTCACAGCTGGGAAGCAGGACTAGAGGTGTGCACGGTTGTGTGGATCCTCTTCTACGGTGCGATGCTGTAGCTCCGCCAGCCTGTATTTCGCTTTCTTGCTTCCCCTGCTTCTCCTGATAAACACCATGGCTCTGCTCAGCCCACTCGGCAGCCCTGTGCTCTGCAAGCTCCGACGCAGGGTGGCAGTCGGCTCCCGTCGAGTGCACCATGGATGACGACATCTCTGCTGCAGGAAAACTCCTCCCGAGGCCGGGGAAAGCCACAGGACCTGGCTCAGGCTCCCGGAGCAGAAACCTGCTCAGGCAGGGGAGTACAGGCAAATGGAGGCAGGAGGGATGGGCAGGAGTGGGACCCAGGGGTCCTGTCCTTATCCCCAAGCAGCGAGGTATCATTAGTGGGTTGCATTAACCAGCTGCTCCCACCTTCCAGGCTGTTTTTCCCTGGATGCTGACGCTAGCAAAGCAAGGGAGGCAGGGAGCCACGCAGCCTGCGCTGCTGGAGGCCTCCTGCTAAACAGGCACGTGGTCACCAGAAAATGAGCAGACGGGGTGACAGCCAAAAAACAGTATGATTTTGAGCAGCTGTTATTGAGTCCAAGAGGGCTGAGTGAATCCATCAATCACAAAATGCTCCAAAAAGCTTAAACCCTTCCATTTCACAAGAAAGCAGAAACTACAACCAAAACTGGCTTCCTGGGGGCAAAGAGGGAGCTCTGCAACCCACTGCACCATGTACCACAGCCCCTGAGCCGGGGATGGGCCGGCAGCCCCTGCCATTGGTGGGCTACTGGGGTCCCAGTGTGCCACCATGGTGTTTACGGAGACCTGTCCATCACAAACAGCTTGGGAAGGTAACCCTGGTAAACACACAGTGCTACTGACTTTCAGGTTATGCACAGCCAGTCCCCACTACATTTTAAATTACACCCAGGAAAACTCCTTGTGAGGAGTTTCCTCACAAGAAACTTCTTTCCTCCTCCTCGTGACGAGCTCTCTCACCAGTAACCAAGCCTTGGACACTGTCTCCAGCCTCAACCACTGGAGAGCTGCTCTCCACCAGCCTTAGAAATCATGCCTGGCCAGAGGAAAATCCCCCTTACTGCTAGCAAACCATCCCATCACTATCCTCAACTGTGTTTTCAGAGGCTCTCCTTGAAAACACAGGCCAGCAGTAGCATGTCAAAACAGGATATTAAAAAAAAGAAATACCCCAGGACTGGTGGCTTGCCCCGGCAGGTGACAATGACACTGGAGCCAATGCCAGCGCTGGCTCTGAGCCAGGGATGCGGTGATGACATGGGTCCTGGACCAGGGTACAGGGAGGAGGAGATCCATCCTGGAAACACTCGCCTCTGTACCCACCTGCTACCCCTCTAGCCAGAAACCATCAACTCCTTTGCATTGCATCGTGACAACCTGAACCAGGAGAGAAAGGGTTTAGTATTTGCTCAGCGTTCCTCTTTGGCTTCCTGCGGTATTTAATACAGCTTTGTCACCTCCTGCCCCAGGCCCTTCACCAACCTCACCTGCTGTCAACAGTTTCTTCTCAGCACAAGAGCCCACCACTCCCTTTTTGCCCTCCGGGATGTGTTGGCTCCATGGGAAAAGGAACGTCGCTAGCATAAATAAGGGAAGACCGTGCCAAGAAGCTTGTGGGTTTCTGAAAACACCTGCCTGTTCCCCTTGCTCGGTGCCTGGGTAGCAGAAACCCTTGTGGGGGTGGGGAAAGAAGGAGGGGAGGGGGCCAAGGAAGCAGTGTGGCTTCAGAAAGCTGTGGAAGATGGAAGAGAAAGTGAAGATCTTACAGCAGCCCCAAGCCACTGGTGCTTACATGTGAAGGCAGCAGAAGCCACCATTGCCACTGACAGGGACATGCCTGCTGTTCCCCACCCTGTGCCCCCATCACTGGTGTCTCATCGTCTCCCAGGGGCACTCAGGAGAGACTCTGGCCAAGGAGCAGAACAGAGCCAAGCAAGAGGCACAGCATCCCATGAGTACCCATGCCAGCCCAAGGATGGCTTCTTCGAGGGGTGCTGCCTTCTGACAGATGCACAGGACAGCTCTCCCTGTCCCAGCTGGCGCCCCACCAGCAGACACATGGACTTCAAAGCCCTTAAAGATTTACTTCAGCTTCTGTATGAACCATTTTTCCCTGAGCAGCGTTTCACCAGGAGATGGACAAAGGGTTGAGCTGCCAGGGCATCATTAAGGAGTTGAAGCACAGAAGTGAGGGCAAGCAGAGCAAGGAAACACGGGTGAGTGTCTTGGTGACACAGTGCCCAACACAGGGAAGCCCTGAGGTCTTGGCCCTATTTTTGTCCCCCCTCCATCTGCACATGCTTCTCTCTGCCTCGCTCCTCCACCCCTGGACACTCCCTCTGGCATGAAGCTGCAGTATGGTTTGCTTTGCACTTTGCCTTCATCAGGCTTTTAATCAGAACAGCGCTTTACAAACATTAACTAATTAATCTTGCACATTTCAATCAGCACAGCTGCTTGTGGGGGCCAGCTGCTGCCTAATCACGTCATTAAATGAAACAAAAGCTTTGAGTCACAGCTCCCTAACAATTGCTAACGTGACGTGGGGTGGCACACGGCAGCTGCTGCACCCTCACCAGGAGTTACTGTCAGCGGGCGGCTGCAGTTTCCTCCTGTGGGAACAAGACTTAAGTATTACCATATGGAGATTTTCTGCTGAGAACACCAGTAAAGCTGATGAAATCCTCCTTTGGTGACCAGGGGTGCGGTGGGGACATGAATCCCTCTGTCCATCTTGCCTGCAGCTCCAGCAGTGCCTCCCTGCCAGTCTCCCGATATCCCGGTAATGAGAATCCAGTGCTTGGCCACGCTCGTGAAGATGTTTTAGGGAGGGGACAAGCATCCAGGAGAGTTCAGGGTTTCTGCCTGCAGCACAGCTCAGCCAGCTGATGGGGCATGCTCCTTCCTCACCCAGTTCAAGGTGTCTGACTTCTCTCCAGCTACTGAGATGATGGTAGGAGGGACCAGTGAGTTCTGCCCTGCTGCCTCGTGATGCCCTGGCATTTAGACGGAGGCCCAAAGCAGAAGCATGAGGAGAAAGCTATGTGGCTGCTCCTTCTGCTCGGAGTCGCATCATTATTCCACAAGCAAAAGCTGTTCAGATCTCACCATAATCTACTGGAAGCTCTTGAGAGCTTAACTGGCCACATAGCATCTAGTGGCCAAGGCTCCTACCAAGTGGTCTGGCTGCTCCCAGCGTATTTGGGACTATTTCACTGAAATGGAGACTTCTACCTGATACGAGAGGTACTAACTGCAGGAACTCACCGAGATAGCCTGGCTACAATGCTCTCAAATTTCTAGCACTGATTTTTACACTGGTCCTCTCCTTTCAGCTGAGCATGCGGGAAGTGGAGGTATCTTTTATCACAGCAAAGCACAGAAGATGACAGTGCCATCACTATCCCTCTGAGAAAGATCTGAGAGGATCAAAAGCATCACGAGGTTTTTTCCCCGACTTCATCCATCCCATGTCCTTACAGGCAGATCCAATATAAACAGGATGACTTTTCCCTCGAGCAGGGAGCCACCATCTCTGTGCAGGGCCTGCACCAGCTGTGACTCAGACACACTTCGTGGTGCCCATCAAAGGACATCTTTTCCTCTCCTCTGCCCTTGCATGTCAATTTTAGCCACAGAAACACAGAGCTGGCAACCACCCCCCTGATCTTACCTGTCTGTCAAAGTCTTCTTCATTCTCCATCCACATGTACTCTGCAAAGGGATTGTTTTCCTTTTCATCGTGGCCATTCACTACTTGGTCCTCTTTGGATTTGGGACTGGACGCCGTCGTACTGGCGAGGTCAGAGCCATTCATCATTACTGACTCTAGGAAGAAAAAAATTGGGGTGAGGGAGCTGCCAGGGACCCCCATGTCCCCCAACCCATGCCAGCCATCCAGCTCCCAGGTGGGTGTTTGCCACTGGCCATGCTGATGGGCAACAGCTCAGGCTTCTAGCACAAGAACCTACTTCTTCCACGCTGCTTTTCTCACGGCATGGTGCTATTCCTGACTTCTTGAAAGCGCTGGAAGTAGCACCCCACCTCCCTGGCAGGTGGCAGCATATATTTTTCATGGCTTTACCTATCAGGATAGTCTGAACATACTTGGTCTGGACTTAGAGCAAGGGCTGACCTGACTGGCAGCTCCTCAAGAAGTTGTAAACAGGGCTTGGAAAGGCACCGGCACCCCAAACCCTGTCCATCCATCAGATTTATTTTAAATCTGCCACAAAATACATCAAAAGACCACAACTGGGATATCACTGTAGTCAACATACCAACACAACAGAAGCAGATTGCCCTCTACCTCAAGATACCGAATTTTTTGGCAGAACATCCATACGCCAGTTCATATCCCTTTATCTCTGCTGTAATTTCTTTATTTTTAGAGGGCATTTCGCAAAAGCCTGTTGGTTTGCAACATGAAGACTGCCTTTTTCTAAAGCAGGCATTCAGAGTCTCAGTAGCACAGCCTGAAGGAAGACAAAGCTTAAGGAGTCCCAAACCTCCAGTTCTGAGAGGCTCCCAGGAGCAGAGGGAGGGAAGCACACACAGACAAGTGAGACAATAATTCAATAGCAAAATGGTACGGAATAGTGAAAGGTGGACCAAGACCAGCACAACTCTGCTGAAAAAACATCCAAATACCACATAATGACATCCCAGCTGTATGTTTTACTCTCCCCGATAAAGACTTTATCTGGCACTGAACTGCATCCAGCTCTAGCACAGCACCGGGGCACAGGGAGGAATGAGAGAGCATCCCACATGAGCAGGGGCTGGAAAATAAGACTTCTTGGAATGACTGGCAGGAGTGGGTTAGTTTGGCCTCGAGGAGGATGAGAGCTGGGGTGCCCCACACAACAGCCAGTTGGACTACATGATCATTGTAGGTCCCTTCTAATGGAAAGATTCTGTTCTATTCCATTCCATTCCCCTTTAGGTATGGAAGAAGGTTGCAGAAAAATCAGTCTTTTGTCCTGAGGGGTTCTCAGTTTTTGCAGCAGTAGAAATTTGATTTGGAGGGGAGAGTGAGGATGGGAACTAATACCCTTTGCAGGGGGACAAGCCTCTCCCAAAAGGCTCAGGGAACAGCTAGTGATGAGTACCAGGGTGATCCAGGTGTACCTACTTTAGGAACACAAAGACAAATTAGACGACCTCTCAGAGCCTTCACAAGCCCCTACAAGACCATGAGAGCAAGCAACATCCCCACCAGAGCTCAGTCTTTTCTGTCTCCACCAAGGTCACGGCTGCTGTCAGATCTGCATCCCAGCAGCCACTCCAATCACCTGGGAGCATGGATCCCACACTACTCTTTAAAAGCAGCCTGCTCTAGGGGCCAAGCAGATCATTCTCATTTTTGGGAGGAATCTGAAGCACAGACAAGTGACAGCTGTTGCACGTTACTCTCTGAAAAGCATCCCTGTCAATAACAAAAGTGCTCAGCCCTTGTGTACCAACAGTCTTCGCTCCCCAGGAGCAGCACAGCTTTAACACAACTGCTCCTGGGCAAAGAAAAAGGGGTGAAAAAAGGGGAAAAGGAAGAGCAGCAAGGTCCTTGGGCTCCCTGCAGTCTTGAGGCGCAGCACGAAGCCACACTGAAGCCGCCTTTGTTATCTGCAGAGAAGCTATAAAGGCTCCGAACCAAGCACGGAAACATAAAACCGTGCCAAAGCCAACACAGCGGCTCTCCTGTGATCAACGAGACTTATTGACGACCGACAGCTCAAGCCTGGCAGGAGCCAGTTGCAGGGCAGGCGGGAAGGGGAACAGAACTGCAAAGCAAGTAAAAAGGCATGGAAGGCTTGGATGGGGGAGCTTTCCTTCCCTGCCTCCCTCCTCTCGCTGCCAGCACAGACATTGGCACAGTCAGAGAGGCCAGAGCTCAAGGACACACAAGTTTTGAGGAGCTGGTGGGGTTCACAGTTTCTGTACCGCATCTAGAGCCGGTTCCTCTGTGCAGACAGGCAGGATTGGTGCTGGGAGCCCTCTGCTCCCCTGCTGTAGATCAGGCAGCTGCCGCCAAGAGACAAAGTGAGGTGCCTGTGCTGGTCTGGCAGCTCCATACCAGCCACTGCAGAAAACAGTTTCATTGGAAAAGCAGCACAAGAGGGAAGGAAAAGTGTTTGCAATGTATAATTTTATGCTTTTTCCAAAAAAAAAAAAAAAAAAAAAAAAAAAAAGTGCACTTCCTCTCCTTCCCAAAGACTCCCACATCCACACTCCTCACTAATTTGGCAGCAAAGAGTCCTTGCTCCCATGGTGCCGGCTCTCTGCAGAACTTTGCAGCTCTTTCTGAACAGCAAAGGGGGGCTTTCCACTAGTGTTTGCTGTGGGTGATCCAGGACCCACGGCACAGCCGTGGGAGGAGGAGAGACAGAGGAGGGCAGCCAGCCCAACATGGCGAGGGCGACGTGCTGTGGTTTGGGAGCAGAGACATGAAAGGATGGCTTGTGTCTAGTTTCCCTCCCAGGTTTATAACACAGCAGTAGGACTTTCATCATGGTTCCCATCAGCAGGACAGGTTTTTCAGGCAGAAGGGGAGCAGCAAAGGCAGCAGCTCAGCAGAAACGTATCATAACAGCGGGGCAGCCCCAAGCATCCCAACATCTGTGCAGAGCCCGTGGCCCCTTGGTCACCCACACGTCCCACTCCAGTGCTAAGAGCAAACTGAAGGGCTCCCACATCCAGTGGGGCAGGCAAGGTCTGGGGACGCCAGCCAAGATCAGTTTCCTGATTTTGGCTTCCACCGTCCCCTAGCAGGGCAGAGAAAGAGCCAGGACCCCTGGGAAGGGACCCCTCTGCCCGCAGCCCCGGGCACACCGTGGACCATCTGCTGCAGTCCCCAGGTTGTGTAAACAGACCTGCTGCTTGCCAAAATTAGAGCACAGGAAGCATTTGTACCTCTACATCATGGTCAATGACCTCCACTTGTTTACTCTGTCACCAACAGGTCCATTTTAATTTCTTCTTTTTTTCCCCCCTTCTTTATTTCTCCTTTTAAACACATAGGTGTCCAAAGATCCATCCCCAGCCCCTCTCAGCAGACTCAGAGTCACCCGTGTTCATGGTGGAAGCTGTTTCACTGTGGCTATCACACATGCCCCTACCACCCTATTCCCACCTCTTTTGTTAAATTTAAGCCATCCCAAAGCTTCCCAAGCCAGCTCACAGTCCTCACCCACAGCCATCCCCTGCTTGCTGAAGCCAGAGGCTTCTGAACAGCCCCAAGCAACAAGGGAGCCCAGAGAGTCCAGCACGGACATTTAAGCATCACGGAGTGAGACAGAAGCCCTTCTGCAGAGCGATGCCCCTGCGTTTTGCTGGGAAAAAGAGCAGGCAGCAAACAGCAGGCAGGAGAGGCAGGCTGCCCGCGGCACTGGGACAGCCAGCTGCCCCACAAGCTTGTCCCTGGAAGGGGGCTGCTCCTGCCTGCATGTCCACTGGGAATATGCCGGGTAAAAAAACTTACTGAACAGGAAGACGGGCACCCATATCTCCTGTCGGTGCCGGCCGGTACAGCACGAAGGACAGCGGGTATCAGGGACAATACGTGCAGAGACAGCACAGCAGAAACCTACGTGTTGTACCCCTTCAGTAGCCCAAATATGAATGGGAAGAAAAAAAAAACAACAACAACCAAAACCAACAAAACACCAAAATGTTTTTTTTTTTTTTTTTATCTACCATTTTTCACAGCTGGGTCTGAAAGGACCCAAGGTCATGGTTTCCCCTTATCAGCTGGCACTCAGAGCACACCAGTAGTCCCTCGCAGCAGCCCCCACCGTGCAGAGCCATCCCTGCCTGGAAAAGTGCCTTCCAAGGGTGCATTTTCCAGTCTGCCTGAGCCAGGCTGAATGTATGTTTTGGTCTGCGTGTTATTTATCTGAGTCACCAGAGCAGCGCTGTAACCATCAGCCTGTTGACGCTCTACCAAGTACACACAGAGCCAGGGTAATTTTGATATACTGCTGAGACACTGCAGCAGGCTTAATGCCCTAAACCATGGCTCTCCATTAAAACTAAAATAAATTAAAAAAATATGCTTTCTTATAATGAAGGCTTCTTGGATTTATTTCTCCTTTCCCCTGGAAAATTAAGTAGATTTACAAAAAAAAAAAAAAGGGAAAAAAATAATCTTCAACCTGAGGACTGAGAGCTAAGAAAACACATCCAGAGCACACAAACCACCTCCTGTGAGCTCCACATCCTGAGCTGGAGCACGGCAAATCCCGAGGAGCTACACCGTGTGGCTGCCTGCAAGGCAGGGAGGCAGCCTGGGAGGTCCCTGCTAGTCTTTACAAATATCTCTTCATCATTCTTAATGCTCCCATACCCGCCTGGGGCTGGAACAGCAGCCTGGCAAGGTAGGTTTTCTTTGGAAAAAGGTACTGGACAATGCGAGCTGGGAAACAGCAATCCAGCCTTCATTTGGTATTTGGGTGATGCTTAAAGGCATGATGTTTCAAGGCTACAGATTTCACGGGACCTGACACCAGCTGGGGCTACCAGGCAGTCCTGGGTCCATTAGCCTGGAAATAGTCACCAAGGCAAACTGACGCAAGTGACCAAGACATCCGAGGGCAACCGAATCAGTGTGGCTTGCGCAGGAAGATGCCAACACACCACCATCCCAGTGCCAATGGCATCTAAAGGAGATGGACTTTCCCGTGTGGACGTGTCTCTTAGCCCCTGTGCTGCTGTGCGGAGATGGCGCTGTGGTCCAAGCACACGGCTGGGCATCGTCCAGCCCTGCTGCAGAACTCACTGCAGGGCTGTGAGCGTCATCTGCCCTTCACAGCCAAGGGGGAACAGCAGGAGACACGACGCAGGAGTCAGAGGACGCAATGGTGGCTCAGCGCTGCCTGGGGCAGGTCTGTTCCCTCTGCTCCCAGCCTTTCACCTGATCCCTTTGGCAGCAGCAGACAGGCACTGCAGCTGCCTGCCCTCTGCCCACCTCCCTACACTTCTGCAGCTGCCATCCCATCCTGTGTGCCCCACGCTGGTGCAAACCCTGATGAGGGTCGTGCTACGTGAAACACGCTGCCCTTTCTTCAGAGCAGAAGCTGTGAGGCCAAGCGTGCTGCCTGGTCCCACTCGGCTCCCACTCCTTGGAATTACAAAGCAGAGCATGAGCAAGGTCCCCTTGTCACCACCTTGAGACATTCGATGCAAGAAGGGCAGAAACTTTGTGGATGAGCTCTGCAGGAGGTTGGGGAAGGACTCCTTAGAGCAGGCAGCACCCAGGCGTGGTATAAAAAGGCTGACCCTGAAAGAGACAAGGCTGAGACAGAGGAGCGAGAGGACAGCAAGCACAAAGGTGTAGCTGCAAGAGGAGCGCAGGAGGTGAGAGCCTGGTGCAGAGGAGGAGATAACACAGGGCAATGTGGTCGAGGTGGTAGGGAAGCAAGCTGATCTCGCAGGCAAACATTTATCCAGCGGCTAGCCACATGTGGAGGGAACAACAGGCGGGCATCACTGCGTATCCGCCTCGAGCAAGTCGGGGGCCTGTGGCACCATCCATCAGGTGGAGAAGGACAAGGACAAGAGGCAGCAGACAGCAAGATCATACTGTGGTCAGAATGAGCCGTCCTGCGAGAAGAGTGTACACGCAGGAATGCTTCAGGCTCCTGTGACGGAGCAGCATAACGCATGGCGAGTTATTAATAATCTGGATAATGCACTTCAATATCCCAGAATTACACATATGGTTATCTGCTCTTTCCAGGCAGGCCATTAGACTGTTTCCTTACCTAATTCAGGAGGATAACAAACAGCAGAACAAATGAGGGTTAGTCACAGAGGGACTGAAGAACTCCTGGGAGGCAAGACCCTTCACGAGTCCCACTTCTGGCTGGTTTCTGCCCCTGTGAGAGCATCCCTTTCTTACTCCAAGCATGGCATGAACCACATTCCTCCCCTTCGCCCCCAAAGAGTTAACAAGTCAGCACCAGACAGGGAGAATGGAGCACAGCTGTGCACTTGGCTCAAGAGGAGGGACATATGGTCCTCCTTACCCTCCCAGGCTGGCGTGGACAGAGCCAAAACCTCAGTGGAGGCTGCTTCGGCGGGGAGCGCCGGGTTACATGATGGAGGAGGCTGCCCGGCCAGGGCTCCCAGCTCTAAAAATAGCTTTGGGAATCATTGTGTATGCAGACGGGCTGGTCTTTCAGCAGGAAAACCCACCCAGCGCAACCCAGACTTGAGAAAAGAAAAAAAAAACCAACAAGCCACAAGCCCTTCTTTCTGTGTGCATTTTCATGGCTCCTCTCCTTCCCGACTGCCCTGCAAGTTCTTCAGAGCACGGCCAGAGCTTTGCAAAGGCTGGCACCATGAGGGAAGGCGAGAGGTTAGTACTGCATCCCCAAGCCTGTGCTGCTGCACCCTTATCCCAGCTGCTCTTTGGGTTTAACAACGCTCAAATTTCAACCTGTAGAGCATTCATAAAAAAAAAGCCCCACTATTTTTACCCCTCAACCAGTGCAGAAATGCTTCCCACAGAAGACACATACTGGAGCCTGAGCAAATTGGTTTAAAGTCCTCAACCAGAAGCCCAGGACTGCTCTGTGCCCAGGCAGCACCAGGGCAAGGAGGGGAGGAGAGGGCTGGATGTTTTTGTAGGCCACCTCTCAACTCCTCCGACGCAGCAATTAGAGAAGGGCAGCTCATTAGCCTCATTTCCCAAGAGAGTGGATTTTCACATTTCAATTTGCACAGGTACTTTTTGGATTCCACAGATTCAGCCCCGCTTCCAACACCCTCACTCCTTCCACTAGCTTCTCCTCCTGCCCACCTGCGCCTCACGCAGTAAATGTAGAGATTACCTTGCTCTAATCTCCGTTTGCAGATAAGGTCTCTGCACTTCAGAGTCCCAAGCTGCACTTTTTATCTCCCAGCCGTGTAGATTTTTCCAGTAGCCGTGAGCGTTGCCAGCTGCCCTGCATGGCACTTGCGATGTTCCCCCTGCTTTGCTTCCAGCTGGGTCTCACTGGGTCTGGCTTTTTCTGCACAGCTGCAATCCGGCTCCAGCCCAGCCCACGCTCTATCACCACCCTGACGTCTTTCAAGTATTTTTTCCCCAGGCTTCTCCTTCCTATTATACTGGCGCTTCAGGTTTTATTCCCTACCACCGACGCTGAAGCGCTGAGCTGGCGAGCTGCTGCAGACCTGGGGGAGTCACCCGCTGCTCCCTGCTGTCTTCAGCCCTCTCTAATTACAGGGCGTTAAGTTTTCCTGGTTAGTCTGGACTTCTAATGTTAGGCTGGACTCCTGGTACTCCCTTCTCACGCCGTCTGGGCTATTCAGGGGTTGTGCCAGTCCCTGCTCGCAGCCTGCAGCAGATGTGGAGCTTTCCATTTATCTCAGTTGCTGAGGAACTGCATCCTATTTCCATCTCCGATCTGGGGGATAATCTCATCCTGCACTATTTTAATCTCCATCCACAAGAACAATCCCCCACTTTGCTCAGGCACAAAATGAAGTGCCGCCAGATCCCCCGTCATTTTGTAAGCACTAGAAACGTCGAACGCCACTCTTGAGCTGTGTCCAAGAAATGCTAGAAACCTAATTTCAAATTCATCCCA
The DNA here is from genome assembly GCA_026413425.1 of Tringa solitaria. Lineage (NCBI taxonomy): Eukaryota > Metazoa > Chordata > Aves > Charadriiformes > Scolopacidae > Tringa > Tringa solitaria. The sequence goes on from JAOXJM010000033.1 coordinate 40,571,291, forward strand.
AACACTGCTCTTCATTGAGCTACTTTTAATCTCGGGCAAAGACAACACGTCCTGCACTTCACAACTCAAAACCAGGTCCTGCTGCTCACCAGGATTAACGCTACAATTCACTGCAGCAGTGATATGGCCAGCCAGCACCACACACAAGCCCACGAACAGCAATATTCTGTAATTTCTTTAAAGGACATTATAACTGAAATTTTAAGGGCTTCTAAACAGAACGTCCACCAAGCAGCACCTTCCAAGTCTCCAGGCAGTGGCAGCCACTTTTGCTCTGGGAGGGGAAACCTCCAGATCACAGCCGGGAGATGCTCTTCCCACTGATGCACCACGGGCCTCCCGCACAGGGACATCCACAGGGCAAGGCAGGGACAGTGCTCCCTGTCTGACTGGATGTGGGCAGAGAGAACGGAGAGCACAGAAAGCCAGTGGTGCAACTTCCACAGCACAACAGCTGGAAACTGAGACTAAGGAAGCAAACAGGACGCTTCACCAGGGCTCTCCACGTTTGCAGGAGCAGCTTTATCTCTGTTTGTGACTGAGGCCCAACATGGAGGTACCTTCCCAGGCACCTCACGGGCTTTGCCCATTCTGGCACTGGATGCCTGCCCTCCACGCCATCGCTTTCACTCTCAGCAGGGATGGGGAAGCAAAGCAAAGAGAGGCCAAGAGGGCTAAGGCAGACGTGGTGATTTGACACACGTTTCAAGAGCTCAGGTCTGCACCTTGGCAGCTGGACCACGCTGGCTCTTGCTGCTTCCTCCCTTGGACATACGCAGTCTGCTGGGGCTCAGCACTGTCCTCCAGGCCACCAAAACCCGATGAAACGCACCCTGTCAACACCAAACGAGAGTGGGCCCTGGCCAGGCTGGCTGGCTTTCAACAGCCTGGATTTCAGCTGCTGACAACACCAGCATGGATCAAATTAACACTGGTGTAAAGGCCTGTGCGATGACAGCTCCGGAGACGGACGCTGTCCTTGCACCGTTGAGGTCCCCGGGACACCACGGACTGGCCAGCCCAGCAGTGATGGATCACCCAGAGGTGAATAGCCAAGGGTCTCGCTTCACAGTCCTGTGGCCAGCTGTGAAGGGGAAACAAAATCCTGCTTCAAGGGAACAAGCCTGTTTTTCTCCTTGGCTGTTCACTTTCTAGAACAAAAGCCTGAAAGTTCCCATGAAAGTCCAGATCCCTCTAACAGAGCCCTTGGATACACTGTCCACCTGTGTACAGCTGGCATTTTCTGCCTGTCTCAAATAAGTAGTGGGGAATCCTGCAAGGACATGTGTGCATCTTAGACACAGCATGCACGCATGCCTGGCTCTTCCTTACTCAGCCTGGAAATGGGCTGTCCCATCAACTTCTCATCCAGGAACTCTTCAGAGGGAAAAACTACAGACTCCTTTGCACAGAAAGGAAACATGGATGTTTTCAATGCAAGACTGTAACATGCGTTTTTGTCTCAAGCTATTAGGAACCAAACAAACAGCACTGAGGGCTTCAGGCAGTCTTTTTCTGTGGCCTCTATGGCCAAGGCTAGCAGAGGAACAAAGATCCAGATCAACCATACTCCAAAGAGACACAGAGTCCAGTGTGCATCCTGTCAAGCAGTCACTGTGTCAGATGCAGAGAGAAATTTTCCTACCTGGCCAAGACGCTCCTGTAGCAATATCTGACTTGTCACTGCATGCCAGGCTGAAACCTGAAGAGCCGGCACGTAACAAAATATCTGAAGGGCACAAGCCAGGAGCCAGCTACACCACACTGAACCTACTGCTGCCACATCCCGTCCCCCATAAACATAGCCGGTGGGGGCAGGCCAACCTGGGCTGGGGAGGGCAATCTCCTCCCAGCCCAAACCCACCCATGTGCTGCATTCCGAGCCCCCGCAGTGCAGGCTGGTCTAGTTTTTTAGGTAAATTTGAGAAACCACCTTCCAGTCACTGCCATCTGTAAAGACAGCACATTGTGCCACCTGCCTCTGGGTCGAGGAGGTCCCTTGGGAGCAACAGCAGCGTGCAGGACCCCTGTGCCCATCCCCTGCACGGTCTGCTGGAGTGGAGATCGTGCTGTCTGAGTGGGTGAGAGCAGGTTTAGCAGGGAGAAGCCAGTCTGCCCCCGCCCCGCGGCTTTGCTGAATGCATCCCCTCCCTGCATGGTGGGTCAGCAGCGTCTGTGACACACTCCCCTTGCCCCCCATGGGCAGAGTGCCTGGCCCAGGCAGAGAGGAGCCTGAGGACTGTTGCAGGAGCCTGCTCCCGAGGGGTGCTGAGAGGCCAGGAAAGGATGAGAGGCAGGGCAGTGGGAGAGCACCCAGATGGAGTCTGGCAGAGCCCCAGTCACCAGTGCTGGGTTCTCTGGTGAAACCAGCCAGGAGGGACTTCTGCCAGTGTCTCCGACCAGGACGTCTGGTTGAATACCAGCTCCCAGGTCTCCTCCACACCCGCCTCACCTTCCATAGAAGGAGCTCCTCCAGCAGCCTGCACGCCGTGCTTCCCAGTCTCTGGCTTTACCCAGCCTGCATGTGTCTGGGAAAGAAGCTCCCCCAGTAAAACGCAGCACCTGCAACCCGATAAAGAGCCCGGGCTCGAGGTGTGCTCCTTCATCCCTGCCCCAGCTCTCCCCGCCGGCCACAGGCCGGAGCGAGACCGCACACCCAGCATCCCCCAGTCGAGGGCTGCCGGCGCCTCGTGGTTGCACTGACAGAGGTGCGAGGCGCAGCTTGAGGCCGGGCCTTCAAGCGTCGCCCAGCGGGGCTTTAATTCAAGCCGGGCCGGGCCGGGGCCTACCCGGCCTGCGCCCGCCAGAGGCCCGCCAGCCCCAGACCCCCACGGTGCTTGCCCCGAGAGGCCGACGGGCTGTCGGGGCCAGGTCGGGCCCGCGCACCAGGCTCGTCCCGGAGCCCCCTCCCTTCCCACGTACCTGCCGGCCGGGCCGGGCCAGTGTCGCTCCTCGGGCGCCCGCCCTCCGCTGCCGCTGCCGCCGGACCCCGCCGTCGCCCGCCCCCCGCGGCCCCGCGCGACGAGGACACGCCTTCCGCCCCGCCCTAACAGGACCTGGTATCCCATTGGCCAGGTCTGCCACGCGTCCCCGCCCCCCCGCCCGCCCAGCTCTGAGCCTGGTTGGGCGGGAGGGTGCGCGAGCGTGCCTCTATTCCACCAGTCCGCTGCCACTCCAGCGCCTAGTCCCACCCCTTCTGTCACGGCCTGATTGAAGGCCCGGCTCCGCCTCCTAGCCTCCGGATTGGTTAACCTCGAAAGGTTGGATTGGTTGGGCGCACGCGTCTCCCACGTGGGGTCAGGCAGCGCAGGCGGGACCGCGGCACGGCAGGCGTGGTTGGCCACGATGTAAATAACCACATCACCCCGCCCCCCTAAGCCCAGATCCTGATTGGCGGTCACAGCGCCCAATGCGGAGGAGCGTCACAAGCCTCCCGCCCCGGCCAGAAGGGAGCTCTGCCAGAGAGCCGCTGATTGGTGGGTCGATGTAAACACCGAGAGGGGGCGGGGGATTCCCCGGGCGCCCGAGCCGTGGGAGGGGAGGGGCAGGGGGCTGTCACGTGGCGGGCGCGTGGCTCGGGGGCGGGGTCCGGACCCGCACCCCCGGAGGGGACCCAGACCCGCACCCCCGGGGCGAGGGGAGCCTCGGGGGGGGGGACGACACACACACACGACAAGCACCCTGTCGCGTGCCTCAATCCTGGGTGACACCCCAGGGTGAGCCTGCACCCCCAATTTTTGGGGAGGTACCTCGGTGATGGGGGGGCGCCTGCACCCCCAGAAGGGGCGGGGGGAGCACCCAGTCCCCCAGCTCCGAGTGGTGGGAGCACCTCCAGGGGCACCCAGCCCCGCACCCCCGGCTCTCCCCCACCTACCGCCCCCCGGCTTCCCCAGCGCCGCCCCCGAGGTCCCCCCCATGCCTTTCTCCCCCCCNNNNCCCCGCGCTCCCGCCGTGACGAGCCCGGGCCGGCTGCCAGGACCGATCCCGGGGCAGCGCCGGGCGGCGCCCGCGGGCACCCGCACCCCGTCCCCCCGAGATGCCGGCGGGCGGCGGTGGGGGCTCCGCGCCCCGAAAGCGGGGCCCCCCGCTCTCCCCCGCCCCCGGCCCGCTGCCCCTCGACCCGCTCGGACGGTGAGTGCCACGACCCCGGGCGGGGGGTTGGGGGGGATCGCCGCAGCCCCCCACCCCCACCCCCGGGGGTCTCCACGCCCTGCTGCCGGTCCCTGCAATGGGTGGGTTGGTGGGGAGGGGAGCGTGTGTGAGTCTTTCCCAGCCCCGCGGTGGCCCCAGCCCCACTCGCCGCCCCCGGACCCCGCAGCGGGGTATGGAGGAGCTGGGTGGGAGAAGCAGCCCCACTCCCCGGCACAGGGATGGGGGTCCAGCCCGCAGCCGTTGGGGGGGGCTCTGGCAGGAGGGTGCCCACGGGATGGGGGTGCATCCCTCTGGGGAGCCCCACAACAGAAGGAAGGAGGTGTGCTGAAATCTCCTCCCACCCACGGGGGTGACCCCAAACTCCCACCCTCTGGGCTGGGATTTTGCTAAAAGGCGGGGGGGGGGGGGGAAGGGTGGCAGCCTGGAGGGGGTCCCCATGCTGTGGGGAAGCGAGGACCCCCCCCTCCCCCAGCAGGAGTGTCCGTGCTGGGGGACTACAGGGTTTGGAGGTCGGCCAAGGGATGCTGTGTGGTCCAGGGACCCCCACGGGGCTGAGCCCCACCTTGGCTTGTGCCAGCCTTCAGGTTTGCCCCCATGCGCATGTGCAATGCTCAGCCCCCCCGTCTCGGCAAAGGGACGGTGCCTCTGCCACTGGTGTCCAGGATGTCCCTGGGCATGTCACTTAGCTTTCCTGCTGGATGGGGAGGTGAGATACTGAGCAAAACACAATCAGCTGGGCTGGGGGACAAGGGAGGGGACAGATCCAGGGCCGGTAGATCCAGCCCTCCCCTTGTCCCCCAGCCCAGTATCTGGATCGTTGCACCAGCCCCATGGCCACCACACTCCCATCGATGGCATCGATGGCTGGAGCGGCAAGCTATTTCTAACTGTGCTCTCATCCGTTGGGAACCTGCTCATCACCAGGTGCTAATTCGGGGCGAGTTGAGAAATAGGGGCGGGGTATCAGGGGACAAACATCACAAGGTGTCCCCAAGAGGCGAGTGGGATGTCTGCAGCGTCCAGCCAGGGATGTAAGACGAGCAGGTTGCTCTGCCGAGGTGACAAATCCCCCCGTCACTGCCATCCACTTGGGCGACCTGAAATGTGGCACCCTGGGGACAAATTACCACTCTGGGGCGGCTGACTGCTCCTTGTATGGCTAAAGACCAGGCTCTGCCACCAGACAGGATAAAAATAGCCCATGGCCAAAGGGCCTGATCCAGGGAGGTGCTGGGCACCCCCTTGGCACAAGGGGATGATGCCTCGGATCTTGCCCACGCGGGTTTTGGAGCGTGGGAGATGTTGGTGGAGGTCTGGGGGTGCTGCCAGGCGTCTGCTGGCACATGGAGGGGGGGCAGACTTGGGCCAGCCCTGTTCTGGGGTAGCAGGAATGGTTCCAGGGGGGCAGCATGCGATGTCGCCGGGGTGTGGGGACATTTGTCTGTACCACCTGTAATGGGAGATTTCCCTGAGTGCAGGAGCCAGGAGTTTCCCTGGTGGCAGCGCGGGTCTGGCCCTGCACCATGGTCTCACCACAAGGAGCCCCCCAGCTCTGGTGGATTTGCAGTTGTCCCCTCCCAGACCCCCAGCTGTGGATCCCCTTCGGCTTTTGGGGGTGCAGGGATGCCCATGGACCTGGAGCTCCCATGCACAGGCAGGGCGAGGACCTGAGCTGTTGGGGGTAGTGGTTTGGAGGCCCCTGGGTCACTTCGGGGTACGAGAGGTCCTGGCATGGACCCGGGTGATGGTGCAAGTGGGCACAGCCCTGCCCCCAGCTCCAGATCCTGTGGGGTTAACAGGACGGGTGAGGGCAGCCCCACAAGGTCAGTGAAGGCCATCGAGTGCCCAAGAATGCCACCGACGTGTTGTCACACACTGCCCTGGCCCCAGCTGCCAACGGGGGAATGTCAGACATTGCCTCCCTTGGCACCTCGTGGTCCCGGCCACGGGGATGCCTCTGTGGGGACAGGGACATGGGGCTGCACGTCCCTCTGCTCTGTCCCCAGCAGGGACGTGGGGCTGCACGTCCCTCTGCTCTGTCCCCACCAGGGACACAGGGCTGCATGTCCCCTGCCCTGTCCTCAGCCGGGACACTGGACAGCATGTGCCCTTGAATTTAACCGGCCCCATCTTCCAACGCTCATCCCATCAACCCCACACCCATCCATGTCTCCTCATCTGTGCCTGTATGCCCCTTTCCATCCCTTCTCTCCCCCTTTCCCACCCATCTTGCTGCCATTTTGGGGTGGTTTGGGGGTACTGGTGGCACCCAAAATGCCCTGTCTGGGTCCCATTTTGGAGCCAGAGGAGAAAATTCCGGAACCCTTTGGTCTGGGCGGGGAGAGCTTGTGCTGGGGAGTAGGACATTGGGCATTTTCTGTTTTTTTCACCCATTCCTGTCCACAGGTCATTTCAAACCCCAGCAACCCCCTCCCAGCCCCAGAAACATCCCTTCTCCTCCCAAACTGCTCTCCTGAACCAAGGGCCCAGTGGGACACACACCCCTCCCCTCCCTCCAGCATCACTGCTCACCCCACATCCTGAGGGCAGGGGGGGCACGGAGACAAGGGGCTGGGGGGACATGTCCTCCTGGGCAGGGGCGCCATGAGAGGTGGCACAGAGGGGATGCTGACTTGCCTATGGTCCTTGTCGTGTCCCCCACCCTGTGTTAAATGCAGCCCGGGGCAGGGAAAGGGACTTGGGCAGGAGCGGGGTGCAGTCCCGGAGCTCAGCACTCTCAAGCTCCATCAGTTTTAAGCCTGGTGGGACCATGTGGAGGACTGCCAGCAGCAGGGTTCCCCGTCCTCCCAGCAGCCCGGCTCCCAGCGCCCCAGCTGAGGAGCCGTGGATCAGCTCAGCCGGCCGTAAAGCAGCGCGGTGGGGACGCATCCCGGGAGCTGCGGGCATGCCCCCGAGCTGGTTGGAGGCACGGGTGGGTGGCCGGAGGCTGTCTCCAGCCTCGGTGCCGGTGTCACGCAGCGTGAGCTCCCCCACTTTCCCCAGGGGCTGGCGACGGCCATCTGGGGCGAGGGGCTGTCACGTGCCCCGGGTACAACAGGGGGGAGCACGGCGAGTCCCTGGGCTTCCTCACGCCTGCTCCATGCCCTGCTGCAGCTGCGAAAATGTCACCCTTGTCAGGCCTTGCTGTTGAATTAATAAATTAACTGAGCGACCGTGGGAGGAGCTTTGACACATCCCTGCTCCAGCCCCAAGGCTCCGGCTGGCGAGGGTGCAGCCAGGAACCGGGGAGCAGAAAGTAAAGCCTAGGGGAGGAGGAGCGGATGATGGGGAGGTGGTGGCTCCTCCATGTCCTTGTCCCCAGCCAGCTGGGGCAGGACGGAGAGGCAATCCTCTGTCGGCAGAGGACTCAAACGTGAAGGATGCTGCGTGCAACAAAGCGGAGGGTTTCTGGGTCAGCTCTTGCTTGAGCTTTGCAGGAAACAGCCTGAATACGAGGTTGCTTTCTGGGGGTTTCCAGCAGAGCTGCTGCCTCGCTGGGGTTTTGCTCCCGCGTCCCTCTGCACAGGCAAGGGCCAGAAGGACCCACTGAGGAGCCGTCTGTGAGAAGGGGCAGGGCGCCATGCTTTGCTCCTCTGTTGGAGCGGCCACCCCTGTTCACCTCCATTTCATTCCTGCTCCTCGGAGTCTTGGGGAAAGAAGCGGAGGGGTCCCCACCGCAGCTGGGATCCCTGTGAGATCGCCCTGCCCTGCTCCGTGCCACTGCGAGTCGTGGCTCCCCTTCCAAAGCTGCCTTTTAATCTTGCCAAGCGCAATGCTCTCGTTTTATTCCCCCATCCTCATTTACATGCATGGCTTCCTCTGTGTGCTCACGATCTCGTGTCACCGATGCAGCCCTGAGTCCATCCCACCTCCCCCGGCCTTGCCTCACTTTACCACTCTTTAAATCGAGCATTAAAATTCACTCTCATGAGATTTTTTTTTGAAGCTCAGCATCCAAACCGAGCAGAGCACCTGCGGCAGGAGACAGGCAGTAGGTGTACAGTCGTGGCAAAAATGGATCTTTAAGGGGAAGTCCCAGTGGGAGGGGTGGTAATTTCAGGCCCCGGGATGGCTGGCTGGGAAGCCAGTCCCTGAAGTAGCCAGCCCGGAGCTGTGCAGGATCCCAGCCACGGCTGCAGCTCTGCCGGCTCAGAGGCACCATCTGCCGGGAGAGCTCCCAGCTCCGGCCCACGGCTCCAACAGGGATGGATGTGCCAGCAGAGCGTGAAGGAAACTTAATTCCCCCAGTAAAGCCCAGCTCCTTCCCTGTAGAGAGCAGCAGCTCCAGAGGGAAGCACAGTGGACAAACACCTCCTTAAGCCTCCAGCATCCATAAACGCCCCCTGACAGAGGGACTCGGCTGCTTTTAAAACATCTGTTAAGTCCCCACTTGCAGTCAAACAGGATGTGCTTTGAGGGCAAGCAGGTTGGTTTTTTTTCTTCTGGGGCAGGAGAATCTGTGGTCATTTTTGCAGCTTTTCGGGGGTGTTTCTGTTCAGCGGGGAGAGTGCAGGGACCTGAGGAAGCTGCAAGGGGGGTGTGCAGGAGGGGGATGTCCTGGTGCCCCCTTCTCCCCACAGGAGGATGGCACAGTGGGGCATGGATCTGGCATGCTTCCAGGGTCTGCAGGCTCTTCTCCTGGGACGTCCAGGGAGTTGCTCCCACAGGTGATGAGGAAAATGGGGCTGCAGGGTCTAGGGAGGCATGATCCCAAGTTCAGCTCTTCCAAATGCATAGCATGGCCACCTCTGGCCTCAGCCACAGCAAGACCAAGAGCTGACAAACCAGTGGGGGGTCCAGGGCTCCTCAACATAGGTTTTCCCTGTCACCTGGGGCTTTCGCAGCTCCAAGATGTGCAGTATCCATTAACAGTGACCTCCTTGTTGCTGTGATCAACAGAAGCACTCCTTGGGTGATTGTGGTGGTACAGATGATCCAAGATGATCCACAGTTATGACACCAAGTCATAACATGACCGTGTGTCCAAGGCTGCAGCTCTCCCACTCCTCCGCCCCCACCTCTGGCTCTCCCCACTTTTTTTGGGGTGTGACACACCTTTCCTACAAGGTATAATGGCAAGAGATTCACCCGGGTGTTTCAGAGGGAAGTGTCAGACCTGCTACGTCTCTTCTGTAGGGCCAGTGCCTGAATTCCCACTGCCCCCCATAGCCCCACACACTGGGCAGAGAGACTGGACATCAAAGATGTGCAATCAGTTAATTGCATCCAGTCCATCCCTAGACCTGGCTGCGGGCTGAGACAACCTATGCTGTCACGCGGAGTGGGGACAGTTGCCAGATACCGATGTGTCAGGCAAAGAGTATGCGGGGCTCTGCAGCCACCAGCCAGGTCCCAGAGTTCACAGCCTAAAGGACTATTAATACCCGTCAGCCTGGGCAGCCTGGAAAGGGACCAGATCGGATGGAAAACACAGACTTTGGGCAAGGCTTGACAATACGATGGGGATGAGAGAGCAGCTGGGAGCCAAATAATTTTGTCAAGCAGCCAAAAACCTGCCTGAGTGAAGTCCTTCGCATAAGGAGACACTGGATGCGTTGGCTCCTTCCCAACTCCACGATTTACATCTCTTCTACAAGATGTAGCCAGCACACTGCATTACACGTGTGCCTGCTCCCCAGCAGCAACTGTCTCAGCCTGAGGCTTCAATGACCTGACCTGAAAATGGATTGCAGATCTGAACAGTTGTCTCTTCTCACTTTTTGGCTACATCCCAAGGGTCTTCTCCCTGCACCCCCACAGCCTTTGTGAAATACAGGGTGGTTTATGATGAGCTTCAGGGCCAGCACTGGAGAGGGGGCTTTGGTTACTTCTGCAGCAGACCCATCTCTCCTGCATGCTGAGCTGCTGGGGTGAGTTCTCTGGCATCTCCTGGAGTTGTTCTGGCAGCAGGTTTTGTGCTTTGGTCATGTATAAATTTCTTGTGGGGACCTTAATTTGACCCAGAGTAGCATGTCTAAGAGCTAAAAGGCTAAAGACAGTTTGGGATTACTAAGCACCTTTAGAAAGAGCGAGATCGCTTGTCTGTTTTTTAAATATTCAGATAGAAAATCTATATGCTTGTCAACCATGTGATTTTATGGTTAAAATGATCAAAACATTTCCAAGAGTGAGGCCTGGCCTTGGGCTACTTAGCATTGCATTTGCAAAGAGCAGCTTCGTAGCTTCAGCTGTGGCTCTGAGCACCCTACATCACGCCTGGAACTGAGTCAGGAGCACAAAAAGTTTGGCAAGGAACCAGTAAACACCTAAAATGAGCTGGATTAAGAGGCCTATCTAACATCCCATGAGGATTTCTTCACAGGAGCAAGATTAAGACCTGATTCTGACTGAGGCTCTTATGAAACTGTAAGACTTTTATTTCAATCCCTTAGCCTCATGCCCTTCGCATCTCCCATGTTTTGCAACAAATAAGGCAGAGTCCTGTAGCAAACAGGTCCTCCAGGTGCCAAACCCCACTCCCACAGCAGAGCTGCTGGGGCTCCAGTGTCACATCACATAACCAGAGATCCTGTGGGGACAACCAGGATATGTCGGACCGATCAGGTTTCGCAAGCAGCCTAAATGTTTACATTCCCAAAGGTCTTAGTCCTTAATTTGTTTAATTTTACCGTCTTAACGATGCCTTTTAAGACAGCGCTGCTGTAATTGCTACTGGATATTTAGCAAATGAGACTGTGGATGTGATTCCAACCTTCTCTGCACCTGGAGCTTAGTGCGTTTTGACTCAAATTTAATTTCTTATTTTCAACTGCTATGTTTTACAACTGTCAGGGCAGCACCACAGAGCACTAGCAACGGGAACAAGATGGCATTCAAGCTCCATGTAGGCAGAGGACTCATCTTTCTTTTATAAAGCCTTTGACCCAAATGATTCTTTCCCAACAAGATGCTGAAGTCTCCACAGCAGGTGCTGGGCAGAGTCCACCCTTGGGCTGCTCCTAAAACCGCAGCTAACTCTATCAAAGTCCCATGGTCTCGACATAAAAGCTGATCCTGTCTTTTAGTTTACAACAGATTTTCCCTTCCAGAGTACCTTGTTAGGCAAGATCTTTGGGCTGGCCCAAGAATGGCAAAACAGACACAGGCACATACCTTGTAATTTATCTGTAAGTTTGATTCAGAAGTCTAGGAAATACAGCCTCCAACTCTCCAAAACGATCCGAGCTTCTTACTTTCCCTTACTGTGCTGTGGTGGGAGTAAGGAATGCCTGTGGTTTACAGAAGTCATGGGTTGCAAGACTAGATGTCTCTAAGCATGTTTCAAAAGCCAAGAATATGTGGAAGTCTTAACTTTTAAGGGTTACTAGAGTTTCCAAGACTGTGATGCACTGGAGAGGAACTGAAACAGGTTTGGAGACAAAGAGCAACAAGCTATTTCTGTGTCAGCCCAGCTTTGTCAGAAAATCCAGCCCCAGTGAATCATTTTTTGCTGTATGCAAAGCGTCTGCGGGATCTCAAACACGAGGAAGACAAGCGCCCGAGCAACTTCAAAGCAGTACAGCCGGACAGATTCGCACAGCAGCCAGTCCACCGGCACTGCTCAGCCCACTCCCACTCTGCTAAAAAAGAAGCTGAGTGGGTGCCTGCTGTCTGCCACATTTGCAGCAAGATGCAGCGCTTTCAGCAGCTCCTAAATACGCTCCACCACACAAGCAAATGGTGTGGTTTAGGGTAAAGCTGGTCACAGACCTGCTTTATACCATACATGCTTTGGGGGCAGTCACAGCGACGCAGCAGCAGCGTTTCTGGCTGACTCTGTGGGTAGGTTTGGCATCCACTTCGGTATTTTCAGGAAATAATGTGGCAGCTCTTAAAGACAACTTCTGTCTCCTCGGAGAGAAGCCTGTGACTCTGTGAAGGTACTTCATGGGCAAGAGTGGGAAGGAGCTAAGAGCAACAGAAGCTCCCTGTGCCAAAACCTTGTAGGGCCACCCAAGGTGACAGAGCTCTTTAGATTCTTCTCTCCAGGTCAGCACTGACACTGCAAACCATAGTTAATGGGGGAAGACTGCATCTGGGGACTCTGACTCACTGTACCCCCAGGGAAGTAAGCTTGTTGGAGGTACCAGGTATTAATGGCATGCTCTAAAAGGAAACATAATTCCAGACAGCAACTCCTGAGTCAGCGCCTCAAAATTTTAAGCTCTGTGCTAGTTTCCACTGGAAAACTGGGGCAGCTACTGCCTCCCAGTCAAGCCCAGGACACCCTGAAGAGGAACTCTGCAGAAAGAATCCACACATTCAGCTGGGGCTGTGCACAAAGCTGAATGTATGCTGGAGAAATAAGGTAGGAGCCACCTGAGATGACAATTCCAGAAGCTCATGGTCTTGTTGAGGTAGGCTCGGGCAAGGGAGAGGAGGATGGCTGCTCAGTGCCCTCAGCTCATTTCTGTAGGCTCAGGTCAACAACTAGCAGCAGGCAGGGTAGGAAGGGCAGATGCCCTCATGTTGGCTTTGGGGTGCCACAGAGTGCAGTGGCCACACCACAGGAGACACTGGGCCTTCAGCAAGAGAACAAGGAGAGGAAGGCAATGAGAACGATGAAGGCTGAGACACAGGGTGCAAGAGAGCAAACAACAGCAGGCCTGTGAGAAACAGAGAGAAACAACGATGCCCAAAGAGAGGGGATGCAAGCAGATACACGAAGAAAGCCCCAGCCCCTTGCTAATATAAAGGAATAATGGCGGCAGCAGCACTTATATAGGGTAAGCTCCCAGCATGCTTTGCGGCAACGGCAGTTGGCCCCCCGGCCACGGGAGGCGCATGCGCAGTCCCAGCGGGCCCGGGAGGCCGAGTGCACATGCGCTCTGCGAGGACGGTGCCCACATCGGGGGAGCCGACCTCGTGGGGCTCAGTGCGCTTGCGCGGTGACCCGGCGTATCTGCGCATGCACGCCCCCCCCGCGATGTTTGCCGAACTCCGCCCCGCCCCTCCGCGCGCAGGCGCAGTGTGCGTTGTCTCACGCCTCGGGGTTGCATCTCCGCGGCGGCAGCAGCCGGTCCGCTCCAAGCCTGGTTCCGCTCGGTTCGACGCTGAAGTGACGGGAGCAGCCACAGGGAGGAGCGGCAGAGGAAGCGAAGCGAAGGGCGGCTGTGAGCAGTGCGGCTCGGCTACGCCCCGCCGGAGGTAGGAGCTCGGCGCCGGCCGCCCCCCGCCCCTGTGTGGCGCAGCGGGGGCTGAGGGGGACGCACAAAATGGCGGCGGGGGGGGGCAGCCGGGGCTCATGCCGCAGGCCGTGGGGTCGGCGCCCTCCGTCAGCCTCCCACTCATGCCTGGCGCCGCTCGCCCACCGGACTGTTGGGCTGCGTCGGGACCTGGGAGCAACGCCGGGTGGGGGTGTGGAGGGACGGACGCGGTGTAACGGCGTCGGCGCCTTTCTACCCTGATTGCTGCGAGGCGCCTCCGCGCAGCCGGTTGGTAACGGGGTGCTGCGGCTGGGTATGGGCGCTGCAGCGCGTTTGGGCGAGCGGCTGCCGCCCCTTCCTTTATTTATTTATTTTGCTGCCGAGGGGGTTTCAGCGAGCGCGGCGGCAGCGTTGCGTAGCGCGGTGGGCACGGAGCGGGTTTCCCTCCCCGCCGGGCGCTGCGGGCACACAGGGGCATGCCCTGCCCCGGCCGCCCTGCGCCTGGCTCTAGTTCCTTGCGGTGCGAGAGGCAGGTGAGCAAACAGGCGCTTGCGAAGAGCCGCACAACGCTTATCTGCAATGCAGCCGGAGCCTTGGCACGCCGGCAGTGCCTGCATTGATTTAACTAGCTTGATAGCGCGACGTGTGCTTAATCTCAGCTTTTACACGTTTGTTGAGTTAGGGAAGTGCACCGTTTGCTTCCCGATTCTTGCCCGCGTTGTGTCTCTGTCCAGCGGTGTTTCAGTGGAAGTTCAAACCTTTAATTAAAATCCACAAATTTAGCACGTTGCATTGAAACAGCTATCTGGCAGTTTGGGAACAGTGGTTTTGGTTTTAAAGCTGGCCGTTAAATGAAGTAATATTCACTCTGGTTAACTGGAGAGATTGGTTTTCATCGTTGTATCCTTTGAATATGTTAGAGTGTAGATAACAGCTTCTGGCACCTCGTACTTCTCTGTTGGGGGTAGAAAGGCAGCTTTCTCGTTTTTTCCTTTATGCGACTGGCTTCTTGACTCTGAAGAACATAGTAGTTCATCTGAATTGGTCAAAAGAAATGAAACAGCAACAAAAATTCTTTTCACCCAAGGCAAAGCATTTTTGCAATGTAGCATAATCTGGTTTATAGTGCTTACCCAGGAACCTCATGTATTTGGAGATTTGACCTTTTTTTTTTTTTTGAAACTTAGGCACATACTGCTTTAGTATTTTTGCTCACTTATAATTATTTTAATACAGTAATGTGATAAAGGTTGTTAATTTCTCAAACCTTAGTTTTCTGTATGATTAATTTTAAAAGTATTTAATTAACTAATTAAAATGTATTGTGTTTTTACAAAAAACCAATATCATCCATCCTGGTTTATAGCCCAGAGTTGATGTTGAAATGTGCATTCAGTTTTGGTTTAAGCCTTTCTCTCTGGTATGTGATTATTCACTAGACATTTAGAACATTAAATTATAACTGTGTTGTGAGGTCTTCAAGAGGGTGGATGTAAAAGTGAGATAATTATTTTCCCTATTGACAAGGCACTCCTCAAGGACAAAAAGTATCATTAATTGCAGTTTTTTCTGAGTTAAAAGATCATCCGTCAGAACTAACAGAACAATCGTGCTGGTTTGAAGGGTGGAGGTCATAAGGGACGAGACAGATCTCTTCTCCAACTTCTATGACAACTGATATAAATGAGTGATGTTTATCCAAGGGTGGGGTTCTAAGTGGTTACAAAACTTGCTGCTCCCTGCTATACTGCTAGATTCCTTTTCTTCCCTTCTGGCTCCCAAGTATCTTGCAGTTTGGTTTTGGGGCTGAGCTCGGTGAAAGCTCAACTGTGCTCATGTTAGTCCTTATCAAACAAGGAGCTCTTCAGTTTATAGAACGGGAAGAACATTGAGATCTTTTTTTTCAGTGTTTCTTATTTGAAGGTAAATATTTTTTTTCTTCTTTGCCGTCAATTTAAGTATTCTGAGTGGAGTTGGGGGAATTTTTTTCTTTAGTAACTTTTAGGCAGAAGTATTAGTATTTGTCCGCAATGCTTTTGGGCGCATCTCAATATTGTGTGTGCAGAGCTCCCTATACCTCAGAGCTGTTGCATGCATATAAACATACTTACTAAACATATGCTGGATTTATGCTGCTCTAAAGTTTTACATCGAAGGTGAAAATTGAAAAAGGCCAATAGATTTCTGCTGCTAATATTCCATGAAGGTGCTGAAATGCACTTTTTGGTCTTGTTTTAAGAATTACTTGCTGAAAGACTTGTGCTGATTTTTTTTTTTTTTTTTTTGTGTGTAGTCTTTTTAGAATATTTCAGTGAATTCTGTTACTGATCAGTACTGGCTCTGGCTGGAATGGAGTTAAGTATCTTCATAGCAGCCTGTGAGCTGTGTTTTGGATTTGTGGCTAAACCAGTGTTGGTCACGCATCAGTGTTTTAAGTGATGCTGAACAGTGGTTGCACAGTTCAAGGTTTTCCTTCCTGAACCTGTGAGAGTAGGAAAGAGGTGGGAAGGGTACACAACTGTGACCTGGGTTGACTAAAGGGAGATTCCATACCATGTAATGTCCTGTTCAGCAGCAAAAACCTGGGGTAAAGGAAGAAGAAAAGGGTATTTTTGGCTTCTGAGGTGGCCATTGTTTGGAGCATGGCTGGGCACTGGTCTGCCTGTGGGAGGTGGTGAGTAATAATTGCCTTTGGTTTTGTGGTTTTTTCGCCCCCTCACCTGTTAAATTGTTCTTGTCTTAAGCCATGAGTTTTCTCACTTTTGTGCTTCCTTTTCTCCCCCCATCCTGCTGGGGTGGGGAGTGGTGGTGAGTGGCTCTGTGGGTGTCTGGCTGCTGGCTGGCATTGACACACCACAGTCCTTTTGGGAGCTCAGTGAAGGGCATGAGGGGGATCGAGATACAACAACACATTTGATTGGAGTATGCTAGACTGAATTTAACTGTAATTTTAAATGTAGAGCTTTGAAATGGCAGCTTTCAGACTTTGCTGTTTACTGTGTTGTTTTGTTTTGCCTGGGAAACCTATGATAAAAGCAGTGCTTTGAGCGTGGTTTGGTATTTGGCCTCTGTGTTGCTGTCATCCCAGTACTCCAGAACTATCCCCTGGAGACAAACAGCAATTACACCTTCCTTCTCTTCTCCTCTGGGGCAGATCCTGCCAACCTTGTTGCTATGGCCCCTCAGATTCTTGAACATCTTGGCATAACTGGAAGATTCATAGTGGTGTGTACTATGAACCTGGTTTTGATTTTGACTGTTATTTGTAATGTGGCAGTAATTACACCAGTGCCCACACATGCTGCCACCTCATCAGACTCTGAATCCACTGATCCCAATTCAGATCTTGGTGGATCCTCCAGTAATCACGTGGCTGGGGATGGCAGGCAGGAACATGCCCTACGGCAGCTGGCTCCTGGGTGGCACAGGGTGTGGAAGATTTTGGAAGAGCTGCTTTCACCTCCGATAGCCTGGCATTTTTTGCCTGAACAGGCATATAATCTTGCTGAAATGGAAGACTCCCCAAAGTAGGGATGCCTTGCATATGTCAAAAAGAGAGAGCTGCTTCTGATGAAGTTCTGGGACCTGGCCTACACTTACCAGGCCTGCATTCAGCACCCTCAAAGGAGCTGGAGGGACCCTGGATCTGAGGGTATACAAATGGACATTGTGGCTAAACCAGAGACTCAAGGCAGTCTCTTGTTGAAGGTGGGGTATCCTTTCAAAGATGATCTAGTCGACTACAGAGGCAAGTTGTCTGCCTTGTCTGTTACATGAAGGAAGTGGTAGATATGATTTGCAGTGACATGGACAGCAGCCAGGTTTCCAGAGATCTGGACAACATCCAGTGCACGGGGGCTGTGTGGCAGAGGTTACTTTTGGACATGCTGGTGTTGTATGACAGCACCTGGGTGATGGTGGGCTGGCCAGAGATATCAAGGCACTGGCTGTGGAGAAACTGTCCCGCCAGCTCCAATGATTCGAAGAGAATCTCTTCCTCCTTGCTCCTACAGGCTGGAGTCTCAGCTGTGAAGGATGCCATAGAGTCAACCTTTCCCAGTCCAGGGGAAAGAGATGTGCAGGCACATGTCACATTTCTACTGATTCCATCTGTGCAGCTGTGGGGAGCACGTGTGGAAGTGGTGTGGTGTGCCATCTCAGACCTAGATAGTGCATTTGTGAATTGTGGGGGAAAACAGCTAAAAAGCGTCCATCTAGGAGGATTACTGTTCTGTTTGATGCTGAGCAATTCCCCAGATGCAGTAGAAGGACTGAGGGTGCCTCTCCTCCTGATCTTGATGAAGGGACGTCTGGTCTGCTGTAGCAGGAGTCAGATAATTAATGCTCTGTCCAGGAATAGGATGGCTTTGTCTCTGACCAGGCAGATACTGTGGACTGATACAGGCAGCACTGGAACAGGGTGAAGACCCTGAACACCCACCATACACTGACAACATCATTGTGTTGGGCAACACATTAGAGGAAGTGTTTGAAAAAGGAAAAGAGTAATCCATATCCTTCCGAAGGCTGGTTTTGCTGCAAAATAAAGTGAGACAAGGGACCTGTGAAAGAGATCCAGCTCTTGGGGCTGACATGGAAGGATGGATGTTGTCACATCCCTATGGATATGGTCAATAATATAACAGCCATGTCCCTACCAGCTAACAAAAAAATGCAGCAGCTTTTTTAGGTGTTGCAGGTTTCTGGAGAATGTGTGTTCTGGGTTGCAGTCAGCTTACATGTCCTCTCTGTTGAGTAACTCGAAACAAGAAGTGTTTCAAGTGGAGCCTTGCAGCAGTCCTTTGAACAGGACATAGGCGGTGTGGTTGCCCTTGGGCCAGGCAGATAGGACCAGCTGCGAAGAGCGTGGTCTGCACTGCAGCCAGGGAGCACGGCCTCTCTCGGAGCCTTGGGCAGAAGAACCCTGGGGAGACCTGAGACCACCTCCAGGGTTTGCGAATATTTCACTGAATTACATGGTTCTGGCTCTGGCTGGGATGGAGTGTAGTGCTGTGTTTTGGACGTGTGGCTAAACCAGTGTAGGTAAGCACCGGTGTTTCGGCTATTGCTGGGCAGTGCTTGCATCCCTGCTTTCATCCCTGCCCCTCTTCCCCAAGCAAGCAGACGGGGGGGTAGGCAAGAGACTGGGAGGGGACACAGTAGGACAGCCGACCAGAGCTGGCCAAAAGCTGTTCTGTGCTGTGTATGTCTTGCTTGGCAATAAAAACTAGGGTAGTAGAAGAAGAAAAGGGTGGTTTTGACTTTCAAGGTCCTGTTTTTTTTTTTTTTTAAGCCTGGTTGAGCATCCATCTACCTGTGGAAGGAGGTGAGTGAGTGACTTGCTTTGCTCATGGTTGTTTCCCCCCCTGCTTCTGGAGCAGTGTTTAAAGACCTGTTAGACTGTATTTATTTTAACCCATGGCTTTTCTTGCTTTTGCTCTTCCAGTTCTCTTCCTGTCCAGCTGGGTTGGGGAGGTGGTGGGAGCGAGCAAGTGGCAGAGTGAGTGCTTGGCTGCTGGCTGGAGTCAGCCCACCGCATACATATATATATATATATTGTATTTTGTTTACATTTTGGAAACTTTAGCTTCCCTTACTTTTTCCTAGGTGCTTTCATATTTAAGATAGTAGTGGTTTCTGCCAGTGTCTTACTAATGATTAACAACATCAATTTTACGTTTAGCCCACTGAGTTGCTCATTTTATGCATCAGATTTATGTAATGGGTTCATATGCTCTCACACATAGAGCTCAATTCCAGTTTTCACTGGAGTTAGCAGTGGGGCAGAACTCAAAGGCAGTTGATTGAATTGGAGTCTTCTGACCTGTCCTGTGGTGCCTGTGTAGTTTTGAAGGTAGGAAATGGCACAGTTGTTCTCTGTCACTGAATTCAGCCTAGGCAGCAAGAACAAGTATTACTGACTACAAGGAGGGCGAGCATTCAATAGTCGCTTTTATAGCCAGGCAGTGATAAACATCTTAGTTAACTGTCTTTTAACAGTGGCCTACTTAAGCCTTAGGACTCTTTTTTTTTTTTTTTTTTTTCCCCAATACAGCCAAAGATGAAAATACAGAAGTAGGAGTAAATTACAAGTTAGTGCTTCAGATTCCTGCAGTCCTGTTCTTGAATTTGTTCTGTCAGCTGATTTTGTTTTTTGGGAGGTGCTTGTTTGGTGTTGATAAGGCATGTAATAGGATGCACATAATAAAATTATATTTGTTTCAAATGAAAGTAGTCCGTTTAATAAGTTTTTTTTTTTTTGTAGATTTGAAGGAAAGCGAGGAAGAAAACATCTGGTTTGATTTTTTTTTTTTTTTTTCAAGCTGTCCTAATGGGTGTAGTTGATTTGATATTTCTAGGGAGTAAGTCTGACTTACATCAAACTTGAATTTCTCATACTTGGGGTCTGGAATTGATGTTGCTTCTTCAGATGTAGTTGGACCAGCAGGAATGGAGGGGTCTGGTTTAGATGCAGTTTGTTTAATGCTTTATGTCCTACTGAGCTGGATTTCCAAGGAGATCAAGGTGTTCTGGGCATGGCTTACTTTAGTTTATTTTCCTTCTGTTGGTGCCTTGCTGCTAACCTATGCTTTACTCTTCAGATTGTGTGAAGTAGATATCATTTTGTACTGGCTCTGTGGAATTAACTATCTTCACTAAACCAGTGTTGGTCTCACACCAGTGTTTTGGCTGCTTCTGGATAGTGCTTGAACAGTGTCTTTTTCTTTTTCCTGCTTTTTCTTTTCCCAGGCTTTTTCTTTTTCCTGCTCTGTTCCCCTGCACTCCTGAGAGTAGGCTGGTGTGGGCAAGAGGCTGCAAGGGGCCACAGCTGGGACAGCTGACACGAATCAGCCAAACGGTTCTTCCATATGCTCAGCTGTATAAGCTGGGAGGAGGAAGAAAGAGGAGGCTTTTGGCTTCCAAGGTGGCTGCTGGTTGGAGCCTGGCTGGGCACTGGTCTGCTTGTGGGAGGTGGTGAGTGGTAGCTTTTGCTTGGCTCTCCCCATTTCACTTTTCATACCGTCTGTATCTCATACCGTGAGCTTTATCACTTTTCCTCTCCCTGTCCTGCTGGGGAGGGGGGGGAGTGAGTGCTTGGCTGATGGCCATCCTCAGCCTTCTGCACGTTTGAAGTCACATTGCTTTCAGTGCAAACACTGTGATCCTTCTGGGGTTCCCAGGCTTGCCATTTTTGTGGCCTAAAAATGTTGGCAGTTGATGAATATTTGATTAGCCATGGTATTGGTCTCTGCAGTGTGCCTGGGTTCCCAACGTGTCGTTATATTGAAATGCAATCTTTACTTGACAGCTCTGCAATTAGCACATATCCAGAAAATTCAGTACCATTTATAGAGACAAATCAGGTAACACATTCTCTTGTGACTGGAGAAATTAGCTTCCATGTTCTTATGAGGTCTCATTGCCAAACCTGTAACTTAAGCCTCCTGTTTTGTTTGTGAATGATTTTTGTATTGCTTTTGTATTGTTTCTGTTAATAGACAGCGGACCACTGAAACAGTACAGCTTCAAGATAGAGGTACCATTTTTATTTCATCTTGAACACTTATGAGCTTGAACGCAGCAGTATTGCTGGTCAGTGCTACGTTTCCTTTTTCCACTTGTGGGACTTTTTTTTTTTTATTTGCTTTGAATCCACTAGTACCTGCTGCTTTTGTTACTTTCTGTACCTGTAAGAGACAGTTTTCTGCATATTTTTATTGGCTTGCCTCCAGATTGGTTTAGTGAATGTTAAGCTTTGTTGACATCCCTCTCTGAGTCACTTTAGTTGGGTAGCTTTAGCCTTACACTCTGCAAGTAGGCTAGAGAGACTTTAAAGATGCAAAACAATTATTGCTAAACATGTACTGAGCCTGGTAGGATTTACCAGACTGCTAGTCTAAGCATTAGCATGCTCACTGCTTCCAGCAGGACAACCAAAGGGTATTTGCTGACTAGATGGGCATCGAGAGGAGTGGGCCTTGCTGCTCCCTGAAAGGGCTCCCCAGTGTTGTTCAGTTGCTGTCATACACTGATGTCATCCACCCGTCAACACCGCCTCCCTTTTTTTGTTTTCCTTTAGGAATTTTTTTTTAAGATTCTCGGTTGATGTCTTTACTATTGAATCCTTCAACTGCAAATGGCATCTGTATGTCTTGCCTGTAACCATGTCCCCCTGCCTTTTTTTAACTCTCTACAGACTTTATCAGAACTCTTTCCTGCAACTCTAGTATCTCGGCAGCCTCACCAAGGTTGTGTAGCTGGGCTGCACCAGAGTTGAACCGTGGATCCTTGAAATGCAGGCAGCTGGACCTCTGGGAAGGGAGGAGGGTTATAGGGAGAGAGGGTAAAAGCTTATTCTGGCGCCGGGAAGGTGCAAGATCATCCTGTACTCACCATGTGAACAAATGTAGCCTTTAACACTCTTCAGTGTGTATGCAAGTAGCCAAAACTTTTAATTTATTCATCTATATTGAGAAGCTTGGCAAAATGGACTGGGGAAGTTGAACAGAAAGCAAGAAAGGTATAATTTGGCTTTTCTGTGATACTCTGAAATTCTAAGTTTCAAGGACTAACTTTTCCAGGAGTCAGGTAAGCACAATGGTCTTTGGGGAGTTCCACTTATTTTTCATTTGCTTATGATGAAGTATCAGCAGGGTGCATGATCACTGCTGTAAGACTAGTCAAGATGTCACCGCACCAGAAAAAGCAGTCTAGAGGATCATAGACAAATCCCAAACAAAGCTTCTTTTGAATAGGAAGGTGAGAATCTAGCCTTAAATGTCCAGACCATTGTTAGCTTAACCTTGGCATCACTTTATCTTTCAACTGTCATTTCCAGCATTTCTTTTTGAAAAGGTCAGTCATGAGACTCAGCTGATTAAGGCTTCATTGCACGCTTGCTGCTGTGCAACACAGAAGAGAATTTGAGCATACAACTTCCATGGGGAGGAATGCAGTTTAGATGTTTTGCCTGTATTTCCTACAACTTCAGATGTAGACAGGGCCAGGCAGTGAGGAAACTGATGTCTTAGATGTGCTCAAATATATTTGCGTTATTGTGGCTCTGAGTAAAGTCCTCGGTGTCTTACTGCAGATAGTTTCAGAGTCATTAAGAGCTGTACAGCACAAATATGGATGTCTTTTAAAACCTCATCTTTAAGGTTACTGCATGCTTTTGTTTGGAATTCTGTCATGAACTAGCCTTTTGATCACAGAAATCACAAAACTGTCTTTTGTATTTCTTAAATTATTAATGTTGATGGAGAACCTGATAGTTTTCATTTGAGAGATAAATTCTCAGTATCAGTTCTTTTATTTTCATGACCCAGGAAGGTAGTTTTAAATGCTAGTGCTGTGTCCCTTCTGTTTAGCTGAAGGGACTGTCCTTGGTGTGTCTTCCAACACCACAGTGGCTGAGAAAGTAGCTCTCATGGTCCTGTTTGTTAAGGAGCATCCACACCTGAGGCTGGCTGGTTTTTACCTTTTTTGGAGGGTAAGTTAGCAGGCCCAGTATTAGCATGTCCTGAACAGATTGCACCATTCTGTTTGTTGATTCTGGGAAAAGTCTCTATTTTACTATTTTGTGTAATTAACATCAGGTAAAAATAACATGACAACCTTTAGTCTGTTAACTGAAGAAAGTTTCAGGAGTTAGGAGAAAGTACATTAACTTGTAGGCATGGTCTGGTTACTATTTAACACAAGATTTGACCTCTCTTCTGCTTCAGTAAGGTTATGTTTTTGGTATCCAAAATGGTAGATGTTTTTTCTTCATTTTGGTGTACTGTTGCTAAAACAAAGTGTGAGTGTGTGTAAGTTATCTTCAGTTTTAGTTTTGGCTATTCACTAAAAAGCAAAAGAAATTTAATCTTTTGCTTTCAAATAGATTATTCCAGTAGCACACTTTGGCATAAAGTGAGTATATACCCATATTCCCTGGTGAACAGGACCGTGTACCTTAAGAGTTTACTTGCACGATGGCTTTAAAAATTATTGTGAAACAAAAGACATCTCATTGTGGCTTTCTGCTACAGGACTCGTCGTGCAATAGGTTGGTTGGATTTTTCTACCTGCTGGTTCTGAGATCTGACTAGGCTGTTGGTGTGCCAGCTCTGAGAAGAGGTTTATTGAAGCATACGACTTGCGGCAGTTGTTCAGGATACTGGTGTGGGAGCATACTGGTCATGGTGTGCTGGTGATTGAGTGGTCTGCACTGCCTGGAAATCTCCAATTGAGGGGTAAAAGTTCTTCCCACTGAAATTCTGGTTTGCTCCTGAATAGATACCATGGGAGATTCCCAAACCATTGAATTAATGTTCAGTTTGCAAACCAGCGTGTTTATTTTTAACATGTGCTCTACTAATATATTCATACTTGTTCTTGTTTTGGGTGGCTTTGATACTGTTCTCTTTCCAGCTACTTTCCAAATTAATGTTCTGAGAGGGTTTTTTGCCCCTGAGCGATGAGAGTTTCAGAGAGAAGCAAAACTGAAAGGCAAGAGATTACTTTGTGGCTGTTTGCTTAATAGTCTTTTTTGAAACTGTCTTAAATGAACTTGGCCTAACACCCAGTTACCATTTAAATCTGATTTAATATGTTGAGGCAGGAGACATATTGGGTAATGAGTCCTGGGGTGGTTGTCTGGTGGGAATCTTTTCTTTATTATGACTTCCTATGTTTTTGTAATAGAGAAAAGATAGGATAAATGTTTCTGTAGCTACTGTTTCTTCTTGGACTGATTTCAGTGTGTGCTTAGTTAAAATTAAAGTAACAAGTTACAGGAATTAATCGGTAAAATCTGAGTCTCCTGCAGCTTGTACAGGGATGACCTCTCCCGAGCTATAGCTGCATATATCTTATTTTTTGAGTTGTGGTTGTCAAGCTTCAGAACTTCAGTCCTTACAGACAAACATGAGAGAGGTACCTCCATTTACTGGAAAAAACTTTGTTTGGGGTCAAATTAAGTGAGATTTGAAAACAAAACCTGTGATGGAGTTAGTGTCAGTGAGACAAGAACCTCAACACTGCAGAAATACAGCATGCAAATTCAGAAACAGCTAGGAATGTCTGCAAAGCCTATTAAAGTTATGCTTAGTGAAAATCTGCTAATAAAACTCAATCAGACCTAATGTACTGCTGCAAGAAGAATGAAACCAGGAGGTTATCCAGTTTTGAGAGACTGCAGACTGACAAGGGGTGGAGTGAGGACTTCTTGGAGTCCCTCTGTCTGTGCTGATGCTGCGATTCTGAAGTGCAGACAGAGCTGGGCATATGAGGCACCTTGCTTTGAGTATGGTACAAGAACATATTTCAAAAATTCTGTGGCATTTCATTTTTTGTTAGTGTGAACATCACTTTGTCTTATTCTACCTGTATTTGTACATTCTTTTACTGCCGTACAGGACTGAATTCTCAGTGGTTTCAGCTGAAATAAAAGATGGCAGTTTCCATTGCCATTGTGCTTTTTTTTTTTTAATGCTTGTATGTAGATGGTTTCAGTTTCTGTATGATATTACACCTTTCTGTTTAAAGTTGTTTCAATATAAGATCTTGCCTTTAAAATCTGGGAAATGGAAATTTTCAAACCACAAAATTCAAATATTGTCACACCCTTTGAATACTTTCAGGATATAGTAGTTTACCCAGGAGAGTGACCATGGGCGTGACCCTCCTGAAAACTGTTCTGCTGTCTTCAGATCAATTCCACAGTGACTTGACATCCAACTTGTAACTGTTTTGAATTCTCTACATAATGTTTTCACTTACAATTCATACCTCATAAACATCAGGATGAGTTTTAATACTTTGGCTTATTGCTCATAAAATAACTCTAACTGTAAATAAGTCCAAACTATGTCGTCATTAAGAATTGAAACATGAAGTTTTAGAAAATACTGTTGAAAGTGTGTTATCAGGAGGTATGTTGTCTGTGACATTGAGCTTTACTCAACAAGTTCATTTACTTAATTTTCTGTTACATGTTCACTGCATATTAAGATTTTATGCAGTGGAAGAAAATATTTTTGTTCAACAGAATTTCAAATTCCAAAGTACTGTTTAAACTGTCATCAAAGTACTGTTTTGTGACTTCAGTTGTTTTTCTCACCGGTTATAGAATCCACTGTGTAAAGTAGGTGAAAAGATAAAATAATCTAATACTTGTCTTTTAACTTTCAGCTTTGTGTTATTCTTGGAAAGTTTCGCACCACTTGTGAATTCCTTGAACCTTGGCATTGCAAGCCCACTTCTGTTGGGCCCTCCTCCTTTACAGCTTGCACAAATTAAGACACAGTTGGCTCTTCAGCAATTGACCTCAGTTGCTACCAACAGTTCTGCACCTCCTTATGCTTGGTTAAATCAAGCATTTCTGAAAAGCACAATGTTTAGCCCTAGAGGAACTTTACCTCAGAGGCCGAGAGGACCTAATCCGTCTGGCACAAAGCCTCCAGGATCCTTTAGGGGAGGAGGTACAGCAGGTCTTCAGAGAAAGCCTGCGCCTGGAACACCTCAAGGAATGTCACAAAGATTTTCGGGACAGGAAACGTTTCAGTGGACGGGTTCACAGAGGATAAATGTTCGGGTAACTCTGCACAGGGCTGATCCAAGGCAGGTAAAAGCAAAGACGAACATACACCAGGAGCAGAAGGGAGAACCGCGCACAAGTCACTGGGATAATAGCCCATGCTCTGCTGGGACAACTGGGCAAAAGCCATCTACCTCAGCACGGATCACAGAGCAGAATTCAAATGCCCAGAACCGCTACACACCAGAAAGCGCTTCCAGTATTTTAGCGAGTTTTGGGCTGTCTAATGAAGATTTGGAGGAACTCAGTCGCTATCCAGATGATCAGTTAACTCCTGAAAACATGCCGCTAATCTTGAGAGAAATACGGATTCGTAAGATGGGTCATTCTTTGTCTGGTTTACATTCTCAGAGCAGAGCAGAAGAAACGGTTGGTGGTACGAGTGGTGCAGCAGTCAAGAGTAAAGTGATTGATTATGGGCACGCGAGCAAATACGGTTACACTGAAGATCCTCTTGAAGTGCGTCCTTATAATCCTGAAGTGCTGTCTGAAGAACCTATCGAAGCACGTGTCTATAATCCTGAAGCATCAAGCGGAGAGAACAGGGAAGACTTCCAACGGGAGCAGAATATGTCAATGGGTGTCCCACCATCTAGTGTGACCTGTAATCCAGTGTTTCCAGTTGAAGATATAATAAAACCAACGGGGTTCCAGAATGAATCATCAAATACTCGATCGTTTTTTCCAGCTGAGACTCCAGGAAAGGTGTCTGGATTGTGTGCAACACCCCCTGGACTCCCCGTGGTGAAATCTGTTTCCCAGCCTGCAGTACCGCCTGTCATGCTACCCATGATGCCACCTATAATGCCACCATTGACACAGCCCATGATGCCACCTGCCATGCCGCCTCTTGTCCAGCAGTCTGTGACCCAGCATGTGATGCCACCAATAACCCACCCACCCTTTTCAGCTGAACTTCTTGCAGTTTTAAGTCAGCAGGACCGAATTCAGCATGAGCCTGGGACAAGCCAGTCTTCTAATGCCCAGAGTGGCTCAGGAGCAGGACAGAAGCCTGCACAGACACAGGCTGAGGGGCCAATTAGATCTCCTTTTGGTATTGTGAAAGCATCATGGCTTCCTGCATTTCTGCAGTCTGATACCCAGAAGATAAAAAGATTGCCTACTCCGTCAATGATGAATGACTACTATGCTACATCTCCAAGAATATTTCCACATATGTGTTCTCTGTGTAACATTGAATGCACTCGTATGAAGGTGAGTGTCTTTCAAAGATTATTGCATAAACTTGTACTCGGCATCTTACCTGTTGCACTGTTTTATGAACTAATTTTTTACTGTGCATTAAATGAATTGTGATGCTGTTCACCAGTCTGAGTGCTCACACATAAATTTCAAAATGCTAGAAATAGTGCTAGTAAATTATTGTAACTGCTGCACAGTGTGTTCTGTTTCAAATTGCATTTCAGAGTTGCCATACACATTGATTTTTTTTTTAAATTAAAAATTATCTTCTACAGTGCATTTCAAATGACAAAGCAAACACTTTATCAGTGGAGTAAAATACTAACATCATCTGGGTGACTAAAGTATGTGCAAAAATTGTATGCTGAGTCTCAGTAGGATAGATGTTCATGTATTCAGTCCCCTTCCACAAAGTCTGCATTAAAACAAAGCAGCCTATTTATCTGCAAAAATTTAATCTTCCAAATGTGGTCTATGTGACATTGACTGTTCCAGAAACTGAAGCCTAACTCTGAGGGACAAACAAAATGCTTTCATTCATCTGACTGAGCTTTCAGCTATGAAGCACATAACAGTTTCAGCTCTTGAAGGAAGAAAAGGAAGGAACTGGTGAATACTGGGAGAGAGAAAAGCATTCTGAAGGCTGTGCATTTTTCTTGAAAGACCTAGGTTTGACATGTCAAAAATACAGGAGAACATAATGAATTATTCATATTTTTTTTAAATTATCAGTTTCACGTGTTTAAATTTTAAATAGTCTTCAACAAACCTGTGGAAAGCCTGTGGGGAAGTGCTTTTTTTGCAATTTGGCAAAATCGTGCAAGATTGCTAGGCCCTATTTGTGCTGTGTATTAAAAAAGCAATTGAATAGTGAAGATGGTGACAGCTGCATTAGGAGCTTCAGAATAAAAATAAATTTTCAAGTTTTTTTTCACTGGAAGCACTGAAAGTCAGGGAGAAGTGCAGCTGTTTGGGCAGACTTGAAAACTTAAAGGGAAGTTTGATTTAAAATGAAAATGTGTAAAATTGAACGGGGCAACAAATGTGGGTTTGTGTTAATAAATGGACGAAGCACTTTGGAAAAATGTCATCTGTTTAAATATGCATTATTCAATTGCTTGCTTACTGTTGCTTTCTAAAATTAAGCAAATGCTTTTACTAAAAATACTTTTTGACAAATCAGCTATGAAGTTTTCTGAGGAGTTCAAACGTTATAACTCCTTATCCTAAAGGGACTGTGGGGTAGCATGTGTTGTCCAGACATTCTGATCTGACTGCAACTACGCAACCTTTCCCCTGTCATGACTGCTTCTAGGGCACTGGCATATATTTACTTTATTTTGAATAGTATTTTTTTCTTTGTGTAGACCTGCTGTGTAGGCTATTTAGACTGTTTTGAGACCTCATGGGGCAAGCCATGTTTAGACAAGAGTGTTGCAAAATAACCAAAAGAGTTAGGTGTGTTGTTTTTTTTTTTACTGCAAAAAATAAAGTTTTTGTTAAGAAATGTCAGTCTTGTGTATTTGTAAATTCTAAAGAATGAAGAATTCCTCTTACTTTCAGTTTTACAGTTCAGTTTTACACATAATGTTGTCTTTGTCTCAGTTGCATAATTCAAGATGACCTAGATGTTCAGTTTTTCAGTTGTTAAAGAGGAAGTATATGAAAGAGCACCTTCAAACTGAAAGAGAAGCGATGAGGAAATGATACAGTAGAAATTGATAGTCATGTATGGCATGACTTGCTCTAGGAAATAGTTGTTTCACACAGGGTGTAGATACTGTTTGCCACAATGTTGTGAAATCTTAGTTGAAAAATAACTGAACAAGTTAATGGAAGAAAATCCTTTGGCTTTGCGAAGACCCCTCTGATGGCTCAAGATGTCCTCAACAAGCAGATGGCTGGAGGTGGCTCTGCCTTGTTATTTACCTCCCTAGCCATCCCTGTTGCATTCCGTGGGAGAAGAGCTGCTAGGTAAGCTAGATGGACCGTTGGTCTCCCCAGCACACCTGTAGATGAACTGGATCTTCAGAGCTGTTTTTAGGTCAAAATGATTAGACATGATGATTTCTGGTGTGTAGTACCAAGTGGTAACAAAGCAGTTTAAGAATGATGTGTTATAAACAGATGTCTTTGTCACGTGGCAAATTGGAAAGAAAGTAGTCAAGCAAGGTGGATAATGTGAAACAAGAATGGATGAAGATGATGAAAGATACTGAATGAAGAAAACTTTCTCTTTATCTA
The DNA here is from genome assembly GCA_026413425.1 of Tringa solitaria. NCBI lineage: Eukaryota > Metazoa > Chordata > Aves > Charadriiformes > Scolopacidae > Tringa > Tringa solitaria. The sequence continues at coordinate 40,600,619 of JAOXJM010000033.1, forward strand.
ATGCTTGAAGATACTGGATATCTGAAAACTGAAGTCTCAGTGATGTTAAAATGATGGATGTCAAGTTCATATTATTCATGGTTATGAGCTGGGTGGGTTTTTTTTTTGTAGGTTCTTTTAATCCAGTCTTGTACTTAAGTACAAACTCCTCTAGGATCCATTTTCTTGCCAAGGCTGAAGCAGAAGCTGCATTGCCCATCAGAAGAGAACTCAAGTGTGTTACCTGACAGTAGTTTATTAAAATGACAGGATTATGGCTGGATGTGAGACCCCACTCCTGCTCCTAGAGAGTCAGTCTGCTGCTGAAACTACACTAACTGTTAGTGGATAAAACTTCCATCTTTGCATCATCTGAACTGTATCCCCCGTGTTCTTTCAGCTTGGCTCTCCCATAAACTTAGTGAGACATTGGATGTGTTCTCACTTGAGTAAAAATTCATTCTGCTGTTCCCTTAAGCATCCAGTCAGTTCTCCCCATAGGTCTTTCTTTTTAAGTGTCTAACTTGCTTAATTAATGAGGTGTGGTGAAATCAAAGCTGAAGGTGCCCTTGAGATGTCTGCAGTGTGCCAAAAAACAGAGTTCTGTTTTGAGCATCATACAGTTAAGCAAGTAAATGTATTTTCTAGTTCTTTTGTAATCTGAAAAGAATCCTGAACACCTCTTCTACGGAACTATTTATATATATATTTGAAGGTGGGTTTGTTTGCTAATACACTCTTCAGAAATCAAAAGTTAAAATATTGTCCATGTGCATGGCATAACTATTACAGATCTGTACACAAAAAAAAAATATTTTTTTAAGCTTTGAAACTTTTGTGAGGTGTATGTCTAATCCTCCTATGCAGTGATACATGGCAGGTCAGCAGCTGTGTGATGAACTGCCTACAGTCCAGAGCTGAACGTGAAGAATGCTTTAGATGTTTCATCCAGTAGACTTGGGAAAGACTCATTTTTGCATTTCTTGTGCTGTCAAAGCTGTTCACTGGATCTTTAGCAAGCCTTTATTATTTGATGATGCTTCCAGTTGCCTCAGGGTCGTGCTGAGATATTTGTTCAGAGGTGAACTGGAGAAGTCCTGCCATTTGAATCAACAGTACAACTTCACGTTTGGCTATCTGTGCTCCTTCAGTCAGGTGTCAGTTCTCTAAGAGACTATTTAGCTTTCTAAAATATTGTGGGTTTGTGGTAAATGATGATTACCATGGACTTGAAAGCTAGTTGTTCTTAAAGCAGCATCAGAAATGTGCAAGATCTGTCCTTTTACCTTGTGTTAGGGAGGTTTCATAATACTATAAGAAAAGGCATACTCAAGAATGGTGGTCTTTTTGAGCTTTAAAAAAATTAATTTGGAAAACTAATTGATGCTAAGGTGACTTGTTGATCTAGAACGTGTTCTCAAAAACTTGTGCATTTGTGTCCTGCAATGTTTTTTCACGGAAGAGGGCCCAGTTTTGCACTTGGTTAATTTTAATCTCCCCTCAGAGTTGTTCTCTTTAAAATATATTTACAAAGCCTCTAACATAACAAAACATGTTATGAATATTTCACAGAGTAGTTTCATTTTCAATTTAAAACGGTGGATATATTGGAATAATAAAGTGTGATTTCTCTGTCTTCAAACACACCACTTTTGGAACAAAGTAGGCTTGCAATATTGCCAGCATGAGGGATCATACTTACTGTGTATGACAATTTTTGTTTTCTAGCTTAAATAGATTTAAAGTGAGGATGATGTTTTCTTGGACTTTAAATTGGTGAAGTCATGGGGTGTCATTGTTTTCCACAGAGAATTGCACTAATGATTCCTTTGCTGAAGTAAGGAGACAAAATATGGGTCTACTCCATCTTACTTCTAGTTTTTCTACGTAATACCTTGCTGTGAAGCCAGCACAAACAAGTGCAGGTACTATCCCTGTGTATTATTATCTTACTATTGGCAGAAGAGGCAAGTTTGGAGACTGGAGACACTATGCTCTATCATCTGCCTCTTCAGGATCTTTTTGGTGGTGGCCCACAAATAACAGGAGATTTGCCCCTTGCACAGAATTAGGTAATGCCGGGATCAAGGTGCTTGTACCTGGGGGTGTCGGGTCATGGAGCAGCATCACTGCTGCTGTAAGAAACTGTCTGCAAGTTCTTACTCTTACCAGGAGGGGATGGAGCTTGTGCTGGGAAAGGATCCTGTCCTTTGCAGGGGAAGGATCTGTTTTTAGGGACAGACTTAGCAGAGGGACTGGAATATCTCTGAAGACTGAGAAGGGAAAGAAATTAATCCAAGAGGAGAAATATGCATAAATTGAGACTCCTGTAATTCTGTGGAATGCAAGAGGGAACTGGCATAATGAAGACTTGAAGAGGAGAAGAATGTTGTGTTTGTTAGGGAGGAGAGTATCTCTTTGTAGGCCTGCCAGTCTCGTTAATGCTCATTGGACCAGTAGCTAAAGACACTTGGAAGCAAAATGGCCTCCTTTGGCCCTTGTGGCCACTCTGTGTGTGCTCTCTTCATTTGGGACCATGGAAGTCAGTTACTTGAAGCCCAATTTCCTTTCATTTCCATGAGCTAATTTGGTTTAGCCCTTGAGTAATAGTTTTTCTTTTTCCTGTTTAACTTGGAGACTCCAGAAAAATAGCATCCTTAAGAATGAGATTGCTTAGTAATGATTGGCATGTTATTAGCAAAAGGGTGCTAACAGTGAATTGCTTGCTCTTGTGTGCGTGCTCTGTATTCACTGTATATGCAGTTCTACAGCTGCAAGTTGGTTTATCAGTCTGCTCTTCAGCTCTTAATACGCTTTGGTTCAACTACTGAGACTAATGCAAAGGGTCTTTTGAGTAATATTTTTCTGATTTTTTTTTTTTGAACAGTCAGAATGTCTTTAAGAACCCATCTAGTAAAATCTTTCAATAGCTTTCTGAGTTTGGTTAAACAATATGTCTGTTTCTTCAGGAAATTATAGTAAGTCTTGTGCTTAAAAACCATGGGTTTTAAAGAAATTAAAATACATTTTATATGTGGATTATAAATAGTTTGGGTAGCTGTCTTGTAGCACTAAAATTTTAGTGTCGATAGGCTGATAGTATAAGCGCTTGGAACAGCTGTTTTTACCAGGTTCTCTGTGTTGCCAAAATGCACAAAACTAACTGTGCCCTGGTCACATTAATTCTTCCACCTCAAAGGCTTTGAGTAAACCATCATGAGCTTTTCTTTTAACCAGCGTGTTCAGCATTTTTGTCAATAAACAAGAGGGTTTGATACTGCCAACTATGCATTTTATAATCTCTTGTTATAAACCGGCATGTACTTAGAAAAAGTAATATGTAGTGTCACAACTGCAAATGAGTTAATTAACCCTTGCCTGTCAGTTGCATTATTCAGCTATTATTTTCTTTTTTAAAATATTAAAGCAGCTAGAAGTTGTTTTTTTAAGGATGCTTAATAATTATTGTTGATGACATGATACCTTACAGCTTCAGACCATACTATATGGTCTCAATAGCAAACTGACTACAGCAGTTGTTTTCACTAGGAGGTCAGTGTGCTTTCATAATAATACTGGAATAAAGTGTTCAGGCATAGATTCCCACGCTGGGGCTTGATTCTGTGTTTACAGTTAAACCTGTCTTAAGTATTTTTCAAGGTTGCAGGCTTGAATTGTATTTTGGATTTGACTCATGCTTAACTCATCAGTTATTCCCAAGTAAAACTTTTGTGGTTTTTTTAATATAAAAAAAACATGCGTGTGCGAAAAATGTCATCAGACTTTTTGACTGACCTTTAGTTGTAACATTATTAGGAGTGAATGTTCTTGAGCTTAAGGCATGAAAAAGTCATGCCTCTGTAGAAATGATATTTGACTTAAAGATACCATGTTGTGTCAGGATCTCTGATTTATTCAGCTTAATATGTTGTGTATGTGTTCATCAGTGTGACAATCTGTGAAGATTACTAATAGTTTTCTCTCTTTTAATATAGCTGGCTATTGGATCAACCTTTTGCATTAGAAGTTTGGTGACAACAACCCAGTGTGTTGCTGGAAGTAACAAGATTCATTTAATATGATGCATTTTGTTCAACTTCCACTTAGATTCTTTGTGTCCTTTAAGAGCCTTGGATAGTCATTAAGTATTTTCATCTTTTGCATAAAGAGTAAAAATTTTAAGTGAGAAATTTGCTCTTGACATAAGATCATTTGTTAGGTAAAATTGGATGGATGGCAAAATACAACAACACGTAACTAGAAATTGTGCTCAAGCGCTAAAATTTTACATGCTAATCAAACTTCTCTGGATGTCTTTTCTCCAATTAGGACTGGATTCTGCATCAGAACACTCCTTCTCACATTGAAAGCTGCCGTCAGTTACGTCAACAGTAAGGAATCTGTTTAAAAGTTCACTTAGTGTAAAAAGTGTTTTCTGTGCCTGCACGTAGTCTGCAAAATGTACTCGTTGAATTTCTTTAATGAGGATTGTCGGTATCTGAGTGCTGTTCTAAGTTGGCTTTAGACCATTAGGGTGAAAGATGAATTGACACTTGGTGCTTCTGGAGTCCTGAATGGGAATGTTTATCTGTAAAAGCTACTGCATGTAAGCGAAAATTGTGTTCAGATGGCAAATTTAGCTTTTTCACTGATGGTCGTATTTTTAACATTTAACAGATACCCTGATTGGAACCCTGAGTCTCATTCCTCAAAGAGGTAACTGCTTTTTCATTACAGGTTGTTTTTAATTTGTTGCTATTATAAACGTGGCAATTAATGCAATTAATTTTGCTCTTTTGCTCATGGGCAAACTCTATTAGTAGTGTCATATTTTCTTTATAAAATTGCGTGGGGTGCTTTTGTGGTTTTTGTCCTCAGTTTGTATAATATTATAAGTGGTATAGTATCTAACATCCTTTTACAAGAACAAGAGGAAAGTCTGTAGAAAAGTCTGAAGATTGATATTGCGAGCCGTCTCCCCTTGAACCTTCTAACTCTGCTTTAGTTAGTCCTCAGTTATTGGATGTGATACAGTAGTAACTGAGCTATACTGTGACCAGTGTTATATCACTGATTAAACTGTGATTTCTGACTTTTATACTTATTTTTTTTTCCAGTTAAGCTGCTCTTTGCAGCTTGAAACCTGTTTGACAATAGGCGTGTTAGTGTTAGCTCTTGTTTCACAGTCTCTTCAGTCTGTAGATCCCTTGGGAAACTACGTGATCACCAGTTGAAAAAACTCTGGAATTCATGAACTCATGTTCTGTCCTTTAAAATGATGCTATTTACTATTAATTTTTTTGTAAAACACACCCTGTGGATTAATTCTGCTTGAATCTCAGCAAGATTGGATTATTTTACTGGTTCAACATTTGTACATAATTCAATTTGCATAAAATAGGAATGATATTACTTTAATTTTTGCTAGATTTTCCTGTGACTTTCTGTTAATTAGTTTGACATGCTTTCTGGGAAGTTGACTATTCAGTTAAAAAAAAAAAAGAAAGAAAGCATTAAAAAGCTTAATATGTAGGTCAGGTTAATTTGCTGAGTTCGTCTGAGGTCTCTCCATCTTAATAAGTAAGGAGAAATTACAATTTAAAGAGAGAAATGAAACAAATCTACTTTTGAAACTTTAATGAAGAGAGTAATTGTATTTTAAAACCTCAAACTGAAATTGCTGTCCATTGCTGCTGATGCTACATGCAACCCCGGCAAAGGAAACTGGTCTTAGCTGGAGGACCCTAATAAATTGCAGAAGTGTTTAATAGCACTTTTTGTGAGTGAGGGATCATTTCACTCACAAGAGTTGTTTTTTAGGGTGGCACTTTCTTAAATCATTCCTGATGACAGCATGTCTCCAACTGGAAGAGTTAGAATGCAGCTGTAGGCTCTTGGTGATCACAGATGTTCAGAGCTGCTGGGTGCAGTCCCAGGGCAAGGTTGATGAGCTTGCTGTGTACTCTTACTGCTCTGGTAAATCACTTCACAGTGTTTGCTTTTTATAAATTGTGGTGGTTTGTTAATATACTTAAATATTTTTATTGGGCACAGGAGTAATGGGATTTATATGGATTTTTAGTGCTGTTTGAAACTTGATAATTAAGTAACGCTGTGAGATGTTGCTATGTGAAGTGGGGTGGAACATCATTTAGGAGACCTCAGGGGAGTTCTTTAGCTGTCCTCATCTAGCTGCTGGCCAAAAAGGTTGGGCAGCAGCTGCCTCAGTTGCTTGTCATCTCCTTCTGTCTGCCAGTTGTCACTCCTCTCTCCTTAACCTATTTCATCTCAGAGGAACTTTGTCTATTCGAAGTCTTAAGCAGTAATAATAGGGCTTGATGCAGTGATTCATTAGGACCTGATTCTCTAGACTACCTCTAACAAACGTAAACACTTTTCAGTTGAAATGTGAACTTCCTTTCCATGTTGTGTTAACAGACCTGTATATTTTAGTTGTCCAGCATACAGCCTTCCCAGTAAGCCTAGTCATATTGGGCATACATGCCATGTCAGTTTTTTCCCTGTGTTTCTTTTAACTCTGATACTATAATTACTATAGAGTAAGCTTAACTATATGTTACAGCAGTGGCTTCTTCCAGTTTCAGATTTCAAAGGTGCTGTATCTGCTCTACCTGGTTTTGAGTAACGGTGCAGTGTGTCTTTGGCATCAAAGAATTCGGTATGGGCTAAAAAACTGGAGAAGTGTTTGGCTGTAACACACTGGCCTGCCACCTGACAAGCTCATCAAAAAATGTTCTGGATATTTAAGCATATAATAATATATGCTTACCATTTTCCAGGTTTTCCCTTTTACTCCAGTGATCTGTCTTGTCAGGGTTTTCCTATGCTGACTACTTTCCGTGTCTCTAAGACGGACTATTTTTCTCTTGGATTTCTTCACTGTTACTTCTTTCCATGTTCTTCATCAATGTGACATCTCTAGGTAGCATAAATATGCAGTGAATGTATATTTATGTAATCCTCTCAAATCTCTTTCAGTCTCAGTCAGTCTTACAAACATAATTTCTCAAGGTTGCTTACTTCCAAACTAAATTTGAAAGAAGCAAGGAAGGCATCTTAATTCATTACTATTTCATGTATCCTTTTCCTGTTCCTATTATTTTTTCATAGCACTGCAGTTTGTAACTTCAGTTTTCTTTGCAGCTTTTTCTTGTTCCACGCAGGATTTTATCTCCTACTTGCTTCTTTTCAGTTCTGTCTACTTATCCTTAATTCCTATGGCATGTTACCAGTATGTAAAGTATGTTAAAAAATTAGACACTAAACTTTGTGAATTTTGGTTCTTTTTTTTGGTGGAAAGTCTATTTCAACAGGCTCAAGTTAATTATTCTTTTCTGCCCTGTCAAAACTCATTATGTGCCTTTATTCCATTAGAAATGCTGGTGACAGAAAAGAAAACCAGACCCCAAAGCGTCGTTCCAACTCTGCCAGTCCCAGTCCTAGACGTTCGAGGGTCGGAGGCTCCGGTTATGTTCTTCGCCGATCACGATCAAGATCCAGAAGCCCAGGCCGCTTCAGGCCAACAAGGCCAAGAAGTCGAAGCCCACGGCAGATGCGACGACTTAGCCCCAGACACAGGTCAAGGTCACCACAGCGATCGAGGAATCCGCTGAGAACTGGTCCACGACCTCAGAGGTCTCCCAGTAATGACTGGTCATCAAGGAGGTCAACCCGATCTCAAGGTAAAGGGTGGATACAAACTACCAAATTGAAACTTCCTTTAATTTCAGGAAAACTGAGTTGATTTCAAGCGGTTTATCTGTCCAGGTATCACCTAGGCATTTTTCATAGCAAAATTCTGCTTTTAAAAAAAACAACTTTTCTTTTTGCTGTTGCTTTGTGAGAAGTATGGTTAGAAGAAAATGAGCGTTCTGAAACGTCTGAAGTCTTTCTTACGTAGTATTGGGAATTGGTTAATCATATCAAATAATTGCTGAACAAGTGTCTATTCCAAGCATGCTCAGTTTTTAAGACAGTAAGGATAGTCAAGAGTTGAAAATTACTTGAAGGTGGCTCTTGGTTCTGCATAAAAAAGTAGTTCTGTAAAGGCAGCATAGATGAAGAGAAAGAAAAGGCAAGACTCAGAAACTGCATGTAATGGATCTGCAATTTACAAGGAAAGCATAGTGTTCTGAAATAATTTTGTTGAGATAAGAGCGTGGTACATGAAAGACTTCAGATTAAACAACCTTTGTAACAGTTAAGTTTGTTGCACCGTTTTGTGACTCTATTCAGCTTACTTCCTCCATTTCGCAGTTCTAGGAAATTTTGCGTAAACTTGGTCAGTTCTACGTAGTTCATTTTTGAGCTCAATCTCTGGCTGAAATACCTGTTTGTTTGGAGTTCTTCTTTTTAAATTCTGAAGAGAAAAAAATTAGAGGTATTTTAAAAGGCTGATTCTCTTTTTTCTTTGATCTGTGTGCTGTGGCTGTGTTGTTTGTATGCTTTCAGAAAATTAAGAGCTCTTGAGGGAAAGAAGCCTAGGTGAAAAATTGTGGAGGGACAGACAGTTTCAAAGAGATCTTAAGGGTAAAATGCAAGCCGTTTTAATGTAAAAGAATGAGGGGAAGAAGCAATTAGTAACCAAAATATAAATTTTCCACAGAAAGAAAGCAGACAGGAAATTAATGTTGTATCAGATCGTTAAAGAATAATTTAAAAGAACAGTCTGTAGGACAAGGAGCAAGACAGAGAAGAATACAGAATTTAGCAGAAGGCGTCAAGATAGTAAGTACTGCTGAGCATCAGTATGTGAGAGGAGGATCAAAGTCTTCTTTTCTTTTCTCACATTCCCTGACATACAAAATTAAACAATCGTTCTTCTGCTCCAACCATTAGGATTTTTGTAGATGTCATTGCCAGAATCACACTTTCAGTCTAACTAAAAATGTCAAGTTACACAACAGCACAGTGAAAATGGTACAGAGGTTTATTATTATTTATAGACCATCTCTGCTAGAGTGTGTTTAAGGTTCTCTAACTTCAGTGAGTCTCAAGATTGAATCAGGAGTGGGTGGTGAAACTGAAACTGTAGAAAACTGAGAAGCAGTATACATAAATTTTCTTTCAAACACAAACAAACAAACCCCAGTTTGTTTTCCCCTCACAGACAGAAAGGCAGCTCTGGAGGCAGTAGTGAAAAGTTTGGGACCTGGCTTTGTAGCAGAGTTCAATAAACATAAATCAGTTCGAGCAGCTGGGCAAGGATCTTCGGGATCAGGAAAATCACCACACTCTCATGGACCCTTAGGAAAGATGCCTGGAAATATGAAGAAGCCACTGAAAACAAGTATTTCTACAAAGGCTTCGAAGAAAGATGTACCTTCTTTGCCTGGGTCAAGTTCTTCATCTCTTGAAACTGATGATTTACTCCAAAGCAAAGAAGGGGAAGAGGATGAGGAAGACTTATCCACAGGAACCAGTGGACCTTGTCCTGCTCCTTATAATAGGGTGAGTGTCTTAATGTTTTTTTCTGTGATTTTAAGAATTTGGTTAGTATCTCATTTCAGACGGATCACTTGTGGAAAAAGTAACCATTCTGTTTGCTGTTTTTATGCCATCTTAATGCAAGGGTTTGCTGGCTGCAAGTAAGTGTGGTAATTAACACAGCAAAGGGTTTTTTAACAGATGTGAAGAAAAACCTCTCCAGTGCTTTCCAACAGCGGAAAGAAACGTCCATTAAATTTGGGTCCTCGTTCTACTAGGCACGTGCTTGTGTACGGGCATGAGCTCTGTTTGGAGGACCTTACTGTTTAAATAAAAGTAAAGGATAGGCAGAAAACGTTCATTTTGCCCCGTGAAGCAATAAAGATAAGGCAGAGAAATTTACTACTCTTGTAAGAAGGATCTTAAGCCAGTGTTGTCTTAGTTCATCACACCGACCATTTGGATCTTTTAGAAACAGCACTTATAAACCAGATTGTATTTTACTTGTGGTAGATGCAATTGTCCTTGGCAGACCTTGGTAGTTTTTAGCCTCTCAATGATAAGCAAAGAGAACGTTGCCTACTGCTGTTGAAAGCTAATAGATAGTGTTGAAAGGAAGGTAATGGAATTGTTCAGCTCCTTACCCATACAGCCCAGACAACTGGAATTATGTAGGTCTATAGTACTTGATAAAAACTCGAAGGTTGTATTGTGTTACTTGGCAATCCTATGCCACGTCTTTAATAACTGAAGATTGAGACAGAGTAGTAGAACACCAAAACTATGGCTCTGTCCTTGTGACAAAAAGCAAATAACTTGAAATACCCCTATGAGCTAAGCAGTCTGTCTACTTTGAAGTAATGTTTATTACAGATTCTTTTTTATTCCTTTTACTGGACTTGACTTATAATGTGTTTATTGTGGTTTTGTTTTCAATTTGTAGCTGTTGAGAGAAGACTTACTGAGTTGTGGGACAGTCCTTCAAATATCTGATTTACCAGATGATGGCTTTTCAGATCAAGATATTAAAAAAATTGTTCAGCCATTTGGCAAAGTTAGTGATCTTCTTGTACTTCGCTCTAGAAATGAGGTAAGTATTCCTGTAGAAAAAAAATTGTCAGAATGCAAAAGAAATTGTCAAGCAATCAAAACCTTTAATATTTGGATCCTCAGCTGAACATATAGGATAAAAGATTACATATGTAATCATGGAATAGCTAGGAATGTTAACTTTATAAATTCAGTATTGCTTGCTACCTAAGTCTTAAATGTTAGAGGAAGTGAGATGCTTTCTGTTTATAATACTGCAATGCAGACTTTTTCGTCAAACTCCATGTGAACTTAGAGAGAGAAGTACATGCAGTTTTGCTTAGGAAAAATTGCAGTGAATTGTATCTTGTGTCTGTAATATAAACAAAGAGTCAAAGTGCTATTTATTTTAGGCCTTCTTGGAAATGAATTTCAAAGAAGCCGTAATAGCAGCTGTGAAATATGGTGAAACTGTGCCGGTGCTGGTAAATGGGAAACGGGTGAAAATTAGTGTAGCAGAAAAGCCAAGTGTGTCTCCTGGCCAGGTAAGCAGCCTCTGGTGAAACACATGATACTTTGTGCGTGTAGCTTGGTATTTTGCTCCAAAACTTGATGTTCTCTAGAAAAACAGATTTAGTAGTTTTAATATATTTTTAATTTCATAAATGGCAGTCTAAAATCAATATGCAAATGCACTTCATAATGCCACTTTTCCATTTTTCTTGTTAAATTTGATATTTGTGAATGGTATCAGTTTAATAAGCAGTGAAAGATACAACTTATATTAATATATATACTTTATTACTATTAATAGTTATTAATAATATCTTTATATGTGTCTATCTATACATGTATAAATAAAGTATAAATGATGTAGTAAAAGTTCTTCTCTCTGTTCATTCCAGGCCAAAATGAATATTAAAAAACGGGCTCAGAATATTAAAAAAGTTGCACGAAGTACAAAGTAAGTGTTACTATTACATGCATTTAGTGTTAGTTATAATGATTGGAAACCAAATGAGTTCATATCTGTTTGGTTTATTGTGTTTTATTGTTTTAGAGCTTTTTTTAAACTGTTTTAATATTCATTATTCATTATTTGTCTTTAAAACTGATTTTTCTTCTTTTTTTTGCTCATACCAGAAAAGATCAGAACACGACCATTAAGACAACTAAATCAGTTACAGGTAAGGTTTGGTTACCTTGTATCTGATGATACCTCTGTGTCCTGGTTTAACCCCAGCCAACGACTAGGACCACACACCTCCTTGCTCACTGCTCTCTGCCTGCCTTCCCTCTGTACCCCCTGCCCCTCAGGTAGGGGCGTAGGGAGAAAAAGAGGGGAAAGGGAGGAAATAAATTTTTGGATTGAGATAAAGACAGATTAATAGAACAATAATGGAGAAAGGAAGATAATAATAATAATGGTAAAACAATATACAAGACACAAGTCACTCTAATTGCCCAGCCTGACCTGTGCAGAGATTGCGGATAACCCCCATTTATATACCCAGCATGACATCTATGGTATGGAATATTCCATTGGTCATCCTGTTTTTCTATGATCCTCAGCTCTATGGGAAGCTGAAAAAAAGTCCTTGACTAGTATAAACATCACTTAGCAACAACTTAACCGATATGCATTATTGATATTCCGTTCATACCAAATCTGAGAATACAACCACTAGAAAGAAAATTAACTCTCTCTCAGCTGAAACCAGCCAGAATAACATTCTGTTATTCCCTTACCTCTTTGTTCCCATTTCTTTGTTCTTATGTGAGTGTTTTTCATAATAGTGACTGAAAGCAAGTTCAGAGACCTACAAGAAAATGTCTAGTTCATACTTTCAAATGTCTTCCTTTTCACGCAGCCCTATATTTCTATAAAAAAACCTCACAGAAAACAACCCTCAAGTCTTAGTAAAGAACCCTCACCTTGATCTGTGCTTATACTCTATAATTTTAAATGTTTGCCTGTCTGTTGAAGATAAGTGTGGCACTTTTGGCTCCATGAAATAAGTGTAATTCTTCAAGATGGCTTTAAGCCTAATGTATAATGAATTTAATATTCTTTTTCACAGATAACTGCGAGTACTTCTCAGTGTCATAGGTTCCTTGTACGTTCCAAATGCTTTTAAATTTCTGCTCTGGTCTTCTGTTGATCCTGATAGAAATTATTTCAGTACTTATTACTTGGTCTGGCAGAAGAACTTGTATATCATGCTATTAGAGAAGAACATTGGGGTTTTTTGGTAGTTATTTAAATGAAAACAGGATAAACTGCAGTAAATACATTAAAAGCCAATTAAATTGAAAAAAAAATACTATCAAAATATTGGAAATAACAGCCATATAATTTTTTGTTGCTTACATTATTTGCTTTCATTGAGCGTTTCTTCTGAGTAATGGTGCCAGACATTATTTTGATGGGAAATTGTGCTTTTTAAAGATGTATTGGTTGAGTCATTTGTCAGCATGGTCACCTTTGAATGCAGTTTCCAGAACGGAATTAAGATTCATGTAACTGTGTTTCATAGCTGTCTCACAGATGGAAGCTGTGAATACTTCATTTATGAGACATAAAACACAAACTCTTTTTCAGGAGCAAGATTTTCTCACCAGAATACTAAATTCACAAAAGATACTCTACTTCATGGCTTTAATTTAGTATTTTGTTGGAATTAACTTATGTTTTAAGTTTTGGGATTCTTTTGGTCAAATCTGTTGAATTTTTGCAGATTAAACTACTTTTGTATGTATTTTTATACTCTTATATAATCTTACTTAATGTAAGATTTAAGAAATAAGCATTTCTACTGACTTACTTGGGTTTGGATATTTTATGTAGGTAAAAAAGAAAAGGCTAAGAAATCTACAATGATGGGAGATAAGAAAATCAAGAAAGCTTCAAATACTGTGGGTAAGACAAATGAGAACTTGAACTCTCTGCTTGGAAAACAGAGGCGGGTGCTTTCCTATCCCGCTGCCACCCGCTTTCCAGAACAGGTATTTAAGGTAGTGAGCCCAGGCTTTTCACAGCTTTCACTGGGCTTGCCAACGTAGTAGATTGCTGGACAGGCGAGCACCCTTTGGGCACCTTGTGGCTTGGCTAATGCAGTGATTGTCGGTGCTGTGTGTAGTTGTAAAATAGTGAAGGACAAAGGAAAGTAAATGAGTTTGGGGAAATTGCCCCTTTCACATCACCACATCTGCACAGCTGTTTGGCAAAGCTGGAATGAGGTTTTCCTGCAGGTACCTTTTCTGCCCATCTGTCGCAAGGAGCAGGAATTTATGTAACAGGAGGTCTCTGAATATCTGGCAGAAACATGTATAGTGCAGTTCATTCTTCTTTTGTAAATAGTTTAGGATATTGAAATGAAGAATGCTTTTTTTTCTGCTTTTACCTGCTAGTGAAATCTATAGACGAAGACCTTCAGATCTCAACAGAAGCTGAAGTGGAAGTTAGGGAAGCTAAGCCATCAGACCCAAAGAACGTTACAGAAGGGGATGGAGTTACAGAGCCTGTGAAGCCATTAGATTCCCAGTTGAAAGGATCGACTGATACTGCACCTGTACAAGGTAATTCTGATATGATAATGCTATTTTTATGTTACTTTGCCAGTTGTATGTTACGTGGAGTTTAACATTGTGATGTCTTCATGAATTTATTTATTTTTTTTAGAGGAGCTTGCACAGATGCCTCAGGTGGCAGCGTTGGACTCGGATGAGTTTAATGAAGCTTTAATTGACCAAGGTAAATTGTGAACTGACAGGGTTTTTCTCATTTCTGTCCTAAGCCTCTCTGTTACTGTGAAGTAAATGATAATGAGGCCAGGAAATTAGGATGATGTAGGAAATCAGAAAAAAAGGCTATTAAAATAACTTCACTGATTGAAACATAAGACAACAGTTCATGGTGATGACTGAAGTGGCTAAAACCACTCAAGATTTAAATTTTTCAGTGGACATTATATTTTTGCCATAAGCTTTGCCATTTTTTTGGACATAAACTTTTATTTACAACTTATTAGAGCAAGGTTTTCTATATCTTCTGTTTACAGCTTCACCACCAGTTATTTTAATTTCAGTGCTTTACATTGCCTGCAGGAGCTGGTTCAATGGATGCTGTTTTCCCCACATTTTGTAGCTGCTGTGTTTACAACAAAGTCTGTTACTAATCATGAGTGTATGTTAATTCTCAGTTACTATGCATGTGATAGTGGAGATGCGGCAAGGTTGTAGTTGCTGAACCTGCTAAGAGTTAAATATAAATGTTTTACAGAAGTGATTCTCCTTAACCTGTGCTTGCCTGTCCTGTATGATCACCGTTTTCCTGTTTCCTGCTGTCTCTATTTTCCTGAGCCTCTCTGGTATCACTGTGGACTTGTCCCAGGAAAAAAAGATTTTGTGGACACGTGCTGGGCACCTACATAGTAGCCATGTGCCCACAAGAAAATTTTGTGGTTGTGATTATTCAACTGATAAGTCCTTAATGTCAGCAAAGTGTTTGCATGTTAATTAAGGGATTGTAATTATTTTTCTCTGTCCCTACTGAAACTCTGCATGTGTCTCGTCAGTGTCATTTATCACTATAAGTTAAATGCAGGAATATTTAATTTTTCACAGTGAGAGTGGTGATAAAACGTAATGCAAGAAGTTCTTAAAACTCCAGTATTTAAAGAAATGTGCTGAACTAGTAAACTAACCCCACATCCTTTTTTTTTTTTTTTTAATTACTATTATTTTAGAAGCTACGACAGCGACTGCAAAGAATGAAGAATCAACAGAACCAGCTAGCCAGGTCAGTCTTAGAGGTGCTTGAATCCTTGGAAGTTGTAAGTACACACTTGGTGCCAGTTTCCGAGTGTTGATGTGCTGTCTGAAAACCTCTGATTTAAATCCCCTTCCTGTTAATTTCTTGTGAGAAATACTGAATAGTTTATTTTCTCCTTGCTGTGTGTAATTAGATAGACATCCACTGCTTCAGTCTTCTGTTTTGTTTGTTTTTTTTTTTCTCCCTCAAAGTTTGTTCCTTACACCAAAGCTCCTTTATGCTCTGACCATCTGTATTGCCCTACCGTGGGTTTTTTCTCTTTAGATGAAGTATTTGCACATACAGTCCTACAACATATGACATGTGGGCATGTCATGGGTATAAAGTAGTGACATAATTATGGGGAGTTTTGATTTGCTTTGAATTTTTGATGAGGCAATATGAAACAACCTAAGGTTTGTGGGGAATTAGCTTAGATTCATATACATCCACAATTAAGCAGTAATTAAGGTGATTACCTCACATAATTAGAGAAAAGGTTAAAAAAGGTTTATTATGCTTTGCTACTAAATCCTAGAAAAGTTGAAACAATCTTTGGTTTTGATGTAATTGCAGGTATTCTAACAAGCTTTTAAGCAAGCGCTTCATTCAATTTTAATGATGGTTTTACATAGTAAAAAACAAAGCTCCTTTCGGTAATATAATAGTTGTGATTTAGAGTTGAAGAAATATCAGTAATATTTACTTTGATTTGTTTACAGGAACTTGATGATATATGTGTGGTTCTTATTTCAAACTTGCCTGAGAGAGGATTTTCTGTTGAGGAAGTTTCCAACCTAGCAAAGCCATTTGGAGGGCTGAGGGATGTGCTAATTTTATCATCTCATAAAAAGGTATTCTGATTGTTATTTAGTGGTGTTTTTACTTAGAGAAGCAGTAAATGTGTTTTTTAACACAAATGTGATAACGTAGTGTGGCAAGCATTGATGTGAGGTGCTTTTGATAAATTACAATTTTTAAAAAATGTTGTTTTCTTTATTTTAAAAGGCATACCTTGAAATAAATCAAAAATCTGCAGATTCCATGGTTAAATTTTACACCTGCTTTCCAATGTCACTGGATGGAAATCAGCTCTGCATTAGCATGGTGCCCCAGTATAAGACTATAAAAGATGAAGTAAGTAATAAAATTTATTTAAATTCTGGGGTATGCGATAGTATTTCAATACAGAGCAGACTTTGTATTTCAGCTGACTTTTATACACTCAGTGTTTTATGTATTCTCATGGTTTGTCGTATTGAAGACTGATTCTTTTAAATGTTTTTTTAAGTCCTGGTCTTCTGATACGAGAATAACACAGATGTCAGAAGTGCTGATGCTGTTGATTTTATTAATAAAGCAGAAACCTTAGAAGTTGTTAGGAGTCAGTGACTGCCAGTTAGCTGCTGCTAGTGAAGCTATATTTTACAGTTACAATCTCACAATGCTTTTTTTTTTTTTTAAGGAAGCAATATTTACTGCTATAATTAAAGACTCTGACCCTAAGGTAAGTTGCTAGCAGTCTCAGTTTTCCTCCATATCAAAATATGTTATTTTAAATTGGATTTAGTATTTTTCATACTGAAATATTAGCTAATTGAATTGTTTTCTCAGCTTTCTCTTGAAATAAATGTTTATATATGTTTTCATGGGTGAATGAGCAGGGAATAAAATGAGTAAATGTTCACTTAGTTTAGCTCCATGATGCATGAAGTGCAAGGAATTAAACATTTAATAGGAGTCCTTTGAGACCCTCCCCTTCTGTTACATCTATTTCATGTTGTAACAACAAACTGCTGACCACTATAGCTTGGAGAATATGCAGTGTTTGCCTGTATATAATGCCACCTGTTTTCCCTGGTGTGTTTTGTAGATGGACATTTCAGTTTGACTAACAAAACTACCTCTGTGCTTTGCTTACTGTAGTGTGTCTCCCCTGTTGTCCCTCCTGTTCCTTCATTGCACACAATGTAAGCTGGCAGCTGATGTACAAAGCATGTTCATACAGTGTAGGTAGACAGAGATTAATGAAATCATAGCTTTTACGTCTTCTTTGAAAAACATTTTCAGAATGTTCTTGATAAAAGTGTCAGTCATTGGGTCTGAATGTGTCTCTGGGCTTAAATAGTTGGCACAAGAACTTCAGAAGAGGACTTCCATTAAAACGCATCTTGCGAAGACCCTTGCCAACAATAAATCGCTTTCCAAGAAACTCCAAAAGGCTTGAATTTTCAATGGCAAATGTGTCTGGGAGATACCTGCTTTCTCCTCATTGTTGTTTGGCACTAACAGACACCTCAGAGTGCTTACTACCAATGCTCCTGCTGTTGTATCCTGCTTATGCTTCTGATGTGCTTGTGGTGAAATACTTCTTTTCTGCTCCTACTAAAGTGATGAATAATGGAAGAAAACATACCAGACCTTGGGGGAGGGGAATTTCTTTAAATACTTGAAAGACTTGTTTAATATTTCAGAAGTTTACTAGTACCTTTGGACTTTGTGCTCCAGGGCCCTTCCCTTTGATCCTGCACAAAGTATTTGGTGCCAGGGTTCAGTCTCTGGTTCTGTTGGCACTACCTGGCTGCTGATGGCTTTCTGTTTGCTGCCAGCCCACTCCTTCCTGGTCAGAAGAGACTAACTCGTGCCCTTGATATCCTGTCCCCATGGTGGTGTGATAACTCCAAAACGCAAGAAATTATATTTGACCAGGGAACTTTAGGTTACTACAAACTGATCAAGTAAACCAAACTCCATCTTAAAAACCAGGATTGGAGTCTTTTGGATAGGTTTCTACACCTTGACCAATTTATAATCTGGCTAGATAGTATCTGCTTCTCAAAATACCAAATTTTATTTAAACTTTAGCTGTATTTTGCAGTGTTCCTTTAAAAGAAAACACTCAACCGGATCTTTTTAAGTTTGTTATTCTTTTATATACTTGGAAGTATAGGTGGTTCTTTTGATGTACATAGAAAATGGAAAATCTGCTGTAAATCTGAAAATGTGAATGTTGAATGTGTGTGACTACTCTTTTTTTGGTAAGATCTGAGTGATACAGAAGTTTCCTGTAAGGTTTTTCTAAGCTAGTTCGCTAGTTGCTTATAAAGTGTGTTACAAAGTTAAGGCAAGTTTTTTTATTGCTTCATTTCAGGTAAATACTGAAACTATACATAATCAGTTTGTGCATCTTGGGAACTTGCCAGATGATGGATACAGAGAGCTTGAGGCAGTTTGTGTGGGACTCCGGTTTGGAAAAGTAGATCATTATGTTGTAATGAAGAATAAAAACAAGGTAAGTATTACTTGGTTATTTTCTATGGTGCAAAGTGTACTATGTTGGGGGAAAAAAATAATTAGAAAAATAGATTTATATTTTTTTAATGTCCCAATACCATGAATGCCCTGCTAATGAGAGATCAAAGTTTCTGACTCTTGCCACTCACCCTGAACAAGAAAATAGTTTGTCTTACTTGTTGTGGGGCAGTGGGAAAGGGGGGAAAAAACCAACTAAACAAACTTTCAGCTGTTACCTAGCCTGAATAATATAAGAACACTTTAGTAACCTCTGAGAGTAAAACTTCCCAGATAGCTGGAAAAATTATTAACCTTTGACATTAGAGATATAAGTGGGGAGAAAATGAGTTCCCATTTTTTAGTAGACTTAGGGGGAAAAAATTATTTCGATATGAGAAGTGAAAATGTCAGAATAGCTGAAATTACTTTTCGTTTGGGGATGCTTTAAAATGTACTGGATTGATTTTCAATTTTTAAAATTTTGATATTTTAATTTTTAATGTTGCTGCTTTTGCACTTAACATTGGATTTTTACTTTATGAACTAGATTTAAGTCACTGTGTGTAAGTATATTTTAATGATTAAAATGCAATTATTATGAGCTGGTTTAGGTGTCCAGCTGCTGATAAAGCATGAAACAGGTGAAGATGTTTTTAAGGAAAATATATTTTTCTGTCGCTGGAAGGTTAGACACACGTGGGTAGGGAACTCCAGGCTCCACTGTTTTGTGATGTAGTTCCTTATTTAGTTCTAAAGATAATTCCAAACGGGAGACGCTTCTTTCTTCAGCCTCTCAGAAAGAAGAGTCCACTGTTCTTCACATGCAAGACCATGGGATTTAATAAAAAAATTGCTGCTTATATCTAATTTAAAATGAAGATGAATACTAGATATCCCATACTATTCCATATGTGCAGAAATAAGATGAAGTACCAGTTATTTGAAGTTGTGCTTTTTTTCCTTTTAGGCAATTCTGCAGCTGGATAGTCCCAAGTCAGCCAGATCAATGTACAGTTTCCTGAAGCAATATCCATATATTATGGGTGAGCATACATTGTCCTGTACATTGTCACCCAATGGAGAGTCTGCTGAGGTAAGTTTTGGGTTTTTTCCTTCTTTTTCAATAATACACTGTTTTTATGGAATAGAACCAACATTCTATGAAGAGTAGCTAATGGTGACAATGTCAGTATTTGCTGCACTATTTGCTGTCATTGTGGATGAGAGTGAAAACTATTGCAACAGCTGGGAACTGGATCAGCTGGTCTGTGTTCTGGGAAGTGGCATAGCTGTTGAAAGTATGTGTTGCTGTTTTTCTTTTACATCTTTATTTTACAAACATATATAGAATCTGTTTCGTCTCCACTGATGAAAGTATTTCTTAATGAAAGATGAAGAGAAAAAGGAAGAAGAGAGGAAAGCAACTATTTGGTACTGGTTAAAAAAGGATTTAGTGTAGACCTTTTTTTTTTCTGATCTAGTTTGATTCACCTTTAGCAGTTCATCTGCTTTAATCCTCTTGGTTCCAGACTCAGTTGTTGTGTCAGCATTGGTCTGCGCACCTATAGCTGCTTCCATCTTCTGTCTTAGAAATGGAATTACTTGCAGTGTTGAGCAGCTCCCAGTTTCCTTCTAGTGATTTGCTGAAGGAACAGCAAGCTGCAGCAGGTGAACACCAGAAGGGAGCTTAGTGCATGTTGCATTGGATAGACAAAGAGCTTTAAGCAAGAAATGTGAAGATGAGCAACATGCTAATAGCATGGTTTCTGAACTGGAGAAGTAAATCCAGATACGGTCTCTCTCACAGTCTGGAGTTAAAGTGCTGTTTATTGTGTACTCAAACATGAGGATTTTTCATTTCACTAGTTCAGTGTGCCCCCTCCCTTCCCGTTTTTCAACTCCTTTCTCATGTCCTGAACAAATAAAATAATGTTAATCACTTGTCCAGTGTTCAGCTCTCCATCTCTTGCCACATCTTCCAAACTGGGTTTATTTTAAGGGGACATAGGCTGGCTTTTATTCCTCTGAATTCCGGCTGGATTTTTTTCTTCAAAGTTCATATATAACTGAGACCAACTAACCAGTTCAATGTAAACTATATACTGTTGAGTCTGAGATCAAAAAGTGCATAGAGTTTTTTTGTTGTGTGATGTTTGGGATTTTTTTTGGGGGGGGAGTGGGGTGTGAGATTTTTTTTTAATTGATTATCCATGTAAATTCCATTCTTGGAGCTCTTATTCCCTCTGTTTTCCTGTTAGTTTTCAGTGGCATGACTTTGGGCTAACATTCAAACAAGAAGTGCCTAGAGGGAGAGGGCATCTTAGTTTTTTCCCTTCACTTTTATTCACACAAGAAAAAGTTTTAACTTCTGGTGCCTAATGATAACAAAGGCATCCATCCATTACTTCAGCAGGAGGAAAAAAAAAAGTCATCCAGACGTGTGCTTCTACTTACTGAGCTGACAGAGCTGTCAGTATTATTTGCACTGAGCATCATGATGAATTTCAACGTTTTTTTAAAGAATAAGTTGTGTACGCTATTGTATTGAGAACTTCTGCTTTATTGAAAAGCATCCTTATTTATGAAATCTGTAGGGTAGCTGTACAGTGTTTAGGATTCACATTTTTAAAAACATACTGTGTCAGAGATTTTAGGTGTACATTTTTGGTGGGGGTCTCCTTCAGTAGTTGTCAAGTTCCTTCTGTGGTAGTTTAGGACATACGGTGATACACAACCAGATGTGATTTGTGCACGTGTGTTTTTTGAGCAGATTCATCGTTCCCCTTTCCAAGTAAATCAGCAGTTAGTGTGCACATGCAGAGCCTAGCCCAAAAACTAACTGTAAAATCAATTAGTTTTTTACCTTTCTGTAACTGCGACTCTTTGAAACGCCTGAATAGATTCAGTGATTACCCTGCCTTCCCAGCTCTTCCCACCTTGTTGTTCTGGACCTTCGTCCATGGCTGAAGGGGCATAGTTTGTTCATTAGGGAGTAGTCTGTCTTTTTAAAGTTTCTGGTAACCTGGAGTCAATATAATAACCCTGCAAATGCTTTTTAATTACATATCTGATTCAGAGAACTGGTTTAACTTTCCTTATGAACACCGCATCCCTACCAGCTGAGTGTGATGGGGTGGTACTGTGGGTATGGCAGGGGCACGGTAAAGTGGGCTTGCCAGCATCCCTTGGCACCTCTGATGTGTGGGGACCCGCTCCAGGTGAAGTGCTGGTAGCTAAGATCTGGTGATCACGGACATATAGGGTGCCTGGATTAGGTGTTCCAAGAGTTTTTCCTCTCTTTCCTCTTACCCTTTGCAGGGATAAATCTCCCCATTGCTGACTCTCTTTGTATGGGACAAAATAGCGCTCTTCCAAGCCACTATATTTTGTATTTCAGTTTACATGGTGAACTTTAGCTCATTTTAAAGAACATAAATCATAATTGTATTAGATGATGTCAGATGCATTTCAGAGTTAAATCTTTTATTAGACTAACTTTGTAGCTGAAGAAAATAACCAACTTTTCAGACTTATGAGCTTTTTCTCAAGTCTAAAAAAATTAAGTAATAAGCTCCCTTAGCACTGAAAAATAAGTGAAATACCATTCATTAAGTGCTTATGCTCAGGAATGTTTGTCAAGGAGGCATTGTGGAAACACTGTGTGACTCAAATCTGCTTTTTATAGCTGTTGCCTATATTTTATGTAGCAACAGAATAGTGTGCCTTTGTCACTATAAATGTTTCATCAAAGCAGAGTTCGATGCCAACAAAGAATGGCATTCACACTCTGTTTTCAAAATAATATTTCTTTCCAGCTGCACGCTTTGGGTGATACAGAGTGTTTGTCTGATTTAGAGAGGTTGACCAGCCAGATAGCAGTAACTCATGCCAGTGATATAGTAACAGCAGTAATATAAGTGCTCTCTTAATCACATTATAGTTTTGTTTCTGTAATTTTGCTGATAACATCTGAACTGTATACAGCTGAAATAACAAGAATATGGGGAAAGTCCTGTAGCAGTGAAGGAGGATGTGCGACTGGAATGATAGAGCATGGCTGTGGTTGGTGTCATTCCAGTCTTTGTCAATGTGACTGTCACAGCTTTTGCACAAATGTTAGAATAATTTGTAATTTGGAGATATGCTCTTAAACTTTATTTTTATCTATATTTGAGATGGAGAGCAAAAAGGCTT
This sequence comes from Tringa solitaria, assembly GCA_026413425.1. Taxonomy (NCBI): domain Eukaryota; kingdom Metazoa; phylum Chordata; class Aves; order Charadriiformes; family Scolopacidae; genus Tringa; species Tringa solitaria. Next base: position 40,623,375 of record JAOXJM010000033.1, read on the forward strand.
GGTCATACTGATAAGAGGGAAAACTGAGGTTTTTTCCATCTATTGTTCTGCACTGCATTTTGAGTGTGTTACCTCTTGTCTATCTTCTTGGTTTTGTTGCCAGAATCTGTGTTATATGCCGTGGTACCATAGGAACATTAGGCTTGTAGCTCCATTTGCTGTAAGCTATTTTCTCTAGAAGCCTTTCAATCAGAAGCTAGTCTGAAGGAAAACCCAAATCATTTTTAATTCATTATAACATGTTCAAATTACTTTTGGCACTTATCACTGAAATACATGTTTTTAGAAAGGGAAAACTGAAGGCTTTGGAATTTTGTGCATAAATAAAAGATTAAAGTGAATTCTATGTGCATTGAATTTATCTGATGTTCTATCTAATAGGGATAGTCTTCAAATTAGTTTGTAGAATAACTTCAGAAAAGAGATTGAGCTTTCAACACTGAGATTTTAAGCTTTTTTTGGATTGCTTGGATCCACTCTACTAAATGTGATAGCTGCAGAGTTTGAATGGTTTGTTATCTTTTTCAGAAGCCATTATTTCATTTAATGTACCACAGGTTTATTCTACATAACAGAAAACAGAAAGCCATGGTCATCTACAACCTACAAGAAATGAATGTTGCATTAGAAGGTTTTAATGAATAGAAACTGGCCTTGGGTTTTCTGTAGATAATTGCTTGACTTGGAATACAATTTATCTTCAGAAAATGTGTGCTGCTTTTTTCTCTATAATACTTACCTGTCAGGCTGTAACTGTATTCACCCTGAGCTGTGCAGCTGTTTGCATCCTCACTGGTACAGGAAAGAAGGTGTGGTTGGGGAAAAGATGCATTTAACATCACTCTGCTCCAAATATATCACAGACCAAAAGCTAATTCTGCTCAAAAACATGACAGCTTTGAAGATAAGATGAATGAAACAGTGGTGTGCTGCATGTTCTGTCTAGCAAACTTTTAGTAAAATCTCTTACTTCGTACTTTTGTTTGTCATCTTATGAAAAACATGTTCTGTGGAAAACAGTTTTAGAACAGTTTACGGTCATTTGATCTTTCAGGTGATACATGCCTAAATTTGAGTTCATGATGTTATTAATTAGCTGAGTTATGCAAATTCTGTGCTGATGCTTCTGAAGGTCATAGATACTGAACCTTGATTTTTGCCTTTCAGGCTGAAGTTGCGAAAAAAGAAGTGAAGAAAGAGGAACCAAGCAAAGGAAGGTATGCCTTTCAAGTATTTAAGGTTTTTTTATTTATTTATCTGTACTATTCATGCAGTGCATATCCAAGATAAAGCAGATTGCTGAGCCATCTCTCTAACTAAGCTTGATGAAAAGGCCTGCTGTGAGATCCATCAATTGTTACCTGCTGTTACTTCTCTCAAGCTTTGTGTGTTCTGTGTGTGCAGGATGTGCAGTGTATTGCTGTAGAGCTGTAACGTTTGTGATTTCTTTGAAATCTGGGGCTTTCAAAGAACATGGGCAAATGGGGTAAAATCCTGTTTTCTGTATAGTTCATTGAGTTGTTATTGTTTTACTAATTTGGCCAGGATTTTACCACAGGTCCTGGAAAGTATGTTTGGATGCACATGTTGGTAAGACAATTTTCTATTGTATTTAACCAGGAAGTGATTGCTCTATTTCGTCCTGCAGCGCTTTCCTCTGTCAGAGCACCTGGCTCTATTGTTTCTGTTTCCAAATGCTAAAAATAAACTGAAACTTCCTTGTTTAACTTATTAACATTAACTTCATGCTGTGATACAGGTCCCTGAATTGATTTTTAAAAATGTTTGGGTGCTATATTAACATCAGAACTTAGAAATGGGAAATGGTGGTTTTGATATATTCCATTTAAAATTGTTTTACAGACATTGTAGTGAAGTTTCTAATTGTCAAGTAACTGTTTGTTGGTTTTACAGTCTTGATTATGTTTTATTTTTATAAATGGATAGATCACTATAAGAGTTCTTGTTAACAAATATGACATAAAACACCTTCTGTGACTCAAATCCACATTTCTGCGTAAGTTTTATCATTAAAAAACCAAACAAAAACCTGTGTAATAATGGTCCTAAACTTCAGTTTCAAGTAATGCCATTTTAGTATCATGGACTGTTGCTATATTTTCAAAAGCTATTTCTTCCAAAAATAAAGTTGGGCGCTCCTAATTTCATGAAACTTCTACTCAGGCCCTAGAAAATTTTGGAAACATTTAGTTTCTGTACTGTCTTCGACTTGCATGTAGGCAGACACACAGGTAACCTTCTTGGTTCCAGACTGGTGAGCTTTAGCTAGGGGGTGGTAATTAATCAAAATAAGTGACTCTTACATGAATCCCAGCTACTGCCCAGCATCCTGCTGTGGCTGTTGAACAGATGGGAAAACTATTTTTACCTATAAGTAACACCACACACATTCTCCTTCTCTGAGGTAACTGTCTTCTCCTTGTAAGCTTTTGTGACTTGGCTGATTGGTTTTTTGGGGTTATTTTTGCTACATTTCATAAAGCAGCAGAAAATATCTTTAATATTATTATATATATATATGTATATGAAGTCCTTGTCACGTGTTTCTCGGGTGGGAAGTAGTAGCAACATTTGGGGAGCAGAAAGGACTGCTCTCTTGGTTGTCTGGGATGATGAAGTGATCTTGAAAAAACTTTGAAATGCTTCTGGAGACTCGGTGGTTGGTCCAGTCCAAGTAGGTAGTTCATCTAACCTTGTGGCTGAGGTGCTTGATGTGCTTATGTGAATGCCTCTGCTCTTTTCAAGGATGCATTTTCTTGGGATTTATTTTCCTCAGCTCAAATAGTGGAAACTTTCCTTGGCCAGACTAAGAATCAAGGACTATCCTACTGCTCCTGACTGCTGAAATACTCATGAGACACACTTACCCCAAAACATTTGCAAGTACCAAGTTGAAACTGATTACAGTGCTAAGGAGCTTGTTAGAGATGAGGGTGATGTTGAAATAAGCGAGGTTTCTTTTATTCAGTTACTGTGGGTTGAACTGCTCAGGCTGTGAAGGAGATTCCCAGCGTTTTGTGGGGCACTGTTGCGAGCAGATTTTGAAGCAGAATTCACATCCGTTTTTATCTCTCCTCTCACATTTTGTAGCAGCAGAGGACAGTGCCCTTGGGTCCAGAGGAAACCTTCAAGATTGGTGTTTTTGTTGTGCTTGCATAGCACAGTTGTTAACTGAGTTTGCCTGTTTTCATCTTTCTGTTGACTCCATGTATTGTGTCTTCGTCTCGTTAACCCTTGCATCTGGCTGCTTCAAGACAGGATTTTCGTCAGCACTGAATTCCATTTGATCTAGCCTTCCATTTTCTTGCTGACATCATGCTAGGAGTATTAACAAAATGGCAGACTTCTTGCCTCTTTTTTTTTTTTTATTTTCATGAGGGTTTATACAAACGTGCATATTTGTATTTATTCATATACATAGGTTCTGATAAACCACAGCGCAGGCTGCTCCATTGTGCATAACCACTGATTACTTGTGTGTATTTGCTGCTTTTGTGTTTGTTTTGACACTTAGCAAGTTTGTCAGCATTGGTGTTTCAGCACCTTTCCATCTAGAGATGCACGAGGTGTTGGGATACTCATTTTCTCAAGCTTTGTGGGAAAAGGAGCACAGACATCGCTAGTTTCAGTGTCTCCTAACATCATCTATGGCGTATTCTTTCAGAGAAGAATAATGCACTTACTGTAACTGAAGTTCTCTGAAAAGTGCTATCTTTTGCATTGTCATCTTGGGCTTTATTATCCCGGGAGCTGACAGTGGGATTATACAGTGAAAACAGAGCCTGGCCAAAAGGAGCCTCTCTGCATGTATTGTGTTCCCTGCTATTGTGTGAGGTCAATGCAGTTTAAAAACAAAGCAACCCCTCCCACCCCCCAAACCTCAACAAAAAAAAAAAAAGAAAAGAACATACTTCAAAGTCCTAGCTACTGGAAGAATTTTCTAGGTTGGTGACTGCAGAGTCTGCTGTCTTCACTCATAAAACTATGGTAATTCCTTTATACAGGAAGACTGAAGCTTATTTTTGCTGTATGTACACTTTGACAGTCTGCCTTGCATCAGGGGATCTAAATTTTAGGAGTTAATGTCAGCGCTGAGGTCACAGGGGCACATCTGTAGTGAGTGCTTCCTTGAGAGGTCTGACTACAAGTAATGTAATTCAAGGTGTAAGAGGCTTGCAGTACTGAGGTGGATTAAAATGAAGCGTAAAACTAATCATCTGTTCGCCTCAATATTTTTAACCATTTTAACACTGATAGGCTAGATTTCCAACTGCTAAGCACTAATGCATCAGGAAAGCCCCCACCATTGGCGTCAAGAGGTTACTGGTAACTGTAGAATTCTCAACATAGTTTGATTTCTTCTGTTTTTTTTAAATGCATTTAGCTCTGGCTTGAAAAAATATCCAGAGGGATCAGGAATGGTGCAAACAGCAGCTGCTAATCCTCCGGTAGAGCCCAGTGTGGCAAAGAAAGGACCCATTTCCATCTCTAATGTCAAAGACGAGATGTCAACAGTACAGATAGAGCCCTCTGAGTCCCATCTTGAAAGAGCAGTAAGGGAGTCTGCTCCAAGACTGGCAGAAACATCTGTGGAGAAAGTGGATGTTGGAGTTGAAGCTACTCTGGCGTCTATCAAATCTGCTGATACTGAATCATCAGAAGCGAAGTCAGAAAAGATGCTGCTGCTGCCTTCCAGTGTGGAGAAAGAAGAGGCAGTTAAAGATAACACCAAACCAGAGTTGCTTGAATCTGCTGTTGTATCTGCATCAGAGAAGGAAATCAAAGCTGAAGAGTTGTCTGCTCCTGCCACTGAACCACCAGAAGAATTGTCCAATGTGGGTAAGGCTGAGGATGTGCCATCAGATTGTGCTGTGAAGCCGGCAGCAGAGGAATCAACAGGGGCTGTCCCTGAAGCGGTGCCCCCTGCTTCTGATGCAGCTTCAGTGGAGATGGTGTCATCTTTTGTCACACATACAAACAAGAAGTCAGGTGCTCCTGAAAAAAATCCTGTTTCTGATGCTGTGAAAATTGAGCATGAGATGCCTGTAACTCGGATAACAGAGAAGAAACCCGTACTTAAAACTGGGGCAGCCACAGAGAAGAAACTGGATGTAGCTGGAGCAGACACAGAGATGAAACCAGAAGATTCTGTGCCCAAAGCTGGAAGAGCTGCAGAGGAGAACCCTGAAAAGCTTTTGGTCAAGACTGGGGCAGAGACAGAGAAGAAACTTGAAAAATTTGTGGCCAAGATTGGGGCTGCTGTGGAAAATGCTGCAAATGCTGTCAGTGAGACCGAGGGAAGTTCAATCAAAGCACATCAGAATAAAGGAACAGGACCAGCAAAAACTGGTGAAACCTGCAAAGCAGTTACATTAAGCTCCTCTTTATCTGTCAAGGAATCTTCCTCTGTTGGTAAAACTATTTTAAAGGCAATGGTGTCTCTTCCAGATATATCAAAGTCAAGGGTTCCAGTACGGAGAAATGAGCCTTCCCTGTGCAAAGGAGGGGAGCAGAAAGTTCCCTCAAAACTGGAGAGCCGAGGCCAAACAATGGGAGAGAAGAAAATCGCACCAAAAGAAGAGTGTCATCCACAACTTGATAGCAGCCAATCAAGCCTGGGAGATGGCAGCGGCAAATGTAAAGTGAGCAGAAGTTCTGTTGTTGGTGGAAAGGGAGGCAATGGGAGGAATTCATCTCAGCAAGAGAAGGACTCACGAGTGGAATCTAGGGCTAGTTCAAAACAGTCTCAAGAGGGAGAGAGTAGATCATCCAGCATGAAGAAAGACAACAGCAGCAATAAGGTGAGGAGGGCAGGAAGGCTGGTTCAGTGTGCCTGATCAGTAACTAACTCCGTGCTTCTCTCAGATGTTGAGTATGGGACAATGAGATTATGTTCCCCTTCCCTTTTCCATAAACCACTCAGCTGGTTTGGGCCAACAGACAAGTTGGAATAGCAAGATGGCGGGCAACCAGTTGCTTTTAGATGCAGTGTGTGTGAGTATGTAACTGGTTTGAAAATCCTACTTGGAAAATCCTACTTGGAAAAAATTGCAGGAAGGTATTTTTGAAGTGAGTCTTTATTGAGTGTCATAACTTTCATGTTCTTGGATTAGTTCTGAATGGGAATTAAGCTTTCTGTCCTCTTGTGAGCTGATATTTGCTTTGTCAAGTGCTGCACAGACACTGGTTACTGAAAAGAGGCTGCTAAGCAAGGTGTTACCTGTGACTTGTTGCTAGGGACTATATGCCTGGACTCTACCGCTGACCGAAGGTTTAATTTTGTATTTGCCAAACATGTGATCAGAAGCAGCAATCTGGACAACTTAAAAAAAAAAGTTAATTAAGGGAAAAAATAGCTGAATTTTTCTATTATTTTTGCTTTTGTGGACAGGTTAATTGACTTAACTGGTTTCATGTGAACTTTTGTCTAATTTTACAGGCTTCTGTTGGTGGCAATACTAAAGCTTCAAAAAGTGACACTAGCAGCAGTGCAAAGCAAAAGGAGGTAAGGATGTAACCACAACTGAATTTAAAGTACAGATTATCTTGAAACGTGTGTACTAAGAATCTTTAGCATCCTTTTCTAGGGAATTTTTTGTATTACTGGTTCTTACAGACTATGAGCATAAAGCTCTAAAGTCAAGACATTTTCACGAGAAACTTAATTCAAGAAGTGAGTGTTAAAAAGAGGTACTTTTTGGTCTCAGATGTTATTTGTTTGAGAGAGGGTTAATCGGATCCCCAATTGCCTTCATGAGATCTTTATTTGTCATTACACTTGTGAGAAGAGAAAGAAAGGCTGAAGTCTTTTAGCTCTTCAAAAATTATGTGGTATAACAGGACATATTCAGAAGATCTCTATCCATGGTACCACTTCCATGCAAACGTATTTCAGGTGCATTGTTCTGTAAAGCAAGGATTACTGTACAGTTTTGGTGCAGTGTTGGTTTGAAGAGGAGTTTGAGAGTGTATAGGATGAACTGCTCCATCTGCATGTTTACAGGAAGGTGAAAAGAGATACCCCTCTCCCACTTAGATAGCTTGGGCTTTAGGAAAGAAAAGCAGAAAGAAGGTAATAAAAATCCATATTGATGAGTTTGTAGAAGTAGCATTACAGGATCAAATCAAAGATGTGCAAGGTAAGTAGTGGGTCCCTATGGAAAAGGTTTTTCTGACATAAAGGTGGAGACCTGAATCCTTTTATTAATCTTAATCTGTATGAACTTCTTGCATCATCAGCACAGTGTGTTTGTGTTAATCCCCAAGATTAAATTCTGCACCCTTTGAAAAAAGGTTTTGTAATGTCAGTTATTTCTTACTGCTTTGTTCTTCACTGTTGCTGCTGCTAAGAACCAAGGTCTGTGTTCTCCTTTTCATGAAAGAAAGAATACAGTAACATTTGACTTCAGTTGAAATATAACCAGATAATTTCTTTCTTTTTCTTCACTATGCCCACCTTGTGTGAAATATTCCTCAAGTTTCTGCATCAGAATGTGGCTGAAAGCACACATCATTCCTACTATCTGTTAGCTTTTAAAAAAGAAAGGGGAGAAAAGGCATGTAGCCTTTTTTTTCTGCTGGAGGACTGTTTTTAGTATTTCTTAGCTGCAGTCTTACTCCCTAACAAAGGACATTTCATCTTCCTTTGTCCTTAAACTTCTGCTTTGACAAGGTTTTTTTTACTCTTCCTGTGTTAGACACCAACAAGTATTTGATGGTAGGATGGAATATTTTGCCAAAAAAATTAAAATTTTAGAATCACTCATTGAAAAAATTGGATCAATAATTTGGGGTGCAATGGATATTTGGATGCATTTTAATGTTTAAAATTAATATCTTAATTTACTTAGTACTCATCCACCTTATCTCATCATTCTGATTATAAAAGCATAGCTGTTTTACAGTGAACAAAGTATAATGCTCTGTTCCAAAAAAGGTGACTGCTATCTATTCAAATAACCTAAAAATAATTTGGCTTAATTAACTCTTTTATTAAATTCAACATTTATCCATACATCCTCCTTCAGATGTTCTTAGCTACGTATGACATTAAATTGCTGCTAATTCTTTCCAGTGGTCGTACAATAAGTTGCGTGAGCCCTGATGGAAGCTGGCATAGTCAAACTGCAGGGTAGGAGGAGTTTTAGATGCAAGACATGCTCCAGTAAGAGCATGCCACCAACTGAGGAGGAACAGAAAGGGTTGGACTCTGTGATCTGAAACATAAAATCGCAGTAAGGCATTTGCCAGAAAGCTGGAGCTTGCCCCCTGGCCCCTAATGAAACATGGCTGGCACAGGAAGAGCAGCGAGTCTGCCAGAGAGTCTGTAGGTCTGAACAGAAAGGAGAAAATTGTCATCTTGTACATGCTGGTTGTAGAGAAACAAAGGGAGGTTCCAGTGCTGGGAGACCTTTCCTGGGCTGGAGTGTAGGGCCATCAGAGAACCTCTCTGGAACAGAGATGTTTGTCAGAAGATTGAAACCAAAGAGGCAAGATAAAACAGTGACTAGTCACCGGGAAACAGAATGACTTTGCTGGATTCAAACACCTGTTGTAGTCCCCTGTTTTGTAGCAGCAGCCAACAACATGTGCTTCAGGAAGAGAATGAGGTATGACACAAGATAATAATACTTTTGAAGAATACTCTGGAGCTATTCAGATTTTCAGTAGTCTTCGAGCAGTAGGGGAAAAAAGGAAAGTTTATGTCCTTTGGAAAAAGGGACAGGCTACTCAGGAAGATTACAAAGAAGTAGCAAAGTTATGCAGGGAAAAGATTAGAAAGGCCAAAGATCAGCTAGAACTAAACCTGGCCCTGGATGTTAAAA
>JAOXJM010000033.1:40632320-40642839 GCA_026413425.1 Tringa solitaria
CTCGATGATCTCAGAGGTCCCTTCCAACCACCACAATTCTGTGATTCTGTGATTGCTGCAACTGAGTACAAAAATATACATTAGTATTCAGGGCATCAGTCCAGTTCTTACAATAGACATAAATTTTGTCTGCTCATCAGCTGTGGTTTTGATGCTTTATATTTCTGAATTAAATCTGTTCACTTAACACACATGCTGATAATGAAAACTCTTCCACATGAGACTGAAGACCTGAAATTTTTTTTTCTACCCTTGAGTCAAATTGCATTGGTTTTTTCCCTTCAGCCAGCTTCAGTGTGAGAATATTTTTCATTAGGCACCCTGTGGATGGACGTGTTTGCATCACTGGGTGAACGTTAAATTTTGTTATATTCACATTTTTACACTTCCTAGGAAGAAGAGCTGTTTCCATTTAACCTGGATGAATTTGTTACTGTGGATGAGGTCGTAGAGGAAATTGAGTCTCCTGTTAAAACATGTCGAAATCCACTGAGAGGAAAGAGAAAAGATGGTGCTAAAAACAACTCCTCCTCTGAGCCTAGTTCCAAGAGAAGGAAAGGGAAGAGCTCCATGGCATGCATTGCTGAAAGTGAACTGTCTTTTGTCACTTTGGATGAGATTGGTGAGGAAGAGGATGTGACTGCACAGCTAATGGGAGTTGCTAATTTAGAAGCGCTCAGTGACCCACAGGGCCTGGTTGTAGTGGATGAAGTGATTGAGGAGGAAGAACTTATGTCAGAAACAGTAAAGGATCCACAGTCACTTGTTACTTTGGATGAGATATCTGAGCAGGAGGACCTTAGTTCTCATAAAGACATCCCTAGGTCAGTTTTTGAGGAGCAGGATTTGAAAGCTGAACCCTTGGTAACTGTAGATGAAATCGGCGAAGTAGAAGAGCTGCCTCTAAATGAGCCTACAGACCTGAATATTGAGGATGTCCTGAAACAGAAGGAGGATGATAAAGTGGCTTCTGAGGATACTGGAGATGGTGCTTCCTCTCAGGTGCCTGATGATCCCAGTGCTTTAGTGACAGTAGATGAAATACAAGAGGACAACGAAGATAACCCTCTAGTGACTTTGGATGAAGTTAATGAAGATGAAGATGATTATCTGGCTGATTTCAATCGTCTAAAAGAAGAACTAAACTTTGTTACAGTAGATGAAGTTGGAGAGGAGGATGAGGAAGAAGAAAATGCTTTCACAGGGAAAAATCCAAATAGGGATGAGGACGATGAAGATATCGTTGCTGTTGCAGGACCAGAAGAAGAAGAAATTGCTGCCATTGCAGGACCAGAGGAGGAGGATGATATTGTTGCTGTTGCAGGACCAGAAGAAATGGAAATTCTAGGAGATACAAGTCCAGAAGAAGAAATTACTGCAATCTCAAAGTCAAAAGGTGAGGAACATCTCATAACTTCCAGAGGGGAAATAGGAAATAAGATGCTTGTAATTAGTGCCATGCACAAAGAGATTCTTGCAGCAAACTGGAAACTGAAAAACTCTTAAGTATTTGACAAAGCTAATGAAAGAGGTGCTGGGAAAAAAAACAGAGACTTGAGAGTGCACAGCGGCCTGAAGGTACTTTATTAATGCGCTTTACAATCCATCTTTCTCTTGATGTAAAATTAAGTGGCATGTTGATATAAAGTATTCATTTGGTGTTAATGATGGATAAAACTGGGGAAAATAGTTTCTTTTCTTGCCTTTAATGCAAGGCTTGGTAAACTGCTTGACACTGTATAGATTGTTTATAGTCTTTAATTATGGGGGCAAACTTTATCAAAACAGGTGAGTCAAATGAAAGAGACACACAGTTGCAAAAATATAACAGCTTCCAAGCTGGATCTAGAGGAAAAAATGTAGAACAACATTTGTAGCACGGAATTAGCAAAGGGTTAAGAAAATCTAAGACAGAGCCAAGTAGGGAGAGCTATATATAACCAACACACAGAGTTTTGGCCAAAGTGTGGGTGAAGGCTCTATGCAATGCAGTCCACTAGTCTCGAGTTTTCTTTCTGTCTCTGCTGATGTAGCTGAACACTGACACAGCACCTTTTGTTCTTATGTTTTGGAAAAAGCTTTTCTCCTGTCTCCCTCTCATTGCGTAGCAGAGGCAACCTGAGTAGTGCAGATAAGAAGGAGCAGCAGCAATCTTGCATAAAACGGTATTTTGAACTTCAGTTTCTAGAAACAGTAGGAATGGGATTATTTGACTCTGTACACACCCAAAAATACTCAAATGTTACAGATTTTTTTAATCTTGTTAATGTTATAGAACATAATCTTCTCCATGATTAGCAAAAGCGTTTACTGAAAATGCAAAATATTTTCTGTGTTATATTAGCAAGTTAGCTGTAAAAAGACCTCTTAAAATATCCAAGCCCTTGAGTTGATTTCTGATCTAGCTAGTAGTGACAAATTACAATAAATGTATTTGATACAGAGTAAAGAAGTGATTTTAGTTCCCCTGTGAATAGTAAAAACCTCATGCAAAGAGGCAGGCTTAGGAAAGCACTAGTTCTTTCTGAGTTTGAGAAGTGGAACAAGAAAACTGGGAGGGAGAGGTTAAATCAAGTAGAACCATATTGGTCGAGTCTTAAAATCTTATTCCAGCAGCAAAATAGGAAACAGTTTGATTGCCTCAGGCCAGCAGTTCAAAGGATGACAGTCAGACTGCGGCTGGTAAAGAGCCACATGGCAAATCTGAAACTGTGTGGTGTTGATGTGGTAAGATACTCACAATCTGCTGAAACATCTACGGGATGCAAGAGTGATGCTGTCTGTTGTGTTACTTCAACAGCTTCCTGTGGTTTATTATTAAGGGAAAGGGTTTACTTTAGGACATACTGCTATCTAGATTATTTGAACATAGAATTAGAAAGAAAACAGGTATTTTTGATGTGCAGCTCTTTACCTGACAGTTGGACTACTTTGATAGTCTAAGAAGCAACCACCTTGTTTATCTCATTAATAGAGGAGACTCTGTCAAACTCCTTGTCTCCAGAAAATGTTAATTTTGATCTTTCATTTGAGCTGATTAATCCAATAACACATTCGTTAGGCTCTGATTGGTTCTGTAATGAAGCTAAAATGCTGCTGTTGGACCTCAAGCTACATTAATTCAAGGAAGCTTGGTAGCTTGTATTATAAAGAAGTTGAGAGTGTCATGATCATAATCACAAAGTTGATTTGAAGCTGCTGCTGAGAGCTGTAGAGAAAGGCAGCTGAGAGCGGCAGTGGTACTTCTGTGAAAGAGTGCTGTGTGGTCCAGAGCACTTTTGTGGCTGTGTTTGGAAGTCTTGCCCTAAGGGATTGATGTCAGGAGCTCCTCAAAATGGCTCTCTGGAAAGACCAAACCAAATAGTGCAGAAAAACAGCAAGGTCCATACAGTTTGTTTCAAGGTGTTTGTTTCAAGCAATAACGGGCCATTAAAGCTAGATATAGAATACCTCTGAACTAGTGGATACCTTTGTTTAATGTGCGTTTATGGCTTCCAGTAGATCAGTTGGGATCAGAAGATAAAGAACCAGAGTCTAAGCAGAAGAAGATGGCTTCTTCAGATGTATCAAAGACGCAGAGTACTCCAAAAGGTAAAACAAACAAACAAAAAAACCCTATTCCATATGCTTTATACTTGTTTTGCTGGAAGACAGCTTTCTCGCTCATCTGAAAATGCCTCCTTTGCCTCATTACCACATTTAACTTTGAAGTCATGGCCCATAACTTGTGTTTTTATCTCGGCTCCTACAAATGCATGTTTAACAAGTTTCGCTGTTGGCTTAATAGCAACAGCAAAATTGGAAGTTCTTTTTTCCTAAAATTTACAAATATAGGTTAATTTATTTCTAATTAGCATAGTGCAGTGTAATATCTGCTTACTGTTCTAATCCTGTTAGGAAATTTATTACCAACTTTCAATGTGTAGGAATGAGGGAACTGCTTACATGGTTTTAAAAATACACACACACACGTGTGTATGTGCATATATATATTTATTCTCAAAGATCCTCATTTAAAATACTTTTCTGTAAAACTACTGATAGCACTTGAACTTTAAAAGAAGTTGCTAGGAGAATACAGATTCTTGCCTGATGGCTTGTATAATATTCTCTGTGACAGAAAGGGCTTGCATAACACACTGCAAGACAGAGGGTAAACTTGGCAAATGAGTTGTATATAAAATACTTTTAAGGCCAAAAGATGCTGAGGTAGTTGTAGTGAGCTCCAGATCCAGAAGGTCAGTTGCCCTATTTGCAGAAAAGTATGTGTCCTCCTCTGTTTATTGAAATAGGGGAGGTGACCAACTCGGATTACAGTTCTGATTTTTTAAGTGCTGAAAAAATTTAACTTCCAGTAATAACAAATTGTACAGATTTGGCTAAGGATATCTGTTTTTTTTCTTTCCTTAAAGCTGTGGGTTTTTTAATGGGATGTTTTAAAGCTGTGTTTTGTTAATGTTAACGTTGTGTTCTGTCTCTTCAGATCTGGATTACCTAGTTCCAAAGGCTGGCTTTTTCTGTCAGATCTGCTCACTGTTCTATGCAGATGAAATGTCTGTGAAAAATCACTGCAAGACACTGCTTCATCAACAGAACATGGAGGTAATGCTGAAGCTTCTCCAAACACATGGGTGAAAAGAATATAATTCTAAAAACATTTGCTTTAGTGAGTGCTAATAATTTGGTAGTGGCATAGGGAGCTCATATTAATACGTCAAGGCATTTTAGTTTTAAACTCAGACACAGATATTGTTAAATCACTCATGTTCATCACCTACATAAAGCCTTCCTTACCTAGGAAGGCGTGGGGATAACTGTTGTCTTCATTATTAAGAAATGATTTTTAAAAACTATGCAGTGCTGTGTCCGAAAGCATGGTTTTGTTAACAAGATTTCCTGGCTTGCTGAAACTGCAGACTGGCTAAAATATCTTGCAGATATAAAATGACCAAAAGGTCAGTTTGGCAGCTAGAAAACTTAATTTTGGGGTCAAAACTCCCCCCCACTCCTCAGCAGTGCATCTCAACAGTGCCCCTAGCTGGCAGGGACACAGAGGGTACCCAGCTGGGGGAAGAGGCAGCCCCTTCCTCTGCTGATGTGAGAGGCAGAAAACTTGGAAGATATTTATCGATGTTAGCTGTTGTAAGGTGGGCGTAATGAACACACAGCCCATGGTGAATATTGAATAACCATTTTGTATTTCATGACCAGACACAGGTGCCTGTTGTCATGAGAAATCCCAATACCTAACATTTTGCCAGATTCCACTCAGGAGCATCACCACTTGGTGACTGTTAACGTGTGAGTTTGTGAACAAAACTTCTGAGTGTTTTTTGGTAGAGGTCACACAATACCAGTATCAGCAGTAGACTGACTTTTTGGCCAATACGTTTATGAAGTCTGAACTGTTTTTAGAGCATGATCTTGTTGTGGACTGAGGAATAACATAACAGTATCTTTTCACTGGCTACCCTTATTTCTACAGAAGTTCATGGCCAAGCAGAAGGATGCACATAACGATGGGGAAGAGCAGAGTTCAAGGTGATCAAAGGAAAGAAGATTTCTTTCAGTGAATTAAACTTAGGGTCCAGTCAATTTTGTGTATTTTGTTATGATTTAATTTGTAATTTTATTTCAGAAACAAGCATTCATGTTGTATAAATTTGAGCTCAGTATAGACAGACTAAAAAAAAAAAAAAACACAAAGTTGTATGGTGGCTTTGATTTGTATATCAAATCATCTGACTTGGAAAAGACTTTCTTTTACAAGTGTTGACATGAAATAAATGTTCTTACTGTATAGTTAACACTAGGGGATTGTGTTTGGTGTGATTTATTGTGTCTTGTTAACTCTGCATCACAATAGAGACTAGGAGGGAATTAATTCCAGGATCTGTCTGGTGCCGCTTTACAGAGCTCTCAGCAGGTGAAGTGTCACATGCTACACATGTTCCATACTGCCCCAAAGCAGTGACCCTCAAGATTTCAGTGATCTTGTGAATTGATGCGCTCTCTCTAGCCTTCTTTTTCGTGTGGCCTCTGAAGTCTTATGATAGTCTGAGGATGATATAATCGAGGCCATCAGGGGGAGCAAAGCCTGTTCCAGCACTGCGTTAGCATTCCTGTCAGTGCTGCAGTCAGGGAGGTCACTGTCCCTTGCTGTTTCTCCTTGGTGACTGAGTTTGCTTGTTTATTTTGGGTTGCTTTTCCTTAGTTTGTTCCAGCCTGTAGGTCAAAGCCTGTGGAGCACTCAGCAGAATGGCTGAACTTTGTAATCTGCTCTTGAATGTTGCTCGCTGCTAAGTGCGGGTCTCTGGCTGGCATGCTCATAATGGTGGATTGCAATCTGGATCGTAACTGATTTTGCTTTGAGCTTTTATTTTTCAGCTGTCCACCTTACATTTATTTTAAATACTGTTTTTTAAAATCCACCGTTGTCTCTGCAGTCCTTCAAACTTGGGTAGTTGACTCCACCTGAATTATGTTCCTGGAGGAGGAGTAAAGAGGTGTTCCTGTGTGTCCAAGGAAAATGAGAGACACTGGTTCTGACTGGTGGGGATATTACAAGTCCTACCTGTGCGTAAGCTGGTCCAACAATGCGTTTGTCTTCAGACCCTGATCAGTAAAGCACCAAAAGAAACTGAACTTACGGTTTAGCAAAGGAAGCATCTGCCTGTAGCTGTTGTGAAACATGTTTCTTGATGGGAGATGATCCCTTGAAGTCTCTCAAACTGCTAGGACCTTGCTTCTTGAAGAGCAAGCATATGCAGAAAGAGTTACTTGTATTTCATGTATTGAAGTTGTTGAATGATACTGAGCTGGTAAATGTCTTTAAATACCTGTCCACCACCCGAAGTCCATGACGTGTATATGCAGAGAAGACAAAGCCTGCTCAGGAGACTCCAAAAAGATGATTTTGCTCTGGGCTGTTCATGTAGGTGACACAGCAGTCCTGCTGTCTGACAAGCAGGGTACAGAACTTCCTAAATTATTGCTGTTTGGGCTTGTTTGTTTGTTTTGCCTGGGTCTCTCAGTAAAGAACGCTGCTGAGGGTGAATTTGCTGCCCGTGTGTGCTGGTGAGTCATTGCACTGGTCTGTCCTACCCCCTGTGAACAGATCAGTGTCTCAAAAATGCGCAGGAGGGATTTAGACCAGCAAATACTTGGCAAGTCAGGGAGCGTGATCCAGGGCAAGAATGTGTGTGAGTGCGCATCCGCCTCCATCTCCTCGCTTTGCTGACTGCTAGCAGGAGCCATCCCCTTCTCCAAAGCAGTGAGCAGTAGAGTTGAGATTGGTGTGATTTAACTGCTTAGTGAGTCTCAGTTAGTTATCCAGTTACTGTTGGGTTGGTGGCAACTCACATAGAAGAGAATTTAAAAATCCTGCCTGAAATAATGGGGGGTACGCACTGGAATTCAGTGCGAAGGGCCTGCAGGGAGGTGCAGAAGGTGCCTGTGGAGCTGTGCAGCCAAGCTGCCCTACAGCTGGAAGAGTCCGGAGGCTTTCAGGGACTCCCCAGCTGACCTCAGGAGCTTTGCAGCTTTTTTTTTTTTCCTAGTCTCACCAGAGCATGGGACGTGGCTTTCAATCCTTGTTAGTCCTGTCTCCTTTACAATGCAGCTTTATGTGTTTGTGTTTCTGAGTTTTTCCAAGTCCCTCTGCGGGGTCAGGAAGGCGATTTCTTGCCCTGGTTTCTCTTTGTTGCTTTATCTGTGCAGAGGACGAGAAAACAATGTTGTTCTTCATTCCCGCTTCTGCTGTGTGAGCTTCAGTTCAAATTTGCCCTTGCTGAGTGTACGGAGGGCTGAGGAAGAGATGAGCACCCCATGCCTTGGGGTCTGTTTGGGTCCTCTGCTACGCCTGCTGGTGGATCAGGCTGCAATGCCCCATCCTCTCCGCTCCTGAGTGGGACCGGACTTGTGGGGTCAAGGGTGGTATAAGCAGCCTAAGCTCATCCTCCCGCTGCTCCCCTCTTTTTGCTCTGCCTCTCCTTCTGGCTCACATACCCCCCGGAATGTGCTGGGGAATAACCACCCTTCCTCACCAAGCTCTGACATAATTTTTACCAGATTTCTCTTTCCTTTAAAAGAAACAGCTTTTCCTAGAGACGCTGAGAAATGACCTGAGTTGTGAACAGTTCAGCAGTTTTAAAGGCTCCCCCAAGGGCAGGCTGAGAGAGCTGGGGTTGTTCAGCCTGGAGA
Organism: Tringa solitaria; assembly: GCA_026413425.1. NCBI lineage: Eukaryota > Metazoa > Chordata > Aves > Charadriiformes > Scolopacidae > Tringa > Tringa solitaria. The sequence continues at coordinate 40,640,523 of JAOXJM010000033.1, forward strand.
AGAGAAGGCTTTTTTTATACTTCAAGGGGGCTTCTAAGAGAGATGGGGACAAACTCTTTAGCAGGGCCTTTTGCAATAGGACAAGGGGTAATTGGTTTAAGCTGAAAGAGCGTAGATTTAGACTAGGTAGAAGGAAGAAATGTTTTACCATCAGGGTGGTGAGACACTGGCACAGGTTGCCCAGAGAGAGGTGGTAGGTGCCCCATCCCTGGGAGCATTCAGTGTCAGGTTGGATGGGGCTCTGAGCAAACTGATGTAGTTGATGTCCCTGCTAATTGCAGGGGATTGGACTAGTTGACATTTAAAGGTCCCTTCCAATCAAAGGCATTCTATGATTGTGTGGAAACAATTTGGCTTTTAATGGGGTTGCTCTTGGGTCTGCCCTGAGCGGCCTCCCCAGGTACAGCCCATCAGCAGGAGTTTGTGGTGGCTGTGTGTGACCAAGGTGGTGCCAGGGTGAGGATGGCAGCTCAGGGACTTCATCTTGTCTGAAGCCCTGATGGTTGCCTGCCTGCTCCCAAACCCAGTGACGTGGCACTGCCAGAGGCTTCCTATGGCTGAGAAGATGGGATTCAATGTCATCTCCCTGTCCTGAGTGTGGCCCTGGAGGATGTTGACATCCACAGACAGGGACTTGGTCAGTAAATCCTATTTCTGCTCCACATCTCCTCTGCTGATGACTCCCTGAAGCCCAGCTTGTGCCTGGCCCTTCCCTTGAAGATGCCAGAACATCATGGATCAAACCAGGTAAGTGCTGCAGCAGCCCCAGGAAAAGAAGAAGGAGCTGTGGGTGCCGCTTAACCAGTGAATTTCAGGAAAACAATGTCCTGTCCTTCCAGTGTGGTGTGGAAAAAATGAAATCTAGGAAAAACAAGGTAAGAAAAAATCCAAACCCCATTAGAGAATGAGCTGTAACTGGTTTTCTCAACGTTCCTTCTCAATATGTATGGTGCTGCACTTGGGTTCACCCTGCGATTAATGGTGTGGCAAATTGAGTTTATTTTAGAGCTGCTGGTAATTAAATTAGTCACATGCTGTGTGCCCTGTCCCCTTGGCACATCCACAGGGACGCTGCCGCCGGCGTCTGGCTGCAGATGGGGTGGTTTCAGTAAAATCCATGGAGCTTTTGCAACAGCTTTTCCTCTGCCCTTGTAGGATTTTTTTCCTTCCCAGTGTGTGGCTGAGCCGTGGGAGGGGGAATAGGGGTGCTGGGGGACCCTGTCCCCTCTGTCTTGATCTCGCCCATAATTAGGTTTCACCCAAATGCTTCTGGAGAGCTTCCACTTTGATGGCCGATCTCTGCGCTGGTCACTGTGGCTGACAGTTTTCAGTGTGGTGGGTCCGTGCCCGGCAGGAGGAGTTGGGAAATGGGTTTAGATGAAGCCAAAGAGGGTAAATGGGGGGGAGCAGGGCAGCCCCGAGCAGCCTGGGGGGCACAGGGAGAAGAGAGGGGTCCTGGCCTGGCTGGGAGGGAGGGAGGGACCTCGCTGAGCCGCTTGCTGGGAAACCCAGGGGCAAAAATAACCTCCCTGAAATAGCCGGGTGCCGTGGCTGTCCCCACCTGTCACCGTGCCCTTGGTCACGGCTCTGCCAAAATGAGAGACCTCCTCCCATCCCCCAGCTGGGGAAACAGAGGCAGGGAAGGAGGCTGCTCCCTCCCTCAGGGCCCAGGGGAGACCAGAGCGTTGGGGTGGTCCCCACATACCCACCCGTGGAGCTCAGCATGGGGATGACCAGAGGGACCCTAATGGTGGGGGTTTGCCTGCACTCGGCTCTGGTGGGGGACCCTGCCTTGTGCCGTGGGGAGGGGTGCCATAGGCTTCACCCTGTGTGTGGCTCAGCTCCCCGAGAGCCCTCTTCTCCCATCCTGGAGGTGATGTTGTCCCCCCAAGCCTGGCCCTGGTGTCACGGTGAGGGGCTGGGGCTGCACCCAGGGGCTCTCTGGCACCTTCCCACTGCTGCAGTGCTGACCCCGGTGTAGGCTAAATTCATACTTGGGGTCGCGGGGGGCGGTTCTTGCTCCTGCAGCAGACCCCACCCATGGGAAGCGAGCATGGCACGGTCCACTGTGCCCCCGGGGGGGCAGAGCCCCCTTATGTGCCCCCTTTGGGGTGACTGGACCCCAGCACCCCTCTCCTGCGGAGTCCCCATGGGGGGGACTCACCTGCCTTTGCTGCGGGGTGTGTGTGGGGACACACACACACAGAGAGGGGTGACTCCCACCCCCTGTGCCGCCTGCGGGGCTGCATCCAGCGGCGGCCGCAGTCGTTCTCCTTTAAGGGAGGCGGGTACCGTGTGTGTGTGGGGGGAGGGTGGG
>JAOXJM010000033.1:40644787-40674453 GCA_026413425.1 Tringa solitaria
GGGTTGGACTTGATGATCTCCAGAGGTCCCTTCCAACCCCATATGATTCTATGACTGCGGTGCTGTGGGGTGCTTGGAGCCCCTGCTTGGCAGCGGGACCTCCCTGTGGCCTCCATGCAGATGTCTTCAGTGCTGTGGCATCCCCGGGTCTGGGAGCTCCCCAGCTTGCACCATCCTGTGAGTGCTGATGCTCTGCAGCCCTGTGGTGTGTCACCCCTGGGGTCCTGGTACCCCTGTGTCACCAAGGTGGCATACCAATGTCCTCCTGCTCTGGCATGGCTGGTGGTATTTCATCCCTGGGGTCTGCTGTTTGGGCATCTCTGCAGCTCACAGCACCCCTGTGTCCACGCACTTGGTTACCCCGAACTTGCAGTGTCCCCAGGTCCCTGTGCTTTTGCAACCTTGGGGCTTGCAGAGTTCCTGAATCCCGGGGATTTGCCATGCCCAGGGTTTGCAGCATCCCTGGGACTCTGTACTGGGGCACCCCCAACTTGCAGCAGCCCCATGTTCAGGCACCTCCGCAGGGATTGCAACACCCCAAGCTCGCAGCATCCCCCGTTCTGGTGCTTTACCATCCCCAGGGCACACCTGGATCCCAGTGATTTATTTACCATCCCCAGGGCTTGCACAATCCCTGGGTCACGGTGCTGGGGCATCCTCAGTGCTTGCGGCATCCCTGGATTCTGGGATTTTATTTACCACCCTTGGGGCTTGCAGCATCCCTGCATCCCAGTACTCAATCATCCCTGCACCTCACAGCACCTCGGATCTCCGTGATTTATTTACCATCTCCAGGGCTTGCAACATCCCTGGCATCTGATGATCTCGGGTCTTACAGCATCCCCACATCCCATTGCTCGGGCATCCTCAGGGCCTGCAGCGTTCCCGGATCCCGGTGATTTATCTACCATCCCCTGGGCTTGCTGCATCCCCTGATCCCGGTGCTCAGGCATCACTGGAGCTCGCAGCGTTCTCCGGTCCTGGTGATTTATTTACCGTCCTCAGAGCTCGCAGCATCCCCGGATGCCGGTGATTCAATTTACCGTCTCCGGGGCTCGCAGCATCCCCGGTTCCCGGCTCTCTGGCACTCCCGTGGCTCCCAGCATCCCGGGGCTTGCAACCTCCGGAGCGGCCGCGCCGAGGCGCTCCGTGTCGCCGCCCGGGCACCTCCTCCGCCCTCCCGGGAGGGCCGGGACGGGGGAGGCGGCGATGGGGGGCCGGATCCTGCCCCGGGCCGAGCCCGGCTTGGCCTTTCCGTGCCCTGCTCCATCGCCCAGCCATGCTGCGTTGCTTGCTCCAACGAGCCAGCCACCTCCCCAACTTGGAGAAGGGGGACAAGCAAAGCGACCCGGTGGCCAGCCTGACTTTCCGAGGTGAGGGGACCCCGTATGCGGGCTGGGGTGGGCAGGATTATTGCTTTGCCAGACTCTCGTCTGCTTTTGCAGCCCGGTCCAGCAAAGCCCAGCACGGCCGGGACATACATCCTGTCCAGGAGCCCCGCAGGAGCTGGGCTTTGCTAAGCTCCATCCTTATCCTAAATCCTTGCAGAATTCCCTTTCTGCATCCCTCTCCCAAATGTTCCATAGCCCCCTCCATCCCTGTTCTTTGATATGTCCCTGTGCTCACACACCTGACGCCGGTGTCTCCAAGGGTCCCTGGGGTGGGCTGTGAATTTTATCGATCTTCCTCTGTGATTTTGGGGGGCGCAGGGTCACGTGGGACAGTGAGAAATCCTGTTACCTCAGGGATTTTTTCCCAGAGGGGGACTTGGGGATGACTGTTTAGTGCTGCCACCCGCTTGTGCAGTGTCACAGCGTCTAAAAGTGATGGGGCGACAGGGGTGAGCCACAGCAAAAAAAGCAGGACCCAGCTTTGCTGCGGGTTGCTGCACCCTTGGGTGCTCTCAATCGTTCTTGTGCTCAGCTCTCGTTAAGGTCTTGTAATTACTAATATGAGATTTGATAAGAATAACCCCTTATCTAGGGGTTATCCCACTGCTGTGGGTATCGGAGGATGGAGGTCCCGGGAAGGGAGTGGTGCCTTTGCACCTCGAAAGCGCTTGCTTGGAGGATGTCGCTTTTTTTTTGGCAGCCGTTTCCTAGTGGTGGAAAATGTCCATTTTTAGAAAAAAAAAATAAGGAAAGGAAAGGGATGAGTGGCTTCTGACCCAGCCTTTCCTGTGCTGCTTGGGGCGGGTGGGGGGAATGGCGCTGCTGCCAGCCCCTGCCCAGCTGGTTCTGCTCCATGCCGGCTCCGGGACCCCTTGTGGGTGCTGGGTGCTTGACCAGGGTGAGCTCCATCCATCTGCTGTTGAGGTGGGAAGTGGCTTTTGTTAGTGAAATCACCATCCTGAGAGTGCAGGGGGAATTCCAGGGCTCAGCGTCCCATGAAGATGAGGCATAAGCAGGAGAAGTGCCTTAAATCCAGGGGGTGTGACAGATGGGCTCCAGTGCCCCGCTCCCGGCCCCAGCCTGGCTCTGGTGGCCGGTTCAGCTCTGGGCTGAGAGATTACTTAGTAGAGACTCTGCAATCTGAAGCAGGAAAAGATTAATTTAGCAACGCTAAAACAACAAAAAGGAGAATATTTTGAGTGTGTGGCTTGGGCTCCCCACCAGCCCCACGTGCCATATCCACAGCCTGGGGTACCTATATATATCTATAGGGCCCGCAGGGCTCCTGGCCGGTGTCCCCCGGGGTTTGAGTCACCGCTATTGTTTGGCTCTTCCTTTTCCTCTTCCCCCCGGTCCCTCCCGTGACGTGGCCCCTCGGGGCCGAGTGGACGTTTGGCTGGTTTTTGGTGTGACTTGAGGGTCGTGGTTTTGGGGTGCGGCTTTGGGGGGGGGGGAGCTCTTTAGGCAGGGCTGGAGCCCCCCCAGCACAGGGGGGTTGGCTTTAGGCTGCTTTTAACTGCTGCCACCTGACCCTGCTCCCTGGGACAGCTGTGGTCCCAAGAGCGGGTGACGGCATCCCATTCTGCATCCCTTGGGGGTGTCAGTGGGCCAACCCCCCCATTCAGTGTGCCAACATCCCACTGCTCTCACAGGGGGTCTGGGTCCCCTCTGGGAATGTATCAAGGTTTGGGTGGAGGGAGGAAGATGTCTGGGGCCCCCCGTGGCACCTTCCATCCCCAAAATCCACTCAGCTGCCTTTGGGAGCCTCCTCTCTGCCCTGCTCGTGGGGAAACTGAGGCACAGCACATCGAGGTGGCTTACCTGGTGTTTCTTAGCAAAGCTCCTGCAGGGCTGGGGCTTGAAGCAGGGCACTGGAGCCCATCTGTACACACCACAGTCCAGCCTGTGTCTAAGGGGGCCTGATCCTTCTTCTGGGAGCTGTGGGTGTCTCTAGAGGCTCTCAACCCGACCTGTGCATTGCGGGGGACCTGAATTTTGGGGTCTTTCCTTGTGGTTTGGTGGGGAAACCTCACTCGTGTGCGTTGCTCCCTGCAGGGGTAAAGAAGAGGACTAAAGTCATCAAGAACAACGTGAACCCCGTATGGAACGAGGTGAGTGTGCCCCTGTCCCCATCCTGTGGGCACAGAGGGTGCCGTGGGAGCCAGGTGCAAGCTCAGCAAGGTGCCCCAAGCACAAGGAGCTTGGTGACACCCCAGGGCTGCCGCCCCATGTAGTGTCTGGGGACGATCCTCATCACGGGCAGCTTTGTATCCGAAATTCCCATCATTGGCATTGGAGGAGCGAGGCTGAGCTGGCTCTGTACGGACCTTTGCTCCAGCCCCTTCCTCTTTCATCAAGATCTTATCAGGGCTAAGCACGCACATTAAAAGAATCTGTTTAAAAATATTACAGCTCCAGGGGAAAACAAGCGTGTTTTCCTCATCAACCTGGCCCAGGGGAGGATATTTTTTTCTAGCACCTTCTTCCTTCTAACCCTGACCTGTTCTTTCGTGGGTCAAAATTTAAAAAATAAGAGGGTTACTGAGCAAGCCAACGCTGTTTTGGTGCAGAAATGTTATGTGCCAGCTCCCGTTGTTTCCTCCTTCACTTTCAGTCCATGAAGAGGGGGAGGCCTTTCCCCAAGGCATGTTTTTTCTGTGGGTCTGCTGGCAAATTTTGTTTGGGGCACAGGCGGTGCTGAGGTTTGTGCTGTCAGTGCTGTGATGGTGAAGTGGGTCTGGTGTTTTGGTTCTCCCTCTCCAAGAGGCCCCGTCAGTGCCGGAGCCGATCGATGCTGGTGTGAGGGCACTGATCCTGGCTCCTCTCTCCTCCCCTCCAGGGCTTCGAGTGGGACCTGAAGGGAGCTTCCCTGGACCCAGGCGCTGAGCTCACTGTCGTCGTGAAAGACCATGAGACTGTGGGAAGAAACAGGTAGGAGAAGCGTTGGGTGCTGGGCACAAGCCCCCTGCCCTGCTCCCATCACCAAGGCTTTGCACGATCGGGTTGGGGTGGGCAGCGAGGGCATCTGGGCTCTGCCTGGGCTCCGGGCTTTGCTCCTTGGCACCGGCTGCCCTTTGTAGCGGGGGCGGCTGGTGGGAGGTGAGAGCTGCATTTCTGGGCTGCTTCGCTCAACAGCCGGGGAGAAAAAAAACAGCGTCTGAGGGCAGGGAGCACACAGGGACTTGTGCCCGCTGCCACCTCCGGGCTGCCACAGCATCACAGCTGCCTGCCCCAGGAGTGACACGGCGCCGTGAGGCCCCGGTGATGGGCGCTTGGCCGGGGAGGTGCGAGTTGGCTGCCAAGCTGCCTTCCCGAACAGGCTTTGCCGGCGGAGCTAGGAAGGGCGGCGTTTGCAAAACAAACGACCCGAGGCGGCTTCCTTTCTCACGACGGCCCCTGGTGCCCCCACTCCTCTGGAGGCAGCGGAGGTTTCCCCGGCGTGATGGGGTCTCTCTCCCCACACCTTCCTGCGTTAGGAAGGAGGGTGAGAGCAACCAGCGATGCCACCTCCAGCCCGAGGACACCCAGCTTGGTGACCCTCTGGCAACCCACGTCTGCGTGCGGGGCTCCTTTGGCCAGGATCGCTGCTTGCACAGGACAAAAATATAGGAAGTAATTTATTTTGGGGCAGCGGAGGGTGGGAACACGCTGCTCTGCTCTGGCTGGGACAGGGAGGATGGCCCAGACGTGAAGGATCCCATTTCCAGGGCTGGAGCCTGTGCTGGATTTGCTCTTGGGCCAGAGGCCAAGGGAGGTGGAAATTGGGTCCGGTCCAGCTCAGTGGCGTCGTGCGTCTCTATAAATAGTGAGAAGAGGATGGGAGAAGGGTCGCGGCTCCTGGCGCAGGAAGATTTCGTCTGCCTGCATGGGGAGCAGCCGCCCCACCATGACCCACAGGGACTGCGATGCTCTCCTGAGTGGTCCCCTCTTGGCCACAAAGGCGATGCTGGATTTTTGTTCGGATGGATGCATCTGCACGGATGCTGCAATGAGCGAACGGGGCAATTACCAGTGACAGGCAAATAATGCCCTCTCTTGGCTTCTATCTGTCTGAAATTGTGCAATCACAGAATGGCTTGGGTTGGATCCAAGATTTGAAGATCATCTAGTCAATACCCCCCTGCCCTGGGCAGGGACATCTTCAACTACATCGTTCCAGGCCCCATCCAACCTGACCTTGAACATTTCCAGGGATGGGGCATCCACAGCTTCTCTGGGCAACTTGGTTCACTGTCCCACCACCCTCATCATAAAAAATGTCTTCCTTATATCCAACCTAAACATTCTGTCTTTCAGTCTGTAACCATTGCTCCTTGTTCTATCACTATACACCCTGATAAAAAGTCTCTCTCTGTCTTTCTTATAAGCCCCCTATATAAATTGAAAGGCTGGAATAAGGTGTCCTCAGAACCTTCTCTTCTCCAGGTTTAGAAACCTGAACTCTCTCAGCCTTTCTCCATAGAGGTGTTCCACCCCTCTGACCGTTTCTGTGGATTCTTCTAGGCCTGCTCCAACAGGTGCATGTCTGTCTTGTGATGGGGACCCCAGAACTGGATGCAGTGCTCCAGGTGGGGTCTCAAGAGAGTGGAGTAGAGGGGGAGAATCACCTCCCTCAACCTGCTGGTGATGCAGCCCAGCATATGGTTGGCTTTCTGGGCTGCGAGCGCACATTGCTGGCTCACATTCAATTTTTCACCCACCAAGAGTTCACCAGAAGCAGAGCACCAGGGAGGAACTCAGTAGGGGGAAACCCAGTTTTATGGTGGTTTAAAATCCTCCTGGATGATGGTGGCACACAGGCACCAGCCTTGGCGGCCAGCTCTGATCTCATCTACCTCCACTGAAACCCCCAACCCCCTGTGTCTCTGTTTTCTCCATTGGCAAAGAAAAATCCATCAGTGCTTTGGTTTATGGTTCCTGGTTCCTTGGCATGGACTTCTGGGTGCTTTTCCTTGATAAAAATGGGCCAAAGTCCCAGGAGATGCTTGCCCTGGTTGTCTCACCTGGGATGGGTCTGAGTCACTTGATGCCTATTCCTGTCCTCCCCTGGCAGCTGCCAGACAGGGATGCTGGCAGGTATCCCCACCTCTGCCCCTGCCCTCTGGGGTGGTCACTGCTGCCTGGGTTTGCATCACCTCCAGCTCCTTGGCCCCTTTCCCTGCTGACCCCCCTGTTGCTCTTTGCCACCCAGGTTTTTGGGAGAAGCCCGAGTGCCACTGCGAGATGTCCTCTCCTCCCCCAGCCTGGCGGCCTCCTACAATCTCCCCTTGCTGGACAACAAGAAGCAGACCACCGGGGTGAGTCTGCATGGGGACCAGTGATATCATTTCAAGCAATGTCCCTGCCAGTTGCAGCTCCCAGTTGGAGACCAGTTGTCCCATCCTAGACTCTTTGACTTTGAGGTTTACCTTTCAAGGAGCAAAATCAGTGGCTTGGGGAGGGGGGCAGCAGGAAGCTGCTTGTTCCATGCTCACACGGGGACCTCCTGTGCCATGCTGGGGGGCTCACCTCCTTGCATCCCACGTGTCTCCCTCTCCTTTTCACCTTGGAGGCTGGGGAGAGCTTTGCTGGGGACACCTTGGTTCTTTGCTGAGGACAACCCAGCAGCAGATGGGTCAAAACTCTCTGCAGGGCAGATGTTGGCATGGGTGGTAGCTCATGCATGCATGGGACAGGTATGTCCTCTCTGTGCAGCTGGCAGGCTCTGTGAGGAGCACTGGGAGCATCCCTCGCAGCCTGTTAAATCTTCCATTTCCATTTCCCTTTCCACAGTTCCCCTCTCCTTGAGCTTTTCCCTGGCTCTGCCTCCACATCTCCCTCCTACTCCCTTCCCGATGGATGCAGCATTCGGCCTGGCTCAGTCTTGCCTGGGGCTGCCATCTAGTGGGACAGGGATTGGGTGGTCACCTTGCGTCCCTGGTTCCCCCGTGGGCCCTGGGACGACTTTTCCTGCTGCCCCCCTGCTCTGTCCCTTTTTCCCAGCATTTACTGAGTTGCTGCCACTTTTTTGGCTGCATCTCCCACTCACGGGTGGCATCCAACGCCAAGGCTCAGGCCCTGGGAGAGCGTTTCTGGACACCTGTATAACAAATATTTCCTTTTTTTCCAGGCTTTCCTCATCCTGCAAGTATCCTACATCCCTCCACCGGGAGCTGTCCCTCTGTTCCCTCCTCCAGCCCCTCCGGAGCCAGCACCGGCTGCTGCGGAGCCTGACACGGTCACCGGTAAACAGAAACCTTCACGTGTGGCACCGGGGAGGGATGTTTTCCCTGGTACCATCATGTTTTTCCCAACTAGACCCCTCCACCCTACAGTCCCACAATGCCTGGTCCCACGTTGCCCGCATCCTCCATCTCCTTTCTCACCCTGCACAGAGACAGCCGGAGAGGAGGAGACGGAGGATCAGACAGCCACAGGTGATGAAACGGAGCCTTCCTCCTCCTCCGGGCCACCAGGATCCGAGCCCCCCTCGCTGCCCCGCAAGCCCCCCATACACCACGTTCAGGGGTTGAAGCGAAGGAGGAGCTCACCCAAAAAGCCTTTATCCAACAAGCCGCAGGACTTCCAGGTGAGATGAGGCTGGTGGGGATGAGCCGCTCTCCTGAACCCACTTCTCCAAGGCACCCCAGGCTGTCCCTGTAGGAGGTTTATCGCCTGAGAGGGGCCCCCTGAGGTGCCCATCCTAGGGCCGGACTGACCCCACAGGGTCTGAGATGTTGAGGAGGTATCAGATACGGCTATGGTGGCTCTTCTTCCCCTTGTCCTCCTGTGCATCCGGTCCCCTCTGCACCAAGTGACTGACTGCCCTGTTCTCCCTCCCATCCCAGATCAGGGTGAGGGTGATTGAGGGCCGGCAGCTCCCTGGGGTCAACATCAGGCCTGTGGTGAAGGTGACAGCCGCCGGGCAGACCAAGAGGACCAGGATACGCAAAGGAAACAGCCCATTCTTTGATGAGGTGAGGGGGGGGTGTTCTTTGGTCCAGGTGTACCTGTGGGGGTGTCAGGAAAGGCTTGGGAGTGTTATGGAAACCCCAGAGCAGCCCAGAGGCTGGGATGTGGCAATGGGGACTGCAATGGGAGAGAAGCTCAGACAGCAGGAGAGAGGTCTGGCAGGTCCTGCATCTCCTGCCTTTGTGCAGGGCTCATCTTGGTCACCTTCCTGAGGTGACTCACACATCCCAGAGTTGCTGGTAGCATCCTGGTGGCATGTCCTGGGCAGGGCTGTGCTCAGGCAGGGGTGGATAACACAGATGGGCGTGCAGAGTGGGTACATGCGGACTACCGCATGTGACTTGTCCCCAGCCCTGTCCCCACAGTGGATGCTCCAAGGCTGCCTTTTGGGATGTCCCCAAAGCCTGCTCCAACAGGAGAGCAGGCTGCGCTTTATTGGGAGGCCCCCAGAAAAGCTGCTCTGGATATGCTTTTGTGAACGAGCCCAGCAAAAGCAAACTGGAGGATGTTGCTCATTGGGGTGCACCAAAATCACCCAGCACAGCCTGTTTGGGGGGCTGTTGCTATTAACGGGGTGGGGGTCCCTCCTAACAGGAGGGGAAGAGGCACCAGCCTGCGGAGTCAGGGGGTGGGAGAGGGTAGGAGGCATGAAAATGTCCTGAGGGAAGGCTGGGGCAGAACTACAGCTTTCACCTTGCCCCTTTTCCCTACAGACCTTCTTCTTCAATGTCTTTGAGTCCCCGTCTGAGTTGTTTGATGCACCCATCTTCATCACGGTGAGCATCAGCAAACATCAGCTCAGGGCCATTGCTCTGTGTCCCTCCCCACAGCTCCCAGAGAAATGACCCCCTGTTTCCCAGGAGGACATGTGGAGTGGTTCTCCACCCTGGGATTTCACATTTTTTTTTACCATCGGACTGGATTTAGCATTTTTTCCTTATTTTCATTCCGCAGGTTGTAGACTCTCGGTCTTTCCGGACAGACTCGGTGATCGGGGAGTTTCGGGTAAGGCTGCTGGCTCTCCCCTTCCCCCCTGTTTTCCACCACACTGACCCACGTGGTGAACACTGGCATTTTTCATTTTGTTGTGCAGATGGATGTCGAGACCATTTACTCCGAGCCAAGTGAGTCCAGCGAATGGTCAGGGCCCGGGCCAAGGTCATGTCCTGCGGCTGGGGGAGTCACTTTGGGAAACTTTTTTTTGGGGGCCAAACATAGGGGAAACGGACACACACATTACACCTCTCCCATGTGTGAACCTACACGTGTCCCTATTTCTATCATCACCACCCATTTCTCTTCCCTTTCCCAAGATGTATGTCCTTGAGGCTTTCAAGTCATTGTGCTGCCAACTCACTGGCAGAAAGCCCCACCAGTGCAGCCCAGATCACTTTTTTTTTTTTTTTGAATTTGGCTCGTTATTTTATCTTTTGTCTATTATTTTATCTCAAAGAAGATAAAACAACGCTTAGGAAAAAACTTCCTACCTTAATCACTGCAGAGAAAAGCTTGGTAATTTTAGCTGCAAGGAGTTAAGACCTACAAGGAAAATCCCTTAACAACATGCTTTAACTTTTGGTCAGCCCTGAAGTGGTCAGGCAGTTGGACTAGTTGATCATTGTAGGTCCCTTCCAATTGAATCATAGAATCAGTTGGATTGGAAAAGACCCTTAAGATAATTGAGTCCAACCATAAAGTATTCTATCCTATATAAAAGGAACATAGTATTTGTTATGAAAAACCCCACCCAACGTCATCCTTGAAGCCATCTCCCTGCATGTCTGAGGACCAGTCCATGGGTCTCAATCTCTTTTTTTTTCCCTAGAACATGCTTTCCTCAGAAAATGGCTGTTGCTCTCTGACCCGGAGGACTTCTCCGCGGGGGCCAAGGGCTATCTGAAAGTCAGCCTGTTCGTGCTGGGGCCTGGAGATGAAGCTCCTGTGAGTATTGCCCTGGCCTTGATGGGGGGATCATCCAGCCATGGAACTCCACTCACCTGGGCAATCAAACCCCACACCTGTTTCCAGGGAAGCTGCAGCTTTGATCTTCCTCTGTTTTGGGGCCAGGGTGCTGGCTTTTGGGGTTTTGCTGCTCATTTCAGAACTTTTGGGAAGCTTGGTTGTGTTTTCCTCTTATCCTGTTGTCCTTCAGCTGGAGAAGAAGGAGGTCTCTGAAGACAAGGAAGACATTGAGGGCAACCTCCTGCGCCCCACCGGGGTAACCCTGAGAGGGGCTCATTTCTGCCTGAAAATCTTCAAAGCTGAAGACTTGCCCCAGAGTAAGTGTTTCCTTTGCTGGTCTGGAGTGCCCTGGATCCAGCCCTTGGTATTTTGGTGGGTTGCAACATGGTGGAGAGGAATAAGTGCATGGATGAGGAAATTTTATCCATAGCCTTGGTCCAAAGACTTTGTAGGTATTGGTCAGTTGTAACGTACTGCGAGATAAGTGTCTCACTGGTGCAAATTGGTACTTACCCTCCTGCCCATCCCCACCTGGCTCAATGGAGATGTGCAGCCTGGCTGGTGGGACTGCCTGCCTGCAAAGCTGTGGCCATCAGGATGCCACATGCTTCCATGAGCTTTCAGCATGTCCTCCCCCTCTCAGTGGATGATGCTGTCATGGACAACGTCAGGCAGATCTTTGGCTTCGAGAGCAACAAGAAGAACCTGGTCGATCCCTTTGTGGAAGTCAGCTTTGCGGGCAAGATGGTGAGTGGCTGGAGTGGAGCAGCCCACCCTGGTCCCTTGGGCTGGGACAGCAGCCGTGCATGGGGAAAATTTGGTCCTTGCTTTGCTGGAGCATTTGTAAAGGTCCCATCAATCCTTGTCACACCCTGTCCTCTCCCTCTGGGTTGCAATGTCCTGAAGCTGGGGGCTCAGAGGAGCTCAGATGGTGTCCCCAGCACTGTCCCCGTGTGCATGGCCCACTTTGAGCTGAGCCGTGTTTCTGGACACAGCATGCCAGGCTGCACTGGAGTAATTTCTTCACTGGGCTCTTCGTGGTGTTGCATTAAAAATGTGGATGGAGAGGCTGAGCTCCTGGGAAAGGGGGATAGTGCAGCAGCGGAGGGTTGTGCTGCTCTTCTTGGTGCTGCCTGAAGCAAGCACCCAACTGTCCCCTCACCACCAAATGTCCCCCCACGACCAGCCAGGGTGTGGAGTTGACTCTGGTGGCTTTGCAGAGCCCTGTCCTGCTCCCTTTGCTGCTGGGTGCCCTCCAGTGCCTTTGCCAAGCAATATGCCCACAAGTTGCCACCTGTCTTTTGATGTAAAGCAGCACTAAAGGGCTGAGATTCTCCCTTGCCCATAAATCTTTCCCTGGGGACAGTGCCTGGGAAGGGGGACAGAGGCTCAGGACATTACCCTGAGCAAACACAGCAGGAAGGGGGTGAGTTTCTGGTGGTCCTTGGGGTGCGAGATCCCTGAGCAGCCCATAGCATCCTCTGCCTCCTGCACAGAGGGGTTTACCAACATGATTTAGAGCTCCACCAGGCCACCCAGTCTGTATTTTTGGGATCTGAGACCTTCCAGCTCTGTGGATGGGGCACGCAGCAGACCAGCTGTGCTGAAGCGCAGCTGTGAGCCGCAAGCGCTGGGTGGCACTGACTTTTCATTCCCCATTTTGCACCTCCAGCTCTACTCGAGGATCCTGGAAAAGAATGCCAACCCGCAGTGGAACCAGTGCCTGACACTGCCGGCAATGGTGAGCATGGGTGTCCCCACAGCCCCCAACCCACCTGCCCACCCCCCCGCCACCACTCACCGCTCCTCTCCCTGCCTTTTTCCCAGTTCCCTTCCATGTGTGAGAAGATGAGGATCCGGGTGACCGACTGGTGAGAGGGGATTGGGCTCACTGGGGAGGTGCCTGCCCATGGTGAAAGCTGAGCTGGTAGACTGGGATGAGCAGGGAGAGACCTCACGGGCAAACTCCCCTGGTCCACGATTGTCCTGGGTTGTGTTGCAGGGACCGTGTGACGCACAACGATATCATCGGCACCGCCTACCTCTGCATGTCCAAGATCTCGGCCCCCGGTGGAGAACTGGAGGGTAAGTGGGGGGCAGCAGGATGGGATCTGGGGTGCATGGCCATGGAGGAGCACTGCATGCTTGTGGCTGGAGGCCGGTGTTGGCTTGGAGGATGTCACAGCCACGATGGTCCCTGCAAAGTCACCGGTGCTGGAGGAGACGTGGGATGAGGTGCTGGAGGTTGCTCCGTCCTGCGGTCTGTTTTCTGGTTGGACCTGACCCCTCCTGGTTTGTGGTTTTGAAGATCTTCAGGTCCTCCTAGTAGTGTTGAGATTGGAGGCTGGTGGGCCATGGTGTGGTGGAGGTTTTGCTTCCTCTTTTTCTTACTGTGCAGAGGAGGCTGTGGTTCCCCTGTGCCCTGTGTGTGTTGCTGATGGGCAGCAGTGTCTCCGGTGCAGGAAGATGCCACGTCCCACCTGTGCACACATCCGCACGTGGCTCCTGCTTAGGAGGCTGTCACAGGGTTGGATGGGGATTGAGGTCCAGCTTGTCCTGAGGGTGCTGTTTCAAGTCTCAGGGGCTTTCCGAAGCAAAGGACCATCGTGGAGGCACTGGCAGGGATTTGTTGGGTGACACTGACTGTGTCACCTGGGTTTAGGGAGCTGGGACATGTTTGTGGGGCTGCTGAGAGCCACACAGAGCTAGGAGCAGAGGCTGTCCTAACCTGTATGAGCATCTGCTGCTGCTAATGAGCTTGAAACCACATCAAGACTACACTGGCTCGCTCCCTTTGCTTTGTGCATCTCTGAGGCTCTTGGTTGCTCTGCAAACCCCATCATGAGCATCCCTACGCCACAGGAAAATGGGATGGAGCTGGCAGCAGCCTCCAGGGCTTGAGCCCAGTGCAAAGCTTCAGCTGTGTGTCCCGCAGCTCATCCACCACCCCAGCACTGCCTGGTCATGCATGCAGGTGTGAAGTTGGGGTGCAACGCTGTTCTCCACCATGGTGCTTGTGTCCAGCCCTCCCCACCCTTCCCTAGTTGAAGTGTGGCTCCTGGGCTGGTCTAGAGAGACAGAGAGAGAGGCCAGGGAGGGAGGAGAAGGCTGTGAGGGGCCTGCCTGGGTCCTGCATACCCCATCCCATCACTGAGACCTGCTTGATCCTCAGAAGGTGCTGGGGTCCATCCAACTTTTGCAGCATGTGGAGCACCCCTCAGGGATGGACAAATCCTCCTGTTTCACACTAATCTGGAAGCGTGATAGGGCTACGTAACAACCTCTCCCCTTTTCTCTCTCTCTCTCTAGGGCCTGTAAGCAACAAAAGCCCATGAGAACATCCAACCTCTTTTCCCGTAACCCTCCATCCTCCTTCCATGCTCCTCTCCCAGTCTTTCCTAACCTCTCTCCATTTCTTTGTGCCTCAGATGAGTTTCCTGCTCTTGTGAAGCCTCTGAAAACCACAGACTGTACGTCCCCTTAGTCTCTTGGTTTGCAATCGCCGCTTGGTAATTGGTTTGCTGGTTCAGATGCTGTTGGGGCTGGAGCACTGGCCAAACCTCGGGGAGCATTGGCTGTGTTTTGCCTCTGTACCTTGGTGGGAGGAGGGGACGGCTCCAGCATGGCCTCCCCCTGCCCTGCAAAAGGCTCTACTGCCCTTCCCCACAGCAGATTTGGGGTGTCCCTGTTGGGCAGTGATGTTTTCATGGTCTAGTGTGGTCAGGAACTCAGACCATGACCCTGCAAACAATTTCTGCCCCTTTGCTGCTCCTTCTGCTCAAGTTTTCATAAAAATGAGCCATTCTCTTCTGAACACCCTCTTACTGCCTTAAGGGGAGCACTGGGCCAGGTCCTCAGCTGGTATAAATTCCCTATGCTGGTTCCCACCAGCAAAATGATGCTCCCCTTCTCTGGGGATCCTTCCTGGGACTGGGAAGCTCTGTTTCCACTGCACAGCCCCACACTCACCTTGTCTTTCTCCTCCGAAAAGGTAAGCAGTATTAGAACTTAAAGGGGGTGAAAAACTGCACTTTGGAGTTCTGGTGGCCTCCAGCTGCATGTGTGTGTTTCCCATGGTCCTGCAACAAAGCCCTGGGGACATGTCTCCGAGGTGCCTTTGGGACTCTCTAACTTCTCTTTGCCTCTGTGATCCCCAGCGGACGATGGGCTTGGGTTCCTGCCAACCTTTGGTCCCTGCTATATCAACCTCTACGGCAGCCCCCGGGAGTTCACCGGCTTCCCCGACCCTTACGAGACACTCAATTTAGGAAAGGTGACGTCGGCTTATTCCCAGCACAACCTAAACTAAACTACCACTCCTTCTTGCCAAAAGAAAGCTGCTATTAACCCTAACTGGCTTTGTTATTAGGAGCCTGCACTGCGTTTTCTGGCTATTCCTGCTGGCTAAACATCTCTCGATATTGCTCTGCTGCCCAAACACTCTCTATCTTGGAAGTGCTTGCAGAAATACTTTGCCTGATCTTGCTCCTCTGCAATGAAGCCCATTGAAAGCAAAGGCAGAGCTCCTCTGTGGGGAGGGGCCACTGGGGTCCTGACGCCTCTCCCTGGTCTACCCCAAGGGCGAGGGAGTCGCGTATCGCGGCAGGATGCTGGTGGAGCTGGAAACCAAACTGGTGGAGCATGTGGAGCAGAAGGTGGAGGACATTTCTGCAGATGACATCCTGCGGGTGGAGGTAACGGGGTCTCTGTGGGGTATTTGACCACATGGGCTCTGGGGTTGGCCCTCTCGTGGCATGGCATTTGGGGCACTAGGGAAGGGGTGCAGATGTTGGTCGTGGGTAGGTAATGTCCCATGAGCGGCCAGTGAGCTCTTGAAGGGTGTCTCCTGATGTGTTTCTATCCCAAAGTGTCCAGCTTGCTCCATCTGAGCTGCTGCATGGTGAAGAGCAGACCATGGTAACATGGAGGGGTCGGAGATTTGCTTCAGCAGGACAATCACAACTCGAGCACTATTGCAGATGTACTCTTTTGCTTTTTTTTTTCAGGTTTAAACTGTGGGTTTTTTTATGGAAAGTTTTAGCCTTCTCCTTTACCAGATTTTTCCTAAACATCTCACCCCAAATTCCCTTGATGCAATGTATGTTTTTCTTCCTTGCAATGATCTTTTCCACCTCAGAGGCCTTGCTGAGCTGGTGTGTGCTGGGGTAGTGGAGGATCTGTGTGTAGGAGAGCGGTAATGGTATCTCCTCTATGGACGTGGTTCTGTGCCTGTTGCAGAAGTACCTGCGCCGCCGGAAATACTCCCTCTTCGCTGCCTTTTACTCGGCCACCATGCTCCAAGATGTGGACGATGCCATCCAGTTTGAGGTCAGCATTGGCAACTACGGTAACAAGTTTGACAACACCTGCCTGCCCTTGGCCTCCACCACGCAGTACAGCCGGGCCGTCTTTGATGGTGAGTAACATTGGGGTGACCCAGCACTGGGACTGGCTGCCCAGGGAGGGTGTGGGGTCTCCATCCTTGGAGATATTAAAAACCCAACTGGACGTGGTCCTGAACAACCTGCTTAAGGTGACCCTGCTTAAGCAGGGGTTAGACCAGATGACCTCCAGAGGTCCTTGGCCACCTCAGCCATGCTGTGAAGAGGGGGAATATGGGACTGGGGAGGAGTGGGGAAGCCAGAGCTATTTCTCTCAGCTCTGTGCTGGCTTTAAATAATTTTTGGGCAGTACCTTGGCACTAACAGTGCCCATATCTCTTCAAGATATCTCTTCAGTGCTTTGGAGTGGCCTTTCCCTGGGTCCTTTGGGGCTCTTGCTCTGGCATGAGATGTTCTCACCCCACTGGGGTTGCTCTGCTGGTTTCTGGCCTCACTGCTGTGCGGGAGCTGCTGCAGTGTGGAGTTTGGCGCACATCCCTTTGGACCTTGTTGTGCATTGCTCTGTTGCACATGGATTTGGGGAACATAATTCCCATTCTCTTGCTCCAAAAGAGACCCAGAGATGGGCTTCAGCCCAAGGCCAAATGCTGCACTGCCTACCCTCATCTCTGCTCTGTTCCTGAGGAGTGGGGTCCCCCGTCACCCCAATATCATGAGCTCACCAGTGTGCTGTACCCTCCAGGTTGTCAGTATTACTACCTGCCATGGGGGAATGTGAAGCCTGTGGTGGTGTTGTCATCCTATTGGGAAGATATCAGCTATCGGACTGATGCCCAGAACCTTCTTCACCATGCAGCAGACAGGCTGGTGAGTGCTGTGGTGGCAAGGAGCATTGTCTACTTCCTTTCTCCATCCTGCATGAGGGGACAGGGAGGGTACAGAGGCCATCTCTAGGTTGAGTCAGGTTTCGGGTTTCATGTCTTCTGTGCTGTGGAGGGGAAATCTGTCAGTGTCCTGAGTTCCCTGCTTAGCATCAGGAGTGATGGAGGCACCACCTTTATCCCCACTGGAGTGACAGTAGGGTGTCAATGCAGTGCTTTGCCATGCCACCCACATGCCTACAGATGCAGGAGGCAGGGACCTTCCTTCAGCTCTTGAGCTGTTTATGGGATTTCTTGCTGTATTTCACTGTCATTTCCCCAGAGCTCCAATAGGAGCAAAAGCAGAGGTGCAGAGCCCTGGTGTGACACAGGCTGGAGTTTTGGATCATAGGGAGCAGCCCAGGCACTCACTGGGAGGGTCCTGGATGTGGGGTGAAGTGGGTTGCTGGGGGGTGCTGCTGTGCAGCTCTTCTTCCTTGCCTATTGTGCAGGAAGCAAACCTGGAGAAGGTACACCTTGCTCTCAAGGCCAACCGCTCACCAAGCGAACTGGATGTCCTGGGTGCCCAGCTGATGGATGACATCATTGCTGACTGCAGGTATTTTCTACCAGTTTTGACTGTGAGCCTTTTCATGCTGTTTCTTGTGAGACCACTTATTTATCTTGGAAGGAATTACTTCTTTTTTTTTTTCCTCTGAAAAACGCCGGTCATTTGCTAATGTTTACTTCAAAGGTTGCTGAGCCAAAGCACGGAGTTGAAAAGGTGACATTTAAAGCAAGTCATAAATTTCCAGCCTTCATGCAGGGGCTGCAGCGTGGCTCACCTGAATGAGCGGCATTGTGTCGGGGCAGGAGCCGGAGCCAGGTCAGCCCAGCCGGAGGGACGGTGGGGCTCATGGAGTGAGGAACCACCGATGAGGCTTCCTGGTTGAGTCTTGTGTTCGCTGTGTAGGGGGCACCCATGCAGAGTGCCTGGAGGGGTTGTTCGGCTGTGAGTGGATGTTGTGTGTCCCACAGCTGAACCAGGGGACAGGGATGTTGTAGGGCTGGATGGCACAGCCATCCCTTTGTCTCTGTGGGCAGCATCTGCTGCTTTGGCTTCCTCAGCACTTCTCAAGCACTTGAACATTTGTTCAAGGGAGGATGGCAGGGTGCCATGGGCTTTTCCTCTGTGTAGCCTGTTTTTTCAGATTGTGCTTTTGTAGGGGTGAGAAGCTGCTCCAGGGAGCATTGCTGCAGTATGACCATGGTGTTTTATCCCAAGGACAGCTCAGCCCTTGGGAAGGTGTTTCAGGGACTGACCTTGCCAGGGTCTTTGGACCATAGTTCCCCTTCAGGTATGCCCATGAAGATGATCTCCAAGTGCCGTCCCATGCCTGGCCACACAACTTTTCAGCAGCTCCATGCCATCAACTTGGGGAAGGGCAATAATAGGATGGTTGATTATGTTTTTAGCCCTGGGCAAGCCCTTGCCAAGGGGAATTAAGAGAGCTGCTGTGCCTCTTGGAGCTTTCTTGCCTTGGTAGGTATGTGAAGAGCAGCCAAGCTGTGGAGACAGCCCTGCACTGGGCTAGGATAGCCCATTGGTGGCAACTGGTAGCTGTGGCTGGTGGACCTCTGTGACCACCAAGCTTGTGTAGTGGCTCTTGATGCTTTACCTCAGCAGATAGGAAGAATTTGGCCTTCTTGGCTGTCCCTGAGTCCACCAAACCTGCTGGGAGCAGTTGTTCCCCACCCCTTCCACAAGACCCACCAGCCTGCAGGACCATGTGCATTGTCCATCTGGGCTTGTGCCAGTCACCTAAAATTGAGGAGATGGTACTGTGCCCCTAGGTCCCCCTTTCCATCCCCCCTGCTCTTTGATAGGGCCAAAAAGAGGTCGTGGAGGTGCAGTGGGCACAGGAGTGCAGCCTCTCTGGACACTCCTGTGACACCCATGTGGGACCGGACACCTCCTTCCCTTGGGCAAGGAGACCTTGAACAAGTTGACCCTGCTCTGCAGACCTCCTGGAGGACATGCTTAAAAAAACACACACGCATACTTACAACCTTGCTATTTATTTGCCTTTGTGCCTCATAAAGGAGATGTGTTTTGCCCCCACGCATGCTGGCTCTGTTGGAAAGGTCAGAGCCATCTGACAGGCTGTTGATACCCCCCGGCTCCTGGGCACGTGGGACGGGACCTGAGGGATGAGCCACAGCTTTAGGTTTTCCAGAGATGCTGTGCCCTCCAAAATAAATTCAATTAACCAGGAGAGGGAAGATGTGGCTGCGGGATGTGCCAAGCCCATGGTTCCCCTGGCTCCTGGCCCTGCTCTCTGCTCAGATCCTGCAGGATGCAGCTCCTTTGTCTCTGCAAGGGCTTGGCGTGGGGGCTGGGGCTGGCTGGCAAGAGTGGTACCCATGGTGGGGGCAGCTGTAACAGCCCTGATGGCTTCTGGGGGGGTTCCACACCCCACTATGCTCTCCGCCCTGGGGTGACGAGCTGAGCTGTGCAGCCAGACCTGTCTGTGACTCCCTCCATGATGCTGCCAAAGCCTGGTCTCTGCGTTCAGCCAGGGCAGAGCTGCATTCCATCGGGATTTTGGAGCGATGAGAAAACCCCCTGCCATTCTCCAGTGCTTCCCCATCCTCCTCCGGGTCTCAACCTCTCTGGTGAAATAGTCCCAGTGGGAAGGGGTATCTCCTGCCTCTTGTTCCCAGTAGGAAAACAGTGATGTGCTGCTGGCATTGCCTTGTCCATGTCTGTTTTCCAGACCTTTGTGTGAAGAGATGGCAGACTGCTGCTCTCTGGAAAAGAAAAGAATTGGAAGTAGTATACAAATGGACAAAGTTAGGGAAAGATGAGTTGTGACAAATCCAAGTGCCCAAAACATTGAATTGCAGCTGGATTCAGGCAGCTCCTGCAGCTCCTTTGTGCTGATGGGCAGCAGCGCTGACCTGAAGGGTGTGTTTTGTCCCTCTGCTCCTGGCCCTGTCTCTTGTGAGGATTTGCTCTGTCCTGGAGCATGGAAGAGAGCTGCCAGTGAATGGACCCCTCCACCTCTCCCTGCTGGAGCTGGGAGCATGGCAAAGTATGCAGGGAATGGCCAGAGAGCCCCGATGCAGAACTTTGTGCATATTTTTTATCACCTTTTTGGGCTTCCTCGTACTTTGTCCAATTCCAGCACATCCTTCCCCAGCTGGAAACACAACTTTCATGTGAAGATACACCATGCATTTATGTGCTGGCAAAGCAATGTTCTCAGTTCAGCCCTTTTGCTTTTTTTTTGATAATCCGTGCCTGGAGTGGTAACAGCCAGCACAGGACCTGTCATTGCGAGTGAACGCAGTGCTCCCATCTTTTACCTTATAACCAGCTCTTTGCCCAGGAGATGATGATCCTCTTGGTCCAGGGCAGCAGAACTCTTGGGAAAAGATGGTGCTGCAGGCTGCTGGGGAGACCAGGCAGGCTGTACCAGTACCCCAGCATCCCTCCACAGGGGACCTCTCGGGTCCATGTTGTCCGCCTCTCTGCTCTTCCCTTCTTAGTTGTGGTTTCTGCTAGCTTGTCAGATGGAAGAGTCAGACTTGCTGATTTCTGGTTCCTCTAGATACTCCCAGGTTTCTTTGAGGTTGCCATTGCGTTGCTCCTTCCAGTTTTCTAAACATATTAATATTAAACAATAATAAACACAAAGCTACAGATCCCACCCAACTGTCCAGCTCTTTCCTACCTGAATTGCAAACAATTTGCTGCTTGACTGATTTCCTCCCAGTCCTCTCCTCCCGGCCAGCGAGGCACATTGGACCCTAACCCTAACCCTTGCTATGCACCAGTGATATAGCAAGCTGCAGAAAATGAGTGGGAGGTCAGCTCATTAGCAGCTCCCTCATAATAAATACACAAAGGAAGCGTGGACACACAAAACTGAGTTCATGGAACGTGATGGATCTGACCTTAGAGGGCTTGGGGCTGCAACCTCAACACGATCTTTTAATTTACCTCCTTGCACAGGATGCTACTGAATGATCTGCTAATGAAACACTGCTAATTAGCAGCACCTGCAGCGCTCTGGCTCCCTTTGGAAAAAGCAGCAAAACCAATTCTCTTTAAGAAAAGTGAAAGAACTAAATTTGTCCCTAAATTTCTCCCAGAGAAATCCATGTTATTAATCTGGGACAACCTGCACTGATTCAATCCTGGGCAGGTACCACAGCGTGTGTCACACACACACATCTCGATGAGCACAGCTGGGCAAGAGGTGTTGTCCTAATTTATCATGCAATGCAAACGGGGCTTACGGAGCCCAGTCCCAGCCTCAGGGGGGAACGCTGTGGCTGGCAGGGGGCTGTGGGTCAGGAACTGGGAGCAAGAAGAGCATTAATAATGGCACCACCGTAAATCACTGCACTTCACATGAAAACCTCTAAAAGGCTCAGCGCAGCGAAGATCCCTCCTGACTCCGGAAACGCTTATCCAGCAGCTTGAATCAATTTATAGTCCAACTTCGTGGTGTGTGTGGCTCAGCCAGGGCCCCGTCCTGGCTGCTGTGGGTGATGCGTGGGAGCTGCAAGTGTGGTTTGAAGCTCCTTTGCTCTTGGCGTTGCTGTGTTCCACCACTGTATCTTCGGTGGCTTGTTAATTCTGTGGAAACTTGCTGAAAAGGAGGGGGGGCGGGGTGGGTGGGGAAGAGAGCAAAACCCCCATGAGAGGGCAAACAAGCTACTAATGCTGCATCTCTGCCCATCCCCGCAGTGTGACCCTGCCTGATGTCCTGGGGAAGCCAGCCAGCACCCACCTGGACCAGAACATGTACCGGTTTCGCAGCACCAACCTGGAGCAGATAGTGAAGGCAGCTCTGAAGCTCAAGCATGAGGACTCGAGCCTGTCGGCAGCCTTGGAACAGGCAGAGGACTGGCTCTCCAGGCTGAAGGCCATGGCAGAGGAGGTAACGCGGCTGCGATGGTGGCAGGAGCTGCTTTTCACCTAGGGGGAGTTGAACTAGATGATCTCTAGAGGACCATTCCAACTCTGACGATTCCATGATTCCACGAGGGGTCTTGTTCTTCCCAAGTTCATCATCATGGTGGTGTTTTGGTGCAACAGCTGTGAACAATCGCCCGGCGGTGTGGTGGGAAGCAGGATGGATGCTGCTCTCGTAGGCAGAGTCCTGCGCCCCCCTGCAAGGGTTCTACCCATATCCCACCGCAATGATGTGAAGTGAGTTAGGAAGGTGATGGGTTTGGCACCTGGCTGTTGAGATTTAGCCTTGTTCATGCCAGAGTTTTACAGCAGGGTGAGCAAACCCTCAAACAAAGCTGCTGCAGCAACCTGGGCTGGATATGGAAGACAGAGATCGGGGAAATGTGAGGCTGCTCTGCCCTGGCCAGACCTAGATGGGACCAGAAGCTGCTGAGACAGGGTTCAGGTGGAATGGTCTCACTCCATGGGCTTGGGTTGGCAGCAGGACTTGGGGCATGGCTGCATTCTAGCCTCCCATGTCCCTCTGTGGCTGATGGGCTCATTTGGAGACTCCTGGTCCTGGTTGGACACAACAGCTTTTGTGTTTTTCAGCCCCAAAACAGCCTGCCCGATATAGTGATCTGGATGCTTCAGGGAGATAAGCGCGTAGCATACGCCCGTGTGCCAGCCCACGAGGTCCTCTTCTCCACGAACATCTCCAACTGCTGTGGCAAGAACTGTGGGAAGCTGCAGACCATCTTCCTGAAGGTACCTTGGCTTTTGATGCATATGCATGCATGATATTCAATTTTAAAATATTTTCCCCTAAAAAAAGTATATTTAGAGAGAAAATCGTGTAGGGAAACCTGATGTCACAACACAACGGGCTGCTTTAACCTGTAAGCACCCAGGCCTCTGGGAACACCACTTTTGACACTATTGAAGCTGGTTCCTGCCTGGTGAGAGCCTGGTCATGCTTCTGGTAGAGTTCAGCTCCTCTTGCATGGATCTGCAGCAGATGCCCGTGAATATCTTAATATTTCCTGCCAGTTACAGGACAGTGAAGATTGGAACAGTTTGGCCCAGGTGGTACTTTTTTAAAAAAAAACAACATATTTTTAAATGTTTTTTAATGTTATTTTATGTTTTTCAAAATTCTTGACCCTTTGCCACCCCAGGAAATTTAAGCTGTGGCCTCCTCTGCCAGGCACTTACTGAGCTTCTCACATCTCAAATGATACTTCTTTGGCCTTTCACTGCTTGCCAGCTTGGGAGCAGACAATCAGTGCTGAACAAGCTCTAAAAAAATAAAGTGAAATAAAATAAACTGAATAAACCCCAAAACCCCAAGCCCAGCTGGCAGCAAAAGATGAACCAAAATATATTGGTTTTTTCTGCACTTTAGCTCTGGATGGAAAACTAGCATCACTTGAAGGGGAAAAAAGAGTGACTGAGAGAAAAAAAGGGCAGTGAGACATCTTTGTGTTTATTCTTTCTATTTTTGCTGAAGTATGTTGGCTGGGTTTGTTGCCCTAGCCCTGAAGGGTGTCTCCCTGAGACACAGAAGCCCTGACCACCAGGGCTTTGAAGCTCTGCAAGGTCATCCCCAAAGTGCTCTGTATGCTGTTGATGTTGTCCCTATTCCCAGGGATGCTCCGTGTCCCATTTACCCCCGCTGCATCACTGGCTGGGGCTATAGGGGCTTCATACCCACTGCCCCCCGTCTTGTATCCTGAGCATCCCCCATTAATATCCTTCTCGGGGATATTAATGGGGATCTGCCTTTGGCAGTACCCCCAGGAGGAGGCGATGGGTCCCAGGATCCCAGCCCAGATCCGGGTCCAGCTCTGGTTCGGGCTGTCGGTTGATGAGAAGGAGTTTAACCAGTACGCTGAGGGGAAGCTCTCCGTCTTTGCTGAAACGGTGAGCATCTCACAGGGACCAGACTAAAGGGGTTTTTTCCTCTCCAGCATGGGCATCGGCTCCACCATAGAGAGGAGGGAGTGGGCTGGACTGGGAGTGAGGGCATTGCCATAGGCAGGTGGGAGTCACATCAGCCCTAATCAACCATGAGAAGAAAGAGAAGTTTCCACCAGTATCCAACCTGAAAGGCTGGGGAGAATGTTGGTAATGAGCCACAAAGCCACATCGTGGCTTCACACCTCCTTCTGCCTACTGGGGAGGAAATCTGGGGGTGCCCACGGGGCAGGGGATGGTGGTGGGGAAGGAGTGAGGCTCTCCCCAGGAGGTCTGTCCTCAGGATGGAGCTCTCCAGAAAGAAAAGGATTATTCATGGGATTTCAAAAGAATTATTCATGGGATTTTGTGCCTCCAATGCAAACTCCTCTCTGCTTTTACTCTGCTTCCCCAGTACGAGAACCAGACCAAGTTGGCACTGGTGGGGAACTGGGGCACTACTGGTCTGACCTACCCCAAATACTCAGATGTCACTGGCAAGATCAAGCTGCCCAAGGACAGCTTCCGCCCTTCCACGGGATGGACCTGGGCTGGGGACTGGTTCATCTGCCCGGAGAAGACGTGAGTGATGGTTTTCTGTGAAGAACCGAGCCTGAGTGGGCTGTTGTGGGCACCCCAAAAACCTAAGCAGATGCTAACCTGGTGAGAAGGTCACCCAGAAAGCTGGATGGAGGTCTGGGGTGCCATGGGGGTTCCTTGTCTGCCTGCCCTGTCTGGTGGGCAACAGGGTAAATGAAAAATGCATCATTTCTGCAATGGGTGATGTCCCTGATGTAGTGGGTGCTGCACAGGTGCTTGTGGACATGGTGACCCTGGAACGCAGCTCACTGGGGTGCTTGTGCAAGCCCCATGCTGAGGAGCTTTGGAGATGGAATCCCAGTTGGGTACTGAGGGGATGGGAAGGAATGGTGGATGCTCAGCACAGCTCTGCCATCTTCTTGCATTGGATTTACAGCTTGTGTTTTGGGCTTCACCTGAAACATATTGCTGAGGTCTCATAGGAGCTTTGTTTGGTGCTTCTGGGGTCAAGGAGGCTCGGTAGACAAAGCGTGTGCTGGGGTGGTGTGGCCAGCTGCAAGAGGAGGGAAGACACAGGGCTGTGCTGCTGCCTGTGGAGGGCTGGGAGGGCAGGAGGGGGAGCCTCTGACGCCATGCATCTCTGGGGTGCAGGTTACTGCATGACGTGGATGCTGGGCACCTGAGCTTCGTGGAGGAGGTGTTTGAAAACCAGGTTCGGCTGCCCGGAGGCCAGTGGATCCACATGACTGATGCCTACACTGATGTGGTAAGGATGAGTCAGGCAGCCGGGGGCTGAGACACCACCCCAGGCTGCAGTGGCAGGAAGCCCCCAGGGGCTCAGGGGAGATTTAGGCATCTGCTTGTCACTGTTTGGTTGAAAACACCTCTGTGTTTCACAGAATGGGGAGAAGGTCCTGCATAAGGATGAGATTGAATGTCCTCCAGGCTGGAAATGGGAAGATGTGGAATGGGACACGGACCTCAACAGAGCTGTGGATGAGAAAGGTATCAGAAAGCACTTTGGGGCAACTGTCCTGTTTTTTGTCCACTTCACTCTGGCCATTGTGGTGTTTCCTTCCACGGTCCCATCCAGCACCAGGGATGATAGGCATCCCCTTTGTGGCTGTTTGAGCTGCCCTGCTGGCTTCAGGAGAAGAGGGTCAGGCCCTTGGGGTGCTGCACACTCTCCCCCTTGCTGTGGCTGTGGTGTGGGCAGTCACAAAGGCAGCGCTTTCCTTGCTGCTGGGGGAAGGCCAGGCTGTTCTTCTGGAAGATCTTACCTGTCTTCTGGTGAAGGAGAGATTGAAAACATCAGGCCAGAGAGCAACCAAGATGGTCACAAGCACTGGGGTTGCCTGAGGAAGAAAGGACAGAGAGGAACATCCCCAAGCTGTGACTTTGAACCAAGAGCTGCTGGGATACCATGAGTCCATCACCTGGGCATTCCCAGTGGGACACTGGAGGTAGCAGCATGAGTAGGTGTAGACCAGCAAACTGGGAAACTGTGTCGTGCCTGGACAAACCTTTGGTATTAAAGCTGTTCCAACCTGGACATACGTGAAGAGAAGTCCCTGGGGGGAGGAAAAGTGGAGGCTCTTCTCCTTCCTCCACCCAGCTGTCCCTTTCTCTCCAAGGGTGGGAGTATGGCATCACCATCCCGCCAGACCGCAAGCCCAAGGCCTGGGTGCCAGCTGAGAAGATGTACCACACCAACCGGCGACGGCGCTGGGTGCGGCTCCGCCGGAGGGACCTTGCACAGATGGAGGCCATGAGGAAGGTAGGAGAGGGGCTGAGGAGAAGAGGGTGGGAGTGGGTCGGGGCCATGTCCCTGTCTCTCCATGTGGAGGTGGAGGTGCTTGGCCTTCTGCAGAGACCTGCTGTGCTTTGGAGCCCGACGTCCCTGTTCTTCGTACTGGAGCAGGCAGCAGCCTCTGTGGTTTTAACCATGGGGGTTACCTTCTCCCAGAGGTGGAGACCACTCCAGGAGCGCTTGGTTGGGGGACTGGGGCTGGTGGAACTCCTTCCTGTCAGTCCCCTGTCCCAGTCCTGCTTTCCTCTAGGTGGTGCAATCGGACTGCAAATGCCACCACAACGCTGCTGCTCTTCCCTCCCCCCAGCAAGTTCCCTAAGATGCGTTCCTCCCTTTCCAGCACATTTTCTAGATAATTGTGGCTGGAAAGCACAGGGAACCACTGTCACCCCATTTGCCAAAGGGTTGCAAGTGTCACAGAGAGGTGACACAGCTCTGGGGAGAAAAAGCCTTCGTGGGCTTGGGACTGATGCTCCAGGGTCCCATGGTGGCAGAGCTGTGGTGGCCTTGGGAGAGATCAGAGGTGGTGGCAAAGTGGAGGGCAGGCTGGGAAGGGGGAGATGCTGGTGCTACACAGGCCTGGGCAGTATGTGCCCCCCTCCTTGCTCAGCACGGGCATCCCCCAGCCCACTGAGACGCTTCTCAAAGTGGGGTCCACCCCAGGGGCCGGTCAAAGGGCTGAATCCCCGGCTAAGCTAGAGAGATACAGGGAGGACATGGGGTGGGACACCTGTAGCGGGCAACAACTCAAAGAGGCTGGACCCAGGTTTGGGTGGGCACCACCCTGGCCCTGGAGAGCCCCATGCGTAATCAGCTTTGCCCCTTGGCTGTGCCACTGTCACCTGCAGAGGGGCTGTGGGGTGGTGGGGCCGAGCCTCCCCCTGAGCCCCCGATGTGTCCCTGCCTGGCAGCACAAGCAGGAGGAGCTGGACGGGGAGGGCTGGGAGTACGCCTCGCTCTTCGGCTGGCGCTTCCACCTGAAGCATCGCCGGACCGACACCTTCCGCCGCCGCCGCTGGAGGCGCAGGATGGAGCCCCTGGAGCGCACCGGGGCCGCTGCTGTCTTTGCCTTGGAGGGGGCCCTGGTAGGTACCTGCCTTTCCCCCACCCCCAGAAATGGCTGTGTGGGAGTGGGAGCCTGGTTGGGTCTGCTCCCACCCTTCTGTCTCACCCCAGGGAGTGGACATGGAGCTAAGCTCGTTATCTGCCGCTTATTATCTGCTGCCCGCACCCGCTGCCGCTTGTTTAGCTAATATTTTGGCTTTCTTCATACACTGGATTTCATAATCCTTTGGCTTTTCCAATAACGAAGTAAGAACCAACCACAGCAGCACAAAGCCCTTATTATAGGGCTTTTTTTTTTTTTTCCCCATTTGGCTTTTTTCCCCCCTCTTTCTTTGCTCTATGCTCCCCTCCATCCAGCGTTTGAACCCAGCAGCCCCTTTGGGACACAAGTGGCTCCGTGGCATTTGCGTACATCAGCCCTGAGCTCATGCCCGCCCCATCCATGAGGGTCCCAGCTTCCTCACCCTGGGGCTTGTTGATGTGCTTTTCAACCAGGCACTTCATCCCACTGCATCTTGGCAGAGGTATCGGGGAGGGTTTATCTTGAAAACCCTATAACATGGGGGGTGTGTCCATGCACGTGTGTGTGTGCGTGCCCGTGGGGCTGTGCAGGAACCCCCCGTGTCCTTTCTCTGGTTCTGGGGGGCTTGTGACATCTGATGGGGCTGCCTTAGGTCTTGGCTTGGTTGTGCAGTTTTCCAAGGGCTCAGTCGAGCCCTCGTTTTGCCTTCACCAGCCCGCAAATGAAATGGGTTTGTGAGTTTGGCTGCTGTGCTGGGGAAGGGGGGTGCTGACAGACCCATCTGCTGGGGGTATCAGGAGACAAGGGTGAGACCTAGGGAGGAAACTCCCCCCCCCCACATGTGTGTGGGGCAGAGGCTGAAGCGAAAGGGAAGAGGAGAAGAAAGCCCCATTATAATGGCGATGTGTCAATGTGCCTGGGAACCACTGCTTGCTTTGCTCCTGGGGACACTGATGTAGTGGCAGGGGGTCCCTGGTTGATGTAAGTGTCCTGTGGTGTTACTGATGTGCTGCTGAGCCCCAACCTACCCCGGGCTGCTGGGGCTGCCCCTTCCAACCATGTCTTGCTTTTGCCTCTCCCCCCTTCCCCAGCAAACACTGCCCTAAGTGTCAGTGGGTCAGGGTCCTGGGGGAGCACCGGGTCCCTTTGCTGTAGGACTGTGCTGCTCCTGGGAGTCGAACCATTACCTGGGCAGGGCGATGCTGCCTGTCAAGGAGTAGCATTTTCTTCAGGCGTGGAGATTTCGGGGATGCTGTCCCTGCAGGATGACAGCTCGGGAGGGAGCAGCCCAGGAGAGCGGCAGGTGAATCCCTCCCCAGCCCTGGCTCCAGCTCTCAGCAGCCTGGCGGGTGCAGGACCAGCCTGCCTGCCCCTTGGGCTCCACTCGCCGAATTCCCCTCTACAGTAGGTCACTCTGGCTCGCCTCCGTGCCCTCATATTTTAGGGTTACTGGCTGCCTTTTCTGTGGTTGCTTGGTTTTCTGTGGATTGCTTTATAAATGATCTTGCCATACTTTCTGGTTTTGCAGCTTCATGTCTTTTCAGCTCTCCTCTCTCACTTGAATGACTTGCGTATTTTTCCAGGATGCTCCATCCCAAAATAATACCTAAATTTTCATAGCATCTCCCATCCAGTAACCCCAGACCCACTGGACCTGCACAAGGTCGATCCCTCCATCTACTGGAGGCGCAAGTGGGAGGAGGGACTTGGTGTGATGCTGCAGAGCTGGGATCAGGGTGGTGGGCTGAAATGGTGCCGAGGATGGGAAAATACAGGTGGGTGCTGAGGGCTGGGAGGGGTGGGCACTGATTTTCCACTCTATCTATTTCCAATGCTTTTTTTTAACACAAGCAGAGGAAGGTAGCTTTTGAAGTCCAAAGTGGCAGGGAAGCAGTGTCTGATATGAACCCCTGGATGGAGCAGCAGCTGGAGGATGGGCTGCTGCTGCCAGCTCTGATCGCACTGAAACAGAATAAAGATGCTGTTAGGAGAGGGAGCCTGGAGCATCCCCCAGCTCCAGGGCTGCAACTGGCAAGCCACCAGCTGCCAGAGCCTCCCGAAGCCCCTCCTGTCTGCTCTGTCCTGTTCCTGTTACCTGCTGTCTACTCCGTGAAAGGTATTTGTGCAATTTTGTGGTTGTGACACGGGTTTCCCAGAGCCCATCCAGCCAAGGAGCCGCACAGCGGTGCAGGGGAACCGAAGCCGAGGGAGGATTAAAATACAAACTCAGAAAGAACAAGCCAACACCCCAAGCGCTAATTCCCCCAGCTATTTGAAAGGATTGCTTTCCAACAGGAAGATAATACCAAACATGACCAGAAGGAATGTGTCTTGGATGCAGGAATGTGTGCATGGTGCTCAGGGTTTCTGTGTCTCCCTCTTCCCGGGGATGCTCAGCGTGCATCGCTCTGACCTTACCAAACTGAGCAGCTGTTGCTGTTAAGACAGGCTGAACCCCAACACCTTGGGGCCAGGGTGACCCAGAGCCGGGAGCAGCCGGAAAGCCGAGCCCCAGCAGGTTGTTCAGCTGTTGTAGGAACTGGGGACTCCTTGGCGGAGGCTTTCCCCAAAAATCCCACCCTGACAGTGGTTCCCCTGTGGGGCTGAGCAGCTGCACCCCCAGGGCCGTGCGTGGGGCTCAGCACCTTTGCAGGGTGAGCTCAGCATCTGTTCAGATGGACCCCACGGAGTGTGAATGTCTGCTCCCATCCAGCCCAGCTCCCTGCAGTGGGAAGAGCCGGGGCGGGGGGGGGGGGGGGGCTGCACGCCCACGCGTGTGTGATTTGTTTTGTGCGTGCTCG
>JAOXJM010000033.1:40674471-40736677 GCA_026413425.1 Tringa solitaria
GGGGGCTGCACGCACACGCGTGTGTGATTTCTTTTGTGCGTGCTCGCTCTCCCCAAGCACGTGCTCACTCCTGCTTTTGCTCAGAGGCTTTGGTTTCGCTGCTCACACGCGCTCTATCCTTCCCCTGACCCCAGGCAACGGAGAGGGACTTCCCCCGATCCCCCATCCCACGGGGAGCAGTGTCGGGCCGGGCGGTGTGGCTGCTGGCCGGGTGGTGCTGCCCAAAGCTGGGCCCACGTGCTGCTGCGGGGGCTCGTGGTGCTGCCACGTGGCACTGGGTTTCGGCTGCCTTGAATTCTATTAGCCTGATGGATTTGGGGTGCCCCGCTGGGGTGGGTTGAGGTGCCTCAGACGTTACGTTCCCACCGATTCACCTGCTCCCTCCTGCTGCCCCCAGCCGTGGGCTCTCCAACGTGGTGGCTCTTTCCTTCCTGGTGTGCTGTTTTCTCAGCAGTCCTTGGAGCTTTCCTGCAGTCACCCGCATCTTGGGAGAGTCCCCAGATGGCTCAAGGCAGGGCTCTGCTTAGGAAAGTAGACCCGTGGTGAGCCCACAAGTGTCCTGGGCAAAGATTCCCATCCACAGACCACTTTGCCCTCACCATGACCACCCTGCCCTCTCCATTGCCTGTGACTTGGCATGCCTCTCCACCCCTGGGGACACCCACAAAGTGCCTGGTGCTTATTGCTTCTCATGATGGGTCCCAGCTGAATAATGGGGTGCTTGAGACCAAGAAGTCGGTGGTGCAGAAGGCTTTTAGCACTCCCTACCATACCTGAAATGCCGAGCAAGTGTAACACCTCTGCCTGCAGCACTGTCCTGTCATTTCCTCTCTTTTTGCCTGTATTTCACCTGTGCATCCCCCCTTTATAAACCGGGCAGCCTTCATTTCCCTTGGGCTTGCTGGCTTGGCCATCACCTCCATCATATCAGCTTGTTCCAGGGTTTCCCCCTCTGTGACGGTGTGCCCCAGATTTTTTGGGACCTGTCATTTGGCAGCTCGCTTGTCACTGGCAGTTATGAAAAGAGAAGGGTGGCAGACACAGCATGGCCCCCAGGCACCTCTCTGCCCTTGGTCTGATTTCTTGGAAGCTTAGAGCTGAGTTCCGCAGCTCAAGGATTTCTCTGGTTTCTGATGGAAAGCCCAGTGGCTTCGCCCTGGAGCTGCAAGCAGCCCTCCCACTCTGCAAGCCCCATTTCCTCCCATCCTTGTCCAAAAATCAGCTGAGGGAAACCATTGGCTAATGGAGAGCTTTGGGTTTTCCTTGCCAGGCTGGAAAATCTTGCCTGTTTATGACAGTGCTTACATCCCAGCTTTGGGTTTGCACCAAGTGCAATTGAACCACCACTTCCTAGGCAGGAGAAGAGCAGGGACATGAGTTAAAGCAGGAGGATGACAGCCAGGGTGGGCATGTAGTGGCCACTGGGGTTTGGCCAGGGTGGTGGGCACTGGTGCTGTAGCTTGGTGCCCAAAGTACCAACTGGCTGCACCAAGTTGCACCGTGGCACCTGTGCATGGGCTCCCGCTGCAGGACCCAGCAACTGGGAACCCCATGGGGACAAGGTGAAGGAAGGAGTTCATGGTGGTACTCCAACCTGCATGGAGACCACAAAGGGCAAAACATAGTCCTGAGCAAGAGCGTCTTCCAACTTGCCCTCTCCAAGGTGTGCCTTTCGTGGTGGTTTGGGGTGTGAGGAGTCCCCCTTCCCTGTGATGGACAGACTGGGGGGGTGTTCCCAAGACCTTGATGAGGGCTTCAGAGAGCAATCCCTGCCTATCTCAGCTACTGGTGTCCTCCACTTGCCCTTCCCCAGGCTGTGAAGGATGCAGGTCAGGGTGGGGGACTGGCGTTCCACTGGGGAGAAAGGTCATAAAAATAACTGAGGAGCTATTCAGCTCCTGCGGGGAGCGGGGCAAGGAAGGGAAGGCAGCTCTTGCAAACCCTCAGCGTGACCTCACCGCCGTAAATACAGCGCAAACCCCAGGGTTTCCTCTGCAGACAATGTCATGGTAATAGCGATTCCTGCCTAGAAAGGCAAGGGGGGCTCTCCAGACATCTAAGCTCCTGATGCATTTTTGGGTCTTGGCAGATCTGGGCTTTGGAAACTCCTATCCCAGACCTGTATTTTTTTTTTCCTTTTTTCCTTCTCTTTTTTTCTTTATTCTTTAAACACCCCTCCTGTCTCTCCCTAGCATTTGATAATTGAAAAATATTTAAAGATCAGATTTACACTCTCCAGGAAGTTACCTTTAGGCTCCTTTTCCTGCAACTAAATATTTCAAACCTAACGCAGCAATTAGGAGGTGATAAAAGGCCGGCTTTCACAGACTGACACAAGAAGAGGGAAGGGTGGGCTGAGGCTCCCCCTGGGCAGCGAATGGGGCATTTGCCTGCATTTGCCACATCTGTATCACTGTTTGCAAAGTTTATGCTCCATTAATTTTGCTCGCCAGGGGACTTAGTGAAATTGCTTTAACTACTAACTACTGCTCCAAGAATGACAAACTTTATGGAGAGGCTTTTCCATGCTGGTGAGATGCTGGGAGGTGGAATGTGAATTGGTGGCCATCGACCTCTTTTTGTTGTTGTGTCCTGTTCCCTCCCAGCACAACATGGACCAAGAGCTGGATCCTCTCTGCCCTCCTGGGGCAGAAGAGCCTGAGAGTCCCTCCATGGAGAGTCCCAAAGTCCTCCTGGACACCCGTGTGGATAATACCCTGGAGGACCCCATCCCATGGGGAACCCCAACCGCAGAGGGGGTCCTGGCATGACCGACCATGCCTTGCTTTCTCTTGCAGGGGGGAGTGACAGATGACAAGAGCGACGATGGCAAATCCGTCTCCACCCTCAGTTTTGGTGTCAACAGACCCACCATTTCGTGCATATTTGACTGTAAGGCCCTGAGGGTTGGAAGGGAGGGTGACATTCCCCTGAAGTGAGTTCTGGCATGGGGTGTCTGCTGTGGGGACCCCATAGCTGAGCATTTTCCATCCTCTTCCTCTTGCTCACCTTGAGTGGAGGTGGATGGAAAGGGGTGGGGTGGGCAAGGATGGGGTATGGGTTGTCCTCCTGGGAGTATTGACGTGCTCAGGGCTGGGTGCTCTCAAGGATTAAGCCAAGCTGTCCTCAGACACCAGCCTGGGGCTGAATAAAATTCAGCTATTTGCTTACACTCTCTGTACAGGTGGGAATAGATACCATCTCCGCTGCTACATGTACCAAGCTCGGGATCTAATCGCCATGGATAAGGACAGCTTTTCAGGTAAGCCCAGAAGCCCATGTCCATGTGTTTGTGCTTGTAATTAGTAATTACTCCCCAGATGTAATGAATGCTGGGGAGTAGTGGGGTCTGTAAAGCAATATTTGGGGTATTTATTGACGTGACATGGGGGTATTCAGCACCTGTACAACAAAAGACAGGGGCATGAGGCTTTCCCGAGGCAAGCAGCCTGGTAGCTTGATTTCCCATCAGCCAAAAA
Organism: Tringa solitaria; assembly: GCA_026413425.1. Taxonomy (NCBI): domain Eukaryota; kingdom Metazoa; phylum Chordata; class Aves; order Charadriiformes; family Scolopacidae; genus Tringa; species Tringa solitaria. Next base: position 40,677,951 of record JAOXJM010000033.1, read on the forward strand.
AATCAGAGTTTCAAGAACTCTTACGTGAGAAACCAACCAGAAACCACAAGTTACCCAGGTCAGCCGTGAGTCAGAGCTGTTTCCTTTGCTAATGGCTCCTTCTCCCAGACCTGAGGTGACGCTGAAAGCCGGTGGCAAGGCTGGGTAGCAGACGGCTCAGGGGCATGACAAATAAAAACAGAGGGGAGGCCAGGGATGTTTACCATGGCACACTGCCTCCAGCCATCCCCCCGTGCAGCGTGTGAGCACTGGGATTTCAGGCAAGACGGAGGGCTCCGGGCTGGTGTCAAGATGATGGAGCACAGGGCAGAAACCTCCATGAGATGTGCTCAGAAAAATTAAAAAGGGTTCAAGGATATAATTAGGACCTCGGAGCAGACAGGCACCTTCTTCTGAGTCCTCATGAAGTTTCTGCTTGGATGTATGTGCCTTCGGCATCCAGCTTGCTCCCAGCTGGTTGAACCCTGGCCAGCCTCTTGCCTACCCTTGCAGGGCAGGGGGGCAGCAGCCTCCTGAGCGTGGGGTTCATGGAAAGGATTTGTCCTGTGGTTTGGGGAATGGATCAAGGCTGAAGAAGGGAGACTCCATTTGTTAGGAATGAAAGAATTAATTGAAAATACGGTAGGAAAGGAAAATACCTAACAGTGGCAAATATGTAAAATGGTTCATATTTGTTTTCACGACTGAACGTTAAATTGAGCTGCTGCTCCTCCACTCTCCATCCTGGAAACTTTGCAGGGGGGATGGGAGGCAATGACTGGGGGTATTCCTTGATGGAGCTGATGCCTGAACCAGACATACTTCAGACAGGACTGTAAAAAAAGCCCTTTCATGGAAAAAAAGCGTGGTCCCAGTTGGAGAAAAGGGTGTCCTGAGCTTTGAGTGAGGAGCTTTTCATGTCCTGCAGCTCAGCACATCCCCAGTGCAGCTTCAGGCACTTCTGAAATTGCCAGAGTTGAGCTGATGTGGTTAGGATGTCCCGTGCTTGAGCTCATGTTTTCTGGTTTAGAAAATGAAGCTAGAATAAGGTATATTGCTTTATCCTTTGGGCAGGTCTGTTATCGTTTGGTGCTGAAGGGTGCTTGGGTGTAGGTGGTTTGGCTTTAGGAGTGTTTCATTTGTAGCAGAGGCTGAAGTGTGGCTGTAGGGGTGTGTGGAAGGCATACCAGGAATGGTCCTTCATGTTTGACCTGAGGAAGGACCTGCCACCCACCAGGTGGTGGGTCCCACATCCACTTCCCAATAGGGTGGGCCATCCCAGCCAGGTGGCCCTGAGCCTCTTTGGTGCTTGTGATCAAAGCTGCCTTTGCTCCCACCTGTTAATGCTTTGGAGTGTCATTTTGAGGTGGGAAAGCAGGACAGTGGAGATGTCGCTGTTTGCCTCTGACTCAGAGCTGAACCTGGGGCAATGCAATAAAATCTCCCATCAGTTCATTGCCCGGTGGCGGGGGCCACATCTGAGATGTGAGCAATTCCCGGGACAGGTATCCCTGGAGCATCCACATCCGTCTGCAGCAATGCCTGCAGGCAGGACACATCCAGCATCCCTCTAAAACTGTCACTGGTTGTCTGGCATGGGAATTTGCAGTGTTGGCATGGAGGTGAAGGATCTCAGATGGGATACAGAGGCAACCCCCAGAAGTGGTGCGGCTTGGGAACCTGCAGTGAGGAGCAGCCTGCAGGGACAGCTGTGCATCACCATGGACCGTGGCAGCAGGACCACAGTCCCAAGGGTCTCCTGCTTCCCGAACTGTTTTGAAGCAGAGGGGCTTGAGGGGGTGGACAGAAATGCCCTGGAGATGTGCAGAGCACCCAAACAATCACCCAGTGTCTGCACCCACTGAGGTCCTGTCTCCCCTCCGTCTCCACAAAGGGTTTGTTGTTCGAAGTGGTGGGGACCGAGGTGATCTCATGGCCCCGATCAGCGGAGAGGGGAGGGGAGTCCCTTCCTTCGGAAAAACCCAGCCAAGGACAACATGAGTAACAACATGCCACAATGTGGAATTGTGATCTCCGCTGCCTTAACAAAGCATAAAGGAGTTCATTAAGGGGGCTTTACACAGTTATAAAAATAAACCTTCTGTGCACACGAGGGTCTAAACAAAGGGGCTTTATGGAGGCCTCCTTTAAAAAGAAGAAGAGGGGGGAAAAAAAAAAGAGCAAAAAAGCAAATCCAAATCCATGGTTTTTTTGTTTATTGTAACGCATTCTGCTTTCCTCTTACTGGAAAAAAGCGCGTAAGTGGAAAAGGTTCTTCCCAGCGTGAATAGTGCTCTCTCCAGCCGGCCACCTCGCAAACAGCCCCGGCTCATTAAACACGTCTGCTGCGGTCCGGATGCCAAGAAAGAAAATACAACCCCCTTTACCCACCCCCATCCCTGGAAGAGGGGAAGGAGGATGGGGGATGATGCCCTGCTCAGACAACCCCCCGTGTTCAGGTGCTTGGGAGATGCTCCTCCATCTCCAGGGTAGGCAGGACATCTGTTGCTCCCAGCATAAGCTCATAGTTTCCTGACATTGCTGGTGTTGGTGTGTGCACACTGTTTTGCAGGGTGGGGGGACCCCTCCTGGGACTGTGGGGGTTTGCGCAGTGCCAAGCGCTAAAGGCTGCTGCCAGTAGGTGTCCTGGGACTGGCTTTGGGGTGCTCTGGGTGGTACCCTACTGCATGCTGATGGATCCCCATACGCTGTCTGGTGCATCTGTGTCATTCTGGGTGCCAGGTGGAGGAGGTGGCCTGTGTTCTTCTAAAAAGGCCCATGATGTCTCCTGCCACTGTGGAGGCTGGGCTTTGCAGGTAACCAGAGCTCAGGGTTCCACCTGGAACCAATCAGGTAGGATGCAGCAATCATGGAGGTCTCACCCCTGGATGAGTAGGTGCTATCAGGTTATGAGGGGTGTTCAGTCTCCACAGGACCTTATAATGTGATCCCATGACATGTTTCAAACCTCTCACCCAGCCCTTGATCCTGGTTCCATCATTGCCCACCCTGTCTCCACATTCAGTGCCACTGTGGGCTGGATATCCACAGCAGGTTTGGGCCACATGCTCTTTGAAGCTGTCTGGAAGGGAAGGTGTTAGAGAAGGTTCAGGTTTCACATTTCTGTTGTTAATTGATCTCAGGCTTCCTGTGTTAATTGCTTTGGTTGTTAAGGGAGGCTACTCCTCACTATTTGATGCTGCTTTGCAGTGAGAAGTCTCTGGCTTTGTCCCAAGTTAAGGGTGAGACAGCTTGCTCCCAGCTCAATGCCTATGGACAGGGGTCTGATGAGACCCTGGAGTACCTGAGATATCTGCATGGGGCTGGCAGATGTAATGCAGACCAAGAGCCACCTGGTATGACAGCTGGAGGCCAGGTGGGATAATCTGGAGTGCTGGGAGCCCAAAATCTTCTTCAAGACATGGAGGTTACTAAAACTCATGCAAAAGGGCTGAGAGGATGATTCTGGCAGGTTGCTGGCTGCATTCTCAGCTCCTGTCCCTTCTGGAGATATTAAAGGCTCCAGGAAGGAGACAGTAATGTTGGAGTCACCTTCTTCATGGTCTGATCTTCAGAGCAGAGGGTGAACTGAAGGCACTGCTCACCCACATGTGCAGTGCTGGTACATCTTGCATCTCCCTGGAAAAGACTTGTTGGCATCATGGAAACAGTTTGTGGTCTCTGCTGTGCTGGAAGATGGCTGTGTTATCACCATTAAAACACTCATCCTTGCAAAGTCATCTTTTGGAAGAAAACCCCACACCTTAGGGCAATAGGTGAACCATTTGTGCTACCTTGCTGCTGGTGGACATGGTGAGGAGCCATGAGGATTACCTGAACCAGGATAGATCAGGTCAGACAGTGAGGAAATTTCTAATGCTACAGCAGTGGAGTGCTGGGAGATGTGGTCAAGGAAGGTCACAGTGTCTCCACCAGCTGGAGTTATCACAAGCTGGAGGATACAGGAAAGATGGAGAGGAACTCTTTAGCAGGGAGTGTAGTGATAGGATGAGGAGTAATGGTTTTAAACTGAAAAAGGGTAGACATAGATTAGATATTAAGAAGAAATTATTTACTCTGAGAGTGGTGAGACACTGGAACTAGTTGTCTGAGAAAGCTGTGGATGCCCTATTCCCTGGAAGTGTTCAAGACCAGGCTGGATGGGGCTTTGAGCAACCTCATCTAGTGGGAGATGTCCCTGCTCATGACAGGGGGATTGGAACTAGATGATCTTTAAGGTCCCTTCCAACCCAAACCGTTGATTCTGTAAGGTTGCTCTGGTTAACATGGTCTCATTAGATTATATACCCAAAAAGGTTTTGGCAAAAAAATCCTTCATCAAAGTTTTTTAAGGAATGGAGGCTGCTGTGGGATAAGAAGGAAGGTCTTTGCATGGATGTACAGCTAAATTGTGTGGATCTTTATGGTTGCCTTGTCTTTTTGGGACAAGATTGGCCCTTTGTGAGGAAAAGCTCCATAAGCTGAGACTCTTCAGCTTGAAAAAGAGATGTTTTTGGGTTGGCATGATAGAAACTGGCAAAACCCCAAGTGTCAGTGCAGGTGTGCAGGGGAGGACTCCTCCTTCTCTCCTAATCCAAGAACTGGGGAGCCTCCGCTGGAGGTAGAGGGAGCTGAGTGCTGAAAAAAAATCATGAGAGGATGACTCTTCGTGCAGTTCTCACTGGAGGATGTGGTGGGTTCAAGAGAGACAGGGCAAGTCTGTGGAAGACAACTCCTTTGCAGGGTTGCTAAACATGCAGACATCCCATCTAGCTTGGGAAGTACCTGAGCAGTGGATAACTGGTGTGTAGAGATAAGTGCTGGAGACTTTGGCCTCATTCTCTTCTCAGTTAGGGTTGCCTGGAACACGATGGGAATGCTATTGCTGTTTCTAAAAGATCTGAAGTTACTTCAGCCTGTTCACAGTCTTCCCTGCCCGGCCTGTTGGCCTTTGAATGACTATGAATTGCTTTCTCCTTCCTAGACCAGTAGCTCTAATTCATCCTTTGCCTCTTATCTAACATCCCTTGCAGATCCTTATGCCATTGTCTCCTTCCTCCACCAAAGCCAGAAGACGGTGGTGATCAAGAACACCTTGAACCCCACCTGGGACCAGACACTTATCTTCTATGAGATAGAGATCTTTGGGGACCCCCAGAATGTGTCTGACTCCCCTCCCAACATCGTGGTGGAAATATATGACCACGACACCTACGTAAGTGTGTTTGCATGATCTGGCCCTTCATGGTGTGAGTGTGCTGGAGTGGATGGGACAAACACATGGCACTGTTCCTGCCCTCTGGAGTGCAATGCTGTAACATCTCTGAGTGGCTCAGACATTGAGCTGGACACTCAGAAGACAAACATTCAGCAAACAACTCTGCTACTGATTTTCTTGGTGGCCCTGATCTAGTTACCAAAGCTGCATCTACGCTGTATTTTGCAGAGTGGCCAAATTAACCATATTTCCTCATGGAAAAAGCTTGGGACAAGATTTAAAGCGGTCATACAAGTAGGGAACCATACACTGTTGTTTGCTCAGCTGCCTAAAGGTATCCAAAGTGCATTTGTGGGGCTGGTGAGATAACCTCGAGTCCTTCCTAGAAAAACTGGGCTGTAGCCTCTCGCAAGAGCAGACTGCGTGTCAGAGCAGTGCATAAGTGAAAAGCACTTAGAACACATTTCAGGAATGTCTTGGGAACCCTTTTGCCCTCCCTCCTCTGAAGGAAGTAGCAAAGGCAACTGAAGATCCCATTGCAGACGAGTGAATGGGCTTTTTAAGAGCTGCTGATACTTAATGCTATACTCAGAGGTCCTGCTCTGGAAATCGTGTGATACCATAGGAATTTCGACTCCTGTTTAAGCCAAAATGCGTAAGAAAGAGTACATTTGTAGCCCTAGCAGTTATGGGGAGGAGTTTGAAAACTTGTGTCTGCATGGACATCAAACCGATCTTTTTTTCTGAACTGGTCCCATAATTGTTCAAACATTGAGCCTGATTTTCGAGTGAGAGGGTCTTGGCTGAGATGTGGGTGTGTGGAGATGGACTCTGCTGGGAAGTGGAGTGGGAAGAAAGCTCCCCATGCCTGTGATTGCCTTTCAGGGTGCGGATGAGTTCATGGGGCGCTGCATTTGCAAGCCCAGCCTGGTGCGCTCGCCGCGGCTCTCCTGGCACCCCATCATCAAGGCAAACAGGAACGTCGGGGAGCTGCTGGCTGCCTTTGAGCTGATTCAGAGGGAGAAGGTGAGCTCCTCACCCCGGACCTTATCCTGTCTCTAATTGGAATGCTAGCTTCTTCCGAGCCTTTCCATACCCAGCAGGACGCAGCCCTTGCTCGGCGCCGAGTTATGTCCACCTGGGCTCAGCAGCTCTGCAGCTGCCTGTCCTTGGATTCACCAGGACGGCTGCTCGGAGCAGACCCAGCCATGATGCTCAGCGCTGGCTGCACCGCAGCGGTGTGATGGGAGGTGTTTAGCAGAGCCGAGGGCAAGAGGCTCGGTGCTGGACCGAAGCCTGGGCTGCCGGGTACCGTTTCGGGAGGCACCGCTTGTGTCCTGCCAGCCCGGTTGGCTGCGGTGCTGAGCTCAGAGCCTCGGCACCTTCACACCGCGGGAAGAGTCTGGTGCGTTTGGCCCCAGATCACTGGCCTTTGCTCAGAGTTAATTTCCGGAGGGGATTTATGAGAGCTGAAGTGGGCGGTTACTCCCCCAGTGCTCAGTGCTGGCCTTTCATGTAACGAGCCACAGGGGAAGGAGGTTGTGCTTCGGAGCCAGTCCAGGCGGGAGAGACTCCTCGTCATGCCCCAGTGTGCTCTCCTGTGCTTTCCCACCCTCCCTGTCCCCCGCTCATACCACCCTCTCGCCTCTCTCGTCTCTGGCGTTTCCACTGGCTGTGGCGCCTGGCTGCATCCCAGATGTGCCTCTGTGCCGGGGAAAGTGGATCAACTGGAAGGCTGAATGTCTCTGTCCTGTTTCTCCCTCCCAGCCTCGAGGTGCTAATTGGGAACAAGGGTCCTTGCAGCTCCCTCCTCCCTCTCTCCGATGTAGGTCCCAGCTGTGCTCCTGGAGGGATGCTGCAGCTGCCAGGGGTGGATGTGCTGGGTACAAACCTTGCTGCACCAGTGGGGGGCTGCTGGGTGGCAGTCAGGGGATGTCTCCGCTGCCAGACTGGGCACCAAATCATCTGCATGCAGCCTCTTCTTCCTCCTCACCCTCCTGAGGAGTTACTCAACTGGGTGGGAAAGACCTTGGAAAGGGAGGTCCTCTCCAAGGATTTTATTTGATCCTAGTAAAAAGCAGCTGGGTGGATGTGAGGCTCTACTCCTGCCTCCTTGTCAGAGGGAGAGCCCTGCCCTTATGTCCAGGCTTTTTGGAGCCCAGCACTGGGCATGAAGGGGGGCAGTGTGTGGCTATGGGAGGACTGATGTTTCTCTGCTGGATAAAGCTGAGTTAGCACCAGGAGTGCAAATGGAAAATGTGTGTTTTTTCTCCACAGCCAGCTGTCCATCACATCCCTGGCTTTGAGGTAATGTATTTCTTCTGTTTGCAGCTCCTAAACTCTATGGCCCTCAAACTGTCCCCTCCCCTGCCCCTACAGACCTTCTGGGTCCCAGCACCATCAGCTGCTCCTGCAGAGGTTTGCAGTGGACTCTGCAGCCCTGCTTCTGCAGGAAATTTGTCCATCCTGTCTTAGGATGAAGGAATCACCATGTAGAAATGGCAGTTTCCTTCAGCTGCTGACAAAGAGAGCTGAAGTGGGGCAGCTCAGTTTGACTCCTAGATCAGGGCAAATGTACCCCATTCTGGATATAATTCTTCAGGTGTCAAACACACCATTACCTTCCTGCCTGCAATAATTTCAGCATTCTTATTGTGAAAGGTTGTGCTTCCCAACAGCTCCAGTGAGTTTTGTACCCTGCAGCCCTTCTGAGCAAAGGCATTAACTGATGCTGTATTTTAAATGCTTTTGTTACCTGCACTGATTTCTTCACTGGCAGATGGTGGTGTGTAGGAACTTGGAAATTATTCTTTCTCTATTCAGTTATCAACTACAATTATAAGCCCTAAGATGGGCTTATGAATGAGAATTGCTCTAACTCTGTACTTTCCTCCTTTTCTCCAGAATGAGCTATCCTCCAGCCTGGATGAGGTGAGTCTATAAGATTTAGTTGTCTCTTCATCTTGGAGATTGTTAAAATTGTGCCTCCACAGGGTAGCCACTTCTTTTCAGATGAGTCAAGTCAATAGCATCAAGATTTTAGTAACATAAGTGATCACCAGCAGGACAGGGTAGACGGGTTCCATGCTTAGCCCATGAAGTGTTCCCAGTGGCAGGGCATGTTGGGTAATATTTAACGTCTGTAGGATGTATGTGCATGAGATCTGCTGGTGTTCAGTCCTTCCAAACAAAGCCTGTAAAAGCCAAAAAGCTGGGCTGACCTTTGGCTGGACCTCAGCTGAAATCCCAGTTGAAAAGTTTGCAACTTTTCATGGGGAATTCGCCACAAACTGGGACATGTGCTGGACTGTTCCAGTTGCTCTGAATGAAATAGTCTCCTCAGGATCCCCAGCTGCTTCTTGGGCAACCTGTCAAAGTTGCTACCCAGACCGTGTGCATCCTACAGAGCAGATCACCAGCTGAACCAAGTGCTACCAGGGTAGGCTGGTATCTTGTAAAACCCAAGGCAGGGAGATGAACAAAGGGCATGTTTATTTGAATGTTGTGGTAGCCCTAGGAGCCAGTTAATCCCAAAGTCTGAGATGAGCTAGGAGGGACCTGAGGCATGCAGAGAGCTTGGCCACATATCCACAAAAGGTTGAATGGGATAAACACATTTTTGCAAGATGGGTTTCTTCCACCCAAGCAGCTTTTACTCATGGTGTGAGGTTCATCTTTGTGCTCCATGTGGGCTGAGATTGGATGAACTCATGTAAACATAACCATCTCTCTGCTCTTTCTCCTCCATTTCTTGTCACTGTAATTTCTGGATGGGGCACTCCACAGCTCTGCACCCCTGCATTGTTCTACGAGGGGCTCCTCCAATGGGTACCTTTTATGCTCAAACACTTGACTCTCCTGTATTCCTCTGCTTTTGCCCAGAAACCAAGCAAAGTCCCAACACAGACTCTCAGAAAGACCAGCTCCTTCAGACGTGGCCTGGCCTGACCCACCTGCCCTGCAGGAACCCCATCCAGACCAGCCCACTGAGGCTGCATCCAAGAGTGATGCCAGCCTGGGTTCTTCAGTGCCCCTAGCAGTAAATAACAAGCCTTGCAGAGAATCAGATCATATATGCATCATTCAGGCTCCTGATTTACCTGAGCAACCAGGCTGGCACCAGACTTTCTCCTACTGCATTTCTCTTTGGTGCAAATGGGATTATCCTTTGGCACTGGGATTTAAAGCCCCCTTGAAACAGCATGGCCCAGCTGTGCGCTCAAACTGGGAGATGTTTCCACTGTTTTAGCTGGTCTGATCTGTGTTGACTTTCACTTATGACTCTTCCAACCCTGTATCAAAGGCAGGATTGGACTAGATGATCTCCAGAGCTCCCTTCCACCCTTATTTCCTCTGACTTGTCTCATTGAAACCATCCCAGCTGCCAGCAGACCCCACAGGCCATTTCATGGATGTCTCCTTCATCCAGCCAGCTGTGTCTGGGTTGAGAGCTGTGTCTGGGAATTGCTTGTTCCCCACTATCACCCTGAACCCTTCTTGCTCCTGCCTCATCCCCAGGACTCACGACTCATTTCTGTCCCATCTGGTGAAACTTTTAGTGCTCGTTCATTCAGTGGAGACCCAGGAGAACAACTGCAAAACAACCAGGAGACCATCAAGGATTGAGAAGGACTTAGAAATGGCTACTGCTAGCTGAAGATATTGCAGTGTTAGGAGCCAAGTGTGCACTGTTGACTTTCAAGGCAGCTGTTGAACCTGGGGAGGACAGGGGACAGGAAGGAGCTCTTTCCCCAAGGCTTTTCCCTTTTGCCATACAGATTTGCCAGAAATTACAATAAGGAGATGCAACACATGGTATTTGCATCAGCAAAGATTTAGGTGTTTTCTTAGGGAAAAACCTTTCTTTTTTGGGAAGAGACTGTGCAGCCATCTCACAGGGGCTGTGTGGAGTTTGAGCCTACCTTGGGTTTTGGAGATGAGCTAGGGTGGCTTCTCCAGCTCTGCATCTCTATTATGCAATTTAAATGCGATTTAGGCACATTTAAAGCTGGAAATGAACATATGTCACTATACAAGGTCAGACTGAAGCTCTTCTTGGTTCAGTCCATGCTTAGGCACCTTGATGTGCTCTAAGCACTGTGGGTCACAAACAAAAGCTGGGGATAGCTCTTCAAGGGCCATTCAGTCTATTCCTTTACCCCAAGGAAGGACCAGCTCATGTTGATGGTGCAATCTGAGCAGCCTTAAATTAAGGCTCTGGGTAAGTAGGTGGGTTACCAGAAGTGCTGAGCACCCTAGTGATGCTGGGGATGGTCTGCACCTCTCCCTTCTCATTCGGCACTCACCTCCCCGATAACTTCCCTTTCCCTGCCAGCACTAACCATTTCTGCAAGCATATGAACCGTGGGAGGGGGGACTGCCTGCCCCCGATTTACCGTCTGCCCCATATGGGACCCCAGACATCTGCCCCAAAATGGAGTTACTGAAAGTCTTCAGCTAACAAGCAGCTTGATTCAGCAGCCACCAGGAATTGCCAATGAAAATTAAAGCTGAGCGTCTAGTATATCTAACATGCCACTGTGAAAAAATTCCTTTGTATAGCATTTATATACATACATTTATAAACCTGAACCAATCCTATAATTGAAATACATATGCACACTTAATTTAATGCAATAATACTCCAGCCTGAAAAGAATGCCAGTCTCCTAAATTGGTTCCAACTGCCCTTGGTTGACGGTTGCTTTTGTAGAGGTTTTGCTTTCATTCCTGCCTTTTTAGTGACTCTGAACTCAGAGATGCAGGTCAAGGAGAACCTGAATGCTGGGAGGGCTCAGAGCCCATCCTCTATGAGTGGCTGGGGAAGTCTGGCTCCCTGCTTTCCTCCTCTGTGAAGGCACATTTTGAATCCCCCACTTGCCATCTAGATCTGGTCTCACCCTGAAGGAAATCTCCTTCTGTATGCATGGTGCATAGACAGCTTTATCTGAGCTCTGTGGCCTGAAGCTTGGCGGCTGCCAGATAAGGTTTATAGCTGAGCTGTTGTATGCCATGAATGAACAACCACCCCTTCCTGCACTAGGAGGCGATGTCAACCCCCACTCTCATGGTGCTGCCCCCACGAAACTGTCTGCTGCTCTTTGACAGCTGGTCAAAGCATCTCATTCTGTCCAACTCAAGGAGCTCTATTTCACTAATTAACCCCTTGCTGCTGCTTTGTCTCTGCTTAACTATCTGACTGAGATCCTGGCATGGGATAGATGTACTTTCATCCTCTCCTCCCCTAAAGGAGGTTGAACCTTGATGGAGAGCAGATCTCTCAGTTCCCTTGGAAAGGCTCTGGGATCTCTCTTAGTAGTAGATGTTTGATCTTCTCCAGATTAAAGGGAGAGAAACAGTTTGCAAGCGCATTCATCCCCTCCAGCCCTCATCTCCTCCTGTCTAGGTCTCCTAGACTTCTGGGAGAAGATGAGTTTTGCAGAGAGAAGGAGACTCTGGGGGGATGCAGTGTAGGGAGGGGGAGGTGATGGGGTTGATGTCCAGTGTGGCATGACCTGATGTGCCCTTGGTATCTCTGTTCCCTGCAGTCTGCAGACTCTGACCTGCCGTATCCACCGCCTCAGCGGGAGCCCAACATTTACATGGTCCCCCAAGGAATCAAACCGGTCCTGCAGCGCACGGCCATCGAGGTGAGTAATGGGGAGACCATGAGGCAGCTCGCCCCCTCACAGAATAACACTCCAAAAATGTGTCCCTAAAGGGGAGGAAGAGACCCAGAAATGGGATCCAGGCCAGACTCTGCAGACACAGAGTCCCACCGGTGCTGGGAGCTGGTTCTGTTCATGGGTTGTCTTAAAAAATGTTATCTTGCTGAGACAACAAGTCTCACTGAGCAGTCAAGTTCCAGGTCAAAGCACAGCCCTGGACTGCACTTGATTTTTAGAAGGACAGTCTGCTTCACCCCAGGATGATATTTTCCTAAAACAGAGATGCTGCATTAATAGATAAGCAATTGTGGACCTGGTGTATTGGTGCATACAGAGAAGCACTTACTGTACAACCTGGCTTCTCCCAGCACTGCCTGTCCTAAATGGTCAATTCATCTATCCTTCGTGGAGGGCCACCCTTCAGGTTTACCTTCACTGCTGAGAAGCTCAGTGAAAGACCCAGAGACAGGTCCTTTGGCTCAGTCTGCTGTCTGTTCCCCTCATCCTTCAGATCCTGGCCTGGGGGCTGAGGAACCTCAAGAGCTACCAGCTGGCCAGCGTCACCTCGCCCAGCCTCCTGGTTGAGTGCGGAGGCCAACTCGTGCAGTCCTGTGTCATCAAGAACGTCAAGAAGAATCCCAACTTTGATGTCTGCGTGCTCTTCATGGAAGTGGTGAGGACTTGGTCCCCACCCTGTAGTGATGGGGTCATAGCAGAGCTGGTCGGGAAGGATCTCTGGAGGTCCCATAAAAAATGAATCCTATGGGGAATATAATTCTGTCCTGCTCATCCTTGGTTCCCTTTGGGGAGGTACAGAGCAACTGCCCTCCCTGCCCTGCGTAGTTATGTGTTCCCTTCCCTCTGCCCACAGCGTTTACCTAAGGAGAGCCTGTACAGCCCCCCCATCATTGTCAAAATCATTGACAACAGGCCATTCGGCCGAAGGCCTGTGGTGGGGCAGTGCACCGTCCGCTCACTGGAGGACTTCTACTGTGACCCATACCGAGAGGAGTCGGACAGTCCCCAGGAGCAGGCAGGTACGTGCTGCCATGATGACCATGCCAGCTGCACAGACATGCCCTTCTCCAGGAGGAGCTGTGGGTTGCTGTATGTGTTGCTTTAGCTCAGCCCAGCTGTAGGTCTGATATAAAAATCCCAGGAGGTGCTGAGGAGCAGTTTAGCTCTGGGGTTGCTTGGAGAGATGGGCTGTCCCTTGGCCAAGCTGTTCAGCCCTCATGAATGTGAACTTTGGCTGGCGTGAAGGCTCTGGGCAAGGCTGAGATCGCTCCTGGAGCTTGATCCCAAAGTGTCTTGGCTTTGGGGTTTCTAACAACTGGATGTCCTCGTCATGCTCGTGCTTGCTCTAATTGCAGATGATGTAAGCCTCACGCCCAGGGACGATGTCCTAATTGACATTGATGACAAAGAGCCTCTTATTCCTGTCCAGGTATGGAAAAAACTGCTGTGGTGGGAATACACTGGTATCTTACTTTGTGTGCTATGGGGAAACTTGTGCAGGTACAGGGCTGGGGTGGAGATTGATGCAGACCTCTGTTGTGAGTTTGTGTCTGGTTGTAACCTTCCTTTTGCAGCTTCCACCTCTGTTTTCACGCCTTCTCCTCCACCATGCCATAATGAACAACTACAAACTCATTCTCTTCTCCCCCACGTTTAATATGAGGCGTCAGATTTGCTTTTCTGGGGTAGAGACAACAGATTCTCCAGGCTCTTCCCTCCAGCATCAATTCTGCAAACGTATGGTTTGCTTTGAGGCTGACAAAGGTTTTCACTCATCCCCTTAGGACTCTGCTGTGTGGGATGCTCTCTTGGAAATGACAGTCACTGCCCCAAAGAGTTGACAGCCTTGAGGGGAATTACCCAGCACTGGAGAGGGTGAACCAGTGCTGGCAGATGGGGCAGTTTGCCAAAGGCCACGCTGGAAAGGTTTCCCAAGACTCAGTCATCCTTCCCACAACCACATGGCCAGGTCTCCTCTCCCCAGTTTTGCCCTTTGTTTGCAGGATGATTTGCTGCTTCCAAACCCACTGGCTGCTTTCAGCAGCTCCAGTGACTCTTCAGAGGGTCACAGTGGGGGCTGTGACTGCAGAATATCTCATGGTGGCAGGAACTGGACATGCTTTAGCAGGGAAGAGGGGATATGTTGCTGCTTTTGCAGAAGGCAAGTTTCCATGAGTTTGAGGGGTCTCAGCTGTCCCTTGTAGATGGACGAGGCTGGGCATGCCAGTGGGGCTTTTGTTCCTCCTTCCTGAAGCACAGCTGGGATTTGTCTGGCCACACTGGTGGCACTGGCCTGCTGTTACTTTGCATTTCTCTAGCCCTAGACTTTCTTTGCCCAGCAGATGCCTCCTTTTTGAGGCAGAAACCTGTCAGTGCTGATGTGTGTGTAATGCACAAATCTGTAGGTGACCCTGATTGCTCAGGAGCAGCTGAAAGTGTCGTCAGAGGCATTTGGCAGAGCTTTTCATGGTCTCCTATTCCCTTTGGTGTATTTAGTGTGCCCTGGTGTTTCCTTCCTTCCTCCCTGTTTTAGCAGCTGTGGGTGCTGCATGGTACCTCGGGCTAGAAAAGCCCGAGCTTTCTGCAAGAAATCTGCCTCTCAGGTATGCCTCTTGCCTTGTCTTTCACTGCCCATAAAAGCAAGATGTATAACTTGGGCATCAATGCTTCTGCTCTTTATTTATCTCCTTGGTGGCACCTCAGTGTTTCTATTCATGAGGACCTTACGATCCACTGATCCATGCTATCAGACATCTGCAGTCATGTCCCAAAGTGGGCTCAGACTGGGATCTCAGCATCAGGCTGACCCTGGAGATACAGAGCTGGAGCTGCACCTCTCTGCTTGCTGCATCCCTCGTGCTAGCTTCTCTGCTTTAGCTTTGTGCCATGCAAGTCCTCCCTGTCGATGAGCAGGCATTGCTTAAGCAGGGGTGTGCATTGCATTCTTCAACCTCTGCCCAGATCAACACTTTCAGGCTTTGGGCTAAGGAAAAAATCAAGATTTTGGCCAGTGCTCAGCAAAATCTGTGGGTGTGGTACTCCAGCCTGTTGCGGTCTCGATTTCAGCTGGCCCTGTTCATCCCTACCTATCCCAAGCACTGATGAGATCCAGGTTGGTGTTCTTAGGCAAGGTCACCCCACAGTACTTGCAGTGAGGCACGTCAAATAAGCTGGCTTTTCAGGTTGCCCACCAGCCAAGAGGTGGGACGTTCATATGCTCAGCTCCATGGGACGCTGGCGTCTTGTCCTGAGATGCTTCAGTATCAATTAGGAACTGGACACTGGAGTTGGAAAACATTGGCCCAAGTGAACAAGTGTTGTTAAAAAGGGAAAAGCAACTCAAGACAGAAAATACTACTGACAACCTAATTGACATTCTGTTCGCTTGCCATTTGCGGATTTGTCTTAATAATTTACAATTGTGCTTCATCTTGTATCAGTAAAGTAACTGGAGCATGTCTGCAAAAACCACACCAAAACGAGTCTTGGAACAGGAAACTTCACTTATGCAAATAAAAATGCTCCCTTTTTGAGCACAGAAAGCACTTGGGAGAAAAATGAGGGGGTCAGGGAATAATATGAGTAGGAGGGTTGGGTGCAGGCCCCGATTTTACCTCTGATTAGCTGTCTGATGCTGGGCAAGTGGTTTCCCTTTACTGCACCAAGGAAGCTGATGGCACCCAGCACCTCTGCCAAGGGGTGAGACCCTCTGCAGAGACAGCTGTGGGTGGGATGGAGCCCCAGGAAAGCGACAAAACAGCCAAGGATGGGTTTGCTGCTTCTGCAGTGGTGGGCACAGACCTACTCCACTCTGATGAGACCCGACATGGAGTACTGCATCTAATTCTGGAGTCTCCAGCACAAGAAAGACATGGATCTGTTGGAGAGGATCAAGAGGAGGCCACAAAAATGATGACAGGGATGGAGCACCTCTCTTATGAGGAAAACCTGAGACAGTTGGAGTTGTTTAGCTTGGAGAAGAGAACGCTCTGGGGAGACCTTATTGTGACTTTCCAATACTTAAAGGGGGCTTATAAGAAAGATGGGGTAGGCTTTTTAGCAGGGTCTGTAGCAATAGGACAAAGGGTAATGGTTTTAAACTAAAAGAGGGTAGATTCAGGCTGGATATAAGGAAGAAATTTTTTTCTCATGAGGGTGGTGAAACACTGGAACAAGTTACCCGGAAAGGTGGTAGATGTCCCATCCCTGGAAACATTCAAAGTCAGGTTGGAGGGTGGGCTGAGCAACCTGATGTAGTTGAAGATGTCCGTGCTCGTTGCCGGGGGATTGGATGAGATGACTGGATGGATTGATTTAAAAGTTCCTTCAAACCCAAACCATTCTATGATTCTGTGATTCTATTTTGGGGGCTGGGAGCGTGCATAAAGGACAGGAAGGTGCTGCCTGGTAGTAGATACCAGGTAGAGTTTGCTTTAGCCACAGGTTAGGACTCCCAACAGAAGGTTTTTCTTCCCCCTCCTGATGCACAGCCACAGATGGAGCAGCAATGGGTGGACTGGATTTGCATCTGCAACTCCAGGAAGCTGTGAAGGTATAATTTCTTACTTTTTAATAGAAGAATCTACCCAACTTTCAGTTTGGTTTGACTAAATTTTTTGGGAGTGTATTTTGAAATCTGCAGTTTAGACTCTTCTCCTTTCTTCTTTTTCTGGTAAATTTTCAGTAAAAAAATGTATTGTCTAGCAAAATAACAAACTGCAGCACTTCCCTTGTGCTATACTGTCTTCAAGAGCATCAGAACAACCATCTTCACGCCTGTCCTCTGCTGCCTTTTACTGACAGCAAAACCATTTGTTAAAGGCAACTGACTACAAAATGTTTCCTTTCCTCTGATCTTCACCTGCCAGCACCGTTTCCCAGCCCTGATTTTTCTGTGCCTTTTTCAGGGTCACTCCAGACCCACAGTTGTTTCTGCTCTTTCTCCTGTGACTTCGGTGGAAGTAACAAGAGGGAAATGCAATTCCCTTTGGGAAAGCAGGGTTTTAACCCAAATTTGTTTTCTCCCAGGGAGCCAGCACAGCTGGGGCTTGGGCTGGCTGCCACAATGTGGGACGAGGCAAGCACTTTCGGCCCAGTCACTAATTAGCCTTTTATTCTGTTTAATGGAAATTCCCCTGCTTTTTTTTTTTTTTTGCCAGTGGTTTATGAACCCGGTGGCTGCTTTTTTGAGGGAGGTGAGGGGAGGAAAATTTCCTCCCATAAATATCCTTTATGAGAGCCACAGTCGAAGGCTCTGCTGGGTGCAGAGAAGAGGCTGCGGCCACCGCGGGACTGGTGCGGGGCTCGATGTGAAGCTGAGGTCCTCTATGAATTGTTGTTGAAGGTACCTGGCCAAGATTGGACCTTCATGCTCTGTGGGCTGGTGGGACTTCCAGTTGGCACCATTTTCTCTGCCTTTGCTTTACGGACAGGATGGACAGGGGGGACGCTGTGGTGTCCTCACTCTGTGGTGCAGGTTGGGGGGACCCCCTGCCTCCAGGAGATACCTCTGCCTGGCTCTGCTGTGCCCGCTATTGCTTGAAATGTTCTGAGCAGATTGTCATGGCTTTTTAATGAAAAGGCATCTTTTCTACAGTTTTTTCTATTCTTTGGGCACTTTCTAGTGGTGAAAAATCAAGAATGTTTTTCGTGTTAATTTTGCAGCACTTCATTCACTTTCAGTGCTTCCCCCCGAGACCCATTCACCGTTTCCCTGTTTTCCCCAGTTTTTGTTGCACCTGGAGGTGAGGGCAAGGCAAGAAAGAGAAACCCAGGGCTCACACTCTTCTTACGTGTGCACTCCAAAAATGGCAGAATTTCAAATTTCTTTTGGCTTCCACCTTTTTTATTGCAGTTAGTTTGGAAAAAAAAAAAAAAGAAAAGAAAAATTGCCCTTCAAAGCTTTTCTTCTTTTTTTTTTCATCTTTTGACCAGCATTAACTGTGAAAATGCCTGTTGGTGGCATGGGGTGCGCAAGTGCTGTGTAGACACATGTGCACTGAATGAACCAAGATATAGATGTCTGGATTGAGTTTTATCAAGCCACTGTGTTTGGGGTACCGCTAGCAGCAAGCACTGGGCATGGCCTTGGAAGTGCAAATCTATCCCTGTGGCTGCTGTGGGGAGTTTTCCTATGGGTTCCTCATGATGGATGATCCCATTTACACCTGCGTTTGAGGAACCCGAGGTGCAAACCTCCATCACTGCAGAGGTGGTGCTTTGGTCCCACACATCGCTGGGGGACCTCTTGGAGATGCTGACTCAGAGGCGAAGGCAGCTGAGCAAGGTATTTTGGGGTAGTTTGGGAGGCAGAGCAGGATCATGATGTACAGGGGCCCCTTGCATGTGCAGCTCAGCACCATGCTAGGTGTTGCTCATGTCTGCAGAGCAGTCAAAGGTGGCAGAAGGTGGGAGGAGAGGGGCAGCCTGCTTCTCCTCCAAGCCCATCCTGAAACCTGCTCCTCATTAGGCTAATTTGGAGTGAGGCCAGAGGCTCTGTTATTGTGTGTACGCAGTGCCCTGGCACAGCGGGGCTGTTTAAATTGCAAGCAAGAATTAATCCCCTCCTCAGATGTGGTGGTGCATCCTGGAGAAACCATTGCTCTGTGAGCCGCACCCCACCACCACAGGCGCCACGGGATCTGGCCCTGCTCCCCCCATCTCCTCCCACCCCGGCACAAACAGGTCCTGGTAGTAGGGGGGCGAGGGGGAGCTGCGCCAAGGGCCAAGGGGACCCATTTCAGATGCCTGCACTCACTCAGGGCTGGGCTGGTGGGTTCCCCGTGAGCAGGTTGTGATGGAAGGAAGGGAAGGAGCAGTCCCTGACCCTCCTCCA
Source organism: Tringa solitaria (assembly GCA_026413425.1). Taxonomy (NCBI): domain Eukaryota; kingdom Metazoa; phylum Chordata; class Aves; order Charadriiformes; family Scolopacidae; genus Tringa; species Tringa solitaria. Next base: position 40,696,669 of record JAOXJM010000033.1, read on the forward strand.
ACTCTTGTCCTTTCCAAAGCTTTGCTCTGGATGCTCTTGTCCAAGCACGCTTTCTGCTCTTTGCTAGTTTTTGCAGCCAGTGCAATATTTGAGCACTCCTGCAGAAGCTGTAGGTACTTCTGGTGGCATGCCAGATCCAGGTTTGTCTATCTTCTTTTAAATTGTAGCCTACATTTCATGGCTCTCAGGAAATTTGTGTGCTTTCTGTACAAATTCACAGAAAAGTGCTCTTTCCCTGACTCTGAAGTTCCTCCCTGAGACTTTGGGGTGCTCCTTATCTCGATGGAGACCCATACACCATGGAAGCGTACACAGATCAGTGCTTCATCCTTGGTGCAGCTGACTCTCCATCCACTGCTTGCTTTGAAAATTAGGGCCACCGAAATGTCTGCAGCAGGTTGGGATCTAGTACAAGGACCTCGTCTGCCCCCAGCAGCAGGGATGCTACTGTGCTAGAGCGAGAGCTCTGCAACACAGAGGTGGCTCTTGTCTGGCAGGAGGAAATGAGATTTCCTGCCAACCTAGAGGCAAAAGGGGCATTTTTGGCAGGTGACAACCAGAAAATAATGGCAGTAAGATCCTCAGCATTTCTCTACCGTTGTTTGTTTCTCAGTGGAGGTGAGGACCTGTCACCACCCTGGAGATATTGCAGATTGAGGAGAGCGTTTACTAGGTTTGGGGCTGCAGATGGGGGAAGATGCTTCTTCCTGCAGTGTTGCTCCCTCTCTTTGTGCTGCTGGAGCCATGGGCACAGAGCATCCCAATCTGAGTCCCAGAGGGGAGGAAGCTGTAGTCCTGGTTAGTGTTGTGGTGGAGAAGTTCATGACAGCTGATACTCTGGAGCTACCCAAGGCTTTGGCCCATGGGCTGGCTCTTCCCTTCCTCAGTGTTGCCTGCAAGTGATCCTGGCTACCTTTTCCTTTTTGATACTTGCTTCCTGAGGCATCTTTTGGCTGGGATGTGCAGAAGTAAATCTGTCTCTAAGAAAACCGAGCCCACCTCTCCATTCCCGTGTGCAGACCTCAACATTAAGGGGCTCAGGCTTGGTCCAACAACTAGTAAAACTTCCAGGAAGGCATTTATTGCTAGTGGGTACTGAGGACAGAGGTGAGTGACCTTCTGGCTTCTCAGGATGCCTGTGAGGAAGAGGAAGGCTGTGGCAATGAGCGAGGGATGTGCAGGTAAAGGAGGGGGACCTCTGACTTCACTGAAACAAGGTCCCTCAGCCTTAGGTTGCAAAGTGAAGTGACATGAGCTCTTGCTCATATTTGACTTTCCTTTAACCAAAATAAATGACACCATGTATTGCATTATGTAATTTTTATTTTTTAAATGTCCAGCAAAGGTCAGAAAAATATTTCTTTTGCAATGTCCCCAGACCCTGAAGGCAGGGCCTTCTTCCCCAAAAATAGTCATGGGCAACAGAATTAATGAGCCGGGTTTCCTGCGGTGCTCCCAAGGCTGCTGGTATGGGTGGAGCAGCTCAGTCTTTCCCTCTGGAGAAACATTGAGGTTGACAGGGCTCTGCAGTGCTGTGGCACTCCCAGACCTTGCAGGGAGTTCATCATGATGTTAGGAAACCTGCTCAAATCAGCATTTTGGGGACAAATGCTGTGGATGGGGCCACACATGCTTTTATACGGGTGTATACAACATTTGCGGCCTGGGGGCTGCTCCCCAGCAGTGGTGGAGCAGCACAGGGGCTGCAGAGGTTCCTGCAGCTTCCCAAGGCCATATTGGAGGAAGGAGTGAGACAGAGGTTTGCAGCTGGAGGGACCCCAGCTCTGCGACAAATACTTTGTTCCCTGGGGCAGTTTGAAGCCTATTGAAAGCATCTGCAAACTCAGACCAAACTTAGGGAATAGTTTAAATGAGAGGTGAAAGGATGGTAGGGGGAGAGGGATGTTGCAAAGGCAAAACGCTCTGCTGTAGTGCTTTCAGTGTGGAAGATTTTCACATTTCTTTACTGAAACAAACATTTTGCAAACAAAACACCCCATGATGAATTGAATTATTCAGTTTGACCTCAGATTAATTCCTTTCTGTTTGTTTGTTTGTCTTTCACTTTTGCCCTTTGTTTGGAGAGTGAAGGAGGAGGGTGCTTATTCCTGGAAAGCCAAACCAAAATTCCCACCATCTCCCTCCCTGACCTCTGAGTTTTGGCCCTGGCTGCTGTTCCTCCTATGCCCACCCTCTTCTGGTGTCGGACATGGGTTGGGGTGACTTTTCCTTAGGTGGTCTGACATGCTCAGCCATCGGGGTCCCTCCAGCCTGCTCTGCTCCCCTCCAGGGCGAGGTTTGGAGAGTGAAGGAGGAGTTCCAGTCTGCAGAGACCTTCCTACCCCTTCTCTCTGGGAAAGGTGGTGGATCCCAAGCCAGAAGCCCATGCCTGGGGCCACAGTCTCTGTACCGTTTGCTCTTCCAGTGGTGACCTTGGAAGCAGGAGCCAGGATTGTTCCTGCCCGTGCATGTGTTTCATTGTGTGGCTCCAAAGTCTTTCTCCCTCCTTGCCAAGCCTGGCTTTGGTCCCTCCTCTGATGGATGACTGGAACAAAGGATCACTTTGTTGTCCTCTTCTGAAATAGAGAAAACAAACAGATGCAGAACTCCTCTGCTCTGAGGCTGCCGAGTGTGTTGTCCATCTCATCCAAATGGGGTGAGAAGTTCAGCCTGAGGTCTGTTTAAAACAAGTCTGTGCGCACATCAACTGCAAACATCATGGTTACCAAATGCGAAGAAAAGAAGCTCCTAAAACTCATAGAAAAGCAATTATTCTATAGCAAGGTCTCCTGGGCTAAGCCTTTCTATGTAGCTTCTCTGGGAGATGCACACGGAGTAGGGTTTTGCAAGGGCTGAGCATGCACAAGTGGCTGTGGGATTTCTTGGGTCAGCCAGGTGTGGATCTGCCTGTATTCCTGCCTGCTCCACACCCTCTGCTCTGCAACCATCACCCTTGTTCTCCGTGGTCTTTCCTGTGTTCTCAACTCCATGGGAAGCAGAGAAGCAAGGACAACCATGAGGTCCCTGTGCAGCCACAAGGGATGAGCAGATATTTGTTTCTTCTGATAGAATACTCATGGAGGAGCTGTCTCTCACTAATCTCTGAGAGTTCCATGGGGTCCTAGTGGGAACTGAGCCTAAGGGAATCTTTCCCCCATGAAGCAGCTGTAAATTCGGTGTTTTCAGCTTGACCCAAGGTTTGATGCAGGTCTGATTTGATGGGGTCAAAAGCAGTGTGTTCAGGAACCAGCCCTCAGGCTGGAGAGCAAGGGGACCACTGTTGAGCTTGGCCTGATGCTCAAACCCAGCTGTTTTCTGGTGAGAACATCTCATTTCTCCCCCTTCTCCCTCTCAAAGGAAACACACCTTGTAAGACAGAAGAAGAGCTACTGCTTGTTGCCCAGCGCAGGGGTAGATGATGGAAGCTCTTGGTTTGCCAATGACAAGCTCCACTCATGCTTTGCATTTTCTTTGCAGCAGACCTTGGTCCTGAGCTCTCCTAATCCCCTTTATGTTAAAAACACCCTGGGTCAGTTTCCTCCCTGTCTCCTGTGATGAACTTGGCTTGCTGTGTTTGCAAGCCCCCAGTGTCCACAGGAGGAGATGCTGTCCTGCGCTGAGAACTATTAACAGCTTTTCTGTAACATGGGTTTTTGTTGTAGTTTCCCTTTAATACACCATTTAATCTCTGCAACCATTCAAACCCAGTCCCCTTTGATGAACATCAATGAAAACCCAAACCCTGCTCTTGTGCCAAGGATGTCTTGTCTAGGGAGACCTAACCTTATAGCCCAGGGGAGGGGGAAGACGCACTGTTTGGGTTCATTCATTTTATTTCTCCTATACATTAGTTGCTGATGTATGTTAAACATTGTTTCTCTAACCCCATTGATAACCATTCATTTTAATTTGTAGCTTGCAGACGGTATGACCAGCTCAGCATTAATTAACATACCAGCTTCTTGGGCCCAGCCTCATGTATGTATAGCTTAATTTCTAACTTACTTGCTCGATTAATGGTTTTTATGAATGATATATGTGCATATATGTATTTTTAAAGATCTGCAAAATTCGAGGCATTTCTTTGTGTGAAAGATCCCCTTGCTGCCCTAGAAAAATGGAAATTTCATCTTGCTATAGGCGTGAGTGCATTTCAGCACTTGTGTTCCTTCATGTCAAGGAAAATGAGGTCAGTTTTGAGAGGAGGGATGAGGAAGCTTCCTCACTCTTGTCCTTGTGGAGCCCAGCAGAATTATGTACATGTTTGAGGTTAGATGTTTTCCCAACAGCTTCTGGCTTCCCTGTGCATGCCATCAGAGCCTGGTAGTGCAATGGAGATGGTGTGTCCTGGGTGGCTGCAGTGGCATGGTTGAGGACTTGATGGGACTTCTGTGTTCCTCCGTGTCTTAGCTCAGGGACCGCGATAAGTCCTAGGCATCACGTTGCTGTAAGTTGAAATAAGAAGGTGTTGGCCTTCCACAAGGAGGAGGGTTTGACCCCAAGGAAGGTTTTGTCTCAGCAGCAAGGGCTTTGCACAGTCTGGCTCTTGCAGGTATATCACCTGGTGGCGTCAAAGTGTGGGAATGGGGGAGATGCCAGGCAGCATCTAAGCAGTAACAGGTCCCTCCTTCCATAGTGTCTCCTTCTCCCGTCATGCATTTTTTGTGAGAAAATCAGATGCTTGGTATGTTCCCAGGTTTGTAAGATGGGCAGTGAAGCTGCTTTGCTTTCTAGGGCTGACACTCCAGAGGAACAGCTCTTCTCCATGCTCCAAATTTACCTCTAGCAGGGTTGTGCTCTTCACCTCTCTTAGGATCCCTCTTGATACAGGCCCATGAGTTACAGTTCCTGCCAAGAGCCGTGCACGTTCCTCCCATGTGTTTCAGGCCAGAATTAGTTGCGTTGCTTTCCACTTTGCTGCAATAAACAGTGACTCCTTCGCACTGGCCAAGCCCGGAGCAGTGCCCACACGCTTCAGCCCTGGGGCGTAGAATGCTGGTGAGTCAGCCCAGACCTTTGGAAGAAGGTCAGCTCAGAGGTGTTACTTATACTGTGTCTTTGGGAGGAAAAGTCTCCCTTTGAGGTCTGATCATGAGGGATGGAAAGAAAGTTAAAGCAGGCTTTCACTTACTGAAAATAGAGTAAAAATCGAGCAAGCAGAGCACATGGAGTAAGAAATCATTTGCAGCCTGATGGCAGCTGTAACTTTTACATACAGAAGCCCCTGATGGGAATCTTTGTAGGTTGTGGCATAGGGTTAGAGGCATATTTAACATCCAGCCTGTCTCTCTGTAATATATAGATATGTGCTTTGTTGGCCCTACGTGCATCTCTTCAGTACCTTGTTTATCCACAAAACATTGTTCACTTGATGTAACTTCCTTCGTCTCACAGAGAAGACAGATAGGTGGCTGTGCTGAGATGCAAAGTATGGAAGCAAAAGCTCCATAAATACCCTCCTCCCTCCCTCTGTTCATCAGCATCTTTAATTTATGTGAATATGTTTTTGGTTTAGTTCAAATAAAATTTTACAAAAAAAAAAGCTGCAAACCATTAATTTAAAATAAAAGCAACAGAATATTAGGCAGTAATAAAGCCATTCTACTGGCCTTCACCAGGACCCTACAAGAATGTGATTAAATATAATAAACCTCACACTGTGGAGAGCTGCTGACGCCTCCTGGGGGAAACCATCCTGTTTTGGAAAGTGTGTCACCGAAACGGCCTGTGCACGTCTTCCTTCCTTGCTCCTTCTATATAGCTGGGGAACTTCGCACGAAAGCAGGAGCTGTAGAATGAGGCATAGGGTCTGCAGCTGGTTAAATATTAGGAAAAAAGCTTTTACAGCCAAAACATCCAGCCTGGTGTGGAGCGTGTGAGGGAGCTCCTGAACTCGCCAGGTTCCGCCTCTGACCATGGTGTTAATGACCAGGAGGAGGGGGAGTGTGATGCAACACTGTGGGCTTGCCTTTCATGGAAAGCTGAGCTTGCAGATCAGTCTACCCATTTCCTTGGTGGGGTCCACAAGACTTATTTTTTCCCTTCATCTCGATCATGAGGGTTATCTGCCTCCCTAGCAGTGTGGCCTCAGTGTCCTGAGAAAACCTTGAAAAACCCCAGACCCCGAAAAATCTCTGGAAAATGGGGGCTCGAAGAGCTACCATTGCTGCTCCCTGTGGCAGCAATCCACTGCACCTGCCTGAGGGGTAGAGGCTGGGGAGAAGTGATAGTGTGGTGGGGACATCAGGTCAGGGCTGCCAGAGCTGATGCTTCAGGCTCTGCCTGGAGCCTGCACAAATCCAAGCACTTAATCTACAATTACTTATAACCAAGTTCATAAACCCTTTCTAATCCAGCCTCTCTTTGGACTCTTCTGGTGCAGCTGTTGCCAAAGTCCTCCTAGAAAAACTTCAGGACTCATCCCTTCGTCCCTCTCCTGTCTCTCTTGAGAATCTTTGGCATAAACAAAACAAGACAACTTTGCAACACTGATGTCTTGTAGACCCAACTCTCTGCTCCAGACCTCTCCCCTTCCCTCAGCATTGAAATCCTGGCTTATCCCTCTGGAGTTTCAGGGATTCAATCGTGTTCAAAGTGTGAAAGAGAAACTCATGACTTAAAATATGAAAATAAGCTCTTTCATGAGCCCTTTCCCCCTTCCTGCCTGGGAGGAGAACTCTGTAATTATCCACAAGATCTTGTCTTTGTTGTCCTATAAATCTCCTTTTCCAACTGTCAAATCATCCCAAGAAATCAGGCCAGAGCAGCTCATGTCTGAGATCCTGCACTGCAGCACCCTGTCCTCACCTGGGCTTAGCCAGTGTCCCCTTGAAGCTCTCTGAGGATGGATGTGCCATCTCCCTCTATGCCTCTGCCACGATGCCCAGCAGAGCTGACCTGAGAGAGTTCAGGATGAGATCCTGGTGACCTTAAGGGTGACCTAATTTCCCTTAACTTGGGAAACCACAGGGGACAGCAGGTCAGAAAAGAGCCCATAGACATCGTCAGCCTTTTGCTGAGATCAAAGCCTGGATTTAGTCAGCTGAATCATGACTAAAGCTCAAGAAGATGTAGTATAGATGCCGCCACCACAGCTGGTCACACTGGGATCTCTCTACAAACAAAGGATTGTAAAACTCTCTATGCTTTTGGCCTGATTTTGATATCTGCCTTAAGAGCAATATTTAAATGGAAACTGTTTGGGACAGTTTCCCATTCTTCTCCTTTTCTAGAGCACAGCACAACAGGAGCTGAATCGTGAGTAAGGTCCCTGTGTGCCAGGGCAGTACTACTAATAAATAAGAGTGTTATTGATTGTTAAGGGCAATAGGAAAATACAGAAATGCTTCTGAAGAGTCACTTTAAAATGTCAACAGATGCAACTAGGAATTACCAGAAAGATGCTTGTACAGCAAAGATTAAGCACGGTGTATTTGAGGAGGATATGTGGCATTTTGCAAAGAACCTGTTGGCCACCAAGGGGCTTTGAGGGCCCTAATCCCCTTTGGCAGGGTGCCCCTGCCCACATCTCCTCCAACCTGCTCAGGATTGAAGAGACAGACAGCCTCCTTATCCTGAGAAGTACAAATGATCTTTCAAGTCCTGTTGAGTGAAAACTTTAGTGTGAAAGCCCCAATGTTGGTGTCAGGCAGCGGGAGTGGAGGGATCCGGGTTTGCAGGAGAGCTGTGGAGAACCCTTTACAAAGGCCCTCCCATAGGGTTAATGCCCATGCAACTCTGCCATTTCCAGCTGTGATACGATCTGGCAAGATCTCCTCTCCACCAGCCTTAACTTGCTGGAGCAGTAGCAGGAGTCAGGTGATTCATGAGCATCTCCCAGAGGAGAGGAGCTCATGAGGAGCCTTCAGATACCTCTGAGCAACTGCAGTGAAACCGCAACGAGGAGCCTCCATTCTCCCCTGAGAAGCACTATAAGGTGCTTTCTATGCAGTTGTTCATACCGTTATTTTGGCTTGTGATGCTTTGCTTGTAAGAAATACAAATAACCCATCAAACAACAAGTTAGCAAAGCTAACCCAAGCCAAAAAAAAAAAAAATTCAAAATCTGTAAACTATTTGGAATAATTGGTTATTTGCTGTGTTTGCTAGTTCCAAATCAGAGCACATATTTTACGGCTTATCCTGTTACTGTTAGTTGGAAGAGCTCTTGGAGTTGGATATCTCCTGCTGAAAACAGTCACCAACCCGCTCTGCAGCCTAGTGTTGCCCCCTGGTGCATTGCTGCCAGCATTTTTTTTCTGCTGGTGTTTGGTGCATCCTCAGGGGATGGCCCATGACACTGCCACAGACTATGGGTGAAAGCCCTTCCAGACCAATCTGCATGGCAAGCTGGCTTTCCACCAGCTGGGGCTGCAGGGGAAAGCATCTCCAAACATAAACCATGGGATAAAGAAAAAATGATGGCAAGATGGTGTGTGAGAGGCTGCCTTAGGGTGGACATAGTTAAATGTAGGCTGATTGGACAGGATGGAAAAAAGTACCATGGAAAACTAACAGTATAATAGTTGAAAGAGCCAGAAATGGGTAATTTATCTTTATGAACATCTGACAGTTCATACCTCGAGGTTTAATGGAAGAATAAGCCAAGACCTCTTGCAGCCTCCCTGTGTCAATGCATGTGGTTTTCTCCTACTCCCTTCAGTGCTGCTTTCTGCTCGGTGCTGCTCAGAGCTACTGCAGGTCCCTGGGATAGATTGGAGGAACCGGGATCAGGTTCTGAAGACAGGTCCCTCTTGGGTAAGAGGTTGAATTCAAGGAAGTTGGGGAGGTTGTTAGCATGAAAAAAAGGCTTCATCCAGCTCCCAAGATCTGGCAGGTGCAAGGTCCCAAGCCCAGTTTGTGACATCTTCACCCCAGTGTCTTGGGCAGGGCATGGCCTCCTAACAGGACAAAAATATTTTTTTCCTCCCAGGAACTTCTGCAAGTGCTTCTGGTCTGCATTTGTAGGTGATGGTCTGCATTTGAAGGTGATGCCCGCTGGGCAGCAGGGGCTGACGTTTCTCCCCGGTGTGAGGCTAGCTGGCACCTTGCTTGGGTGGTGGGCGGTGGGTGGGCTTTGCTGCAGCCGTTTTGTTGCAGAACCACCCCGAGGATGCCTCCCACAGCAGCAAGCCGCTTGGTTTTCCTGCCTGGGTGTGCTGACCTCTGGAGCAATGCTAGACAGAGCAGCAGAGGGATCTAGGATGTGGTTGGAAAACCCCAAGGAGCGCAGCTGCGGTGTTTAAAGACATTTTTGTGTTCCCCAGCTGTTTGCCATGGCCTCTCTGCTGGAGTTTTCTGCACCCGCGGGAGGACAGGGCTGGGCTGGGTTAGGTTAGTTGGGTAATGAGCTGAGCTGACCAGGCTGCCTTTGTGCTGGAGCAGATGAGGATGCTAACACCACCCTCTCCAAGACTGAGGTGCAGCATGTCATCTCCTGCAAAAGCATGGTAACAAACAGCTGGGGAGCTGTGTCTATAAATGTCCAAGCGGTTTCTGGAGGGATCTTCTCATCCCAGCTGCAGAGCTTTCCCATAGCAGGAAATCTGCCTCCCAGATGTGAGGTGTGAGTACATTTGAGACTGAGGCAGTGGCTTAGCTTCTTTAGAGACAAAATTTATTATTGCTATAGTTATATATACTCCCACAGGGAAGACTGTGTAATCACTATGAGAGCAAGCATAAGTATTAAGACTTCAATTGTCTTATGCATGTTCTGCTCTCCGGGCTTTGCTGTCTGGACATTAACCTGCCTGTGCCTCAGTTTCCCCCACCTGTAAGGTGATGATAAGGACTAAGTTTCACCAGAAGCCAACATGTCCATTGTGTGGCAACTTCTCCGTTTTCTACACCTCCCTTTGGTCCAGACTGAAATGGCCGTTTCAACATATTTTGGGAAAACTGGTTGTGCTGGACAAGCCCATGCTCCTGCTATTCCCATCTGGGAATGCATCTGATAGGATAGGCTGGGGGTCACAGGACCCCCTGGGTGGTGGGGAAAAAATTGTTCTGGCGCAGCCTCCCTGACAAACATGAGGTTAAAACCAGTGCCCTCCCCTGCCCCCTCCATCTCCCAGGTGAAACAAAATGAGATTGAAAACATCTTGAGAGCTGCCAGGATGACACAGGTTTTGAAGTCCAGGGGTGGGAAGAATTTCAATACCCTCAACAGCAATGTGCATAGCCTTGGGTAAAAGTCCTACATGGAGATGAGGCACAGCTTAAACCTCCTTCTCTGTTATCTGAAGGTGGTAAGTAAATGGTGGCTGCTGGCTCTGCTGAACTGAAGGCCTGATCCAGAATGCCCTTAAGGCTGTGTCTGAAGAGCCTCATTGACTTCAGAGGGATTTGCACACTTGATTGAAGTTAAGCATGTGTCTGAGTGCTTTTGCTGTGTCCAAGCCGTAATCCCAGAAACGTTTCAAGTGGGAAGTTGCAGCCTGCTGGTGAAATTCTGAAGGCATTTAAAAAAACCCTGAATTTCTTTACTTTTGGAAACATCATGCTTTTGGACATAAGACATTCCTTTCTTCTGGGATGTCCCCTGGAAGGGGTCTCCTGCTGCCCCATCTCCTGCTGGATGCTCACAAAGCTGCTTGAAAACTGATGAAATGGTCCCATTCAGCCTCTTGCCTGGTGAAATGGTTCTGGACCCTCTGCTGCTCCTGTGGTAAACGTTGGCCTTCCCATTTTAGCAAAAAGGGTCAAAGCTGGGCACCCTGAAGCTTGAAAAGTCTTGACTTTATCTCAGTACTGAATGTGAAATTGTTTACGGTCCTGACTCCAGTCACTCCAGGGTGTTTGGGGTGCAGGTGCCAGCCCTCGTCATGGTGCTCCCTGCTCTATGGAAGCTGTGGTTGTGAGGGAAGAGGGAGTGAAGGGGGGTGGGGAGACAGTAAACCTTCTGATAACCATGAAGGCAGCTTGCCATGTCTGAGTAAACTTCTCTCCAAGCCAAAATTTTAGGCTTCAGTCACTTGATGTAAAATTTATCCACAAGTGATGTTCACCCATGTGTGTGTGCCCCATTGCATCCCCGAGGGGTCCACGCAAAAGTTGGAGAGGGCATGCAGGATGCTTGAGGTCCCTCAGCCATCCGTGCCAGGGCTCAGGGCACAGACTCCCACTCTGAGGACCATCCTGTAGCATGTCCAAGGTAAAACACTGGAGGTGATTTTGGCTATGGTCTCGTTGCTAAATGAAATTCCCTGAATTCAGTCACTCATGCGGTGGAACCGTTGCTTTCCCTGGCTTTCCCATTTGCAGGCAAATGAATTAATATCCTTCGCTATTAACATTCCAGCTGCTCCCCTTGCCTCCTTTTTTTTTTTTTTTCCACCGCCTTTTTTGTACCATCAGTAGAAATCAGCAAAAATATCTAACCAAATTCTTTGTCTTGGGGCTGCAGAAGATACCATGGGTAAGTCGTCAGATTAGTTTAAGTGCTTTCTTTGTAACTCAGTACCTGTGGAATGTCGTAATAAAGCCATGATGGTCAGAGTGTAGCTTTTTAAACAATAAAACAGGGGAAGCGATGAAAGGCATTTTTTTTTTTTTTTCAAAAAAAGGGAGGCAGCAGAGGCCTCAGATTTAATTTATGTAATATTTCTATTAAAAACAATGTCTATTCAAGACAGCAATTTAAAGCCTGCACCGTTGGCTTAAAATATAAATCCAATAAACCTCTATTATGATTCCTCCATTAGGTCAGTGTGATGGAATTTTGTGGACTTCTAAAATAAGACATCATTATTTTTCAGGAATGTTTCATGAATCACAGTCAAAGCCCCTTCATCTTTGCTTGTATAAATTTCAGAAATGGTGCTCTTATAAAATACATACATTTGCTGAAGGCGGCAGCCTGCTTTCTTCTTGGAACAGCATCCTCAGAGCTGAAATCCAGTTTGCATAGCAGATGAGGCAAATGTTCCTTAATGGCGTTGAGGCTGTGGACTGAGAGATGAGGCTGAGGTTATATGAGATTTGCCTGTTTCTTTGTATAATATCAATGAGAAGAGAGTTACATTATTCCTCAGAGAGGCGCAGAACCTGGGGACCATTGCTTTAGTGGAAGTATACGCATTTTATGCATTTATTTGTTTGTTCATGTGTTTTGTTTGGATGGGAAGGTTGAGTGGTGGCTGGGACACAAACTAGAAAGACAATCCCTGTCCCAGAAATCTCAAAACATTCCAGGCAAAGCCCAAACCAGGAACTGAGTTTAAGAGGAGTCCTCACATCCTCCCTGAATTTCAGGCTGCCAGGACCATGTTAGCACAAGAATTAATGAACCTATCCCCTGTGTGGTTCTACACTGGGAAGAACACCACCAAAACTGTGTGGCTAGTGCACAGGGCAGAAGTTCACGTCCAGCAATTATTGGAGATGCTGCTGTTGTTGATCACTGGGGTTTGCTCGTTGAGATATTTTACTTTGGTATCCCTTGCTGCAGGAGGAAGAATTCATTGACTGGTGGAGCAAATTCTATGCTTCCACAGGAGAAAGGGAAAAATGTGGCTGCTATTTAGAGAAGGGCTTTGACACGCTGAAGGTAAGTGGCTTTGGCTGGTTCTGGTTCATTAGACCTGCACTCTCCATGATGTTTTTCCACAAGCTTTGATTTTTTTTGGAATTTTTAGGTTTTTTTTCTTCCAGGGTAAAAAACCAAAAGATTGTTTTCCCCGGAGTGCAGGTACTTCTGTTTTTAAAAATAACTGCTTTGAAAACTCAATTTTCCTTGCAAAATCTTTTCTGGTATCTTTCCACTTTGCAGCCTTCAAAAAATTGACACATTTCTAAGTGCAAAGGAGATGGGGAACTCCCACCCTGCAAAAGCGTTTGGGAACAAAAAGGAGAACAAGGAAACATCTTCCCTTAGGAAGGGGAGATTTAGATGCCCTATTACAAGAAGGGCTAAAATTAACACAGGAGCCAAAATAGGACTAAAGTGGGGGAAACCTTGTCTCATCTTAAGGAAAATATTCCCAGCAGGAAGGTCTCTGGCTGATGAAAAACCCTCTGTGAGACCTTGGCTTAGTCTGGGTCTTCTGCAATGTGCTGTTATTTATTGGGTTGCCAAAAGTCTGTTCTTCATCACTGTCCTGGGGAGAAACAAGGGTGAAAGGTCCCAGGACTCTGTCCCAGTGGGTGGCATCTGCCCTAGACCAAGGAACTTGTCCCACATTGGTGGGGACACAATGCCAGTCCCTCTCTGTCTGGACTCAGTCCCTGCCCTCACGCCCCATCTCCCTCCCCCCAGGTCTACGAGACAGAGCTGGAGAATGTGGAGGATTTTGAGCATCTCTCCGACTTCTGCCACACCTTCAAGCTGTATCGTGGCCGGTTGCAGGACTCAAATGATGATCCCTCAGTCGTGGGAGAGTTCAAGGTGTGATGGTCTCTCTTTCTACCTGTATCCATACGTGACAATGCACGCTGCTATGTGGAAGATCTTGCTGCTGAGTGGGATGATGCCAATTGACTATTTTTGGATAGGACTTCAGTGAGAGAAATGGGCTATAAGAGTAGGCCACTTGGTTCAGTTTGAACGACCTGCCTGTGCAGACCTGGCTGCTGGATTCCCAGCAGCAAGTGCATTGCGTACTTCAAACCCAGTCTAGGCTGTGCTGTCATCCTGGAGCAGAAACCCATCTGAAACCGATGCTAGATGTAAGCAACGGAGCATCTTCTTCCTCTGGGATAGTGGTGGGTGCATGTGTGAGCACTGATGGTCTCACCATGCTGATGCTCAGAGCTCTCCCTTTGCAGATGCCTGTCCAGTGCAGAGGAGCAATGCATCCTTTACTCTTTTTAACCTTTAGCATGTTTGCAAGAGACAATGGATTAAATTTTTCTAGGTTTTTTTTTTTTTTTAAATTCCTACTCTTACCCAGCACTCTTCTCCCCCAGACAATAGCCAGAGACTAATTCCTGCCACTTCACTGGGAGGAAATCAGCTCTGGTGAATAAAACACTTGTCAATTTTTGCATTTTCTCTCTCCTCCTCTCATCGTTCTCTCAGGAACCAGTTGCCTTGTTCAGGAACCCTTAAAATTGCCCCTGCAGAGAAGGTCTCAGCCTTCGGGGAGCTGCTTCATAGCAAGGCTCCTTTATATGTCATTAACAGCATGAAGGCTCAAAGGACAGTGAAGTAGGAGAGGTAAAGGATGAACAGAGTTGCTCTGTGCAGACTTTTAACAGAGTTTGCATCGATGTTCAGCCAAGAGATGAATGATACAGGCAGCTTGCCACCCTGCTCCTGGCTCCCTCGATCATGAAGAGCCTGACAGGACATTGTCTGGTCTAGGAGATAGAAGTCAGTCAGGATCTGGGCTCTGTCCCCAGCATTGTAATAGTCGTAGATGCCCTATCCCTGGAAACATTCAAGGTCAGGCTGGATGGGGCTCTGAGCAACCTGATGCAGTTGAAGATGGCCCAGCTCATTGCAAGAACATTGGACTAGATGACCTTTAAAGGTCTCTTCCAACCCAAACCATTCTATGATTCTGTGATTCTATGCAACCATCTGGACTTTTGTTGCAAGCCTGCTCACATGAGACCCATCTGCACGTGTGGGTGTGCAAGTGCAGCTGAACACATCTGTCCTTCACAGGGTTCGTTCAAAATTTACCCTCTCCCAGATGACCCCCGAGTCCCAGTGCCACCTCGGCAGTTCCACCAGCTTCCAGCCAGAGGACCCCAGGAGTGTCTTGTCAGGGTCTACATCATCCGGGCCTTTGGTCTCCAGCCCAAGGACGCCAATGGAAAGGTATTCTTCTGGGGAAAGTTGTGGTGGACCTCAGTGTTGCCTCACGGGGTGGGGTCTTTCAACAGGTCAGCCCTAATTGATCAAAATTTGTATATATGGCTTAAAATTTAGAAACAGTGGTGACAGCAAAAAGGAGAAAATCTACCCCTTCTTTCTGCCTCTATTGCAACATCTGGAAATCCCAGGAGCCAACTCTTCCTCCATCCTGAGGGATTTTTCAGTAGGGCTAGTTAAAATAGCAAAATTTGTTTGTTTGTTTGTTACCTTGATCCCAAATGAAACAAAATCATGTATTTCACATGACTGCTTTTTGCAAAGCTTTGCCAGTCTGGAAGAAAAATTCAGTGTAAAAAGAAAATTGTGTTGGTTCAAAGAGTAAATGTTCATTTTGTTCCACTTCGCAAAAAAACTCAAGGAAAAAAATCCTTCATAACTCTTGTTGTTCCACTGGAAAACAGAGAAAAAGTTAAAAAAACCCCCAAGTATGGGAAATATTTCGACATGAACAAAAAACCTCTGCTTTTTCATCTGCCCAGTTTTTGAAAATGGACTTGGAATTAAATTTTTCAATTTCTTAGAAATCTCTCATCAGACACTCCTGCAGATCAAAAAGGAGTAGAAAAAAATGCTTTTTTTTACACTGAAAACAATCCAAGTTTCACCCACAGCCTTTCCCCCTGTGCTGAGATGTCTCCTAAAGCTCATCACAGTCAGGGGGAGACAAAAGGAGATCATTGGATTCCCAGTCCATCCTCACACTGCAGACCTTCCCTGAGCACTGCTTTTCCATCCTTTGCTTCTTAAAAAAAATTTACAAGTCAAGGAAAAGTGATGAGGAACTTGGCCTCAGTGTTTTTTCCAGGGAGCATAAGTAGCCAATATCTTTTGCCTTTTTTTTGTTTTGTTTTGTTGTGAGCTAGGGTGGTGGGTCCCTCTAGTACTGGACTCAAGCTGGGTGCCATCTTTTAGGTGAAATTTTGGTTTTTTTCCTTTTTTTTTTTTTTCTTCCCCTGGAAAAAATGCTGACTTGAGTTAATTTAACCACTTTTCAAATTTATGCTGGTTTCCCGGAATAGTTTTGTTGTTAGAGGAAAGCTTAAAAACTTGCTAAAATGCAAAAATATCTGATACAATTTTTAGATGTTAAAGTATGCTTCCATTTTCCTTTGTCTTAAATTTGTTGCAACATCTTTGAAATAAATGGTTTTGAGCCACATTTTTTGAAACAAAATATTTTTCCTTTGACATTTTATTCCCCTACATTTGTAAATCTATTTTTGAGTACACGTCCAACTTAAAAAATGATGACCTTGATGGAACCTCAAAATAGGTGACTCAGATGAGAACGATAACATCCTGAGGACTTCAGACCAAGCCCGGTCCACTGAAGAAGCCATAACTACTTTTTTTTCATGCTCTTTTATTGCTTTTATATCCCATGGACTTCGGAAGGGCTTGGACTCTTGTCCTTTGGTCATCCTCTAAAAGGAATTGTGGTGCAAGTAGTTCTTACCGATGGTCACAGATTTGTTGTAAGGTGCTAATGGTCAGACTATCCTATCCTTGAAAATAGGTGTTTGTCGAGGGTGGTGAAAGATCCTGCTTGCTGGGACCAGGGGAGGTTGAGTTATTCCTTTGTCATCAATATTGCTGTGCAATGACTCTTTCTTGCGTTTATTTTCATGCCCATCTTTAGTGTGATCCCTATGTGAAGATTTCAGTGGGAAAGAAATCCATAAATGACCAAGAAAATTACCTTCCCTGTACGCTGGAGCCTGTCTTTGGAAAGTAAGTTTTGATTCAGTTTGGAGTCCATATGATTTTTTATGTCATATTGAGGGAATAGGGGCAGGCCAGCTTCCCATCCCAGTCTACAATCAAAGTTAAGTTGGTGGGGCTCTGAGCAACCTGATCTAGCTGAAGATATCCCTGCTTATGGCAGGAGGGTTGGACTAGATGGCCTGTAAAGGTCCCTTCCAACCCAAGCCATTCTATGATTCCCCTGGAGTGCTCTTGGGTCATGTTAACTTGCTGAACTGAGTCTGGCCTTGGCTTGACCACTGTCCTGCCCTCCATGGCTCATTCATCTTCTGCCTGGGACTTTTGAGCTGTGGAGCATGGACTGCATCTGCTCTGTCATGAACAGAGACATCAGGAGGGGTTTTTAGATCTGAGATTCGCCTGTGGAGGCATCTGCCTTATCCCACTGATGGTAGAGAGTCTGGGAAAGTGTTCCTCATTTAGGCACTTTGCTTAAAAGTCTGAAGAAAAGACATGATGAATGGAGACCTGTTTGATTAGGCTCTGAAACAGGATTATCTATTAATATGATGCGGGCTGGTTGAGTTGTTTGCCTTGCACTAGAGCCACAAACTTGCGATAAAAGGCAAAAGATAATGTTTTCAGAGAAGGGCATTCATCAGAGCCAGAAAGCATCATAGGGACCAGTCAAAGCAGAGGGAGGCAGAGGAAAACCTGGTGTTCAACCTCCATGTGCTGATAGGACTTTAATCTCCCAGAAAAGCTGGGGTTAGATCTAGGGGGTAATGCTTCAGCACAAGCAGGGGTCAAGCCCTACTCTGCATGACATCCAGCTGGTTTTCTTAGGGGGGTTCTTATCAACTCAGGCTGTCAATGCTGGGACACCTTTCTTGCTTTGTTAAGCAAGACCAAGAGGGAGATACATGATCTGCAAGGAAGAAGGAAAAGGGAGACGGATGGCGAGGGTGATACTGGTGAGACCTGGGAGGACAGTGTGCATTAGACATATTTCCTCTTCTTTTGTCAAATGGAGATGGCGGTTCCTATGGTGAATTCAAAGTGGTTGCTCCCCGTCTAGTGTGAGGGAGCCCTGATCTCCAGTGGGCCAGGACCTACTGCCCTGTTGCAGAGCCCAACAACCAGATCCTGGTGAGCTCTGCTTGGCAGAGCAAGTCCTTCTCCAAGCCTGGCTCCTGGCCAGAGGCCGTCTAGACAGCGTGCTGCACCTCCCACCCGGTCTTTAAAGCAAGATGTAAAACTGAGGTCCTGGCTGCTGGCGGCTATTAAACCTCTCGTTTCATGAGCTTTTCCCTGGGCGGCTGGCTGCCTTCCAGCTTTAGCTAATTACTTTCTGCTGACCCCAGTTCCTCCTGCACTCTTAATTGGTGGCATAATCACTCACTTCCCCTCCTTAAAAGCTGCTCCGGGGTGGGTGCTGGCAGCAGGAATGGGCATCGTGTTTCTCCCCAGCATTGCCTGCCTTTCAGCAGCAGGTGGAGGGTTCCTGGTAGTGCTGGGTCAGTCCTGGACAGTCCTGCTCACCCTGTTATACCACCTTGTACATTGCTGACATCCACAAGCACCAGCTTGGTCTAGATCTGGGTGTTGTGTTTTGTCAGGGTCTTGGTGCTTTGTCTCTTGATGTCCTTTATTTGAAAAAGGAAGGTTTGCTCTTGCTTTTTGTTATGTCAGTGTGCTAACTGTGGTGTAATGATGGCAGAGGAAAGGTGCTTAGAACTGGGAGGAGAGGGCAAGGAGTTTTTTAGGCGTCAGCCTCATGCTGACCACAAGCTTGGCCCAGGCAGGCTTGACTCCTCTTTTGGATGTTTGCTCTTTGGGCTCGAAGAGCAGATGGTTTTCTAAAGCTGTCTTTCCTCCCCCTTTCAAATTCCGTGGCAGTGATGACTCCTGACTCTCACCTGCAGCTCTTTTCCCTGGATATCGCAGTGGCCACTGTTATGCCCAATGAGCAGATGGAGAAACTAAGCAGGGGCAAAGTTTGCTTCAGAGTAATTCAACCAGGCGAAAAGAAACCCAATACATGCTTGCTTAGTGCATATCCACAAACTAAGCCAGTACAACACAGGACCAATAGTACTAGGCCAGCATAGCAAACATGTGCAGTAGGTGTATTGTCCTTCCTGGCCCTGGTGGGTTCAACTCATGGGTATTTCTTGGCTCCTGCTGCACAGGATGTTCGAGCTGAGCTGCACTCTGCCCCTGGAGAAAGACTTGAAGATTACGCTCTATGACTACGACCTCCTGTCGAAGGATGAAAAGATTGGGGAGACCATCATAGACCTGGAGAACCGTTTCCTGTCAAAATATGGGGCTCGCTGTGGCCTCCCCCAAACCTACTGCATGTAGGTACCTCTGCAGGGTCAGGCAGTGGGTCTCTGTAGCTGCCAGGGCTACGTAGTGCCAAGTTGGACATGGGTATGAGGGTGATGTTTCAACCCAAAGGTCTGCTGGCTTAAGGTTGTCCCAAGGGGAACTGACCAGTGCTGTACTTCACCAAAAAGATTTGTCTAGAGAGACAGATTCACACCAGAGAAACTCCACATTTGAGGAACTTCTCTGAGACCTGGTTCTCCTCCAGAAGCATGAAATGCTTCAAATAGCAGAAATCTCACTGGGGAGATCCTGTTATGTCCCTGATGCCTCTTGGACACACCATGGTGAGGACATCCCCCATGCACAGGGCCAGCTGAAGGGTGACATGGTAGATCTGGGGAGGAGAGCTATCGGACACCCCCATCAGTGCAAGCTGGGGCTGAGTGGGCTGTGGAACATGCAGCCCTGTTCACCAGTGAACACAGACTCAGATTGAACTGCACCTTCCTCAGACCATCCTTCTTTGGTATAACGCTGCTGCTGCCCCTTGTTGAGGCTGGAAGATGTTTTATCATTTGTTGAGCTACTGTTTTCCCTCCTGTTTGGTTTGGTTTCAGCTCTGGACCCAACCAGTGGCGAGACCAACTCCGTCCTTCCCAGCTGCTTCACCTCTTCTCCCTGCAGCACAACTACAAGGCTCCCACCTACAAGTCTGACCGGGTCATCTTCAGGGAGCAAGAGTACATCCTCTCTGAACTGGGTAGGGTAATGGGGCTGTTTTGGGGTTGCAAATAGTTTTCCTTTATCCAGAAAAAGGGATGGAGTTGTAGGTCATGACCATATCACGGTGGAGGATTATTGTGGAGGCCAGGAGCGGGTGATAGGCACATCTCTGTCCTCCTCACCTTGCTGCCCACGTTGGCTCTGCACCTTTCTGAAGGTTGGCTCTGCTCCAATGGTTGCAGGTTGCAGTTGGATCTGCACCAAACCCCGGGGCTGAACCCAGACCTGCACTCCAGCCACGTTAACCTTGGCCTTGAGCGGCTGCCCCTTGCCACTTACAGCAAACCAAATAACATGCAGGCTGGGAGCAGCAAAGTCCATCACAGCCAGAGAGGCTCCAGCCTGGTCTTCCAGCTGCTGCTTGGGCTGGAAGGAACCGTTGTGCTGTTTGTGTCTCTGCGTTTTGGGGCTGGAGTCACTAGAGGGAGACAATATCATACACACAGTGCCCAGCGTACTGCTCCAGCACTCACAGTCCGTGTGCTCTATCTGGAAATGCAAAATCAGACTCTGCCAGCAAGGAGAAAATACCACTGAGTGTTGGGGAGGCATTTTCTTGTTTGCACAAAAACCCACCAACACTGACACCTGCAATATCCTGGGCATCAACTCACACTCATCTGACTGCCATCCTTGGGGACAGAAGTATGCCTTTTGGAGAAAACTCTACTTTAAAGCATGGAAGGGGGATTTTGGCATAGGGAGGAGGTGAAACCCCACTGAATGGCCCAGGAGCTGCAGTTTGACTTTAAGGCCACTACAGTATTGCAGAGCCATCTAGGAGGACTTTGCCTGCAGATTCAAGATGGGAATCAATGCACAAATTCATGGTTCTCCTCTTAGGAGGAGGAGGAGTGGGGGAGCAACAGCTCCTTTGCAGCCTCCTCTTCTGCGAAAGGTTTTCAGCAAGGGCTGGAAAGGTGTTAAACTGAGCGGGGTCTTCCCCCCTCTCTCAGCCCCTGCCTTTCACCTTCCTCTGCTTTAATGGCAATCAGTTCAAAAAACAGAACAAAGTCTGATGCTTGACCTCAAGGAGATCTGGAAACCAGCTGTGTTCGCAGAGCAATGTCAGATCTGAACCTGGCGGTATAAAGTGAAGCTATTAAACACGAGAGCATGGGTTTTACAAGCACTGCACCCGGACCATTATTCCGTAACCCCCACATTTGTTGTTTTCTGAGAGGGGCTTTTTCTTTTTCCTGTGCATACACACACACACACACACACACACGCCAGGTTTCCACTGCTTGGGAAATAGCCCATATGTCTGAAGTTAACCACTTCAAGATATTGCCAAGAAAGGAGCTGGGATATATCACCTGAAAGTTGCAGAGCTGTAATAATATTTATGGAGCGCATTTCATTTCAAAGGTCCTCGAAGGTGCACAGCCTTAAAATGCTGTGGCCGAAAGGCAGTATCTAGGGGGTGATGTCCTCCACCAGCACCAACATGGCATGTGGGGATGGGGAGGCAGGAGCAGGCTCAGTTGAGACCAAGCTGGCCATCCTCCATACCTGGATATAACAAGGGATCCTGAGTGCTGGAGTAGAGAAGTCAAAAATCTCTATTATTGGAGATCCAGTCAAAAATCTCAATTATTGGAGATAGGTTGGATCCTGTTCAGCCTATTTGTAAGGGGTATTAGGGTCTGATGTGGAGTGGGTTGAGGAGGTGGAGAAGGTTTCAGGTCGGCTCACATAAGGCTCGGTATATGCTGTGACTTGTGCACTGGCCTGTTTGGCTGAAATACCACGAATAGCCCAGTAGGAGCAGTGAGGACCAGAGCAGGGACTAGGGCCAGCCGTTGAACTGTGCTGGTGGTGTCTGCATGGCCATCCTTTTCCTGTCCTTTCTGTCTTTCATCCCGAACCCAGCACAGAAGAGGCGGGACCCTATAGGGAGCTCATTCCCAGTGCACTCCTCCCTGCCCAGCTGAAGACGCCGGATGGTATTAAATGACGGGATTTAAACACTATCCATTACACGAGTGCTTCCAAACTGTACCAGAGCAGACTCTTTCATCTCCTTTCCCTGAAGAGCTTTGATCACATGTTAGATAAACCTCTGCTGGGGGTGGGAGTGGCGGCAGAGCAGCAACATGGGCTGGAGGGCTGTTGAGGACCCTGCAGCCCCAAGGGCCTGAACCCTTGAGCAGGATCAAAGACTGGACTGTTATTTCCACGTGTTTCAACTTGGTCCTTGCAATGTTTCACTTGCTGTGATCTGTGGGAGGACATGCGTGAGACTCGACGCAGGTCCCTGTCCCATTGTACAGGGGTTTGTCCACGGGTCCCACTGGGAATGGGTTGCCCTGTGCTCTGGAATGTTTGTGATGATGCTGAATGTGCAAATGGAGGTTGCACTCCTGCTCACTCCTGGCTGCAGTGAAGCTGGTAGGCTTGTGCTTGATCCCTTGGGAGGCTTCCACAGGGCAGTCAGAATCTGTCCCTGCACAGCTGTGGCCGTGGTGTGGTGTAATGCTGCTCTTTATCTGCTCTGTGACAGAGGATGGGAAACCCCTCAACCCCCACCTGGGGCCAGTGGAGGAGCGTCTCGCCCTTTACGTGCTGCGGAAGCAAGGGCTGGTGCCAGAGCACGTGGAGACAAGACGTCTCTACAGCCCTCTCCAGCCAGAAATCGAGCAGGTGGGTGGTGTGACGCATCCAGGACAAGACCAAGAGCATCCCCTCCTTTCTATCCAATGCTAGCCAGGTGGCTGGCTCACTTGTGGAGCCATGCTAGGGACACCTGCCCCAGAAGATGGGCTGTTCCCAAGGTGGGGTATCAGCTTATGGGGCACAGTAGAGCATTGGGTATCATATGCAGGCTGGAGCTCAGCTCTGTGTTTGACTTGCTCAGGGTGCTTGGGGAGATTGATTTCAGCCTCCTGTGTTCATTTCCATCAGCATTTGCTTACAATTTTTTTTTTACTTTTGTATTTTTGTGGGAAGGCCATTTCTCATCTGAAAGTCTTAATGCAGAATTATTCTGTAATGGCAGTGACACTGCAGGCTCCTTTGGCAATGCAGCAGCATGATTTCTGCAGCTTGAACACAGCCTTGGAGGTGTAAAATGCTAGTACTGTTGCAGACTTGATGATTTCAAACCCAATGAAAACTAAGGGGCTTCCATCCAAAACCAATTGAAATCCAGGTATCTGTATTTAGCATAACCCATTTTCTTTGATTAACACATACGTGTAGTTTATGCATTTGGATCAAAAAAAGCTGCTTCCCAAAGAACAAAATGATTAATTATCATCTGTCATACATGTTCCAGTTGCATTGCAAAGGCAGTTTCATGAGACTGGTTCTGCAGCTGGTGTAAATGTGCACAGCCCACTGATCTGCACCGTTTCAGCTGTCTCCCTTCTGCGGTTCATTTTTAATCAGAACACCTCTCCAGTGGGGGGAGAGGAGAGTTGTTGGCAGAAGTAAATGCACTGACAACTACTCTAACATCTTTTTGTATTAATTCACCCAGTGAAAATGATGATTAGAGGCAGGAGAGGGATGCTGGCAGGCGACCAGCGTGCCTGCACTGTTCTTACAGGTATGGGTGTCGTGGTCTTGTTGGAGCAGCTATGGAGACTAGCAAGAGTGTTTCCTCCATGACATGGAGTTGCATATTGGCAGAGCAATCTGGGTCTGCCCTGCACCAATGCTTCTAACCAAGAGCATCCATAAGAGTGAAGCTGGGTCCAGGGGATTAATCTGTGTGACTCAGTACATGCTACATTCAGGGCAGTTCCCAAAAGCATGGCTCTGACCTGCTGCAAAGCCACAGAACAGGCTGGCTTTGTCAGGCTGTTCGCAGTGAGCTAAAAGCCAGGTTGGGCTTTTAAAGTTTTCTGCTGAAATGGAAGATTTTCTTGCCAAAAAGCAAGCAAACCACAAACCCCTCTATGATGGGCTGATTGTCAAAGGATGGCTTTTTTTTTCTCCTTTCAACCCTTGAGACTGTACAATAAAATATTTTATTGGCACCCATTGGTGTTTTACAGCAAAAGAGACCACCTAAAAAACATCCCTCCCCCCCAACGCCTCACCCCATCCCTGCCCTGAGATTTTAGCTGTATTTCTGCTGTTCTTTCCCTGGAAGGATTTTGTGAAAGTGGAATTAGATTTCCCTCTCCTCATCCTACCCGCCACTCCCATGGTCATAAACCCATAAAGCATCTGTCCAGCTGGTGACACCTGGTGACACCATGGAAAGCAAGTGAACTGCTTGCTTCTCCAGCACCTCACATGGACCTAGTCTTCAGTCTGTGCCTATGTAAAGATAGCCATGGAGGGTACAGCCAGAGTGCACCTTCAGCTTATCCAAACCAAACTCTTATATATACCAGGCCATTAACATATACTCAACTATCACTAAAATAATTTTAATATAATACATAGTGACGCTTCTCCAATTAAGGAAACCTTAGTTTTCATCTAAGGTGCACTGGAGCACCTGACATTTTCTCTCTCCACTGCTGGGTCTTACTGAGGTTAAGGTAACACATTTAGGAGGCTCACCAGGTTTCATGTGTCTTTCTTTCCATGCAGGGAAAGCTACAGATGTGGGTGGACCTTTTTCCAAAATCTCTGGGACAGCCTGGCCCCCCTTTCAACATCACACCACGCAAAGCCAAGAGGTGACTTGTTTCTCATTTCTTACTCAGTGTGGTGCCGGTTCCAGCACTTTCCATTTGTGAGGGGAGAGGAGAGGGGCTGTATGTGCCAGATGGGGAGGGATTCACCTGCTCAGCTGAGAAATGTCTATGTTGGCTCATCTTCAGAGAAACATGACTCATGTCAGCTCCTTCAGCTAAATAGCTGAGTAGAATGTTCAGGTGAGCTTTAGACCAAGATTTTCACCCTTTCATGTTGCTTTTGTTCCCGGGGCTGTCCAGGTTCTTCTTGCGCTGCATCATCTGGAACACCAAGGATGTCATCCTTGATGACCTCAGCATCACGGGGGAGAAGATGAGTGACATCTACGTCAAAGGGTAAGCCATCCCGCTTCTGTGTCCTTGAGTACTGTAGCCTGAAGGTGCAAGAGCAGCAGTGAAGGAGTTAACATGGCCCTTGCATCAACATTGCTGTGGTAGAAATGAACCCCTACTGGGATGAAGGGGCCATTCACACCTCTCCAGCTATGGATCCAGCTTCTTGGCACACATGGCTCTGCTCTGCTCATAACCAATTCATGATGTCAAGTTTTTCTTTGCATCTCTTGGATGCTTACATATTTACATTTAGAGAGATAAAATGGGAAGCAGCCTAGTCACTGGAGAGAGAGGCACGTAGTCTGCATTTCCACTGCCGACCCTTTCCCAGCTCCTCTCCTGGGACAGACATGGGCTTGTTCCATATACATAGGTTGGCTTGTTTGCATAGCTGCTTTTTTTTGAATTCCCTTTTTTCCTTGAAACACACAAAAATGTGGCAACCAGCAGTAACTCCTCTGGCACATTCCCTTCTCTGCCTGACTCCATTTATGTTTTATCTTGTGTAAAATGGTGCAATCCCAGCCAAGGGACTTACTTATTTTGTGCGTTCTTTGGATTTATGGACAGGAAGAGGTAGGATTTTGAAACAGACTGTAAATCCCTTTTTTACAATCCCAATTTTCCTCCTGTAAATCCAGAATGCGCACTGCTTACCTGGTATTCACATCAAGTGCATTGTTATCAGCTCCAGCTAAGCTGCTCTGTGCACTTTGGGGCTCTGAAATAGTAGTCCTTGCAGGGTGTTACCAGGAAAGAGAGAGCATCCAGTGCTTGCTGATATCCCTCTCCTGGCTTTTAGCATCCCCAATGACCAAGCAAATCTCACAGAGTTAAAAACGTTGCTCAATTTCCTCATCTTCCCCCCAAATGGCTGCATCATTAACATCTCTGGATAAGGCCCAAATAATCCTATTGGAAGGGAAGGCAATGGTCCTTCTTGTCTTTAAGTGTCTGCCCTACAGACAGCGGATCCTGTAGGCAAAGTGACCTTCATCACCATGGTGTGGTGCTGCTTTGCTGAGGACCATTCCTTCCATCCATCGCCGTCTCCTGAGCAGGGGCTGAAGCTTGCTTTACGGTGTACTCAACGGATAAGGAGCTTTTACCTGTGGTTTTTCTTCAGAAGATTTTGCAGTGCTTCTCTGAGGAGGCAATTGTCAGTTTATTCTCCATTTAACCCATTAGGCAAGGCCAGGGATGGAATCTCGGTCTCTTGTACGTTATCTTCTGCATAATATGTAAATTATTGTTGAGTCAGTTAGGAAGGTAAATGAAACCAGGGCTTTTCTATTGCGCCTGAGGCAGAACTCAGTAGCTGTTTATTTAATTTAATGTAATGAGTTATTTATTGATAATCCTATAATAGCATGAAGAGGTCTCATCAAAGTTTAGGTTGTGCACGATGGAGTGCAGAGGGACCTTCCCTTCCTAAAGACTTGTGCTGTAGCTAGAAAAAGAGTGCTAGGGTAGGGAAATCATATTCATTAGAAACTGAAGATTATCTTTTTTTTTTGGTTAACAGCCCTCTCTGTCACTCTCATAGATGGGGGATGTTTTTGTATTGTTTTCATAGTGAAATTTCCAATAAAAAGTTTTACTTCACCAAGAGGATGGATCAACACTGAACCAGGTCACATGGGAGGTGGGAGGTCTTCACTCATCATCTTGCAAGTTTTTCAAGATATTTCAAGGTAAAACTTTGAGCCAATTGGACTAGAAGTTTCCAGAGACCCCCTTCCAACCAACCAGCACTACTAAGATTTTATGCGATATTATGTGGCATCTTTAAAATTCATCTACATCTCCTTTTGGGTTCCTAAATAAAAGGATGGCCTGAGACTTCCAAGATCTTACACTTGTGCTGAACAAAAGGGGAGGTGTGCTAGTTTTGAGAACAATCTCCTCTTAGATGTAAGAACCTAGCATTGCCTTTGGATATTGCAGATACCTTGAGGCACATGGATTTGAAAAATTCTGGATGAACTACTGGGCTAAAAATGCATCCGGTCCTGATAAGTACAAAAACATTATCTATAGCTTAGGAAATCTCTGATCTGCAAGTTATTTGAGTCTGGAGAGTTGTGTTGGGAAGGTATCAGGATGTGTTTTCCCCAGTCCTAAGCTCTTTCCTGGATATCTGCTGTTGGCAGCAGTCAGAGACAAGATGCTGGGCAAGATGGACCTTTGGTTGGTCACCATGGCCATTCCTATGTTATGTTTTTAATTCTGGGGCACTTTGACTTGAATTCTTTTGATTCCTGGCATCTCCTTTCTGCAATGGAGAGGGTGCAACAAATCTGCAAGAAAAAAACCCAAACAAACATGCAGAAGAGGCATCCAAATCAAACCATTTATTTGTCCTTTTGTTTGCCTGCAAGGAGAGGGCGCTCACACTGCATCCTCCGAGGGTCCCTGACCAGCTCTGAAGGATGTGGATAAACACACAGGGTTGCCATTTGCATCCTATCAAATCAAATCAAATAATCCAGCCACAATTTAAGTATTAGTGTATCCTCATCACACAATTCGCGCTGCCATCAAGCCCTCACTGTCCATGTAGCACATGTGCATGTGATGTGTACTGTAGGATGAACTTGAGTAGACCTCCCTTTGCTGTCTCTAACAACACATTTGGGGTGGGTCATGTGCTCCTCTCAGGCCCTGTAGAAGAGAGGATCATTTGTATAGCTGGGCAAAAAATCCTTATTTTCAATTTCAGTGGAAAACAATCAAACGAGATAATTGTTTTCATTAGAGGTTCCCTCTGAATCTTCTGGCTTTCCTCCAGAAAGGCTCTAAATACACAAATGGATGTGTTTTATTGTTTTGTTTTGTTTTGTTGATTGCTGAAGACTGAAACATCTTGGACAGGGAAAGAGGGCGAAATGAAAACCTGACAGTTGCAAAACTCACAGCTGGAAAAAAGTAGTTGTTATGGAAAGTTTTCGATTTGCCCCTGGGCTCATTGTGGGGTGACCACAGCAAGCTCTTTTAGACCAGGAGGGGAACTGCGTTGCAAGGACCTGTTGCTAATGGAAGTGGCTTGGGGCCATGCTGGCCACAGCAGGGTTTGGCCACTCTGGGATTTTCCTGGGGAAGAACTTCTTGGCCATTTAGGACTTTAAAATAATAATCTTTGAGGAATCAAAAACAGAGGTTAAAAATGGCTCTTTGGTCCTTTAGCATGGTTGTCTCATGAACAGAGTGGTTTTAGGGGCTAACTACAAGGTCAGTTTGTTGGGGTGTCTGCAAAGGGGAACAAGCTCTTGCGAAGGCAGGATAGAAGCTGATGTGTGCTTATGGATGGGTAAGTGACAACTTTGAGCCAGAGCTTAAGGCAGTGTTGAGTCTTGAAAACATCCATAAACTGAGGAGAGGGGGGAGAAGACATTGCAGAGCTTCTCAGGCTGCTACCACCAGCAGTGGTTCATCTCCCAACACTGCAGGGACTATTGCATTCCCTCCCAAGTCTCCTATGGACTCCAGGTTACCCCTACAGATAGCAGCCCAAGGCATTCACAGGGGTAAGAGACATTTTATTACCTGCTCATTGCCTCTGTGACCTAGAGTGAATTCCAAAATCACTGATGTGTTTCTAGTTTTTCATACAACATGTTTGCGTTTTGCAGCTGGCTGATCGGCCATGAGGAGAACAAGCAGAAGACAGATGTGCACTACAGGTCTATGGGAGGAGAGGGCAATTTCAACTGGAGATTCATCTTCCCCTTTGACTATCTTCCTGCTGAGCAAATGTGCTACATCGCAAAAAAGGTGAGTGTCCCTGGACACATATTTCTACCTTCTCATAGTAACTCCAGGGTGAAATGCGCTGCGTGATCTAAGACCTGCACAACTGCAGCACCAATGGGGCTGTGCAAGGCTCAGCCTTACCATTGTGTTATTTGAAATACAAAGCTGTGGACAGGTGGGAAAATTGGTTAAAAAAATTCACATTTTGCATACAACATTTGTGGGGTCAGAATTGGAGGTGGCTTTGTATAAAGAGCCTGGAGCAACTGACCCCCCACCCAGGAAAGACTCCTCTCAACTGGACGTAGCTGAATATTGGTGCAGCGGTGTCAAAGTACTCTCCAGATTGCATGGGAATTCCCAAGATGCCTAATCAACAATGAGGTTACTCCAAAGATGGAGATGGCATTTTGAAGGGGGTGGTTAAGTATGCGCCTCTGGCATGGCATAATGGGCATCGTGCTGAACCTGGAGATTAGGAGGAGTATTGTTAGGTCTGTGTGTCTGTGTGGACAGCAGGGATAACCCCTGCTTTCGAGATTCAGTCTTGTTTTGTTACATCTCCCTAAAAGCTCAGGCCCCTTCAGCCAGCCAATCCCGAGTCTTTGTCTCTGTTCCCTGCCTTGGTGCTGTGAACTTGACCACGGTGTTCATTGAATATGGGGTGCCCAAAGAGACCTCGTTGCAGTGGGACCATCTGCATCCGCAAAGCTCACCCGGGACCCCGATCTCAGTTTGTTTTGTGGGGCCAGCAAGGTCCCAGCAATAGCCTGGGTTGGAACTGGCACTTTGGTGGGGAAGATGCTGAGTGAACTCCCCATCTCTCAAGCCAAACGATCCCTGCGAGGAGGCCTAGCTTCAAAATGAATCGCTGGATAGTTAAACTGATTGACAGAATCATAGCTGTACCCATTTCACGCTTCATGTTAAACAAATCAAAAGTACAGTGTGTACTACATTCAATTATCCCCCTTTGAAAAAGCAAAGACCCCCCTATAAACCGTTTAAGAAAATACATCCCACTGTGCTGATATTGATTCTCCTCTGACCACATGTCTGCCAACACTGTATCAGAAAATAAACAGCTTGTAAAACCTGTCTGTAAAGGAAAAAATAATGAATGAAAAGCCATGCTTTGCATTTGTGGGACACATTCCGCTCTGGCAATTTTTGATCTCGCCATGTGCTGTTTGAACTCCAGGTTCATTACTGCTGCTGTAAAAGCCCATGCACCGAACTTTAAACGCAGGCAATGGAAAGTGGAATTTAAATCAAAATGGTCAGATGGCAAATTCTGAGCTGCTAAAAGCCACCTGCACCCAGCCTTCCTGGTGTTGGCCCTCAGAGAGAGCAGAGCACTGCTGGAAGGAAAGCAGCTTTGAATTTGCTCTCCTTTGTTTGCTCCACTCACCTCCTCGCAGGCTGGAGGTCCCTTCGGTGTTGCAGGATGGACTACAGGAATAGGTCACTCCCAACCCAGACTGCAAATAGCTCCCAATAGAGCAAGGATGCCCCTGGGCAGCAGGGTCTCTGCAAAGTTTAGTTCTGGTGTGCCTGTCTGTGGGGTGCTGGGAGCTTGCAAACCTGGGGAAAACCCAGGTGCCACCTGGTGGAACTGGACTCTGAAGCCTTGGGATGGCCAGTGGTAGCCAGGATTGTTTAATCCTTGCCACAGCACAGGAAGTTTTTGGAACTTCATCTCCAAAGCTTTAAAGTGCTGATATTTCTTGGGGTTTCAAGGCTTCAGTCTTCCCACAGGACCCCTCAAGGGAAAGCAGGAGGCTGTAAATCCTGTGAGCATCAATTCAACCTATGGATTGGAAGTGTCAGTTCTTATTCCTGCTTTTCTAAACATTTTAATCATTCTGAATGTTTTTCCATCCATATCTTGTCTTGCTGCAGTAATCTTATAAAGATTTTGCTTCTCCTTCTGCGAAAGGAATTTCCCCATTTGAAAAAATCCCTGTGAAAGAGCAAGTCCATTTTTGGGACAGCTCCCCTGAAAATATGTAAATGCATGGTTTTTAACCTCCTCTCTCAGTATTTGTTTAGAATTTCATTCTTCTGCTCTTGCTTCTTTTTGCACTATCTTTCTCTAGCAGCTATAGACAAGTCAATCCATGTCATTTGCAGGGCCACAGAATGCTTGCAGCTTGCTGAGTCCTACAAGAAGACAGATTCTTAGATTACAAATCATGCGATTGTTTCGGTGAAAGGGTCAATACACAATGTATGTTGGAGTGCGGATATTTCAGAGGGGGAGCTAGGGTAGAAAAGCAGACTCAGTGCCCCAGACACATTTGCATGAAATTTCATATTGTCTTAAGTAGGGGAGGAACAGGCAGGTCCGGGTCCCAGATGAGGACAGTGCTCTGCTGCCAACCAGCAGCGAGAAGTGCAGATGTCTGCAGGGTTTAAACTTTAGATCCCCGGGTCTAAGCCTGGCATGTCTTGACTCTTGCAGACAATGTTATCAGATGGTCATGGTACAACCAGAGTCTATCAAGAGCAATGCCGAGGTAGGCTGGATGTGGATCACGTTTCGCTGGGCACCCGGTCAGAGAGGCGCTCAGCTCCCACATCTTGCAGGCGCTATGGAGGTGGAAAATGCATGAAATTGATTTTGAAATGTTCAGCTTCAAGTGCCAATTACAGCAGTAGCTGAATATAGCTGCCAAAGCTGAATTCTAGATGTCCTTCAGGGTAGAAAAGGCTTGACACTGAATGTCTGAGCAAGTCATCTGTATAAATGAACATTCAGGGTAGAATTTCAAGAGCAACTTAATATAATGTTAAAAACTATTGGTGCTTGAGTGGACCTGGAAATAAACCACTAGGCTGGAGCTTCCAGGACCTGGCTGGGTTGTTCATATACCATCTGAAAAGTGTTGCATAAAAGAAATTCCAGGAGATGAACATAATGAGTGTGGGAGCATTGTTGGCAATTTCAAATCTATGTCATGCCATGCCATTGGCAGAAACCAGACCAAGGAACATGTCTGTTGTCTTCATAGTTGTTCTGCTACTAGACTTTGGTGTTAGGTGTCAACAAGAAAATGAAGTATTGATGCCAGAACACAAAATACTCTGTTTTGCAAAGACAAAGAGAGCCATTGGAAGAGGACCCATCCCACTACTGTAGAAGAAACCACAATCAACTATCTGGTTTATTCAGTGGCAAGGCTGGGGCAGTTGTGGTGAGGTTGTTTTTCAAGGAGCTCTTACGTACATTTCATTTCTTCCATTTTGTACACTCAGCTAAAGGGGCCTATCAAGTTTTAAGCAGATTAATTGCAACCTACCTGGGTCCTGGACATCTGGCCGTGGTGGGTGCATGCTGCTCACATGGCTAGAAGTAGGTGGTCCTGTAGGACAATCCCAGGAATAACCCTGTGGTTGTGAGATATCGATGGTGGTCGCACATATCTCTTTGATTAATTAAGACTGTTTCTACAAGATGCAGCTGAAGTCTCCAACTCTGCTGTTTCTTTCACTGAATATACCAACAAACCTGACATTTGGAAGGGTTTTTTCTAGACCTGATCTGCTGGTGGCATCCCAGAAATCATACTAGACATAGGTCTCCAAGAGCGATACAAGAAAGAGGGAGATTTGGGGTCTTAAACACATCTTGAGAGAAAAGTGCAAAGACATTTGAGAGAAAAGCAGGGAAAAGGGGGCTGCAACTCACAGCTTGTTTTGTTCTATTGCTGAGTGGAGCTGAGAAAAAATTCCTCCCTCCCTGGCGCAGAAGCTTTCCCAGCTCCATCTGGTTTCATCGATTCTGGTTACTTTGTCTGCAAATTCATTACAGTGTCCTGACATCTTCCTGGTACTGACAGCTCTGACCTGTAATGGGCCAGACCCTCACCTGGGGCAGATCAGCTGGTGCATTCCTCTGCGCCCAGTAGATTTGCACCAGCTGGGAACAAGGAGCTGGTGCCAGTGGCAGGGCACGCCGGGACGTCCCCATTGCAATTGATTTTGCATGGGGAAAGCTCACACCGTGCCATGATGGCTCATAGTGCAATGCTGTAAATTAGCCGAGAGCTTGTGGGTAGCTTGGGCTCGGTGTATTAGTCAGACTGGGCAGGAATTTACCCTGGAGGTAAGTGTGTGGCCTCTCCATTGTTTAATTTTAAAAAAAAAATAAATAGCCAAGCATGTGAGATTTCTGCAACTGGGTCCCTGTATCATCCCCTTGTTCTGTTACAGTCGTTGCTGAATCTCCATGTTGTCTGAAGAAATCTCTGTGCTCTGCTTGGATTTAGTTTGAAATTCTGAGTATCAAGCACTGATTTTTGTTATATACAATTCATATTTTATCAGATTGAAATTTTTGTTCTTCTTTGGTATCAGAAAGCTAAAAAAAGCTATTGCCTTTTAATTTTGGACTCTTTCTTCTCATGTTTCCTGTCCTTTATCTTGTCCTCCCCTGGTTTTCTTGGTGACATCAGAAAGCAAAGCAAAACACAAAATGTCTATTTTCCTTCCATATTTAGTGAAAATACAACATTTAGAATGGGCTCTAAGTATGGTTGTTTTGGGTTTTTTTTCAGAGGAAGGCAGAGTTAGACAAGGCAGTCACATATTATGTATTTTAATGGGACTGCAACAAGCAGATACAACACAATGTCTTCTGTATTAGGACAGGGGCAGCAGTCATGACCTGGGATGTACTGGCAGCCTCTGTGATACTCAGACAGGAGTTATTGTTGTGAATTTTCCTTTCTAATGGATGTATGGAGAGGGCTGAGCAAAGCATGGCTTCAAGAACTGAAGGTCCAACAGCACCGTTCACAAACTGGCCAGGACTGGGACATCAAGACTTGGAACTCCCTAAATGTCAGTGGGATGGCCCCATGTCCCTGGAAAAGCCTGATAAACTCTGCCAGAGGGAAAGCATGGGAGGCTGAGGAAATAGCATTGCAGTGATTCAGGGACCAAAGTAAGCGTATGGGCCCCAAGGCAAATTTTATGACAATTTCACATTTATGGTGCGGTGACGCCTGGAGTCTATCTCCAGGTATTGGCAAGGCTGTGCCCAAATGTGCAGCTGATGCTGTAAGCTTGGGATTTTGCTCAGCTGCCTTCTTGATCAGTGAAGGATGCAGAAAACTGTGAGGCCTGTGCTGTGAGTTAGTCCAGTAAAAGTGCAATAATGAGCACTCTCAGCTGGCTGCTTATTACAAATAGATGAATGTCCCAATGGGACGAGGTTCAGGGAAGCAGTTTCTCAACGTCTTGAAGGATGGGCCTGTAGGACAGCTTGTCCTGGCTCCTACAGCAGAAGAGGCTCTTCTTGGCTGACCTCTGAAGGGGTCTCCTATATGACCGGGGCTCCCCAGTTGCTGTGGGATGAGGGACCTAATTCTCTCCCACATGCACGTGCTGAACTGAGCCAGGCTTCCTTGGGTGAGAGCACGCTGGGGCCTCCCTGAAATAGCGGGGTTGCTCCTTACTTTGTATTCCGTAGCACATAAGCAACCCAGAAGAAATGCAGCCCTGTCAACACTTTCCTAGTGATACGAGCTTATTTTTTCCCTACCTCCCCTGCTGCATTATTCACGACTGTAAAATATTCACCAGCCTCCCCTCTCCCGCTACAATGCAAAACAAACCCCCAAACAATAATTCAAGCCCCCTTCCTTGCAAAAGGCTAGGAAATAAATTTCTTGCTGTGGGTTGTTTTTACAGTGAACTTTCGTAGCTAGATTTAATCATGGAGGCAAATTTCACACTGCCTTGAAACGAACCCATAAACTTAGCTCAGCATCAAATTCCTCCTTCCCAAGCCTGCCCTTCCAGCTCTGCTCTGCCGTGTCCCCAGCTTCACGGGGCTCAGAGGAGGAAAGCTTCGCCACCGGCCAAACCACATTTACAGTGTTTTTCCACAAGAAAGGCCAAAGCTGTACAGATCGTGCTAGCGTTGTACGAGCTCCTCATTGCCACCCGGAAAGGGTTGAATACTGCTTGAGTCATCCGTCATTGGGCAGGGAGTCCCCGGCAAGACTGGGCATTGCTCTCAGGGGTAGAAGTGGTGCTGGGGATGCAGGGGGGTGCAGCAAGCATCCATTTGGCCAGTGTATATGTTTTGTTTGCTTTGAGCGTGGGCAATTCTGTGGGCATTGCAGTGGAAGAAGGGAAGGTGCAAACCTGAAGTCCTGTATATTTGCCAGCAATTACCTGGTCAGTCCTAGAGGACGTGTATCCGGTTGTGTTTTATTTTGTGGGAGATGACCATAAGGCACCGCAGCACGCACTACTTCTGACCTGGGTCCAAGGTGCTCTCCTGTCCTGGGAGAGCTCAGCTAGATCTGCAGATGGGGAAGGAGCCCACCAAGAGTAGGAGGGGTGCTGCATCAGCTCAGAGATTGAGGCAGTAATTTGCATCTCACAGCAGCCTGCTCCCTATCCTGGTTCCTCCTTTTTCCCCATCAGGGCACTCGTGGGACTGGATCTTCCACCAGGCAGTACCTTTGCCAGAGAGAACAGCTGCCGTTACCACACCTCCCTTTCAGAGGGGCTGGTCAAGTGCTAAGTTTTGCTCGCGTTTGACTCCAAGTGGATGGAGTGGTGCAAAGAGAAGGTCCAACATGTGCTTGGAGATGTGCTTCAATCCAGGCAGCAGCATAGCAATGCTCTTGGAGCATGGACACATTTGATGAATGGAGATGCGGTGAAATCAGCCTCTGAGCCAGCGACATTAGTTATCACTAGAGAAGAAGAGGTACCTGTAGGACATGTTTTATCATTTCACAAGTTGAGCACAGATGGGGCTGCCTGAATTCCCCCAGCAAGCAGTAATTGGAAGGAGTCCATGGTGTCTCGCTGTGGCGCACGCCATGCAAAATGTGTCTGCCTCCATCTCACAGACCCCAGATGAACCTTTCCAACCCATGGTGAGATCATCTGGCCATCTTCTTTAGGCACAGGTACATGGTTCCTGGTGGCTTGCTCTTCTGGATGACTAACAACCCTTCTGCAGCACATGACTCTACCAATATATGGGAAAGGGAAGAATCACCATAAGCTCTTTCCCTTTTTAGTTTTAATTTAAAATTACTTATTAGCTGGGAAAATGTGCCCTCCTCCTTGGATAAACATATGTTTTAATACATTGCAATAAGCAGGGGGGAGAGATGGAAGTTTCCATTGAATTTATTTTGTTTTTCTAGATTATAAAATATTTAAAAAGCATAAATAAAATGCTCCATTGCAAAAATGCTGGCGTGTATTTCCAAAGCAAAGCAGGGAATGGAGCTAAATTGAAATATAACCGTCCAGGGTGATCTCTTAAAGTGAAACCAGTTTCAATGGGATTTAAGTGCCCACAGTCTCCCTGCTTGAATATTTATGTTCTTATTGAGTGTGACACATTCTTTCTTCCACCCTTTTTTTTTAATATTGCACGATATAATGAATCAGAGTCTTGTAGCCACTGCAGTGAATTTATGGTGCTACGTATGTGTCATGAATAATGCTGAAGTTTCCTGGTTTTAATTAAATCTGTTCATTTATGATATTGCCATGTTGCAAGAATGCAGCAGGAGGCATTGCCCACAGGGCACATCTCTGAGCCTGTGTCTGTAGACACTGGTTGTGACCCTGCCTCCTCTTTGCGAGTGTTGGTTGGAGCCAGAAATAACAGGAACTTGGCTTTTCGTGTGTCTCAGTCTCTCTCCTTCTGTCCTAACATTTCTCAGTCCTAACTTTCAGGCATCTCGTGGCATCCAAAAAGTGGTATTAGATCCCTGTTGGGAAATGTTATTGGTTGCAACCACATAAATAGCAAATTTTGTGGCATGGACACATATCCACCATATATTATAATGATGTGACTGCAAGCTCATTGTCTCAGTAATGTGATTCAAACCCTCCTTGTTAGAGAAGTCTACTTTAAATTTTCCCATCCTCTGGCTTTTTGGGGAGTGTTGGTCTGACTATCCAGGAGGCAGACTATTTGCCTTGCTGTTGACCTATCCACTGTAGTAACAGGACCACTGCAGTTGCAAACTTCTCATGGATGAGTGTTTTATAAATCATCTTCTCTCCAGAAAAGCAGAAAATTCCACCTCATCCTATTGATGAGCTCCCATCTGGATGCTGTCTCACAGGCACTGGCTATTCCTTATTACTGTGGCCGGGTTGCAGAACAGATGGATGATAGCTCCAGCACTGCACAAGGGCTTGGTAAACAATGATAATCATTGGCGATGTTCATGGTGTAATTTTCATTGCAGGTGCTTAGAAAATAGGCTTCTGGGACTGTTGCAAAACCTTTCAAAAGGTTGTCACAGCAGATCTAGTGGCAGGGAACAAACAGCCTAATAGATTGACATCTAAAGGAAATGAGAAGGGCATATAGGCAGTGACAGCTCTCACATTATAATGACTGAAATCAAGTGTCACAGTGCCATTGCTCAATTGGTTGTACACAGAGTGAGGTTCTGGTCATCATGGCTTGATGGTTTACTGAGTCTCTCTTTTCTTGAACTTGGACATAGTAATAGATACAGCAAGCAAATTGTATAGCTTGGCAGTATCCCAGTGTAGTATTAACAGCAGATTTACCAGGATATCATGTCCAACTCTAGCATTCACCTGTCCTGAGAACGAAAACCTGGAAGATGTGCAGGAAAGATGAACAATGTCATTTGAGAACTGAGGAACCCATCACATAGTGAACTGCCGTGAAAGCACCAGTCTCTTTCTTCACATATTCTTGTTTAGTAAGTAAACTTGGGAGCCACAGGCAATTTACAGGTGATAGAGGTGTTTGCAGGTTGCAAGTTGGTCAACGGCACACAAACTACTTACAACAGAGCAGTGGTGGATCTAGATTTATTCCTATATTTTTTCATTAATTATGAGTAAGGTGAAGTTTGGCAGCACTGGCACTCAACACTTGTTGCTTTCTTCACCTTGGAGAGTCACCCTCATCTAAATCACATGAATACGATTCTGTAATTTCAACAGATCCTATTTGCAATCTCATGTTTAGCTTGTTTGCTAAAATATTGTCACTAAATTAAGGCACAAATTGGTACCAACAGAACTTTCAGAAGCATCTTGAGTTTTCCACTGAGCATCCTTGTCCAAGAACTGACCAGAGCCAGCACTGTCCTGCTGTGGCTCTGGCCCTGCAGAACTGGAGCAGGACACACCGAGAGCATTATGTTACAGGACTTCCACTGTTGTGAGATGAGACTAGCCAGGCTCTACCCACTTCTACTAATGAGCCTTTCATTTTTCCTTGGTTTCTTTTCCCATGTGATTTTAGGAGCACTTCTGGAGCTTGGACAAGACAGAAAATAAGATTCCACCACAGCTTATCTTCCAGATCTGGGACAATGACAAGTTCTCTTTTGATGACTATTTGGGTAAGTCAGGAGAGTTTTTTGTCTCCATTTCTGCTGATGCAGACAGGAAGGAAAAAAATTATTGAATCATTTCAGGATATGAAGAAAGTGTAACGACCAGTTTAAGCCACTGAACAGGATTCAGTGACAGCATAAGTTCAGGACTGATGATAAGTGGTTTGTATTCGGCAGATTTCCAGTCCCAGCCTGCAGCAGCCTGTTCCTGGGCTGACATAATGTTGAGAGCATCATCAAATCCAACAGGCCACCACCTTCCAGGAAGGACCCAATTCTCTGTGACTCAGCTGAATCTGTGCTGAAATGTGCTCATGAGGGGTAACCGTGTATTTGAGCTGGGACCACCAGGCAGGATCGCTGTCTTGACTTGCCTTATCTGGGATGTTTGGACATAAACACATCTCGATCCAACACTTGCCTTTTTCAGTGATTTCCTCAGAAATATAGGTTTAAGCCAAGAAAAAAATAAAGAAAAACATCTAATAGGAAGGACAGCAGAGCGATGCTGCAGATTATCTGTGCAGAAGCTGGAGGCTCCAGCATTATGTTTTTTTTTGATTCAACCTTGTTCTACCTTTGTTTTTGTCACTAAAAAAAAATTCAAACATCAAAAGCGTCACTAAGGAAGTATGTGATCAAGATCCTTTTAAATCTTGTCTTTGATTAATTACATCAGCTGAGTGCCAAAATAACCTCTCCAAGATGTATTTTCTAGTTCTGGCTCTGCACATCATGAGCTCTTGACTGCCAACCCTAATTCTTTTCAAATTCCAACAAACAAAAGTGCTCTTTGGCTTTTGTAAACCACTTTTCATCAATGGACCTCAAAAGCATTTCACAACAAATCTGATCGTGCTGTTATCGTCATTGGTTGCAAGAATCTGTGGCACAGAAAAGCTACAAATACAAGCACAGTATTGAATGTTGTCCCGGTTTGAAGTGGGATCACCCACAGCATTAAAATAAAAAAAGCTCCTGTCCCTCAGGTGAGCCACAGGACCAGACCCTGTGTATGTTCTTGTCCATTCACAACCATAACATAAATTAGTGCAGCAACATAAATTAAATGCAGGCTCTTTCAACTAACACTTGGAGAACTGAGCTCAGGTTTCCCAAAGGCTAGGTATATGTGCTAATTACTGGATCACTCTGTCTGAGAAGGAAGCTATCATATATAGCTTATATAGTGGGATATCCTTCCTATTGAGTCTGCTGCAATTACTCACCTGGGTGGGGCAAGAAAAATAGCCTATTTGGTGATCTGCAAACGTCCTGTCCAATGCTTTTATATTGACTGAGCTGTGGGCGTGTACAATTTGAGTTTCATCAAAATCTCTTAGTCTTCATTAAAAATCTCAGCCTGCCTGGTTGACTTCAGTGCAAATTATCCAGCGTTATAGCTGTGTAAGTCAGCAGATGTTTTGCAGCCTCTTATAGAAGGACTTCATGGCTCAGGCCCTCCTAAGGGCAGAGCTACTGACTAAAACTAGCACTATGCTTGAAAACAGAGCTACACTTGAACTTGCTCTCCACCTTGCTGTATGGGAGTCTGCCCAAGCTCCCTGAGGTCAGGAGGGTGCCACAGTGAATATTTCTTCAGGGAAAGAGTCCCCATTTTAAGGGCCTGTTACAATGAGTTATCTTCCCTGTAATGTTCCTCTTTGCAGGCTCCATTCAAATGGATCTCAACAGGATGCCCAAACCTGCCAAGACTGCTGAGAAGTGCTCCTTAGAGCTAGTAGATGAGAACTTGTCTTCAAATCGCTTTGTGTCACTCTTTGAGCAGAAAACTGTTAAGGGATGGTGGCCTTGTGTTGCTGAGCAGGATCAAAAGAAGATACTGGCGGTAAGGTGGTCTCTTCACATGTTTTCCTTGGGATTCACTCAAAGCACTGATGAGGGATGTGGCTGAGTCAAGTGCATGCAGGATGCCATGGTCAGGGCAAGGAATTCAGCCTTGGGCTGCAAATTTTACAAACTGGACCAGCTTTTATCAGCCCGATGTTTTGCAGGATTTGTCCAGCATCATGCAAATGCTTCAGAATAAACGATTTTTTCTGTGGGATTTTTGATGTGGCTTTTGGAATGTGCCACCTAATTTGACTCTGTATCACATCTATTCTTAATGATACTGTGTTGTGACACGTACCAGGGAAAGATTTCAGCTGTCGGACTGATATAGAATCATAGAGTCATAGAATGGTTAGAGTTGGAAGGGACCTTAAAGATCATTGAGT
>JAOXJM010000033.1:40736777-40758269 GCA_026413425.1 Tringa solitaria
ACTTCTCTGGACAACCTGTTCCAGTGTCTCACCACCCTCACAGTAAAGAATTTCTAGTATCTAATCTCAATCTCCCCTCTTTCAATGTAAAACCATTACCCCTCATCCTATCACTCCGGTCCCTGATAAAGATTCCCTCTCCATCTCTCCTGTAGGCCCCCTTCAGGTACTGGAAGGCCATTGTAAGGTCTTATATGTTTAAATGTAAGTGTATGTGCCCCTGTTGAAGTCTTTGGCAACTGTTCAATACAGACAATGAATTAAGTCGTTCAGCAAAAGACCCTCAAGTTAGTTGCCTAAGCTTGGGTGTCAGTGCCATTTGAGATGTCCTGGGATATCTGCTGAGAGTATTGTAGTGTACAGGTGAGGGATCTGGATTAAATCCACTCTTATTGGGCTCCTCATGGTCCTTGCTTGTAGTGGTTGGGTTATGCTCAAAGTACTTTTTCTTTCCCCAATCAGTATTTTGCATCACACGTTTATTTCTCACCTCTCCCCATTTTTTTTTCCTTTTGTTTGTTTGTTTTGTATGTTTATAAGTTTGTTTTTGTTTAACCCACACAGGGCAAATTGGAAATGACTTTGGAAATTGTGGCAGAACAAGAGCATGAAGAGCGGCCAGCTGGCATGGGTCGGGATGAGCCAAATATGAACCCCAAGCTGGAGGACCCCAAGTAAGAGCATTTTGAATGGAAAAGTAACCACTGGGGCACGGAATTCTCAAGGAGCAAATTGAAGATCTGGATTCCCTGTTTGAGGTCTGCTGTCTGCAATGGGCTTGCTGCCATGTAGGCTCCATTTCTGAACTGCTGATTCTCAGGCTGTATGAGCTGAGGCAATCCAGGGTGGCTGGGATGCTGGTCTGGGCAACGAAGGAGGGAATTTGACATAGTCTACCCAGAGGGATGTGGATTTGCAGGTTGAGAAGCCAGTGTGTTACACCAGGGCTTGCTCATGGGGTTGGGGATCCAGGAAGGTGAAACTACTGTGAAACTCAGAAGTAATCTCAGCTTTGTTTGGCTCCAGGCGTCCAGAGACCTCCTTCCTGTGGTTCACCTCCCCGTACAAGACCCTGAAGTACATCCTGTGGCGGCGGTACAAGTGGGTGGTTATCCTGGCCATCGTGCTCTTCATTTTGCTGCTCTTCCTGGGAATCTTCGTCTATGCCTTCCCGGTATGATGGGTGCAGTAGGGGACAGGGGGGCTGACTAAGTTCTTAGGTGTTCCCCAGGTGTCTGTGGCTGAGCAACCTCTGTGCTGACAGAGAAGGTCCTATGCCACAAAGGTCCCATGCTGGTCCCTGGGGAACAATGTGGTGGACCATGGTGGGTCACAAAGAGAGTCTGTTTCTGGTCTCTGGTACAGACTCACTGCAAGGTGCTTACCTCTTTGCATTTTAATTCATGTCTAACTGATTGTTTTCAAAGAAGTTCGAGCAGCTGATATTGGAGGTGTTGCAGGACTGGTGGGAAAATCTTCAACAAACACACAGCCTAATTAGCAAGGCAGCCATTTTACAGGGAAAAAAACCCACACTGGTCTGTAATTGTTTAAAGATGCAGGGTAGTTTATAGGCATTTGGGCAGCCCTGTCTCTCGTGATCAAGGCTTGGAGCATATTATACCAACGTAACGTCTGAAATGAGAGGGAGGGTTTTCACCCCATTAATCAAGAAAGTGGCTTTTTCTTACCTTACTGTCAGTTCCACTGGCAAAACAAAATAAATAAATAAAGGAGCCCTGGCCTTTCAGTTTGGCTTGGGATGGGTTTTTGTATCCTCCTCTGTTTCTACAGCACTGGAATAATTCATGCCGGCTCTTGGATGCCATTTCCCCTCTTTTCAGACTGATAAGAAAAATGACCCGCCTCTCTCTTTCCAGCACTTAACAAATTCTACTTCTTGTATATGATTTTTATTTTTTTTTTAAGAAAAGAACTCATTGTGGTAATTTATAACTTCATGTGAGAGAACGTGGCTGCCTTTTGCAGATGGCTTTGTGTGCTTGCAATGTGCAACTGAAAAGCGAGGTGTGGAATTTCTCCTTGCCATCGTAATCACTTTCAGATGATTTCAAGTCGTGCATACTTGGTTGTTCCCATCTAGAAAAAAGTGGATGGAATTAGGTCATGGCTCTCCCCATCTCTCTATCCTCATATCCATGGGAGGAATTGGAATACTTCTCCTGCTGGAGACGTGATTCCTGAGGTGCTAAGTAGTATGAAGGAGGAAATAATTGTATAAGTGCAGATTACTGCTACATTGCCTCCTCCCTGCCCTGTACTTGGAGCTATTCATGGAGACTCCCCTTTGTGTCAAGTAGCAGAAACCAGGCCTTTTCGACCAAGAAGAACTCAGTGTTTCCCTGAAGCTTCAAGTGGCTTTGTATTCGTTCCAGTGGTATCACAAAAAAACAACGTTGATAGAAAAAAAATTCAGAAACTATAAATATTGATTTACACTCATTATTACTTGGGATTTTTCCCTGCTCCCTAGCTAAATGTTGTATTTAATTTCATTTTGATCAGGTCAATTTTTAGTCATATTTTGAAAAAATAAGGCCATGTTTCATGGAATTTTTCTGTTTTTATGTATTTGGCCAGCTTCCCCTAGATTTTTGAGGTCACTGGTTCTGTATCTACATGGGGATTTAGTTCTTTTCCCATTTCATCAGGCACTAAATTTGGCAATTGTGCTGTTGATGGTTTGCTATGAAGGATGCCCCTGGCATCTTGACCTTTGGCAGGGCTCACCATTACATCCCAGACTAAATGCATGGAAAAACAATCCCTCCTCACTTCTGTTCTGATTTGCATGCCAGGAGCACAATCAGGCCCCGTTTGTAATAAGGACCTTGCTGCATTTAATGCTGTATATGTAATCTTGCCACTACATATGCAGTTTTGAGGTCCCACGCTGCATGTAGAGGGTTTTGTGTGTGTCCTGCCCCTCTCATCCTGGGAAAAGAGGTGGATGATGGGAGAGAAACCTGAAGGGGATCCGATAGGTTACGTAGACCATCAGTCTGAGCAGGAAGAGGTTAAGGAACAGGGATGCTAAGTGGTGCATTCAGAGGTGAAGTCACTATTTTCCTGCTTCTGTTGCCCTTTTGTGCTATGGCCTTCCATGAAGAGCTTGTCCAGAGCTTTCTGCTTGTTGGGACCTCCCCTGGGACCTCCAGGGTGCTTCCAGTCATTGCTTTCCTGCAGCTGGTCCTTGGCTCAGCAGGAGCCCTGGGACCTGCCTGCAGCCAGTCTGAATGCCCTTTGTATGGCCCCTCCACCTGGGAGTGTTGTGCACCACGACCACATGCTGCCAGAGAAGTCTGAGCCCTGCCTTTAACTCATGTGTCTTGTTTGTACTCTGCCTGAGGATATCAAAGGAAGAGATCTTTTACCTGGGAAATACATATCCAAAATACACCCTGGAAAAACTAATGGTCCCGTGAGCTAAGCTAACTAACTGTGCATAAGTGCCCCTCCATCCCCTCCCAGGCAGACAGGAATCTCACCTGAAAACAAACCCAGGGCGTTTTCATCTGCTCTTGGTACAAAAATGGGATTTTTTTCTTAATTTATTCCCATTGTCCTACAGTGCTGAAAGCTACCAGCCACAGTCACAGCTTTGTGGTCAGAGTAGCTGGAGAGTAAGAACAAATGTCCTGTTTGAAAGCTGTGTGCTACCACCCGAAATGGTGAAGGGCTGTCTTGTGGTTCTCGACAGTAATGCCCAAATAACAGTGGTTCAGGCTTTTCAGTGAAAATGAAGAAGTTGATCTCTTGGTCTTGTTCAGAATACCCATCAAGAGATGCTTTACATCCCAGGGAAGTATTCTGCCTGTTGAGGTGAGAAACAAAATATTCTGCAAAATATTATATGCCAGTATTCTGCAAAATATATATGCCTTTAGAGCTACTTCAGGGGATCAGAAACCTTTGAAGGTTCAGTGCCTTTGTGCTTCCCCCATCCGCAGGACACAGAGTATATGTGATTGATCATGGGCTGGAATAAAGATCTTCCTATTCCTCCTCTCAGGTCCTCTTCAAAGCCTCCTTCCCTGGGGAGTTTGTTCAACCAGCAGTTGTTTTCCAGCCAGAGAATGTGCCGTGGCTGCCCCAGTGGGATCTGGGCTCCCTGGAAGGAGCAGGGGAAGATCTGCAGAAGTGGGGAAGGGTCTGGAAGTGCTTTGGGATTAAGAGGAGGTTCATCAGGACCCAAGGGGAGCTGGGAGTACTGCAGTATGGAAAATTTAGGCACAAGTCCATAAGAAATCAGTCATCATTAGTGCAACTGTTTACAGAGCAACTTGTTTTAGTGGGTGAGAGGCCATTTCCAACTGAAAAGCTTTTTGGTTTTGGGTGGAAAACTGCATGGTATTGCAAATTTCCATAAAATAAAGTTGTCTAGTTTTACAGAAATGGGAAAAAATGTTGAAAATCTGATATTCTGAGGTTCTTCATTTTTTCACTTGAGCTCTTCCACCCAGTCTTAGTGTCAGATTACTCACTGGTTTGCCTTAGCTTTCTTTGCAAAGTGGTTGTCATTATGGTCTGTACAAGCTAGGACTCTGGGAACTTCATTCCCTGGATATTTCCTATGTGATTTCCTCAGATGGTCCTTAGATTTAACTTGACATCAGAAGAGTCCTTAAACAACAGACTAAGTATAATGAGACCCAGTAGCTGGAGGCTGAAGCTAGAGGAACTG
The DNA here is from genome assembly GCA_026413425.1 of Tringa solitaria. Lineage (NCBI taxonomy): Eukaryota > Metazoa > Chordata > Aves > Charadriiformes > Scolopacidae > Tringa > Tringa solitaria. Next base: position 40,741,483 of record JAOXJM010000033.1, read on the forward strand.
TTCCAGTGGAAATAGGATGCTAATTTTTGAGACGAAGGGTAATTAACCATTGCAAAAATTTGCCAAAGGTTGTGGTAAATTCATCATTGTTCATGGCGTCCCCATATCAAGATTGAATGTCTTTCTACAAGATATGCTCTGGTTCCACCCCATGGTCCTCTCCAGCAATGCTCATTTATGGCACGCTGTGGGGCTTTTTGGAAAGGTCCAGTGACTTTGGACTTTTCATCTGACATTGCCGTAGCTGAGAAGAGGTCTGCCTTCTGCTGTGGGGACAGTTGAGTGAAAGTCTTGGGCCAGACACAAGGTCAGAAAAAAAGGTTATAAAAGTCCAGCATGGGCTTCTGCATCCATAATGTGTAGGGAATACTGAGGTTAAGTTAACTCCCCAAAGTAGCGATTATTGTAAAGATTTCAGTGGCTACCACCGTAGAAAAATGTAATGCTACTTCCAGCTGGAGCCAGCTCTGCTTTGCAGCACCATGAAAATGTTTACTACCTTTTAAAGCTCTATTTGTGTTCTGCAAGCCCAGTGTTGCTTCCATTGCCATTAATTCTAATTACAGCTTGCTTTCTGCGCTGATTGATAATCCTGCTTGGCTTTCAACACTTCGTTAATACAAATTCATAGCTGGACAGAAAGCTTGCTACCCTCCAGAATGCAACCAGTCAAATAATAAAAAATAGGAGTATTTTGGAGGATAGACTCTGAAAGACAAATGGATGGATAATTAATTCGAAGGTTATATGTCACTGGAGGCTTTTCTAATGACTTCTGGTAAACTGCCCTAACTTTGCTTGCGTGATTTATGGCATTATTAGAAATCCTCAGTTGGCAAACTGCCTTATAATTTGCTACACGTTGTAATTTATCAAGATGCCTTTGGTCAGACTTTACTTCTGTTGTATTTTTTTTTCTCTTTTTTCCCCATTCCTCCAAAGATCTTGCTGGTAACTAGCATTATGCTTTGTTTCCAAAGTTGTTTTTTCAAAGTGACAGAGTGATAGAACATCCTGTACCAATTAAATTCAATATGCTTGGGAGGGACTTCCAAACTGGCTAGTATGTGGTCGTGGGGGTTTGAATCAGAGCTACTTTAAATATAGCTGTTTCCAAATGACCTAACCATGCATCTTTGTCTGTATTTTCATTGCGGTCTTGATAAGCAGTGTTACACAGCTTATTCTTTTTCACAGTGCTGTCATCTTCTTTCAAGGAAGGAATTGCACATATAATAGGCTAAAATACTGTGACACCTCATTTTCCATGGCAGCCCCATACTTCACCGTGGAATAACAGGGACCGTACAGATCCCAGAAAACAGGCACAGGAAGGTCTTGCCTGGGATGTCTGCTTTTAGGGACAAAAACCACACCAAAGGCTGATGCTAAAACAGATGGCTGAGACATTAAGGGATGCGGAAAAGGAAAAAAAAGAAATCAGCAATAGGTTTGCTTTTCTTGATTGTCTTTGGCAGATTCTTTGGAGCTAGTCCATGGACCTGCAGGCTAGGTTTGTACTAAGAAACTAAATCAGGATGAGGCAGGGCTGGAGAGCCATCCTCTTGCTGTTCAGAATGACTGATTGCTGGCATGATCCTGGGTGCAGATTTTGGCCTGTGGAAAGCAGCTCTCTCCAGAAAATGTCAAGGCACAACTTGGCGGACGCCTGGGGACCAGTGCCAGGGCCTCTTTGCAAAGAGTCCAACCCAATAGGCAGAGCAGATGAGGTCACCAGTTTTGGGGGGATCGTGGGGAGAAGGAGCCATAAGGATGTGAGGTCAAGGCATGGGTAGTGAATACAGCCCTGTGGGTTTGTGGGGGGGGCAGAGTGGAAGGAACACCAGGATACAGAGGAGAGAGAGAGGCTGGAGAAACTCAGCAAAGAGCTGGATGTGTCTCCTCACTTGCAAGAAAGGCATGTGGGCACTAGGATGGTGCTGTGGGAAGATGCCAAAGTTCTTGCAAGGATATGAAGAGGGAGAAATTTATATTAAAAACTTGGTGGAAGGAACAATTGAAGTCTAGGAGTGACTCATGGTACTTGCTGCTTGGTGCTTGTGATTGGTAGCCTCTACTGGAAGAAGACAAGACCCGTTTTCTCATGTGTGGGCTTTCTACCATCCATGCTAGAAGGGATGCACTTGTTGCTTGCTAGTCTCTGCAGGCTGGGGCTGGGAGCTTGGCCATCACGCCTGCCCCGAAAGCAGGCTCATCTGCAGTACCTGCTGTACCTGCTTCAAATCAACTTTTCTTTCCCTTGTTTTTCCATCCCTCTAGAACTATGCTGCTATGAAACTGGTGAAACCTTTCAACTGAAGCTGTGCTGGAAGATGCCAGACAGGTCCAGTGCCTGCCTGAGGATTTTGGAAAGAAGTTGTGGCTCTGCACTGGATCACATCCGCAGGTGGAGACAGAAGGAACAGCTTCTCTCAGGCCCTAGGCTGCTACAAAAAATGATGATACAATTTACCCTGATGCAGTATGCAGAGTCCCACCTACAGTACACACCTCAGAAGCAGCACGTAAAAAATAGCTATTCTAAATTTTTCTTATTTTACTTCTTCGTCTGTCGTCTCCTTTTTTTTTTTTTTCCTTGGTTAAGCTGCTCTGATTTGTAGAGGTTGAATACCAGTGCAAAACTGAAGAAGGTGGAGAAGAAAAGGACCTTTTCATTTATAGTCTGTGGGCACACAAAGATGTTGCAGACCTTAGCAGAGGAGTTATGGGCTGCTGGCATAGGCAGCACGTGCAAGCCAAAATCTCTCAGGTTCTGAGCACAATTTTCTTTGCACTCTGAACAAGCCTCAGTTTTCCTTTGCTGTGCAATGCATGTTATCTGGTTTATATATGTCTACTGAAGAAGAAATATACTGCACAGCCTGAAACCATGGGCTGATATGTTGCCTTTCCAAAGTAAGCAAAAACCAGATACAGGACCCAGGGAAGAGGCTGAGATGCAAAAACTGGGCAGGAGTTGGTGGTAATTGCTAAATCCAAAACCCCATTGAAATTTGCATTCATGAATGACTGCACAGTCTGGCTTATGTTTTTTGGACCTTGTTTTCCCTCTGAGCTGCTCTTTCACCTCTACAGTCCCACATGCCACCCTTCAAAACCAGTGCTGTTGCGGCAGAGAAAGCAGAGCTGGGCTGAGCCCTGCCCCAAGATCAATCCCAGGAGCAAAGCAGTGCAGGTGGACTTTGCTTTTCTCCTCTCCTACTATGTGCAACCCCTGCAGCCACAGTTCAGTGAATGTATTAGTCCTTCTTCTCTTGTGCTCCCAAACGTGCTTAAGGAAAACAGTACAAACCAGACTGCAGTGTGAGCTGTGAAACTGGCTGCTGGTGGGCGCTGATGAGGCAGATAACCTGCACCTTTGGAAGTGGGCTTGTTTGCTTTCTGCTTTGCAAAGAAATTATTGTGAGATGTGTCCTGCAGGTCTTGCTCAGCCTCCTGTTGAGCAAATGGCAGCTGTGACAGGACTGGGATGGCAGCGTTGGGACATTTCTGCTGTTTTTTATTCCCTCCTCTTCTCCGTCTGTCTCTGTGCTGGTGCAGTTGGATGGAGTGGTATGGACTAAGGGGATTTCTAGTGTTTTGTCATGCTGGCTGATGTCATGATGTTAATCGAAACAGTCTCAAATTTTCATCCTGCATCCACTCATCCTGCAAGAAACCATCTACCAGCACAGGGCCATTAAGCATGAAAGCACATGTCCCTTTGAGAGACAGCTGTCCTGCTGCTCCAGCACAGCATGACTTTTGCTACAGTCCCTCTGACGATAAATAGGTCTTTCCCTGCTGCCCTTCAGCAGGACGAGACATGTCTTCTTCAGTTTCATTTGTCTCCTGGAGCTGTTGCTTCTCAGCATGACATGTGAGAGCAAGTAGCAGTGAAAAGTGATCCTGGGGGATCAGAGGTTCTCAGGACAAACTGTGCTAATGTAAGCTCCTGTCCTGCTCCAGCGAGGCACTTAAGCCTGTGCTTAGCAGAAGGCAGGGAAAAAAGCACACGCCTAATTGCTTTGCTGGATTGGGATGTAATGCATTGAGCATTAAATCCTTTATTATTCAGTACTGTAACAACACCCAGACTGCACAGGGCAGCTCACTCCCATGTGTGAAGACAGTGTCTTTGACATGGAGAACATGCAGCTATAAAAACCTGTCCTTGCTGCTGAGGTTTGGCTGATCCAGCATCCCGTTCCCAAAAGCTTAAGCAGTGAAGTTGGCTCTGGACTTGCACGCCCCAGGATGGGTGTTTCATTTTACTGGCACAGTTAAATGCTTCATTTTGCATTTGTTCAGTTTTTCCCTAGAAGCCTCCCAAGCTCATTTGCATCCACGCCCCCATTTATTAGCCACTATCAAACTACCAGGTCTTGGTCAAATTTTCTGTAATCCTTTCTCCCTGAGGATCTGGTGAGCGGAGGGCAAAAGTTGCTTGTGTTTGCACCTTTCTTAATGAGTTTTGGGTTTTATATTTTATGAAAATGTTGGTGTGGCTGGTCCTTGCACCTCTTCCACCATGGCCCAGCTCTGCAAGGGGGGCATCTGCATATCTTGCCAAGTGCTGGTATGCTTTGCTCTCCTGTGGTGGGAAATCAGGCTCAGTATTTAACTTCCTTTCTTTGGTTTGCAATGACTGTGAAATTTCCCATCTTGGCATTATTGGTCTGTGACCCCTACTTGTTTCAGAAACAAAATCTTGGTGCCAAGAGCCCCAAAGAGATGAGTGACTCGTGCTTGAGAGCAAAGCACTGCTTATATCTGAGTGCTCATCACCCATCCTACCACAACAACCACTGTCTGTCCCAGCAGAAACAACCTTACCAAAACACACTCGTGTGTTACCTCTTCAGAGCCTTTAACAGTAATAAACCAGATTTAATTCCCCAGCACTTACCAACAGCTCTTCCCTGACAAATCAGAGTGGGTCATCAAGATGGGAGAGCAAGATCCAGGGCATTCAGCTGCATAAGGAAAAGGAAAGGATTACACCCCTGTGTGCAATCCTCCATGCTCCCAGCCCAGGCTGCAGGGCCAATTTTCATGCCAAGGAAACTCTGTGGGACTGTGGTGGGTAAAAGCAGGTCTGAGTGTCTGAAAACACCAACTTAGTCCCATTTGCATTACTGCTTGAACAGCCATATCCATCTGTTTGCCTGACTGTGGGCACTCCGTAGCTTGGTTCTGTCTCTCCACGAAAGCCAGCCAGCAGGTAGGATCTATGTAAAGTATTCCCTGTGTCTCCCTTTTATTCAGGGGTTTGAAATGGCTGGAAGACATATATATCACTTGTCTATGCCTTATATACAATAATGCAAAATGCACTGTGGTTACAAATGAAAAGCTCTGAAACCTTCTGCTTCCTGACGTGTTTTATTGTGTTGATAGAATTACAGCACCCTCCCTCTTTGGTGTGGGAATGCAAAAATACAGCTGAAAGGAACAGGACAGGGAAGAGTCGGTTGCTGTGCTCTTATTTTCTCACTTCTCTGCTGCTGTTGCAAGGGATGCAATGCTTCACAGAAAATGTGGAGAAGGGAGGACAGACGTGGGACTGGGGCTGGAATGCTCCTAGGTAACGTAGCCACTTGTACGTCTGCCAGCTGCATTTTCCACCTGAGATGCTGTGTTGCAGAACAGTGGAATGACCCAGCTGTGACAATGCATGCGGACCCCTGAAAGGTCCCCTGATCTATGACACCATGAAGGCTTTACATGGGGATGGCACACCTTGTCCCGTGAACCTGAGACCATGTGTACTGGCTCAGAAGGCTAATCTGTGATCTAGAGCATCTGATGAGCCAGCAGGAGACACACGCATGTGAGCAGGTTGGGTGAAGGAGCCATGGGGAGCTCATATTGCCCATGGCTTTGGGGACTCAACCTCCAGCATTTTCCTGGTGAGTCACTTGCAAAGATGTTGCTGCCCAATTCATTTACAAACCTGAACACCCAAAATATGCCCATTGAAAGCCAGGGCTGGCTGGAGAGGAGGGTGGATGGCTGGGGAAGGGGAGAGGGCAAAAGAATCCCACAAATTTCACCCTCCTGCTGCAGCAGGGAAGGCAGAAAGAGTTCACCCCGCCTGTCTGATCCGTGCCTGTACGCACATCTCTGTGCAGATGCACATTAGGATGGGCCTGAGCTACTGGAATGCAAATATCCAGATATTCTCAGGACTCAGCCCTGGTGGCTCTCAGACCAAGTGAAGGCCCTTCCTCTGCCTGTCTCTGCTCCTCTTTCTGTTTCTGGGCTTCACTCAAAAAGCAACCTGACTTCATTCAAAAACCCTTTGAGCCTAGGTCTGAAGGGTTCGTCCAGCCAACACAGCCATCATCCAGAACGACCCAAGGATTAATTCTCTAACATCTTTTGGAACTTCAGTACCAACAGGCTGTTGCAAGGAGACACTCCAGGTACACAGAGAGATTTGCTGTTGAGATTGAGGCCGTTTGTCCCTGAATCCCCAAATGCCTTTCCATGGCTTTGGGAGGGTGCAGATGGGCAGTCCCTGCTTCGGCACAGGAGACCCCCTCTACTACATCATGTTTTGGATTGTGTCTGGGATTTAGAGAGGCAGGGCATGGGGAGACCCAAATGTCCTAGACATCACCTGAGGAAGACGCAGGGGTTTGAGCAGGCACTCTGAGCTGGCATCATCCAAACCCAATCTGCCAAGCCCCACTGCGGCGTCTTACACCCCACACATCAGTAGGCAGTCCCAGAGGGGGACCAACCATGTCACCATGCTGAAGGCACAAGATCCTTGCTGGGAAGGAGTGGGTGGCAGGAGATGAGAGGACAGATCTTGCCTGTATGCCTTTGCCTGCCCATGCATGGATGTGTGCAAAAGTTAATTGCAAAATGTTCCACTGCTTGAACACTTTTGTGATGCTTTTTTTTTTCCTACTATTTCTTCAGCCTCCAACTTGATGTTATATATAATTTAAGGCTGGAGTTATGAAGTGTGTGAGCTCCTTCGGGGATGCCCTGACAACACTCCGTTATGTTTCACACTGCCTGGGCTCAGCCCCACAAGCCATAGGGCAGCGAGACGGGGAGCTGGAAAGCTGCCACCCCGCATAGGGGCTGAACTCCCTTAACCTCCACCAGGCTGGCTGGCACATTCAGAAAAACCTAGCAAAAGGGCTGAACTGATTTTTTTCTTGAATAATAATAATAATAATTTTGTATTCATTTCCTGGTCTTATTTGCTCAGAAGAGAGAGGTTTCCACCCGGAGGGTGGCTTGCAATGAAGTGGTTTGAGGGGAGGGAGGGAGTGCAGGGGTGAGGCAGACAAGGGGTGGGAACCAGGTCAAGGCGCATCCATAAAAATGCTTTGCGAAGCTGCTTGCAGTCATGGTTGTTGGTTTAACCCCTGTGGATGGGGCCTGCGATTGGTTTTGCTCATTACCTGCTGACAGGATGGGAAAATGCCTGGTGCATGGAGGTCAGGAGACTTGACCTAATAGGCCAATCTGTAGAGGACACCATTGTGGCCTCTTGGCCCCAAAGTCCATTAATCTTCAGATAGGAAAGTAGAGATAGTCCTAGCCTCAAGTGACACAACTCATTTCAGTCTTAATTTGAGGTCTAATCCCTTAAAATGCTCCCAGACATGGAAGGGTGTTTACTGGCCCTGGAATGTCCTCCCTGGTAGAGGCAAGCACAGAGGGGGTTATGATAATTATAAAGGCTGCTCCATTGGCTCTGGAGATCCTGGACTGATAGCTTTAGCTTGTTATCAGCCTTCTCCGTGGATAGCACCGTGGTGTCGCTGCGGCGACAGCCGCCAGCCCCATCCATGTGGCTGCAGTTTCTCTTCATCCCAGACAAGCTAAACATCATGCACTTGGGGAATGATCTGTGGTCATCTGTGCATCGTGCCTTCTGGGCTCTGCTCTGCACTGAGTGAGGATGGAGACACCCAAGCAATGGGGCGTGAAACTACTGTCTTCGTCTCTGCTGCGCATCAGCTTCCAGAAGGAAAATGAGCTTTCTTTACCCTGTCTGCTTTTCTCATTCACATCCCAGACTCCTCAAATAACCAATGCTTTAAACATGCTTTGCAACAGAGCAGGCTCAGTGGCCTGAAACTTTCTTTTACCTTTGAGTGCAACTTGGTCTGTGCTGTGGCCTTTGGGCTGGCTCCAGGGAGAGCTCCGGGCTGTTCGGCTCCCTGTCACTTGGCTGCTCTGTCCCTGTCTCGGAGCAGCATCAGGGCTCCTTGTCCATCAGGAGGAACACTGTATAGTTGTACCAGACATGTTGAACAGCGTCCCTGTCACTGCACAATGGGTGTCCCAGTTTCTCCTCCTGCAGCTCCTGGGGCAGCCAACAGCCTGCACATCCATGAAGATCCTCTCCAATGCTACTGGTGAAGTCCATGGTTTACTCAGCACAGCAAAGCTGTGAGATTGGCACAGGGGTGAGACCAGGCATCTGTTATGCTGTCTGTGGCTTAACTCTGCCACAGGCTAAAATTTTGGGTGTGAGAGGCTGTTTCTACTGAGGTGTTTGGGTCCTGTACAAGTCCCTGATAGGGTGAGGAGGCAGAAGTGCACCTTAACCTGGTTTTCTGCTGGAAAGCTCTCTATCAGAACTAGGGCTGCTAACTACTGGGTGTTTAACATTAATTTTTGCAGTTACTGATGCTATGGTAACAATACAAACAGTAATGCTGCACATGCAGGTATTACTGGAGGCTCATTCAGGAGTCAGGCATCTTGGTGCTAGGAGCTGTACACACGGCAGAAAAATGGTCACTGTTATCATAAAACTAAAATAAACTGTTCCTCTTGGGCAATATTTTGAATGGGTATTGGAGAAAGTCAGTGGCACAACCATAGCTATTTTTCTCTACATAGGTATTAGGTTTTATGGGTTACATATCTTCTCTCTGCTCCCAGTGGCACCTTACAAACAGATACAGCCATGCTGCCAGCTCTCCAGCTCTACCTTGGCACTGTCCCTGGAGGACCTCTAGCCACCAGCTGTGTCTGTGCTCTCGGAGAATGGTGCTTAAGGTTTCTGTTCATCCATCCTGGCCACAGCAGCCTGCTGTCACAGGCAAAGTCAGTGTCTCACAGCTCTGATACTGCTCAGATCCAAAGCTCGACTTCAGAGGAGCTTAAATCGACAGATGCTGCAGAGAAAGATGCAGCAGGTTTGCAATGCAAATAGACCCAGTTGTAATCGGTCTCAATGCTGAATTACATGCTTAAGGGTGAATTCAAGGTAATACTTAGGTCAGTAACAGATCAGCATGAGGAAAACCCACCAAGGCTCTGTGCTCTCCTGCATGCTCTGTGCTTTCATTGCCCCCTTGACTTCTGGCTCTGTGGGAAGCTGTACCCCAAGCAGTTTGTTTTTAGCAACCGGGCAATTTTACTGTATGTATGCAGGCTCTTGTCTCTCTTTCCATGGGCATCTGCTCAGTCTAACATCTCACACATCCCTACCTGCGTACTAGATGTCTACCTTTAGTTTCAGGCCAAACACATGTTCATCCAGACCGTGAGATGACAAAATAACCTCAGTAGAGGGTGGCTGTAGCTGCTGCTGCTTTGCTCAGCCAGGACTGAATGACTGTCACACTGCCCAAACCCTGCCCGAAGCAGTGGGCACAGACAAATCATCTGCTCCCTTGGCCTCCTGGGAAGGGGGATCAGCATTGGGAGTGGGGACCATATTCCCTACTTGCAATATTTGCAGTCCTCAGCTGGTGCATGGTCAAGACATCTTGTGCAATCTTGGAGCAATTATTTTGTGTTCAGTCTTTAGCAGCTGATGGGATCCAGCTGAGATGTTTATTCATGGCTGAGTGAATCCCATCAACAAGTCTGGAGAACATGGACTGAAAATTTCTTATCCCCTCACACTATGACTCTAGGACACTATGACCGCGGCACAAGAACAAGGAAAGGAAGGAAACATGGATGTGATCCATGTTGGCATGTTTGCACCCTTGTGTGAACTAGTAGCTACAGGACAAAGCAGAATCTCAGAACAGGACTTCGAGTCTCAGGACTCTAAATGAGGCTGAGAATTTCTATGCAGAGACAGGACTTTTCCCATTAGGTCACAAATAGAATGCTAAATGATTGCAAAACAAGTAATACAAGAGGATGGGTGCTGTAGGGTTTAACACACCCTTTGTCACTTCTCTGCCCCCCTTCTGGATCACAGGCAGGAGATGAGAACAAATGGTTCCTCAGGCCTGGAGGGCACTGCCTACATGCCATGTCATGAAAGAATTGTGCAAAGAAAACATGGACATCAATGAATTAAGGTCTCATGCTTTGAATCAAATCAATACCACAACAAAAAGTGCCTTGTGTCCTTTTCATCATGCCCAGAAGATTTTAAGGCACAGAAAGGTCTCAGCCACATCTGTCTCACTGTGGTGAAGTCATGGCATCTCCTTTCCTTGTCGTCAGCAATGTCTGCCCACTGAATCTCAAAGTCCTTGTGCTTTTTGTCCACACTTTGGGCTACAGATGTAGTACAAATGGACCGTGCTATGCCTGGGGAAGGATAAACCAGGCTTGTCTTCATCTCAACCACGTCTGTGAGAAAGAGACTGAAGTTCTCCGTGTTTTAGCTCTCCATAGGCAGAATGCTGTGGTTTTCAGGCTCAGGCAACATTTTGGCAAGGGTCTGAAGACTAAGAGCGTGGACAGAAGGTGACTCTGGCCTGAGGGATGAGCTGGGATATGTCCTGGCCTGCGGCAGTAGAGACACCTTCAAATCATAGGTCCAGTTGGTTTCTGAGAGCAGAAGTGTTCCTCTAAGCTATGTGTGGCCTGGCTGTACCTTTGCTTTTCTCCTCTCTTTGGTCTTTCCTCCCTCTCTCCTCCATCTTCTCCTCCTTTTTCACTTGTGGTTTGCCATCAATTTGTGTCCAGACCTCATTAAAAGTCTGCCATCCCAGGAGAAGTGGAGAATTTCAGCCTCACAAATTAGGAAAGCCCCAGCTCTCACAAAGTTGGCCTCCCTCTCCCTGTTCAACCTTCTTCTCAGAACATGTGTGAAAGAAATTCGTCTGTTCTCCTACCTCCGGATGATAGGACCTTTTGGTGGTTTTCTCTGGAAACAGCATAATCCCATGTTTATGAAAAGCATGAAGCCAGGGCACTTAAACTGGATCGAGTGCCTGGGGCTGGCTCAGCAGCCGGTGGAGGAGGCAGCAGGCTCTTTATCCCCCCCCTTTTTTTTTTGTCCTTTGGAGCAGACTCAAGGTTGTACTTCTGTCTGAAGCAAATAAAGACAAATAGGATTTGGTGGATATGGAAAAGGGGGAAAAAAAACCTGAACAAGCAAGAGATTTATGGTTGGTGTTTGCCAATGAAAACACAGTGGGAAGAGTCATCTGCTTGCTATGTAGATGGCTGTAGGCTGGAAAACAAAGCCTGAATTGATTGTCTTCCTCTATAGTCAACAGAGAACAATTGGCACCTGTCAGGATGAGTCACTGCAACTGAAGACAGCATCTCAAAGTGGTGGGCTGGATCTGTCTGGGGACATGGAGCTGCCTAGTGACTCTAGAGGGACAGGAAGGTCATCGGTGTGGCTTTGCAGTCTACCTCTTCAGTGCTGAAAGTCCGGCAAGAAGCCACCCAACCCAGCTCTGGTGGAACTCCCCTCATGGTAGCACACTGCTGCCCGCCCCATCTTTATTTCCCTGGGGACCGTGAGTAATCTGGAGCCAGGCCCCTCAAAATCATTACTTTTTTTAGAATTTATGCAATCTGAAAAAAGAAAATAGAATAATATAAAGACTGCTGTTTTTTTTTTCTTTCCTAGCTGTCTGAGTAATCAGGGATTTGAAATTCCAAGATGTTCTTTGCAAGTAAAAAACCTAAAAATACACATATTTTTGTATGAGAACTGCCATTCTGACATTTCCTTCAACTGCAGCATTGGCTCTTTTAAGAAATACCAGAAAACACAAATTTTATGGGCAATGGAGACAGTTGGTATCATCTTCCTCATGGTTTGAACACAGAAAACCACACAGTAATGATGGAGACCTTTCCTAATCCTCAAATGGTTCATAAAGAATGAAACCCTGAAAAGATAATCTCCTCCTTCTTATCTCCACCATCCATCTCAATGAGGTAACAGGGACAATTAACACAATATGGGGACCTCCCCCAAATGTAGTCCTTTCTGGGCAACTCCACCCCTCCTGCAAAACTGGAGGGAAGGGAGTCAGCCAATGACTTGGAGAAAATGCAGGGAAGAGATACAAGGTGTCTGGGAGAACGGAGACTCTTAGTAGGAAGAGATTAGAAGACATAGGCTTGTTTAGCCTAACAAAAACCAAACTCAGAGGACTCTTTCTGACAACCACAACACAGACAGGAGCAAATCCCAACAAAGGAGAAGAGCAAAGGAAAACTTTGGCATAAGAGTTAAAATAGAGATAAAATGGCTGTGAATACATTCAGGCTTTTATTGCAGCTAGAGCATCAGCTGAGGTCATATTGAGGTCATATTGGATCTTGACCTTCCCTCAGCGTTGGACTCTCCTCTATGATGCTTCAGCTCCCTATGTCTCAGGCTTTCCACCTCAAAAGGTTGGCTGCTTGAGGCTCAGCTGTGCTCTGTAAAGCCTCAGTTCCTGCTGGCTTCACCCAGTGTAACAGAATCTGCTTTTTAGCTGCCCAGCAGCTCCAGCTGTCAGTTTTCAGTGTTTTCAGGACGCTCATTACCGTCTCCAGAGGAAAGATATTCTGCTCAACATGGACACTCTCACTATAAATCTGGTTCCAAGCATACAACAAGATTGAACAAAAGCAAATATATCTTTGTGCTCACCTCCTTCTAGCAAAGCAGAATCTATCAGACACTTTCATCACACACAGATGGTTAAAGTGGCTGTGACTGATTGCACTGGGACTAGTCCTACTGTCTTGATTTCACCCAAACTGAAAGACCATGGAGGACTGGTACTGAAGTGTTCGTTTCACATCACGAGTGAAGTTCATGAAGAACTAGAGCCTGAATTTGGACCGTTCAGAGCTCCGGTGGCGAATGCAAGTGTCCATTGTCTCCTTGCCTTCACCATGGCATTGGGAAAATACCCCTTTGCTAAGCTTTGGACTCTTCTGGGCTCCCGCTCTGTGGACCTAAGCAAAGTCATGGGCATCACGTTGTGCTGTGTGGAAATTACAAGGTCTTTGGTCCAAGTCCTATCCTGTCTCACCCTGCCAAGGAGAAGTAGAGACTAAAGAGGGTCTGTAGCAGGAAGTCCATTTCTGGTATGCTGGCAAGTGTATGAGACATGCCAGGCTGCCTTGTTCAGTGAGGTCTGCTTGCTATTAAAGTGCAGGAGACCAGCTGAAGCACTGGAGACCATTAAATGCTACTTTTCAGTAACAGACTTTTGAAACTGGCTGTTTATTTTTATATACGGTGAGCTGTGCAGTGAACGCTGCAGAAGAAATAAAAGCAAAGAAAAAACTTTGCTTTTGGGGTTGCAGGATGGAAAAACATCAGACTATCAAACACATCTTCCCTTTTTCTACATCCCAATCATGGAAAGCCCCTTAACAGACATATCAGCTTCTTCATCACCTCGAGATAATGGAGTATCCAGACTCCATGGTTGAAATGTCAATAATGTGGTTTTTAGCTTACCTGGAAAAGACTGCCTGGAGCAGGGCTGACAGTAAGTATATGGATCTTTCATCTAAGTCTGCCACCTATGACGCCTTGAAACAAGGTTAAGAGGTATGAAACAAACTGAAATGGTTTAAAGCCTATCAATTCCTAAAGGGTAATATAAGATGTAGTGCCAGGGATAGGCTGGATGCTGGAACTTCAGGTTACAGCAGGTCCCTTCCTCCAGCTTTTCCAACACCGGTAGATGGATCATCTCTAAACCAAGCAGCATATTTAAACCCAGAAGCCAGCTCTGCTGGGAGGAACATGCTATCACAAAATGGGGAGCACACTCAGGCAGACTGGGTGAGTAGAAGCAAACACTGGAACAGGTGAAAAAGCACATGCTTTCCCTGAAAATGTGTGGAAAAAAATCATTTAAAAATGCTCATTTCACTGACAAATTCTCATAGGAATTTGGAAGGCTCCTGACAGAAAAACAAACTATTCTGGTTTAAAACAGAATAAGAAAAGGTCACATTTGGTGGTTTTACATCACACTTATTTTCCCTCCTTGTCTTCTGTGGTAGAAACAACAAAACTCAAAATGAAAACATGCAACAAAACAAGAATTGTCTGCAACTACTCTTATTTTAGCCAAAGCATTGAGGACTCTCCCCATCAAACAAGCTACTGACATTTATTATTATAATAATTATTTTTAGTATTATTTGTATTATTGGTATTATGAGTAGTATTATTATTACTAGTAATATTTCACATGTATTTCCATATGGATAAAGGAGCCACACTACTTGTCTGTCTTGCGAGGTGGTTGTTGCCTTTTGTATGGCACTTGATAGGCCTTTCCAATTGCAGCTGAGATATTTTTTTTTCTTGATGAAATACAGAACTTTAAACCTTACTTCATATTGGCCAAATTGAAAACTCAACCTTTTTCTCAATGCAGTGAAAAACGGAATGAAAAAGCCCTCTCAAATACCTCTGCCCTGCATTTCAGATTGACTGGATAAATAAAAAAAAAAATTAAAAAAACCACTAGAAAACCCACAGCTAAACTTTAAATTTGATTAAACTTAACTTATTTAAACAACTATAAACTTTAAAACAGATAGACTCAAAATGCTAAAGTTAAAAGCAAAACTTCAAGAAAACCCTTAAAAATTGCTGGCAGGCAAATTCTGAAACAAAAGGAAATATTTGAAAGTTCCAATTTTTGTTAAAATATTTTTATTCTCTCTGTTTCCCTCCCATTCTCCAAAGCTGTTACTGACTGCTTTTTTTTAGAATAATGTCCGAGGACCCTGCAATGATGGAATGATGCTACAACACTTTGATGGCAAGGGAAAACCCATGAGAGTAAGATATATAGTGATATTCCCATGTGGATGTGTAAGCATGGAGGAAGAGTTTTGACAACCCAGGCAGATGGACCTGGGGGAAGGAGATGCCTGGAGAAGGAGTGAGAAAAGCCTGGAAAGACCCCGAGGATGGGTTGCAAAGAAGCAGAAGGTAGATGGTGGCTGCCTCAGCACCCTTCCTTTGCAGGGAGGGCGTGCTGGAAGAGAGTCACACACATTGGAGCAGGATGCCAAAACAGTCTTGAAAAGAATCCAGATGATATACAGAAAATTATCCAATTATCCAGCCTCTTTTACCCTGGTGTGAGGTTTAGTTCTGAGTCATGACAACCCTATGGCAAGGAAGAGCTGGCCTGAAAAGTGCCTAGGGTGTAAGGCAGAGGATTGTGTAGGATATAAGGTCCTGTGAATGTATCCCTCTAGAAAATGGTCATTAAAAGCACTGAGGGTTAGGTGGGTGTTGAAGCTTCCTGAAATTATGGATGGATTGGATTTTTGCTGCCATTTAACCTGTTTGTGTCCCTCTGGCAGCACCCATGCTCACTGCTTGTCCCATCCCCTGCAAACACAGCACAGAGGGGCTCAGTAAGGTGGGAAAAAAAGATATTGTGGCTGTAGGACTCAGATCATGGGGAGGGATAAGTCACTCCTGGGGTGCTTGAATGAGCAGGAAAATATCTGAAAGCTAGAGCCAGGGTTAGAAATGGCAGCAGTGGGACACAAGAGTGGCTGCTTTCAGCCCACCATCTGCTTTTCAAATCCAGGACAGGGTGTTCTTCTCTCCCCATCCCATGAGCCCGATGGAGCAGGAAGGCATGAGCTCACTGTGGATTTCCAGCTAATCTTGCTTGCTTCCCGCCTTCCTACCAAAATCACTCAGTGAACTTAGTGCCAAGGGAAAAGCCTCGTCTATATCAGCAGCAAGAAAATGAGAACAAGGCAAAGGAGGGCATGAGAATGAACTAGGAAAGGGGAGGTTTATTGCTGACAGAGTTAAACAATTGAGACCTTCCCCTCCACCTCCTCACCAGACCATTTCAGTACAGTAAATCATCCAGTCCTTGATGGGAAGAGAGTTGCCAACTTGGACAAAAGACTAATTGCTACGATAGGAGTCCAGTTGCTCCGGTTGGGGATTTGGGGTAATGGAAGTTGGGTCTGGGTTTACATAAATGTTATGCCTATTTAATGCATGAATGAAGATCTTCACTGTGTGCCTTTATGAGGTCCATGATCCTGCTGATGGCCTGCCAATACTGCCGGCACTCAGACCTCCGAAAGGAGGGCTGGAGGGCCCCGAACCCTGGTGTGCTTTACAGTAACAGTAAAATTCCTTAATGAAGAAAAGAAAATGTATACTCGCTGCTTTGATCCGTGTGAAAGCCAAGCACACAAAACTCAATGGCTCCTACAAGGGGACCAGTGGGGAGGGAAACCACTGAGAAACCACTGCCGTCTGAGATGCAAACAACAGAAGACAGCAGAAGAAGGAGGGAGAGGAAAGCCCATCTAGGATGCTCACCTGGGGGAGGAACAGAGCTTGGCACAGCACTCCTATTCTGTCTGTACCCCAGTTCTTAAGTATTTCCCAAAACAAATTTGACTTGATCCCAAATATACCCCCAAAGTGTTACCACTTGTGGCAAGTACATAATCCATCACTACAGTTGATAAAGCATCCTTGTTTTCTTAACCATGATGGAAAATTACTTCACTGGTATGATTCAGCTATCACAGAATCACAGAATCACAGAATTGTGGTGGTTGGAAGGGACCTCAGAGAT
>JAOXJM010000033.1:40762800-40780412 GCA_026413425.1 Tringa solitaria
CCCGCATGCCATGGCCAGAGCTGCAAAACTTTCCACCCTTTCTGTGCTTCCCATTGCCAGAAGAATCCTGGGACTAGACGTGCTGACATGACGGATGGCTTGTTTCTTTGTCCCAGTCTCTGGAGAGGTGATATTTTTGGGTGTTGGGAATGTCTTGACAGCTTGGGTCTCAGTGTCATGGTGCTAACGTCAGCTATCTGATTGCTCCAGAGTGAAAAAGGCCAAGCTTTCAGAAGACTTTCCCCATCTTCACTGCAACTGTGCTGAATGACCACTGTCAAGACACGTTGCTCCCTATCGCCTTGGTGCCTCCCCATCTATCTCCTCTGGGTGGACCTGCAAGCTCTTTGAGATCTAGATTCTTGCACCTAACACCTGGGAGAGCTCTGACTTGGGTTAGAGCATCTAAGAGCTACTGTAGAATAACATGAATGAACTCAACTGGTGGGCAACTACCACACAGCAGTGGAAATATGCCTGTGTTTAGGAGATTACAAATATATTTGTGGTTAAAAATAAAATAAACACACCATAAAAGTCAGCCCATCAAATAGTCATTTCTAGAGATTTCTGCCATCCAAGAAATGCTGCCTGTTTCTGCTCCCATGCCATGCTAAGCTGACTCCTTTTTCTCAAGGTTTATTTCATCAAGAATTGTACGAATTAAATGTATTGGCTTCAGGGCCAGTCAACATCAAGTCTCACTAGATCAAGGCCCTGTACAAGTTTGGAGATGGAGCTACTCTGCCCCAAATTGCAGAATTGATGGGCAAAGCATCTTAGTGGAGGAACAGCAGTTATAAGGGTGACAGATATAAAAGAGGGCTGTAGCTTGCAGCAAAGTAGTTTAGCCATCAAAATCTTTGTCCTTATGCATGCTCTCCAAACCATTTCTGCCCACATTCTCATTGTTCATGCGTCAGATGAGATGTTTAGCCCCAGGTCCAGGCTGGTTCTGCTCATCTGGCTGAGCACAACCCCAAAGACCCAGCTCCCAGTCTAGTCTGCTTGTGGTTCTAACATTGGTGTAGGGAACAGTGGGGCACTACCTGGTGACCCTGTGCAGTAACTCCGCGTGATCCTGACCATCTTTTGGAGCCTCTGTTGTTGCTTGTGTGATGATGTTGCTGCCCATACCCCAACTTATATTCTCGAAGATGGATCTGGCTGGTCAGGACAGGCTTGTAGGCAGGTCAAATGCAGACAGTTTTCAGACCAAGGCTTTCCAGGCTCAGATATTCCCTATTTTCTATGTTCTGTGGCATGAGCCCTATGGGTCTTATTCATTCAGTATTTTGATTTATGGGTTACATGGTAAAGAAAGTTAGCCACTCACTCTGACACAAGAGGGACAAAAGTCTTTTTTCTAGTGAGGGGGTTGTAACATAATTAGGTGGAACACACTGAAAATTCAGAACTTTCATTGCAGACAAGACTTCCTAGTAGTTGTTCTTCAAATGTTCCTGCCAACAAATTAATCCATGGAAAGGGAATGTAAAATCATCCTCAATAAGTAGTTTTTATATAAATATTGGAATGCAAATTAAAATGTGCAAAAAGACTCTGACCTGCATTACTCCAAGGGCTGATAGTTACATAGCTGCTGGAGACAGCATAAGAGAAATGTCCCTTTAAATCATTATCCTCCAAGATGAGATATTACCACTTCTTCAGTACTCCTTGTAAATCTTTTTGCACTGGAAATCAGAACAAAAATCCAGCTGGCATTTAAAGTCTGTGGCTTGGTAGATATTTTCAGAGAATGGGAAAAATGGCACATAGAGAGAAATCCTTCTTTGCTGAGAAAAGAGTAGCAGATGGATTTCACCAGAAGGCTCCTGAGTGTACTGACAAACTTACTGGGAGTCGTAGCAAAGCAAAGTCCCCCTCTAGTGTTGAACAGACCATAACAACAAAAAAGAGCTCGCTCTGGTGTTGTAGCAGAAGAATTTATGCCAACTGGAAGTACTTGGGTTTTGTCCAGGAGATTGTTTCAGCTCTTCAGGCTTTGGGACAATCCCTCTCGGAGCTTCTGAACACATGACCTCCCAAATGATTATATCTTCTGAGAGAGACCATCTGCCAAGAACCCTCTGAAAGTATTTTTAGGCACCACAAGACTGATAAGAGTTAGCTGGTCCTGTCTCCTGTATTGTGATCTTTGGGTTGTGCAACACCTGCACACACCAGGTGAATTAAGATCTTTTGAAGGGCACATGAAGTAGCACATACTGGGTGCTAGATACACCTGGAATGGGGTTTTGTGATGTGGTACTTGAAATACCAGGAACTAGTCCTTTTGAGACCAGTGCCCTTCTATTGCTGTTCTTCTAGGACATCCACAGAGTTTGTCTTGGCTGTTTTTGCCAAATCTAATATGGACCTAATGCTCTAAATCCCACAGCTGTCTTTAGATGTGTCAAAAAGCTTTCAAACTTTATAGGTTGCCTTTAAGTTCAGTGCAAGGAACTCTTTGATCAAATCCCAACGGGTAATACAGGGATTTCTTCTGGGAAGGACCCATGACCATACTCTTTGCTTCATGCTAACCCTGTGACTTCCTTACAAACTGGGCAGGCACCAAGCTGGCTCCTAAGGGTAGTCCCGGAGGTAATTCATATCAGCCTGGCATTGAGTCTGTGCAGGGGCATCATTTTGCCTACCCTGGTCTTACAATCAGGCTGGGACATCTGCTTTTGGTTACAATGAAAGAGGAAACACTGGCTAAGAGACATTTAGTTCGACCAACACTTTCACACTTACCTTTGTGGTACTTCAGTTACTGATTTCTGAAAAGGAGGTCTAGGTACTAGGGATTTTTTGAAAGCTTGACCGTAGTTCATGGAATGCCACAGTTTTCTCATCTTCTAAAAGGATCAGGAGACCTTCTATTCACATCAGCACATTAATTGCATCATGCCTAGTGCTATACTAACCCATAGACTTCCCAGGTCTCCTGCACTGGGCAGGTTTGCTTCTGTCTTGTGCTGCCCCACCATTCATCCTGGTCCTCAGCCGCTCTCATCCTTCTTATTTCATATAGGACACTCCAAACCAGCTGAAAACATGGCTTTACATGGGGTCAGCTACACCATACTAAAGCCATGCTGGCCTTTCTGGTTCAGAGTTAAACCACTGCTCAATTTGGTTGGGACACAGCATCCTCGTGGCAGCCAAACTGAACCACAGGGGAATGAGCCCAGAGAAATAACCTTGGAGTTTGCCTGTAGTGGGAGAAGTGCTTAAGGCTGCTGGGTGCTCACACTCAGTACAGCACAGCTGCACCCTTGCTCCAGTTTGCTCTTTCAACGTTTGCTGCTGATTTTGAGTTTAAATGGTGGACTCTAATAATGCCTGCAGAGACAACCGTAACCCCAGAGAAAACACCCTCTCCCTCTCAAGCTTTTTCATCTTCCTCTGTTTATTCCTTCCTGATGAATGTTCATTAGCAGCACTGTTAGCAGCTGTTGGCAAAGGGCATTGTTTGTCAATTTGCAGCAGGGGCTTAAGACGAGAATGAAAAGCTGTGCCTGGATTTAATTTAAAACAAGGCCACAAGGCATCTGTGACTCTGGGTACAGTAGGCAATTGCTGGTGTAGAGGACTTAAGTTTCAAAACAGCCTGGTGGTGCAGCAAGTTTTGGAGGCTTACTTGCAATTTTATCCCATCCCGACCCCCCCCCAAAAAAGAAAAGAATGTATTCTCAGTGTAATTGAGATTTCATATGAAAGGCCAGATTCAGCCCAGACAACCTGTGGCAACTGATATCTTTAATTGTGTATGGTAATTTAGTTTTAAATTTTTCCCCCTCTCTCCTTTTCCTTTTCTCCTGAAGAGTCATAGCTTGTGAAAAATCACAGTTGGATATCATGGGAATATGGCCCATTTTTGAGCCTGGGTGCTATTCCCTGCTGCTTCATAAATACCTGCTACAAAGTAAATTATGGGGTAAATTTGCTCAAGAGGCACTTTGAGATAATTCCCACCTTTAGGCTGTTTCCCATGCCCTGACATGACCTTTGGGAAGAAGAAAAAGGAAATAAAAAAAAAAAAAGAAAGGAGAGGAGGAGAGAGAAAAAAACCCAGCTTCTCTCTTAATAAAATGAGTGAAATATTCAGTTCGTCACTGAACTATCATAATGGTTGATTTTCTTCTCATTAAAGTTTCCTGGAGAGCCATATTTTGCAGCTGGAAGAGGGCTGCTGCAGTCTCTGGGATGCTGTAGCATCACTGGTTTCCTCATGGGAGCAGCAAGGGAGAAGCAGGAATAGTACTGGCTACACTGGTATGGACTTTACTTTGCCTGGTTTTCATTTCCTTGTGCAACAGGGATTCTTCTTTGATCAGACAGGCCTTGGCAGTGCCCTGCCCCAAAAGAGGGGAGCAGCCCGATTGTGGGAAGCTCTGTACAGCCACTCTAAATCATGGTCTTTGCTCCTAAAATTTGAATGAAAAACCTGGGGGTAAGCTGAGCACTGGGGTGGTGAACAGGCTTGCTCCGGACTGCATTCATCACTGATGGAGCTTAGGATGGATTTGAGGTCTGCATGTTCCTGTGTTAATACTTCACCTTGTACTGCCCCTGCCTTAAAAATTCCCTATGGCAAATTAAATGGAAGTGCTGGAAATCAAAGTATTTTCTGCCTCTCCTCCAAGAAGGCAGAGTCAGTGTTTCAGATCTCCCTGCATGAGTTATGGATTCACATCCAACTTTA
Organism: Tringa solitaria; assembly: GCA_026413425.1. Classification (NCBI taxonomy): domain Eukaryota; kingdom Metazoa; phylum Chordata; class Aves; order Charadriiformes; family Scolopacidae; genus Tringa; species Tringa solitaria. Next base: position 40,767,518 of record JAOXJM010000033.1, read on the forward strand.
GGACCTGACTTTGTCAGCTGAGAAGCCTCAGTAGTGGTCAATGCCATGCCCAATCCTTATTCCAGCACCCTCTGAGGTGCTCATGCATATAAATTACGCTTGAAAGTAGAGATTGTGTCCCAAAATCACTTGCGGCAATAGAGACAGAGAATCACACAGCAGAGCGCCATAGGTTGTGAGCATAATTAATCTCTCCTTAAAGATCTTTGATATGAACAGTCTTGCAAGGCTTAAGAAAAACTACAAATCTGTGAGACGTATTTAACAAGGAAGTTATTTTTAGCCCCGCAGTAACACAGCCATAGTTGAGAATCATCTGTTCATGCTGGATTTTGACTTTAAAAAACCAGAACCTCTTTCTATCTGTGCTTCTATCTGGAATTTGATTTTTTGGCTAAAAAGGCAGGCTTCTTGACAGTGTTTTAATGCTTACTTGACCCAAATCCAACTTCACTTCATCTTGGCTTCCTCAGTAAGAGTTTTCCCCTCTCTGCTCTGTTTTATATGGTTTCCATGCCCTGACACGACCCCCATTAATTTCAGTGTAAAAAACGTTTGTCTGAAGACAAGAGCTCCTCTGGCTTTTTTTACCTCTTTTTCCTCCAAACCTCTGTTTCTGGGCTAATAATTTTTTACGAGTTAAGTGATTTCTAGTGACTAATTTGCAAGCTCCATTCATTATTTCCATGTTGGAATTTTATTGGCAAGGAAGGTAAACAAATAACATTTGTTGCCATATAGTCCACATCTCCCCCTGTTTTACTCTTTACCTCTGAGCCTGGCTTCTGTTTGTCTCATGTCCCATGGCCATGTGGAAGGGACGTCAATGCCGAAATGTTTCCGATGCTTGCTTTGCTGGTTCTGTGTGCCGCCAAGACATGTGCTTGTGGAATGGAAGGAAAGAGGGTTATTTTGGGTGCATGTCTCCACATTTGGGGTGGTCACCTGCTTGATGTGCACTATGCCCTTGCTGGTGTAAGGGTGATGAGCCTGGCATGTGCTGTGCCATCAAGACCACCTCATCTCTGACTCACCGCAGATGATGACCAAGCTGGGTTAAAGACACAAATTCCTTTTTGTCTTCTACTCTTTCTCCACTTTTCCAGTGGAATGTCTTTCTTCCAGACACTAAGGCTGTTCTCCTTTTGCACAACAGTTTAGCCCGGAAGGGTTGTTTCCATCATTCCAAATCAGAGAGGCTCTGGGTTATCCTCGAGTGGAGCTACGTTCAGTTCTGGGCTCTGTCATCCCTGCTCTTTTCCTGACCTATGGTGCAAGGAAGATACTGTTTAGCTTTATTGTACCTAAACACAAAGGCTAGATAAGCCATAGTTTAATGCCACTTAATCCAGTGGAAATTTAGCCATTATTGTCACATAAAGAGCATGTTCAGCTCCCATCATGACAGCATTAGAAAGCTTTCAGGCAGGGAATTTACAGTACTATGGCATGGGTTAAGAAAAGAGAGAAAAAAAGAAGGAAAAAGCCATCATTTGCTGCTGTTACAGCATCTTGAATATGTTTTTTTTTGGAGTGACTGATATGTCCAAGAATCTCCTGTCTAACCACAGCTCTTTTCACATTTCATCTGCGGATGATTTCTGCCCTTTCTGGAGGGTTTGGCATTTACACTACAGCATCGTGTTTGGACTCTGACAGCTGTAATGCAAACGCTCTTGAGTGACAAAGTTAATAGGCTGTGCACAATGCCGAATGTCACTGCAGGAAGTGTGTCAACGCAAGCAGGAATGCGTCCCAGGCACCACAGCTCTATGGCTTGGCGTACGTATGCTGAGCCCCTTGTGTTGTCACAGAGGTATGAGGCAGGAGCCAGGTGCAGATGCTCCTCGCCTTTGGGAAAAGGAACTGGAAAGCTGACTTAACTTTCCAGGGTATCCCAACTGTATAGGTCCAGCAGTCCCTGAAACAACCCTGTCCCTGATTCCATATGGCCAATTGATCCCCGATTTCAGGGCTGCTTTTGGGAAGAAAGAAATGCGAACAGAAAGCTCAGCTTGGAGCAAAGGGTTGACTCCACCTCCCTGTAAGCCAGGGGCTTTTCCAGCCAGGCACCAAGGTGGGTAACCACCTATCAGTGATCTCATGTTCAAAGGTTCTGGATGCTGGACCCCAGCAGGTTCCAGGTAATTGGTGCAAGCAGTTTTCAACTCTCCTCACTGGGACCTGGGCTGGGATCCCCTGAAAGCTGAAGGACAGAAATGCCCACCTTTTAGACTGTCAAAGTTATTCCAAAATTTTGTCATTCATGCTCATTCCACCTTGCTTTTTCAGCTGAGAAAATGTTGGTAACATTTTCCCATTCTCCTCTGCTTCTTTGGTATTTTAGTTCTGGTGTACCAGCCAGGGAATTCAGCTGAGGAGTTTATCTAACTTTATCGCCTTGGAGATTTAAGAGAGCCAGAACAGCAGCCCTGGCCTGAATGGGAGTTTGGAAAAGACATAAAGGGCAAAATTTGACATTACAGAGCAGCCAAACCTCTAATTTCTTATTCTTTTCTTATTTTTATTCTTTCTTCAAATACTCAATTGTCACGTGCTGTTGAAAGCATTCTCTGAGCTGTTCTCCCCTTCCTTTATCCCTGCCTTTCAGGTCTTTGTAGCTCTGAGCTTCTTTCCCTGCATCTTGTCCCAGCTTTGTTCCCCCTCTGCCCTTCCAGCAGTTTCCTACTACTCCTTCCCAGTCCATCTAGGTGCCACAGTCATGGGTGGCAAAAAGAGGAGTTCACAGTGCTCCCAGGCTAGATATGTGCAGGCAGGACTTCTCTTGTTCTGTTGTGGGTTTAAGATGAGCCTGCACACTCCTAATAACAGGGGAACTTGGTCTGGTTTGGAGGGTTCTGTATGCAAATCAAGCAAAAGAAGGAAAAACCAGCATGCCTGGAGGAGCACCGTGGAGGAAGCAGCTATGGCACACAGGTTGGGTGAAAGAATTTGTACAAATGACCAATTTTGAAGCAGTCCAAGAATGTTCATATTCTTCTAAGCGGTGGTGGAGTTGATTTATGGTACACAGAGATAGATGTATAATGATTCTTTCTTTTCAGCAAATGATCTGAAAAAATGGGGGCTGGAGTAGATTAGGAAATTTGATTTGTGTGGAAAACAAAGACTCCTTTTCAGGCTTTTTGAGCCTGAAAAACAAAACAAGACAAGTAAGCATATGCGTGTGTGTGTGTAATGTAGCTCAACATTTGGTTTTGACTTAAAACAAAAAGTTTCCTTTTCTTTTCAGATTGTGGAACTCTTCTTGAAAACCTTTATTTAGTCTGCAAAAACAAAATGTAGTTGTCAGCTCTGAAGTAATTTTAAAAAGAATGTAATTCACTGCAAAAGGGATTGCATGGTGTAGGAAACCTCAGGATCAGAGGACTGATGTCCACCAGGTTCTGAGCCACCTTGATACAATACTTGGTTTCTCTTGCCTGGAAACTGAGGGAACAAAAGCTGCAGATCTAGTTTAACGCTCTGAAGCTGCTGATCTCTCCCACTGACCATAGATGCAGACCAGACAGCTAATTTGGACTATTTTTGATAGTTCAAAATCAGTGAAAAATTACCAATCATCTTGGTTAAATTACAGAGGTTGGGTTTTTTGATTTCCTGGCCATGCAAGGTGCATTTCTCAAGCCCCAAGTCATTGCCCTTTCTGGATTCCCCAATTCCTGGGCAAGGAAGTGTTACAGCTCTGAGATGACACACAGGGAATGAGACATATTGGAAGGACTGAATTGTTAAGCTCAATGTCATTTCCTATTGTCATGAAAATAAAGACAAAAGTGCATTTGTATTAAGTTAGACCAACCGATATCAGGGTAAGCACAGAGGAATGTGTCTGCAGAATGCTCTCTTTGACTCCAGGGATTTGCAAATCAGGCTTCTTATGAGGGAGATTACATCTTTGTATTTAACATACCTCCATTGGGATTTCTTCCATGAACTTGTCCTGTCATTCACAGAAGCCATGTTCACAACTCCACTGTACATCTTGATTCTACCATGTATGAAGGGCTAATTCCTTGTTTTGTTTTGAATTTCATCCTACTTACAAGTCACCTTTCCCATTTTCTGTATGTTAATGGAAATGGCAACTAGACCATTTTCTAAATGGAAACTCTTGCTTTGTAAATCCCTCAGTTGCTGAGGGCCAGGTGCTTGGAGGACATAACCAGAAGAAGACCCATGCAACATGTGCTGCTGCCTTAGATTCTCTCTGCTTCTATCTGTTATGGCCTCTGCAGTAAAAAGGATGCTGGACTAGATGAATACTTGGTCCAAACTGTTATAGCTCTAGTCTTATCTTGCTATCAGGGCAAGTAAGGGAAAGACCTTCAAAATATAACATCTCTTCTTTCCTTCTCCTGTGCCCTGACCAGCAATTCCCGGACAGTTCTGTCCAGGAGCATAGGACCCTTCAAGCCTGTATAAATTCTAACCTGAAGCAGTATTCAGAGAGTAAACTAATGAAGTGTTTCCCTAAGAAGCCAAGCTCCCATGGAAACTTCCAGTCTCATTATCTGTGCAGTGCATGTCCATGAAGTTTGACAAACCATAATTGCTCGGTGAGGTCAGGTTCCAGACACAATTCACTTTTTCTCCCCCTCCTTCTCTACCATCCCTGAGGGCACATAGTACTTACTGTAACTCTACCCTGGCTTCTGCTGTTGTGAACAGATGGAGTTGTGTCTGACATCCTCAGGAGCTCTGGGAGTCGCGTCAGTCTAGATCCACCTTTGAAATTGCTATTTGAGCTTAGTGTGCAAGAAGGTTATGCCATGAGACATCACCTCACCAGCCTGTAACTTGCTCACCTCGGTAACCCCATGCACTTTGTCTTGAGGCAGACAACGTCCTAGAAATAGCCCCTAGGAGGCTAGTATTAAATTTGGAATTTATCAGTAAATGCTATTTTTAAAGCCCAGTAGCTGAGCTTGATTTTGATATTTTTTAATACCCCTGGCAAGTAGCCATGCTTAAATCAGTCTTGAATTTTAGGTAAATAAAATCACTGCACATATATGTCTGGCCGCTACAAATCTGTGTTAAGATTTTACCTTTTCATTATAAAAAATAAAAGCAAAGCCACAAAATTGCTCTTATTAGTGCTTTATGGTTTATATAATATAAAAGTCTTTGCTCATATTTATTCTAGATGTTAAAGGCAATAACTGTGAACCATGATGGAGAGCTGTTTGCACCTGTATCCTAAACTGTCATAGAAGGCTCTGTACTTTGCTGCTTCTTCTCTTGTCACAGGCATGAGAAACTGAGCAAAGGCAGTACCTAGGACGAAGAGGAAACATGCAGAGGCACTGATGTTTCTACTACGGATGTTATTTTATTGCTACAGCCCTGAAATCCCATTACACCTGGGTGAGGTGGTGGCACACCGCTGCTATCAGGGGATGCAGACTGAGGAAGTGGTCACCTCTCTCTAAAATGAAGGATTGAAAAAACCAGTGGTGAATCTGGGGATGATCCCCATGGATAACACAGGAGAGAGAATGAGGAGCTTTCCCAGAGGTGAATCTCCAAAAATTCCCCTAGTTCATTCCTTGAAATCCCTCTGCAGCCTTTATGTTTTCTATGAAAGCACGCGAGTTGCTGGGCCACTGTTATTTGCACTGGCTAATGTGCTCTCCTCGTTTCACCATGGACTTTGCTCTTCTTGCTGAAACCTCTTGCCTCAAATATAGATTCAGCTCTCCCCAGGGCAGGGCTTTTATAAGGCACCAACCACAATGGAGCCTCATCCATGACTGTGTGCCACCTCCTTTAGCCTGTCCATCATCTCAGAATTGGCAGTTGGAGCACCTGAAGGAGGAGTTTAATTTATCTAGTTCTTCTGGTCTAGTGTTTGCTAAGCAATTCTACCCCCATCACTGCTTGCACTGGTGGAATTTGGGCTGAGTGAATTTCCACCTGAAATAGCAATTTCTTGTTTCTTGCTCTACATCAATGCATCACTCTGTTGAGCTGAGCTTGTACCCCCTTTTCCATGCCTTCCTTTGGAGAGGATGTCACCATGAACATCGCTGGGAGATTTGCCACGTTAAGCATTGGACAGCACAGGTAAGAAGTTCATTGCTCTTCAGTGCACTTCCTTGGGTTAAAACCCAGTTGAATGCATGGAAGCACTCACTGTTCCTCAAATCCCAGCTCTACCAGTTGGTCAGGAAGGTCATACATCCTTAATCTGACTTGGGACTTCCCTCTTTACAAGAAAAGTTCTAGGTAGAGCTAACAAATATTACAAAGTATGCTAAGCTTCCCCCAGGACCCTCAAGTAATTTCTTCCACCACTTGCTGAGCTCACCCTGCCTGTGGTACGAAAATAGTAACTTTCACAATAAACTCAACTTTATCCCACTTGTCTGCGAGCCAGGATTTAGGCTACACTATAAATTGTGAACCCAAGTCAGCTTGTGCCAGCCCCTAATTTGCGGTAACTTTATCCCATAAATGCCCCCATTGTTCAGTGAGGTGACACTTTTGCTTTCATTTCTATATTTATAACTTGGTTAATATCCCCTTTTATGTATATTTTCTTGGATAACAAAAGTCAGCATGGTTTCCTCTTCCTTTCCTTCCCCAACCCACCTCAGTTCTCATCCTGCATAGGAAACAACCTAAAGAAGGAAAGAAAAATCAGCTGCAAAAGACATGGCTCCAGCCTAGTGGAGAGCTGGGTTTTCTTACCTGGTGATGTATATGAATGTCCACTGCACATAGAATCATCATAGCATCATGGCATGGTTTGGGTTGGGACCTTTAAAAGATCATCTATATAAATACCATTTGCACTGGGAATGTCAGCCTACCCAAATAGCTGTTGTTATCTAATGCAAGAGGTACTATGTCCTGGGAACAACTGGGCTCTGCCACTTATTTACCATGCACCCACTCCCCCTCCTTCCTACCCCACCCTCGTCTTTGGGTAGAGTTCTGGTAAAGACTCAGAGAAACCAGATGTCCCTCAGTGGGATCTTGGCCTCACAGCAAACCTGTAGGTTTGGGGTTGGGTTGGTTGCTTGTGGCCAAGGTGACCCACCATAGCCTTAAATCGAAGGCTCTTCAACCTTTGAAACCGTATAAAGCTCTGCTTGCAGTATCTCACCTTGTTCCTGCTTAGCCTCGGCAAGACTTGATCTCACATTGTCTATTAGCAATTGGCTGGAGACCTGCAACATTCAAATGGCCTTAGCTGCAGCACTTGGTTAGTCCCAAGAATCCATGGAGACCTAAGTATGGCTTGCACCCTGGTCCTGAGGGGCAAGTTAGGATTGTGGTCATCCTCTTGAGCGAGCCCTAAGTGGAGAGCGACCAAGGAACAACCCCTCCTTCTGAGGTTGGTGAAGCCTCACCTCTCAGTACTTAGGGAAAACATGGGTATAGGGATGTTTCTATCCCTCAGCTGAGTATGTTGTCTTCCCCAAAGTTGAGTCCTTACATCCTTAAGATTTTAATTAAGTCCTTAATCAAGGAAAACCAGCGGATTTCATCATGCCCATTTCTCATCTCCTCTGGTCCTCTTTCAAGCTGCTGGTGTTTTGTGTGCCACAACTTGCTGTCCCACACATGCTGGGTCTTGTGTCGCCTAGGGGTTCAGGGAGGCTCCAGTCGTGACCCCAGTTTCATCTAGGAAGGAGCAGAGAGAGGCTGAGCTGCTGTTCCCTGTGCTGGGCCAGGTTGAATGGATTCACTCCTTGTGGGGTAGTGGGTGTTTGGCTTCATACCTCTTTGACTTGCTGCCTGCATCTGGTTTAAGCGAGCTTGCATGCCATCATCAGAGATTCATGTGGACTTCATATGTCTGGCGATGTGTCTTGCCATTTGCTGGTGACTCAAGGCCGTGGGGGATTTCTCCTGTGCACAAGACCCTTTCCAAAATTCATAGACTGCTGGACGCATATGGGCTGTGACCACAGCCAATGTCACGTTGACATTGATTAATTTTCTCTGCTGACATGGGGAAGTCCAACAGGCCACAACAAGTCCCACTCAGTGTGATGGAGGCCAGAATAACACCCAGAAGGCCCAGGAAAGAGGCTGGGTGTCCTACAACAGTGACTTTGCCAGTGTGTGGGTCTTGGATATCTGCTTTAAAGACAGGAGTTTTGAAAACCAGATTGAGGGAAATGTCAAAATTTTGCAAAAGATTGCTGCTTTTTCTTGGCTTGCACTGAGTTCTTATCATGGCTCCATGATTTCTGCTTGCCATATGGGGGCAAAAGTTTTGTGTCTCTGGTCTATGAAGCCACACCACTCAAGGTCTAGTTTGGCTCTTGCAGATGAGTACAATGGCTCAGTATCAACTCTACTGGTGCCAGGTCCCACCACCATGAACCGCTCCTGTTTTATCATCCTTTTTGGGGCAAAATACAACACATGAAATGCTGCTGACCACAATGTGAAAGGGGTTTGCAGCCCCCTTATCCTCTTCTTGTGTTTTACCATGGGTCTTATGCATTATATGCACACAGGAAACACATCTATGCACACAAGCACGCATACCACTGCACAAATACATGCAGGAGGACGCAAATGTCCAGGCAGTTACTATGCTGTGTCCTGAAGGAGAGAGTGTCTCACCAGAAGACGACATCATGGGAACTCAAGTATTTTTGTCTCCTGACCCTTTTTTAATCCAAGATTTTCCTTTCTGCATAAACAGCTCATTTAACCTTTCACTCCTCTAGAATGGAAAAACAACACACAAACACACACACAGAGACGTGCACACACAAGTAAACCCTCTCCAAGCTGGTCTGTGGCTTGTGTGTTGCAACACGAACCAGATGCTGGTGATTAAGCAAGTGCATGGCAATGCTGCAAAAGGGAGGAAGATGCTGCCTGAGAGGGCTCCCAGGGCAAATGTCCTTCCCTACTCCTCTTCCCCGCACCTAGCCACTGAAGCACCTTGCTTGTCCCTTCCTTTCTGGGACCATCCTTTGGCTCTTTTCCTTCTCTTTTTTCTTCTCTACCCAGGTACTGGTTTTCATATGGTTTTCCAAAACAAAACTGTTTTTAAGACTTCCACCCTTCCACCAAATTTTGGGTGGTGAGTTCAATGGCGCCAGGAGGCAGAAGGTGCTGTTGCATTTCATTTCTTGATTTAGAAAAAGAGGCTAAAACTTGTAATGCCCTTTCCCCCTGGCAGGAGCCATCAGGCACAGATGATGCCTGTCTTCATTTGCGCTGGGGGATTTTTTTCTGGTGTGATAGCTATCCGTGTGAGCTCTGTCTCAGCCTTTTTTTTGCTCCGAGTCCCTGAATTCTGCCCATCCTTCATCCTCTTCCTCTCTCCTTCTTTTACCACTCAATCTTCCCGACCCCAACTTGTCCATAACCACAACTCCCACTCTCCACCTCCATTTCCCATTCCTTAATCACTCTTACTTTAAGCTCTCTGGTGCAGGAGCCCATCTTTTTGCATTGTGGTTGCACAGCCCCTTGCTGAGTAGAGTCCCAGTCCTTGCTCATAAACTTTGGCATTACTTCAGTCTATGTAATAATATATGTATATATTCTACGTGTATATATATATTCTATGTATAATCATAGATCTCCCTGATTTAATAACTGTTCTGCTGATTCTTAACAAAGATTTTTCTCATTGTGAGAGGAGAAATGGAAAAAAATGGAGATTTTTCTCTTCTCTGTTTTGAGGGGAGGACACAATCTTTTAAGGTTCTAAGCAAATAAATAGACTACTAGAACTATCAGAATCAAATGCTTCATAGCAATCTTCTATTTCCTATAATTGCAGTTTGTCGGAATAGACCTAATTTTGCAAATATTTCCATCCTTCACCCACCCTCTGACTGGCAGGTTGCACTGAGGGCCTGGATGAGTGGTGATGGCAGAAAACAGACATAAGCATGAGACCCAAAGGTGTATGGGGTCCTGTAGATGCCACCTCCACAGGTAACACAGCTTTTCTGGGGCTCTCCATGGGTGAAGGGCCATGAGAAAAAAAATACCTGCCCCTCTCTGTGCCTTAGTTTACCTTTTCCCAAGAGTGACTGATGATTTCTGCCTTCTGATCTATATATCAGAAAGGAAAAGCATTGTAGAACTAAATTTACTTCCCTTCTCTTCTACTGCTTTTTTACCAATGGTAAAATGGCAAATCACCACATATGGCAAAGTTCAGCTTTTTTTTCAGCAAGGATTTATCTTTTCTCAGAGGAAAGAAAAGAGCATTTTCCATTTTCTCTGAAGAATTATACCTCATGAAGAAGAAATCTCATTACTGTTATCTTACTTCTCAGGACTCTTCAAACCAAAACACTCCCATATTTTCTATTCTGAAATCGTTGTTCTGAAATTTTTATTTTCAGAAAAGAGCTTTGGATAAAGCTTCACCTAAAAACATTGACACAGGTTCAGTTTGAAGCCAGTAAGGCAGGAGTTACTTTGAAATTTGGAAAATGTTGATGAACATTATTCATATTCATATTTGTAGCCCTAGAGCTGCTCATAGTATTGACTCTGCAGTTGCCTTGTGCAGCTGCCCTGAGAGGATGCTGTGGGATCCATTTCATGCTGCCAGACCCCTCAGGGGAGGGCACACATCCTTCCTGCAAACTGACTCACCTTGCTAAGCAAACTAATGAGTTTAAGAGCCTCATGGAGGAAGCTACTTCTAAATTAATTCTCTGTGATAACGAGATGACTCTTATTGCTAAATAATTTCAAAAGGCTTTGCACTAATTCCCTCTTCCTGATGCATTGGCAAACAAGAAAAATGAGCTGTTTTTTGAATGGATCAAGAGGGAAAACAGGGGAAGAAACTACCAATCAGTGATATTTTGTCAAAGGCTTGGAAGCTCGACAGCAGGATGCTTCCATAGACAGTGGGTTTTGTTCAAGAGATGTCTCTTGCCCTGGGTGGATTCTTATTTTAGTTAAACAGAAAAGAAGCAATTTCCAGAAAGCTTCAACAGGGCTCAAGCACCTGTGAGTTCCTGAGAGCCTTTTGACAATATCAGCATTTATTTTTAACCAAATAAATAAGGGCAACTCATTGAAAACTCTGTGTGTGTGTGTCTCACTCCAACTGTGTACCCCTCTGAATGGTGCCCACTGCCCAGGAAAGGGTCCCGACTTGCAGGGCAGAAGTGATGCTGAGGATGTCTCACTGAGTCCTTTTCTCTGCTGATAAACTGCCTGGGCTAGAATGGGACGGACACATCCTGCTTAAGAGTCTGCATGCAGCTCCAGGTCTGTGCGTGGTTTCTTTCACTCTGGGCAAGGCCCTGGAGGATCTTTGCCTCTGTTTGCCTTCCACAGGATTATACTAATGTCTCTTATAAAAGTTTCATAAAAGTCAGAGCAGAAGCATCCTTTGCTGCTCTTCATGACCCACACAAGCTGTTACTGTCAGGTGACTGGGCAAGTGAACACAGCAGGCATGGGATCCCTTGGCTTTACCATTTTCTTTCTGGTGGCACAAGTTGCCTGAAGAGGTTTCCACAGCCCTTGATGGGTCTGTCCTCTATGTCTGTCCACAAACAGCTAAACAAGGCTGCTGGTGTCAACTCCAGAGCCTCAGGACATTGCACCAGCTGCTGTCCCAGAAGGGCAAAGGTGGCGAAATCTGACAACTCATCTGGGTTTTGTCTCAGGTGCCCCAGACCTTCACAAAAAACAATAAACACTTATGTTTCAGCAGCTGAATCCCACATGAAGACATTCAGGTTTGGCTGTGTTCACGAGTGCTGGAGTCCAAACTACTGCAGGCAGGGAAGAGGTGTGTACAGGCAATGAAACCTGGAGAGAAATTCAGCACACTAGAGAGAGATGGAGCCCACTGATTGCACAGCCAAGATCTTGTTTTGCATGTTGTCATCTCTTACCATTTACTTTCCCTTCCTCTGATTAATTCTTCCAGAGTATGGAGATTTTCAAGACCTAAAGCAAGTATGAGCACTTCACATGCCGGCTGCTTCATTCATGCTGAGAACAATTTCTCATTGGGGTGTCCCAGGGATGCCCTTGCAGACAAAGGGCATGTCTGAGGAAGCAGTTCCATACGAATGCAGCATGTGTTCATCAGGGTTATGGCATATGGCTGCTGTTTGCCTTGTTTCAGTCTTTCTTTAAAAACAAAAACAGAAAAAAGAAAAAAAAATGAGAAAAAGCCATTTAACTCTGGTAGGGATGCCAGTATTTACTGAAAGTCTCATGATACCAGTCCAGAGAGGTGCTGATTTCCTTTTCCCTCTTTCCCTCCTGGAAACTGGGAGGCTGTGTTTACGAGATGTGGAGTGCGTAACGTGCCTTCACAAATCTGGGAGGTTGATTTATGGAGTGTGCCATCCTGTGACCCCAAGCATGATGGCTATTAACTCCAAGCAGTGGAAATCACCACTGTTCCTGGGAGCTCAGCCATATGAACATTATCCTGGCATCCAGGGAAAGAGGATGGGGAGATGAGAACCAAAGTTTCAAGGTCAAAAGATAAGCCACTGTATATGTGCATGGGCTAATGGGTAGACGGTCAGCAAGATAAATGAATGGAAAATACGGGGACACAGTGTACAGAGATGAAGACATGCACAACAAAGTCAAGGAAGGATGATCAGGAACATGGGGTCACCCCTGCCCTGCCCTGACCCATTTCCTGATCCCCCCAGTTCCTTTTGTACCAGCCAGGCAAAGGATAATGATGTTCTACCTCTAATGGTCAAGGCAGGACTTCACCTGGAAGCAGAAGCTGAAGCCATCTGTTAATGACATGTGGAGCATAAACCAACAAGCTCCAAAGCCAGACTGTATACACCTGTATTATGCCCTTGATGATTCTCATTAGGAATTTGGTTAAACAGAAAGTCCCCAAAATTTTCTGCTTGATGTTAGTCATCCCCCCCCC
>JAOXJM010000033.1:40782271-40806583 GCA_026413425.1 Tringa solitaria
TGGACATTTGGATCAAATAAATTCAAATGACAGAGGACTGGCTCAGATAGAGCCTGTTTGTTTGGTGGCCTCTAGATCACTGCCAGTCAGTGTGCATCATTAAGTGATGCATAGCTGTCTGGACGCAGAGACCAACATGTCTGAGGACCTGGGTGTGACTTTACCCTGGTCTGACCCTGTTTTAAGACCGGAGAGCAGGTCTGAGAACTGTTCAGATAATTCCCTTAGGTGTGCAAAGTCCCCCCTTCTGTGTGCTGGGATTTGGACTTTGGGGTCAGATGACACCTCTTGATGTCTGTGTCTCAAAACGAAAGCTTGATCCTTGAAATGAAGAAAAAGAGCAACCTTTGCGAGCTGCTGGGAGAAACAGATGCAAAACACAAGAATCCAGACAGCTATTTCACTCTCTGCTACTGACTTCCTGAGTGGTTTTGGTTAAATCTCTTCACTTTTTCCATGCCCTCCAAAAAAGTGAATCATAGAAGGCTTCGAGGAGGAGGAATGAAGTGGGGTTCAGCAAATCTAGATTGTCATTTTTCTTTGTTTGTCTTGCCACTGGGCTCCCCTGCAAGAAGCCTCCTCTTGCTCCTCTGTTTGCTGTATTGCAGGGACAGATGATTGCATTTGTCTGCCTTGGTGGACAGGACATGTAAAGGTGGCTTTGTCTAGACCCTGTTTCCCCACCCTGGAATGGAGAGGTGAGTTCACACAAACTCTTTTTCACTCATTTGTGTAGGAAGGAAAGCAACTCACTGTTGAGCCAGGGAGCCACGTGCCTCTTGCCTTGCAACTATGAGCTTCTCAGCACTGAGCCAAGCCTTTTAACCCAAATCTGATTCCATGTGAAGTCCCACAGGGTATTTTTATTGCCCCTGAACATATAATAATTGCATGTACAACAACTTCTCTTCAAAATTTACTTGTAAACTCATTAGAACTTTTCCTACTCTTTTGCTCTTTCTCTTTTTTCTTTTTCTTTTCTTTTTCTCTTCTTTTTCTTTTTTCTTTTTTTCCTTCTTTTTTTTCTTATTTCTCTTTATTCTTTAATTATTTTTTCTCATTTTATCCCTTTCCCTCTCTCTCTCCACTTTTCTTTCTTTCTTTCTTTGTAAACACCCATGTTTTCCATATTTTAGATCTGATTCCACTACCTGTCCCATACTGAATTCTGGCACATTTTATGACATCTTTGGGAGTGGTTTTCCATGGTTAAAGGAAATAAAAGAAATTTCAAAGCCCCTGTGTAACACATCACCCAGCTCCATGGTGAGTTTCTGTTTGCATTCCCTGCAGCAAATTGGGCTTTCCAGCAAGAGGAAGGTCTGAGAGGGAAGGGGTAGGAGGAAAAGGGTGCATAAAACAGGAGGGGCACAGCTGTGTCTGAAAAAAACAAAATATCCCTGTAAGTCTAGAGATGCGTGGCTGGAATGTAAAGTCCATTTCCCGAGGAAGGATGCTGAGATGGTTGGATACTGCCAAGAAAGGAGCTTCAGAAGCTGGAGGTAGCTTTGAGTCTTTCACTGCTGCTGTTTTCCACTGCATTTGGTTATGGATTTGGCAGCTCTGTCAAACTGGAGTACTTCCCTCAGCCAGTGAACAGCAAGCACTCATTCAGGTCTCCCAGCACAGCCCCTTCCTCATGTAGCTTTGGAGAAATGAATTCAAGCCATAAGGAGGTTCATGCACCATGGCCCAGCCAAGGACTTCTCCCGCTGTGGTTAAAAACAAGGGAAATAGTGAGTGCAGACTAGGAGAAGACATGGAGGCATGGAGTAGGATATAGTGTGGGGCCTGGGGACAGGGGCAGGTAAGCTGACAGCCAAAGCCTGAGTTATTTGCTTATCCTTTTGCAAGCAGAAACCACAAGGTTCATCCCTATGCAGGGACTGGCTGGCTAGTGTGGAGGGTATTACTAAAATATCCTTGGTCTTCTGGTTTAGCCCAGTTGTTACTCTCTTAGAAAACAAAGATGTCTGTCTTGCATGCATCCATATCCTCAGTCTGGCACTAGCCCTGGTTGGTTTGCCCCTCCAGCTCCTTCCCAGGCCAAGCTTCATCACAATACAGCTCCTTAGCCTGTAGTCAAATCAGTATTTTCACTCCCCCACCTACTCAGTAAACTAGTCAGCAAATGCAAAATTAACCTAAGCCATAGCCTGAGATTCATCTCCTTAGAAAACCAGGTTAAAAATATGTATGTACAATTATTAAATAATTCATTAAATAGTTATTAAATATTATTTAAGGTTACATAAGATGTCTTCCTCTTGTGATTGCACTGGGATCCACCTCAGAACCGCTTGTTCTGTTCCAATGACATTAATGGCAATTATTCCGTTCCTGTCTTTTTAAATCATGGTGTCATCTATGGCCATAATTAATACATGCAACTTGTTCTCATCCAGCACATTTTCTCACTGCACAAGTGAAGCAGGAATTATAATTTTGTCAAGAACTTTCTGAGTGCTCCTTTCCCTAGGGCTATTCAGACTTATAGGTTTTTACATTTGGTTTTGCAATCAAGAGAAACTTAATTAAAAAAAAAAAAGGAGGAAAAGATGAAACAAACAAAAAATCATGTGGGAACTTTCAAATCCTCCCTTGCCAGATTGGTTTTGTGAGTGAAAGATGAATTAGCCCTGGATGGAGCCGTGCCCCTCCACATCTGTAAGACATCCATAACAACAGCTGCTATATTGCAGCACATCTTTGATCCTGGTCACCTCGCAGGCCCCTTTCCCTGCTATTTCAGGAGGGTGTGTTTTGCCCAGCACCACTGTGCAGCCATCTCTGGCTACGGCAGCAGTGGCATTTAGCAAAGCACTGCAACAACTGCTGCAGAAGGGACCTACAAGCAGGAGAGAATGACCCACACCCTTTTGATGGATGGAAACCTGCAGGGCAAATGTTTGGCTGCCAGCAGGGCTCTTCCCTGGTTCCACCGAGTTGTCAGATGGGTGAAGAGCTCAAGGGCTGATGCCTGCCTGGCTTGGTGTTGTGAGAGCAGCATCTCATTTCTGTTCAGATAAGGAGGGCGGTGATATGCAGCAGTGCAGAGTTGGTGGAGACAAGAGACTCTTCCTGACTTGCTAACCCTGTGGCATCTTCTGGCCACATCTATTTGATGACCTTTTGCTGGGTCCAGGGAAACAGAGTTCAGATCCTTCTCTTGTCGTTCCAGCCTGTAAAAAATAGGACAACTGCTCATTCAGAGGCCAAGCAGCACCTCGAGCTGCAGATGGCCCTTGGTGGAGGTCTTGTGGCTCTGCAACTGGCCCCACCCCAGAGATCCTCTCTGGAGTTTTACCCAACTTTACAGAAAATGAAAGGGTCCAGCTCCGGTTAGTAAAAGAACAGGGGTGAGAGCAATGTGGGGTGCTAGGTTTGGTACCAAGGCACCAGGATGTTTCTTAACTTGGGCTCACATCCCACTGGACATGACCACAATTAACTGGATGATTTCAAAGCACAGGGCTGTGAGGCTTGGTTACCTTCTTTGAAGTGGGTGATTGCAGTCCTGCTCTCCTGGTGAAGGTTTCCTAGGATTTTGGTCTCTCTTGGGGTGGTCATGGATGGGCAGGATATTTCAGTGGTGGGTGGGAGTCAAAGAATTGTTTTTTTGAAGAAGAGGCCAGGGTGGGTCCTGTCCTCCTCGCTGGAGCATACATGTATGTGGCAGCAAAGGTGTCTTTCCTGGAGGAGAAAGAAAAAAAAAAGGTGGGGGGGAAAAGGAGGCAGAGAGGATTCCTGGTTGCACCAGAGGGAGCCCTTCCATTGCAGATGAGGCAGTAATCAGGCTCAGGCTAGAGCTGGAGGCTTAATCCTATGTGGTGCTGCAGCCCTGGCTTCACCTTCCAGCTCTTTCCAGCCTCTGTTAACTGGGACAGACAGAGTTCCCCCACGCCCTCAACTCCATCCAGGGCTGTCATTATTAACAAGATAGATGCACCAACCTGACACCAAGATCCTGATATAATGTTATCCCCACCCCCAGTTTATACCCTAACTGGAAAATCCCTCCACTTTAGTCTGTTCAAGTATCTCCTCTCCATTCTCCCCCTATCCTCTGCCACCCCCCTCCCCCAGGACAGTTTCCATTCCAGTAGGACATTCTCAGTTTGCTTGCCAGGCTGGAGGGAACACTGGAAAAATACTCGAAGGCTGATGGGAGGGAAGACCCCCTCCAGTTAATCCTGGAAAAAATCCTCCTGGGGTGATAAATGGAGCCAAGAGGACTCTGATGCACAATTTCCCATTCCCTGCTGAGATCTGGATGTGTGGCCATGCCTCAAAGATCCTGTGTCAGGGCAGAGGACAACCCACAGGTGCTGGACAGGCAGAATGAGCGTGATCTTGTTGAATGCTTTGTCCCCTCAGAGCTTCTCCAGGGGTTCCGTCTCTGGGCCCCATTGCACAGACATCCAGGTACTTTGCAGATGAGACTGTTTTGTCTTCAAGTAACTAAAGCAAAGACAGATCTAAAAAAGAAAGGAGAGATATTCTATATCAGGGCCCAGACGAAGTGGGCTGGAGTAAATTTTTCCACATGCTCAAGCCTTATGGACTATTTCACAGACTTCTCTAAGTGATTATTTTAAAGGACAGCCTTGGGAACGGAGGATGGGGGTGCTCCTGACCAGTCCCTCTTCTCTGCACTGCAGTGTGCTAGCCACTTTCTAGCAGTCTTAGTGTATGTTTAAGGTGTGCTGAGCCCCCCACGCAGGTTTCTTAGAGCTCATGTGGACGCATCTCTCTCATCAGAGGAATCTGTTTTTACTGAGTGTTACTCAATTGCCTTCACATTGAGACCATCCTAGATCTGCTCTCCAGCCCTTGACTCATCATTGTGAGTTAAAGCACAAACTACCCTTGCTTTAATGCCCTTCTTCTCCTGTTCTCTGTACCACTGTCCTTTCCCAGTCACTTCAAGTGTCCCAGTTTTTCTCTTCCAAGCTCTACTCAACTATTTCATCCCTCTTTAGACCCAGCTGCCTTCTCTTGACCCGTTCATCCCTGGCAGCTGCAGTGGGAACACTGCGAGCACATGATCTTTCCTAATCTTGGGAACACATTGATTGATAGTGGGTCAGAGCAACCACACCTGGGGAAGCCCTGAAAGCTGCGGTGTCCCTGATTTGCACTGTTCTTCTTGTGGAACATCAGCATTAAGTAGGAGTGAATGGGAGACATAGCTTTGCCATCCTGAATTAGTTTTAAACTAAGAGCGGAAGGTATCTATGAATGGGGTGAACCTGTCTTCAAGTCATTTCTCTCCAGCTGGAATTTCTTGGGGAAACTTTCTTCCTTTCCCTGGTGTATAAGATAGCCTATTTTTAGTGAACATAATTTTCAGAAACAGCAGAACCGCTTTTTCTGGAACTTTACTAGAAAAATGCTGCTTTGGGTACACATGATGGGAAAAAGGTTGGACCAGATAGCTGAAAACTGACAGTTTCATAAACTACTGAAACAGAACCTTAAAAAGAGATATGTTAGCTCACCTCATTTAGAACTTACTTCAATGTTTAGAGCTCAATTATAGCTCACCTAGTCTGCTGTTTCACTGTCTTTCTACTGCCTGCCTCCTCTCTGGCAGTGTCAACTTTCCTCCAACCATTGACGAACATCATCATAACTTGAGTCCTACATGCTGCTGCAGTTCATGTTTGTCACAGTGAGTCAAACTTCATGCCTGGTTGTTGTGATACAATTCTTTCCTCATCGAACCTGCCTAAGGAGGACCATCTCATGGTGCTACAGGGCCTCCATCCTTGCTCACTCTCTACCCTGGCTATGTCAAGGTGTTTGTTTGACCATGGTCTCAAACCAGTCTAAGAAATAGTGTAGTTTTAAAACAACTGTGCTAAAAGAAAGCATATTTTTATTTTTTTAAGTGAAATAATCTGATTACCCAGTTTTGAATGAGGATGGGTTAAAATATGCACAGAAGGCTGAAGGCACTGCCTAAAATCCCCAATTGAATGTGACCACCTTTCTGCACTGCCTATAGTAAGAAAGACTCCAAGAGTGATTTGTTCTCTTTCCAAATGATCTGCTCTTCACATGTTGTTGTTGGATCTGGCACCACATAGAACCAGTGTAGACAGGCGGAGGATTCATGCTTATTTACCATCCTCCTGTAGAGACAGGGGTGGCTGGGTGGATCTGGAGCTTCACAGCCTCCTGTGTTGGCAGGAAGAGATGCTGAAGATGCAGTATGTGTCTCCTGGAGGTCCACTTGTTCTGTTGGAAGGATCTCTACACGTCACCATCTGACTGTGAACTGCATCCAAGGAGGGAGGAGAGTGAGGTCTTTTGGGGACTGTTGCTGGCTCTGACACTAAAAAATTGTTATCCATGGGGAAACATGCATTGAGAGATCTGTCTGCTTTCTACTCATAACTAATTTGGTCTCCCCTTAAGAAGAATTGTTTTGTTCATAACTTGGGCTCCTAAAGGCAGACATTGGGGACTGGTACACCTCAGGTCTACTTTGGAGCCTAGAGGAACCAGATGAATTTATGCAACCTTTCCCCATCCTGCCCCTATTAATTTGGATTCACTTACCTTGTGGGATACAGCAGGCTTCATGCTCCTGCTGGCAATGGGATGGTGGAGTTGTGTGGCTTTGGTGTTATTGGTAAATTGCATCATGGTCCCTGGCTAAATGCTGCCATAAAAGAACAAAGAAATGCCCAATTTGCCACATCAATAGAGGGACACAGTCCTCCTCTCTGTGAAGAGCTAGCATCTCCCTCCCAACAGGAGCAGAAGCCTTGCTGGCCAGTGTGTGCATGCACTGTGGAACTGGGAGCTCCGAACCCCAGACATATGGTTTAAATATTCTAATAGATGTGGTAATCCTTTTGGTTTCCAAATAATGTTATGGTCGAGTCGATTTATGGTAACGCTATCTTAAGCAATGAGGGCAATAAAAAGAGTTTTAAATGTGAAGAATTTTTTTCTTCTTGCTTTTTTTAAAATAAGGACTTTTTTCTTTTTTTTTATTTCTATTTTTTTTTAAACAGCCTTTTCTTTGTGCTCTGTTTAAAGCCGTCAAGAGTGGTGATCCTGCCAAAGCTACTCAGTGCTTGTGAAGTAGAAACACACCTTGCTGGTAAACGGGCCTTCTTGGAGCAAGTGGTGCCCCTGTCCCCATTGTGGCCTACCATCATGGTGACAATCCCTGCTGGAGGACAGGATTGATATTTCACAGAATCACAGAATCACAGAATTGTCAGAGTTGGAAGGGACCTCTAGAGATCATCTAGTCCAACTCCCCTGCTAAAGCAGGATTGCTTAGAGCACATTATTCAGGACTGCATCAAGGTGAGTCTTGAAAATCTCCAGAGAAGGGGATTTCACCACCTCCCTGAGCAGCTTGTTCCATCTGTCACCCTCACCGTAAAGAAATTTTTCCTCATATTTATTTCCTTTTATCTCAAGATGGAGTTGCAAACTTGTGGCCCACACAGTGTTCCCCGCTGGCTTGAACAGTTGCCTGGCCTATTGCTTGTTACCATTTCCCCCCTTCTGCAGCTTCTCTTTCTGGGGAAGGTCTCAGGATGGGTATGTGTCCTGAACTCTGCAGTCCCCTTCTGTCACAAAACCAGAGATAAGCTCAGCTGTGACAGGCAGCCTGTTGAGGAGACAACTGGGCTCATCTTGGTCTGGCTGAATGGCTGGACACCTCTAGTCTGAGGTTTTGTCCCAGCCCGTGGGCATCTGGTATGTTGAAATCCAGTCTTGGAGGTGGGACTTCTCCCCTGACTGTGACTGCAAGGGACAAGCAGATTTTCTGCATTGCTTCTCTTTCCCTGGAAACTTGGGAGATGAATTCATTTCTACCCAGAGGCCCTGGAGGGGTGGTCATGCCTGTCAGCTATACCTAAGGCTTCATCTTCTCTGGTTGCATGGCTCTGAAAAAGCTTTGAAGAAGAGACCTGAGCCTTGACCGCTCAGATGTCTCCATAGCTGTGCACCAGATATTGGACACAGCAGCAGCCTGAAGGGACGAGAAGGAAACTCCCACGCTGCCATGAGCAGGGAAGGCTCTCCGTACTGCTCCCAGCTCGGAGGAGGGCAATGATCTCTATTTTTTTGGGTTGGGTCCCACCTGTTTTGTTTTGTCTACAGCTTTAGAGAAGAAATAGTAAGAATTGGACACCAGAAATACCCAGCATGTAAGCTAGGAAAGGATATGTCCCAATCCACCAGAGACAGTGACTCCAGATTTGCACCATGAGACCCACCTCAGCTACAAAGGCACTGCAGCAATTTTCAGGCCAATCTACTGATACATGAGCCTTCTAGACCACTTTGAAAAAGTAGCTCTTTAAACAAAAGCCCTTTTAGTCTTCATTATGGAGTCAAAGGCTGCTTTCACGTAAGGCTAGGGTAGGTCAGATTTCATTTGCTTGGAGATAAATGGCTTTGTCAGCAAACATCTTTTGTGGATTTTTTTTTTTTAAATTTGAATTATTGGATTTCCTGGGAATTCTTAGCAAGTAAAAAGGTAAAGAAGTGAAGTTATATGCAAGAAAGCTGAATTAAAAGTTTTTGATTTTCAGTGAGTATTATTACCCTAATTAGAGAATGCTAACCTTTACAGGACTTAAAGAAAATTCTTATTTGTGAACAATAATAAAAGGTTTGGTCTGATAGTAAAAAGTTGCAATGCTATTTTTTTTTCCAGATCTACTTTGAAATCATTCATACTAACACATGAATTTGGTTTAAGATGTTTAACAGAAGAAATTGAGATGAACAAAGGGATCTCAGACTGGACCCTGGGTGGAACTGGAAAAGGCAAATAACAGCATAACCTCATCCTACGTCCATGAATAAGATGAGAATTTAGAAAACAATTATGAAATACTCATCATAAAGGTCCCTATGTCCTGTACTTAGACAAATCACTAGCTTGAATTTTTACCATACAACATTTTAAAGCTTTTGGCTTAGCACCTATGGGTGGCTAAAACAACACTAGCTCCTTTTCATAGGTCCTTTACTGCAGAGGAGGACAAGCTTGATGAGCTGGTCTCCCTCCCTTCCTGAAGTGATTAGTCTCCAGAAGTCCTCTGACAGAAGAAGCTGTATGGCAAATGACCTTCAGCTCCTCTGTGCAAAGCTACGGAGCCTGTTGACTGCAAGGATTAAACATCACTTCTTTATGGCACCATCCCCTTGCATTTATATGGATTATATAGAAGTAAGAGCAGTGTGGAGAAGAAAATGTGTGACCTGGTCATGAAAAACTTATTCAGAATGGCAGCTGAAGCAGAGCAAATTTTGTTCAAGTCTGCTGGAACACATCTCATGCGAGGATGCACTCCAGGAGAGATGGCTCCAGGTTTCTACTGCTCCCAGACTGCCTGTCCAACTCAGTCATTCTGGGAAAAGTTCATGGCAGCAGTTCGAGGGAAAGGGTTCATTCTCCCAGGCTGCAGTAAAAAGCTGCTAATGGCATCTGAGCCTTGTCTTCAGTCCCAATCATTAGCGACTCCCTCAAGGACTCTACATGGAAAGGGTTTTCCAGAAGGTAAAGGAACAGACATGCAGGACCCTACCTGCTTTTCTGTTCCTCTGTTTGCCAGCTCCCATCCATGGCTTTTGGCTCTGATTTTTTTATTTTATTTTATTTTATTTTTTCTTATTATGCCAGAAGCTTCTGGAGTACAGAGAACAAGGAGTGCCCTGGAGCTTGAAGGAAAAAAAAAAAAGCCGATTCCCCCCCCCTCCCCCCCCCCCCCTTCCTTAGCTGAACATTGTCAGCATATTGCTTTTTGTCTGCGAGCCTTGCCACCTCCAGCTGTGTTCTCAGCAGCGCCTACAGAGATTTGGCCTCTTTGCCACTTCTTGGGCAGTCGACCTCCGTGGAGAACCCACAATGCTGCAGAAAAAAAGGGGCTGGCCTGGAAGGGGCCATCCTCTTCCCCCAAGTCAGCATGAAACAAAATGTTGCTAGGGGAAGGAATGAGGGGTGCGTGCCATATTTCCAATGAGACATGAAACCAAAGCCCTGACCCCCTTCCCCACTCCTGTGGAGCTCATTGCCAGAGTCTGTGGGTGAGCCCGATCTACTTTCCAAAACGAAAATAGGTATTTATCCTCCAAGCACCAAATTCCCCTTGCAGATGCAACTGGATCTGGGATTTCTTATTACTGTCTCTACTGCTGCTAAGCAGAAGGCATCTCCCAGTGCAGGTTAATCACAAGATTCCCAAAGTACTCTGTCTTGCAGAAAGGGCAGTCTCCCTGTCTAACAGTCCTTGAAACACTTTTCCTTTCTCCTTTGCAAGATTAAACCTCTCCTGTGCCAAACACTGTTTGAGCACACCTTCCACGTTTACTTCCTGGGGGTTCATCATTTTCCTGAGACCATTTCCCCATGCATGTGCTGGAGCTGGTGGCATTGCCTGCACTGTGTATCATGGCTCATGGTGCCAGCTTGCTGGCATTGGGGGGATAGAAATGGATCACTGAAATGGTGAACCTGTTAACTAGTGGTCTGCCATCTTTTCTCCTGGCCCTCTTTGCACGTACACAAGGACATTGCTTGGCCAGCGAGCAAGTGAATGGTTGGATAAAGGAGACCAGGCTTCACTGGGAGAGGATGAGTCTTGCTCTGATGCAAGGCTTCCTTGTGGTTCATAGGAGTGCCGTCACATGAATGAAGCATGATCTGGGTGTGGTGACATTATGAAATGGAGCACAAGAAGGGATGCTCGTGCTGCTGCCAGCTGAGGACTGGAAGCACCAGCAACGCTTAGTAAAGGTAGGTTTCTAACAGGAGAGGCAGGCAGCGTGCTGGGCAGACCTGGTCCTGCCAGCTCATTAACACAGTGTAGGTGTGCCCTCTGAGCCAGAGAGAGCCCAGTGGACTGCAGCAGCCAAGGGAGGGGTGATACCTTGGACAAAGTAGGAAAGCATGGTAGCAAGGAGAGAACAAGGAACTATCTTCAGGAGACCACATTTTCTCATCAGGTGGTTAGCTCAACGATGAAGAAACACAGAACTTTGTATGAGGTTTTAATGTCTTTGTTCCTGATGAAACTGAGGCTGGCTGCACAACCGATACCCACCCCAGAAAATGCTCAGTTCTTCTCCAAGAAAATACTCAGTTCCAGTCTACCCTGCCTGGAAGCTCAAGCAGCTGCCGAGAATAAAATAAAACAATACTACAGTGTGATATGAGGCTGGAAATCAGGGGTGCTGGCCAAGACTGAGAAAAACTGGCCTGAAGAAGCAGTAAAAACAGTACAGATTCCAGCAGTCTCTATCCAAAAGGCAAACTCTTAAGTAGACTGCCTGCATATGGTATCAGATGGAAAGAGATCCGAAGCTGGATGCTGGACAGTGGTGAGTCTGTAGGTGGGCTATGGATCAGTTCTTGATTGCTAATTGGCTGGATTATCATCTTTCCCCAGCTCCTTGCTGCTACATCTGTTTGTCTGGGAAGCATCCAGGCTATGCGAGTGGTACCTGCTCTGCAAGGGGTAAGGACGTGTAACAGGGCAGGAGGGTAGTGGGGAGGTGGTGCCCACATCACCCTCACTGAATGGGGAATGAGAGAGGGACTGGCCTCCAGCCTCCACACCAAGCAGAATCTGGCTGCTACCACACCCACAGGAAGGTGTTGAGGCTGCCAAAAGGTCTCGTCCCAACCTCAACCAGTTGTGGCCAGCACAGAATCATTCTTATCAGAAATGGGTATTCTAGAGGGGGCATTTCTTTCCATTCCCGTCCACCTCCATCCCAAGATGGAAAACAAGATACCTTTTCCTCCATTATCACATTGACAGCAGCTCTCCTGGTATGCCTCTGTGGCCATTCCTCCAAGAGGCATGGAGCTCCTTGGAGGTTTAGATGATGCTGTTGTTCTTTCTCCTACTGGTGGCTGAATAGAACTGGAGTGTCTCACATTGGAATGGGATGAATGATGAAACTGAGACTTGTTCGTTTCTCCTCATACGCACCTGCCCTATCACACGAGGTACTCTATTCTGCCATGGGCTATTTTTCTCATACATATTATTCAGCATTACAGGAATTCACTCATATGTTTTAATTCCCTTTTTGCAGAAAGCAAGCCAGGTTAGAGCATTTCACTGCACTCTAGTTAAACAACCACTGGCGGACTGCTGTTCCTTGATATAAAATTTTTAATGAAAGATTGTAGTTTTTGCAGGAAATCTAATAACAAGCAGTAGCAGATATTTCAAGACCATCTTCTTTGGATTCATTTCTACCTTGTACTGGTGCCATTTCTGTATTGGAACAGGCCAGTGTTCATTATTACGGAAGAAATTCATTTCATTTGTGGATCTGGGAGTCAGAGAAGAACCCAATCTTCCTGCTGAGGGGAATTGTAAAATCCTGCCTGGACTGTATATATTTCTGAACTGTGCCTGACCCCTGGCGTGCTCCCTTCACAGTGTGGAAAGGAAAAAGAATTAATAAGGAGAAACAAAGCTTGACTCCAACAGGGACAATGTTATTCATTTTCTTTTGTTTTTACACAGCAGAACCAAAAATAGAGTTTTTATCCATGTAAAACATTTATTGAAAGCTTGAGATTTCTCATCCTTCAAGTCTGGCTCAGAGTGAGAAATCAAGGAGTTGGGTGGGGTTTTTCTTCCCCCCCCCCCCCATCTGTCAAGGAAATCAGAAAAAAAACATATTTGTGGGTTTACCAGTGTTTGAAAGCCACCCAGATGGCCAGACTGCATGTTACTCATTTACACCTAGAATTGCAGCATATAAAGTAATTTCTACTCTCGTTTGCTTATCACTTATTTATTTTTTTTAAACACCAGATGAAATGCTCAGTATTTTTGGGAACAATTCAGGTTATTTATTGGGTTCACAGAGGAACGGGGGAGTGAATGGGAACTCAACTGAGGGCAGAGGAATTCCTGGAACTTGGACGAGGTAGGAGGAAAGTCAAACAGATTTATCTTCTTGGAAAGGGCCACAGCGAGGCACTGCTGATGCTGGAGCTGTCCAAACGCCACACGGTAGAGCCTAAGTCAAACCTCCAGGGAGGTCTCCACGCCGCACACAGCCTTTCCAAACAGCAGCCGAGAAGAGAAACTGCCGGTGTGGTGGCCGGACAAGGAAAATCTGCTGGCTCACTGCCATCACCGGCCCCCTCTGTTCTCCACCTGAGCGAGTGCAAGGCACTCAAGAACAGGTCTAGGGACACGGAGGGTCTCCAAGGATCACCAAAGGAATGTGTCCTACATGTGAGGTTCCTTCTGCAGCAATCTCCTGGATGAAGTAAGCAAAAATCTAACTTGCCTCCCTGCCCACCACAGTCTTTGCTAGTTGAAATACTAAGTTATGAGTGGAGAAGTTACCTAAGACAGCTCAGGAATCTTTCTGCTGTAAAACAACCCTTTTTTTTTACCATTCCAGCTCTGTCACCCTGCTTCCTGAATGACTGTGGGTTCACTGCTTTCATTGAATGACTTCCCTGGCATCACGATCTTCCCACCCTTAAAGTGGGAATCCCTCCTTAAAGTCCTGCAAAAGCTAGGCACCAAGGTTGACTGTTTTAAATAGGTAATGCTTTCCAGAGGGATTCCTAAATCTTTAACCTGGGATCTTCTGGCCTAAAGACATGAAGCTGAGCTCTTAACCACAGACAAAACTCCTTTAACACAGGCTACTTGCAGACTTTTATCTTTCCAATTGTACTGCTTACCCACAGGCTGCTTTTTGAGGGGTGCTGAGTAAGTCAGTGGGAGGACTTCAAGCACCATAAGAGGCCCCTTCACCCTGCTCTTTTAGCTGTAATTGCTGCCTTTCATTTAGCATGGCCCTATCTCTACCCAACTCCTTCATCAAGCCCTTCATCCTTTCAGCTGTTATCTCTTCACCACTTTCAGTTCCTTTGGTCATTGATTCTCTCTACCACGCTCAGGCTTTTTTTCTGGCTTGCCTACAGCAGAGTCCTTCTCTTTCACCTCGACTCAGCCAGACTCACCCAACATTGAATGACTCCTTCACTCCTGTTCCCATCCTCCTGCAGGAAGTTCCATGGCTGCCTGGGCACATGCCAACCCTCTCCTTCACTGCTGCTACCTCCTGTGTTTCACAGTGCTGAATCACCTTCTCTGAATCCCTCCTAATCTTGCACTAAGAATCTGTTTTTAGGGACCAGATCCCGTGTCGCAAGCAACCCACTGTCCACTGCCATTTAAATATCATCCCATTCAGTGACACCAGCAGCACAATAGCAAAAAACGTTCAGAAAGGCAGGTAAAGATGGCTTTAAAAGTAAATACTGTCTTTTAATACCTCTATCACAGTACTTTTTTTTCCTCTTTTATTCCCTACAGAGGTAAAGGCAGGTTAGTCCAAAATGGAGTATCAAGCATTTTTAGTGCATTGCAATGAACACCAGCACTTTATTTGTAGTTTGTGTTAATTTCTGTGCCCTCACCCCATTCCCCTGCTCCACACCTCCCAGAAGCGCTTCAAAGTTTTGTTCTTGTTCTAGAAACATCCTGTCCCTCCTTCACCTCAGCAGTTAAAATCCCTGGAGCAGGACATAGCTCTCATTTGATAACATTGCAGAAGCATACTTTATATTTCAATTGTTTGTTTCAGCCTGGGATTTCCAGTTAGAAAGAGAATCTCTCTTAGCAGCCCCAGGCAGGACTGAGCCCTGCTCTGCCTGTATACAACATCTCTGGCAATGTGGGCTCTAACTGAGGGCACCTAATGGATGCATAGGCTGACCTACCTTTACTTTAATTTCCACTAGTGCTATTTGCAAGAGCTATTAAAAGTGTGATAGTACAAGGAAGGGGATCTCTGGGAGAAATCTAGCATCAGCTGTATACTGATATTTTTAAAGATCATAAAAACCTGACTTTTCTAAGAAGCAAAGGGGAAACAGCAGAAAAAACAACACGCAGAGGGAAGAGAGATGAACCCTCTTCAGTAGCTGCACTCTATGAACACCTGAGGCTCCTGGAGGTGATTGGAAATGGGAGGGCTGGGGAAGCTCTATAAGGTAGGGCTAATGATTGTAGCTTTTAAAGAAGGGTGGGTGCTGGGAGGAAGGTAATAGAAGAGCTCTGGGGAGCTATAGAGAGGTAAGAGCTTTTTCTTCTGATGGGTTCACCTTGGTTCTTGGGGCAATAGCTTGTTAATAGGGTTTCAAGCCTTAGCTACTCTGCAAAGGTGTAACAAAAAGGTGTCCCTACCTGTTGAATAGATGTCTATGGTGGCTGTCTTAGGTGTATGTGCCTACTTCCTGGGCATCCAGAGTTGAATCTCAAACTGAATCTCTTTTCCAGGAGAGGCTACTGGTAGGTGGTGGTGATAACTGCTGGGCTTCTGGGGACCCAGCTGCACTAGGGTATATCAGTGACTCTCAAACTCTTATACATGCAGGTCTTACTGTTCCTGCTTTCTTTCCCATACTTGTATTGTGCAACTTTGCTAATCCCTAGTCCCTAGAGTCTGGGTTCTTTACCACTGCTGTGCTGTGGCACTGCTTTTTTAGTGACCTTTCTTGTTGTCCGTCCCCATTCCTTTTCATCACTGCAGCTCTGGGTCTGCAAGGAGTATGAGCTATATCTGTTCACTGTAGCTGGTGCTTTGCTCTTTCACCATGTTATGCTTTGGAAGTGAGAGTGGCTCCTCAGGTCATACAGGTCCACATGGTCTTGTCCAAGCTCTGATTGTGGAAGGTGATGGGAGAGGCAGCTATTCTACATGTCTTGGTGGTATCTTTACAGTGATCAGCATCCAGCTCTTTAAACATGTCAACAAACCTTCATGCAGACATTGTGTGGCTGATGTGTGTGAAGAAACAGTTTGCTGTGGCTGAAATTACCTCCTGTGGAGGAATAGACATGCCTCATAGCTCTCACACAGAGATAGCTATTACTTCCAACTTATGCTGCACCCCCTGGCCTCAGTGGACTTCCTCCCTTGCATCCTCAGGTCTAAGGGAAGTCTGGTGAGGTTCCCAGTGTGACTTTTGGGTACAAACTTTCTGACTTAGCTTAAGAGGCCTGAAGGAAGGTTGAATTCAGCTCTACTGCCTTAGGCTGAAGTAGCTAATCTACTGAATAGCTTAATCCTAGTAGAAGTATGTTGGAGTCATCGTCAGTAACTTAATAAAATGAAATAATTTCTCTATTAAATTGAGCTCAAATTTATTAAGGTTAGTATCTTTAATGAAGACAATGAATATTGGAAACATACTTTTGAGGTCAATAACTGCACTCAGTCCATTGTTAAAATGCTGTTCAAAATGTAAGTAACTGCCAGGATATTCAGTTATTAGAAACGATGACCTGCCAGGAGAACAGTGCAAATGACAGTTTATTTTTTTGGCCTGGTGAGGAACAAGAAGAAATACGAAGTACTTTTTAAGCCTGACCTACCAGGCAAGTCTTGTCTCTGCTGAAGAATTGGTTTCCCCCCTCACCCTTCCCCATTATCAGATGTTTAGGTCTTTTTGAAAGACTTTAACCCATTAGGTTAAATAAAAGAAAAAGATTTGCCTAAATACTTTATGTGAATATGACAAAATGAAACACTTTGTCTTCCTGTGCATATTATAGTATGCTCAAACAATTCAGGACTCATCTTTCTAACTTGGCTCTATATACTTGGCAAAGGATGCACTTGAAGCTTATGTTTTTCAACTGCTGTGACCCAACTAACACAACATAGATGTGCTGCTGTGATTCTGTTTCATGTATGAGGTAAGTATGGTCGGGAGTGTGCCTCTTGGCAGGCAGAAATCAGTAGGGAAATAGCATTTATTTTTTTTGAGTGTTAGTGCTTCTGTAGCACACATCCAGAACCAAGACTGGGAAACCTGAGTCCCTGTGTTGGTAATATTCAGGCATGTAATGAAGAAACAGCTCCTGCTCCAGGAAGCTTACAGTTATAATGTTCCACCTTGTGTCTGTGAGCTGAGATGACTGGGCTTAATCTCTGAGCTGAGAAATGCCTCATGTCTGGGTCTCCCATGGTGTCAAAAGGAGTGCTGTGTGGTGCTGGCTCCTGCTCTCCTTTGGATATCAAACAATAGCAACTCTTGATGCTGTGACAGCTTTATCGCAGTATAGCTTTTTGGTGAACCTCACTTGTGCAAGCTGGGCTTAGGTGTTTGTGCAGATAAACCCTTGTATTGGTGTTTGAACAAGCCATTCTTGGGGCTTGAAGGCACCTTCGGGAGTCTAGACTCCTGTGGAATTACTGGAAAGAGGCAAAGCACCTCACTGAGGTCCCCTGGGTTACCCTCCAAAAATGCTGGCTTCTCTCCACTGATTAGAATTCTGCCTAACACGGGTCCTGATGACAAGTTACGTATTAAGCTAAATCATTGGAGTTTAAGACTCTGCAGTGTGACCCAAGTGAGACTTCATTGCTTTATGGGATTTGCATGTTAATTAAAACTTGCACAAGACAGAGATCATAGTTTCTTCTGTAACAATACTATCTGTTTGGAAGTGTCAGGACAACTTGGATTTTATTTTAAGAGAATCTTGCTCTTCAGTTAAGCAGCAGTCAGCTTTAGTGGAGTCCTGACTGCAGATCAGGTACTCCAAGATGTCTGCTGAAGTGTGGGGTAGAAATGGTCTGTGGATGTGGGCATACCCACGTGGATGGAGTTCGGTGCTGTGCTGGAGGTACAAGACTATGCAGTAGCTACTGTGCTTCTCAGCCATCTGCTGCCACTTATACCTGTCAGGTATTTTTTCCAGTCCCACCTATAGGGACTATCTTCTCAGGTCAGACTGTACTTTCCAGGAAGGACCATGTTCTTCTCACAACAGTCTCCCTTTTTGGGACTCTCCTCACATGACAAACTTTGGGAGATGGAGTCCCTACTCAGTTGACTGGCAAAGAAAACCAAATTTGAGTGGTGGGTAGCTGGTTCAAAACATTTTTGAGTTCTGTTTTTAAAAGGTCATTGCTTCCTGTGGAAAATATAACCTTAGTCTAAATAAAAAGATTGCTTTTTTTTTAGTGAAAACTTAGCTTTCTCACACAAAGGTGTGATGGAAAACCAGCCAGTAGGCTACAGTAAAACAGCCTAGAGACTGAACATGATGTACTGCACAGCAGCAAAGCCAAACCCTTCCCCATCCACCTGTCAGGTGGCGATACATGGAGTGTTGAGCACACACTCTCCATCTGTTGTTGAGCTGGTAGAAACTGTCACAATGTGTGAGGGAGAGAGAAGAATGTGATAACAGCTCCTCTATCTTCAGGTGGTCCAAATCTTCCCAACATTAAAGGGGTAATTTTAGGAATTAACCTGTTTGCTCTTTTTTAAGGGTGACATCTTAATAACCATGTGCAGCCAGACCTTGGATGACTCCAGGGGCT
Organism: Tringa solitaria; assembly: GCA_026413425.1. Lineage (NCBI taxonomy): Eukaryota > Metazoa > Chordata > Aves > Charadriiformes > Scolopacidae > Tringa > Tringa solitaria. The sequence continues at coordinate 40,800,644 of JAOXJM010000033.1, forward strand.
GCAGATGTTCCCTCTTCACCACAGCCCATTTTCCAATACAGAGGAGGCACCTAAGGCCTGTTTTATTGCTGCAAAGTATATACATAAAGCCAACCAATTTTAATTAAAAGCACTGCAAAAAGTGCTAAAGTTCAGGAAATTTAAAGATTAAGGCCAAGGGTTTGTTTTCACACGTTCTTAAAATGAACAGATTGGACTTTTCTTAGAAGTAATTTCCCTTTCAAAAGCAAAAAGATATTTATTGGAAGGTGATTAAATCTTTCCTTGATATACTGATTTCATTCCAGTTTTGTTAGGAATAGGCTAAGCACCCTTTACCTATGAATTTGAGGATTAAGAAAGATGCACAGTAAAAGGTTTCTAATCTGCTAATTGCCCATGGGCAATGAGTGATTTTTTTTTCTCCTTATGAAATTAAACCATGCTTCAAAGACCTGTTCAGTGAATAGTCCAGTTGAAAAAATAATCTGCCTCTCCACTCTGGGCAGCAAGCAAGGTTGCTGCTAGCTTTCCCATAATCAAAATTCTATATGCAATCTGAATTGGTTTATTTTTATTACAAAAAAAGCTTGGGCTGTAAGTTAAGATAGTGATTAAGCCAGGGCCATTGCCAAAAGAAGCAGTAATGCCTGCCCTGGCTGCTTGCTGCTTTTTCATGGCACAGATATCTAACACTGAATGGTGAACCAGACTGGAGAACAGACCTGAGATGAAACTGGTCCTCTGAATACAGTTTGGGGTGGTGGGAAAGCAGACCTATGTCTTTCTGTGGTAGTGATGCCCAGTTGACTTAAACTGTTTATGAAGCTGTGTAAAAGACATTTGCTACCTGCTAAGGACAATTATGTGGCCAATTTCCACTTAGTTATAAGGAAAGCTAGAGATAAATTAGGTGGTTTTGAGTTGTCTGCTATCAGCTGTTGCACTTCCTCCTTTGTGGACTAAGTCTGATGTATCTGGCCTGATCCCTGCTCTGATCCACGCTGCATGCTCCCGGTTGGCCCTGGTGCTTGATTTACCTTTGAGCTGCCTTAGTGCTAAACTGGAGGAAAATAATCCAGCAGAGAAGAAAATGGCTGTGGGTTTAGCTGTGCTGTTCAGCTGCATGCTTAAAGGGAGATTGGTGGGGTGCATGTTCATGGCTGGAAAAGTGATGTTTCTTTGCTGGGATATTGTTGTGCAGAGTCCTGAAGCCTGTGAAACAGCACCGGCTTGGATCAGTTGGTGATTTGGTCCTCACACTTCATTGTCTGCTTTATTTCTTCATCATTCTGGTAGGCATCTTGGGGGAATCTTTTCTGATCTCTTGGTATAGCACCAACTCCAGGGGCTCCTTTGGTCATGACTAAATGAAAAAGGCAGGGCTGAGCTGGTCCTAAATGGAGAGTTTGTGTGTGTGAGTGCCCTGCTTTTCTCCTTGCCCGAAGCCAGGATTGAACAGTTATTTTAAAGCATTTTGTGAACTTTTAACTGGAAGGAATACAAAACTGTTTCAGACTCAGCTGAACCCAAACCAAGACTTAACCAGAAGACGGACTGATTCAGATCCTGGGGACAAATATTAAGTTATAAATGTTTGGTCAAAATTCAAGGCTGTTGTCAACATGCTTACTTGGTAATTTCAAAGGTGATGTATGTGAAATGAATTGATGGAGCCAGTGCAAACTTCCTGCTATTAAAATTAGAATGCTTGTTTGGAACCCCCTTGCCCCTACAATATTTTATCAATTCAAAAGGTCAGGAACAGGAACCTAGGATTTGAGCCAAAGTTATGGTTGCCTTCCTTGCTCTTGTCAAAAGGCTTTATTCAGAAATGGATAAAGAAAGTCAGCCTGAGGATAAGTCTGTTTCCCAGTGGAAGTTTGTGTCCTTAAGCTCTGTGGACCCAGGATATACCAGCGGACTGGTGCGTATTGTCTTATAGGTTAACTGGTCTCTTTTATCCTAAGAAATGCTGGGTCTTAAGTTTGCGTTTGAACTACCAGTGAGAGATCACGAAGTGTACGAGAGGCAGAGTCAACCATCTGTGTGGGCTGTTTTGATCATCCTGTGCTTTTATGTGATTTAGTGTCTGGCCTCTCTTCCAATCTGAGTGAACACTTCTGCTCCTCTGTACCACCTGCAGTTGTAAGAGGTATTTAGTGTTTTCTCTTCCTCATCCTGATTTCTTGACTGTGCTGATCTTGGGCTGCCTAGTGTCCTGCCTTGCCCTTGCCAAGACCTCCCAATCCTTCACCATCTATGGAGCAAAGCTGTTGAGTCATGTGTCTGAAAGCTGCTGTCTATTGGCCATGCAAAGGCTCTCCAATGCTGCTTTCTGTCATTCCTCTACCCCCAACTGCTTGCTGTCTTCCATTATTTAAGTCTCCAAAACAGTTTGTGAAGGAATTGCCTCTAGATGTAAATTTTCTCCAGGCCTATAGAACTTCATGCCATGGCTTCAAGTTTAATAAGAAACCATCTTCATTAGGACTGAAAATGACTTCCAGTTTCTCCCAGTCCAACAGCTGTTTAGCTTCATGCTGGCTGCCAGTTGCACACACCTGCATGTTGCAGCTGTGTGTGCTGCTAAAACACACTATATCGACAGCTGAGTAGCCAACACCTGGAAGACATAAAGTATTTACAATTCGGAACAAGAACAAAACTCCTGCAATAAAAATACTTGTAGGTGATCTGTAGTCTTTCAAGTGGCTGAAGCAGAAACCCTTTTTTTTTTCCTTCTGATTGTTGAGCTAGGGGGAAGATGGAAGGCTGATTTGTTAGCAGACCTGCTTGCATGTTTGTGAGCTCTGGAGGTAAATACCCACCAGCCTCTATGCTTGAAGGAACAGCAGGCAGAGACCAGAGCAATTTTGGCAGACAAAAATTCACTAGACTGGGAGTGCAAAAATGAGGAGAGAAAAGACTCACAAAAGAAAATGTCGCTTGAGGAGCGTCCTAACAATGAGGTCTAATCTGATGTATTATGTCTTCAGGGAAGCTGTGGAAGAAAGTTCATTGCTTGAGCTGAATCCAGCCCTCAGCGTAACAGAGGCTTTGTTTTTCTGAGCTGAGCACAGCAGCCCTCGTATCAAAATATTTGCAATGTGGGAGTGAGGTTTTGCCAAGCACCTCTATGTGGGATATGCCTGGCTGCTGTTGACTGTCTTTGGGAATCAAGCTTTGCCTTGGAAATGCATCATAAATAGACAAGAGGATGATTTTACAGCTTGGTTTCACAGATGAGGAAAGTGAATGTCTGCATATCACCAAGGCAGTCCATGGCTGAGTGGGGAACCAAGCGGGCTCTTGATATATCAAACAGCAGTCTGGACTTTGACCATGTCTTCTCTTACCCTGTATTTCACCCAAGGATGATCCCATACTGAATGCAAGGTTGAGGGTAATAGGTCAGATCCCAGGTAACAGTTAAAATACTTTGTCATCCTGCTAAATCCTTGTTAACTGGGAACCTCGACATATTGTTAACATGCATCAATATCTAGACACTAAGTAGTGGGTATGTCACAGTGTGTATGTACAACTGGTCCCTCACCGCGGTCAAGCAAGGTTTAAGTCCTAGCAAAATATCTCATCAATGCTTCTCTTCCCAGTGTTTTTGGATGCAATTGATCATTTTGTATCCTGTGTTGGAGCAGGGCAAAGGTCAGAGATCATTGTGGAAACATGCCTGGAGGATCCTTCATGGCCCATAGCAAAAGGTGAGTGAAGTTGACCCTTAAAATTGTTCTTCAGAAATTAAGTACTAATTCTGCACAGCCTCGAAAAGGAATAAGTGAGGGCAAAGGAGCAGCAAGGTGTAGGCAAGACCCAGCAAATGCTACTGGAAGTATTTGTGACTTAAATTAATGTGGGACTTGCCTTTAATTCTCACCAGGTTGGCTTAGATCGCTGCTCTTTCTCTGCTTACAAAAGCTATGTCCCCTGTAAACAGCAGACCTTCCTGTTGCAGGAGGCTGCCAGAGCAGGAGGTAGAAGATGGGCTTAAAATAGCATGGTTGATTTTAGGGACAGTAACTCCTGTTATTGTAGAAATGGCCAGGTTGGAAGGGACCTCAAGATCATCTGGCACAATATTTTGTTGAAAAGAGAACATTGAGATGATCTAGAACCCTATCCAGTTGTGTCTTGAAAACCTTCAGTGATGGGTACTCCACCACATCCCTGTGGAGGTTGCTCCAGTGATTGATTGTTCTCACTGTAAAAAAGAATTATTTCTTATATCAGGATGAAACCTCTTGTGGTGCAAGTTGTAATTGTTGTCTCTTGTCCTCTCCATATGGTTCCTTGTAAAGAGAGAGCCTCTGTACTTGCCCTTTGGAGAACTGTGATGAGGTCCCCCCAAGCCTTTGTTATGGCAGGCATAACAAAGCAACTGAAAGTTGTTTGGATGGAGTTCCCCTGCTGTCATCTCCTTGCTGTCTGTAACCATGATGCTGGCTGCTTCTTCCACTTTCTAGCATTAAATGTCTTTAAATAAGGGGGAGAAACTGAATAGTGATGTAATTTTTCCACCCACTTTCCTTCCTGGAGAGGCAGCAGGCATACTGTAAGCTTTCTGTGTGAGCAAAAGAGCATGGGTGGGATTTCTATGTGTTGAAATTGGCCTGGGCAGTGGAAGAGAAACTCCACCCTTCTGTTTTCTGTAGTGGATTTTCTTAGCCTCGTTTCCTCAGGCAGTGAGGCTAATGCAATTACAGTGTCTCTTTCTGTCACCCTCCCTAATAATTTTGGGGCCAATTAGACCATTTCAATAGGATTTCATAAGGTAAAAGAGGTTCCAAAGGATTTAGGGTGGGATTCTTTATGAGACGAGCCTCACTCTGGAGGCACTTCTTTCCATTGACTATTTAAGAAACAATATTAGAAGAAACAAAATCAGACCTCCAAGCTGAAGTGGAGACAGCTATACTTTAGATGGCAATGTCTAGACAAAGTGAGTCCTACATCTGACAAGCTTTGAGAGAAGAAAAAGTTTTTTTCCTCCAGGTTTAAAAAAAAAATAACCCTTTATTAGGTTTTAGAGAACTCTCACCATTAATGTCATGGATAACTATTCTTCATCAGAGTAGTCATCACAGAGTAGCTGCTGCAAGCTGTGAGAGTACTGATGGAATGGCAGAGGTATCCATGGCAGTAGGTTACGAGACATGGTAGGAGAGGTAAAGGTACATAGTGGGAACCTCTTTTCAGTACACCAGACAGGGTTCATTTACACAAGAGGTACCTGCTGAATCACTCTAGCACCCAAACTTCAGATCTCAAAGCGGAAGAGAATGAACTCTGCCATCTTATGAGCTTTGCCATGGGATCTTTTAGTCATTACAAACCTGACTTGCTCCTGTTTGGAGAGCAACACTTCCAGCTGCTGATAGGGCTTGGGCCTAATACTGGAAGAGGGGACAGTTTGCTGTGTGCCCGATGTTGTTGTCTGCAGCATGCAGAAAGACTGGGACTTCCCTGTTCACTTGCATCTCATGAGGCAGTGCTATGTGTCCTCATAGAGCTCAGTAATGGACATGTGAGATGATCCTTTCCCCTTCTAAGGTATGGAGTTAATACACCTCTAGGTCCTTATTCAGTGATGTTATTTGGATGGTCTCAGTGTGGGACGGCACTTGGGGAAATCCTGGGTCCTAACACAGGGTCTGACATCCCTAGCCCATTGGGGACGGGGCAGGAGAGCCTAGAAGGAACATCTAGTTCTTGTATACCCTCTGCATTGCTTAATCTTTCCCTGAGCTCTGCTTTCTGGAGCCTGTTCAGGCAGGAGCTGTTGCTCTGCAAGGCCTGTGCACAAAGTTTAATACAAGTGGTATTGCAAGGAAATGAGCAACCATCAATAGAATATCTGGGAAAATGAGATTTTCACTTCAAGACTTAAATTTTGTTTTCATCAAAACAGATTAGCATTTTAGTCCTACTGAAATAGGGGAG
>JAOXJM010000033.1:40823649-40862887 GCA_026413425.1 Tringa solitaria
CCTTAGGGGGGAGGGGGGAGGAAGGGGCCATCTGTCGTTCTGGTTGGTCAATTTGATCAAAACCACAACATCTAAACAAGTAATATTCTGGGATTTCCATGTTGATCTGAAGGATATCAGACAGACAAGTTTTGTCAGGGGAGAGGCAGTAATGTTTGTTAGATGTATTGGGATAAATCAGTTGCATTGATTGACCTTGTTATTGGAGACAGAGCCATACTTCTGAGAGACTTCTTTCTCAAACAACCTGCACATCCATCTTGGGATGGGATGAGCAACCCTTGGGATACATTACTTCCACTCTCCTGACAGAGGGAGCACAAGCTGTGAGTTTAGGTTGAATGACTAACATGGAAGTTGGAAGTCAGGTGAGGTGAATATCACAGAATAAATACAAAGCATTTTCTTTAACCAAGTGTGGCATACAGGAGAGAGAGCTTCTTGCTACTGCTGGCTGCCCCTCTTTCCTTGTAGGGTGGAAAGTTTTCTGATTTCTGTGTCAGGAGATGGATCCCTCAGTGCTGTTGCCCATCCCAGGATTGGATGTTTCTCAAGTTCTATTAAGCATCTGCAATTCTCAGGAGGAACTGCTAACTAGCCTGTTGCGTATGCTGAGGCAGAAATGATGCTATAGGGATGGGAGCACGAAATAGCTTCCTCCTAGCGTGTCACACTCAAACTATATTTGTTCATACCAAACAGTGAGGTATTTTGTTGGTGTTTTTTTTTTTTTTTTCCCTCTCTTCTCTGGGTTATTTAGCACCTTGGGCTGGGCTTGGAAGTGCTACAAATGCATCCAGCCTTGGCTCCTGTCAGCATAAGCTCACAGGTTCTTGAGTCAGCAACGTCCGTTCTGGTTGAGGCAAATGTCTTCAGCTCCAGTGTTTCCTCCCTGTTGGATTCTCACTTACTCTGTCACTTGCTGGGCCAGGTGGCAGTAAAAGCTATCACCAGGGTGGGGCTGTCCCTGGAGCAAAAGGTGGGTAGGAGGACTTGGAAAGTCATGAATGTGAAGTTAATAAGCCAAAACTAATAACATTTCCAGGGATGCCAGTGCTGGGGCCTGGGAGCCCGACACCACCTTCATCACATGCTCCTTGGAGAGATGATGATCACTGAGTTTTCCCTTCATAGAATGATGGTTATAGATTAGTCCCAGCCTCCACTGCATGTTCTGCACTAGTGCAGGACTTGCTTTGCACTGGCAGTCCAAAGCAAACACTGCAAATAACAATACAGAAAATCTCCCAAAAGGGATGGTGCTAGTTAATTTGTAAGTTAATAAATTAATAATATTGATGTAGCATGGCTTCTGAGATTTAGGTTCTTTGCAGAGCTCTTCTAAACAGGCAATTTAAAACTTTGCATCTCCATTCAGTCTTGATATTCTTTTCACTCATATCCAGCATCTAGCTCATTGTTTGGATCTATCTCTATACTCTTGCCCTTTGCAACATGTAGCAATTAGTTTCACAGTCTGATAATGCTTTAACTAAGCCTTTGTGTGGAGGGGACCTTTTTCTTCAGTTTTGTTTTAGTTTAAATGCTGAGAGCTAAATTAAATAACAGGCTGCCATCTGTTTTCTCTAAATAGAAGAAGAGAACAGAGCCCTCTTGTGAAGATTCCATATTAGCCTGTGTAGGTGAAAAGTGATTGTAAAATTTGGTGGTTTTACTTGTGAAATTTTGGGATCTCTTGTGTAGCAACCCTTTGATATGCCAGAATAGTGATGAGATTAAGAGAGAATTGTTGCTTTGTCCATGTGATATTTTACCCCGGTTTTACTGAGACACAAGTGAAGTAGTGCGTTTTCTTCCTAGGTTTTCCCAAAGAAAATGCGAAGTCATTTGAAGATAACATAGCTACCTTCAATCTAGAGGTAAATACCACATAGTGAACATTTGAAAATCTATCTCTTATTAAGTAACTGAGAAGAACTGTGGAGAATCACCTCTGTTTTGCTTCATCTGAAATATTTACTGTAAATTTCCCACTGCTCTACACTGTAAAGGTGAAAGTACAATCCCTATGACTGGTCACCTGGCACTTATGTCATTTACAGACTGAAACTTCTACAGACTTCTAGGAAGAATTTGGGAGAAACTGTATTCTCAGCTTCTGGTTTCTTTTCTTTCCAGACTTCTTATGAAAAGCTTTTTATGCATGGTTACACAACAGGAATCAATGCATTTCAATAATATTACAGTTCTGGTCAGTCTGCCACCCCAAAGCTCAGCTACCTGCCAGAGGATGTGCCTGTACTTGAAAACAGGATGGCTAAGAAGCTTTTTGGCAACACCAACTTTCATCTGGGACAAGCATGCCAGGACAGCTGTGTTTAATATCTTCATTTGGCCCTTTTCACTCCAGTTCCAGACAAAGCTTGGGTTAAAACAAGGAATGGTCTTGGGCCAAAGAATTGATCAGTCTCAGTTCCTCACATGGTCTCATCCTTGTAAATCGGAACTGAAAATCCTCTGGGGTCATTGGGCTGAGGTCCCTGTTGTTGAGGGATGCTGGGTTACATGGCAGCGAAATGACCCAGCTCTGTTACAACTCTGGGAGTGTTCTGGCCCTTCTCTTCTACTTAAAACATTGCCTCGGAGCCTTCTTGTCTTGGTGGCTGGAAACTTGCTAGTAATTCTCTGCCTAAAACGACTGAGTGATTTATACCTATTCTTCCCTAAACAAACATTACCCTAAGGGTTATTTTTTTCTCTATCTTGGTGCTTGTCTCTTCAACCCAGATCTCATGTCCTTAAAGCCCAGTTTCTTCTGCAAAGACAGGTTATATTCTTTTACTGAAGACTATTAAGTCTTCAGTAGCAATATCTCTACCTTGGCTTTAGTTTGTATTTGGTAGAAAAAGGATTATGACTCCTCCCAACCTGTGTTTCAGAGAGAAGTGTTATGGCCAAGATCAGAGTTACTGGTGGGAAGAAGTTTGCTGCACCTTCTCAAAGCCATGTCACATGCAACAAGGAACCCATGACCTCCCTCCTCAAAAAGAGGTACCCTGGCCCTCTTCAGGATATTTTATCATATGAAGGTAAACCTCTCTTTTATCTCTCTTCTGTTTTATATGAGGAGGTAATTTCATAATATCTGTAAGGTCTAGATTTCACAACTACTCACTTTGTAACTGGATCTTGGATTCACTCTTCCCCCGCTTCTTCCAATAGTGGTGAAGTCATGAAGCTTATGCGTTTCTTTTTTTCTCCTGAAAAAAAGCTCTTCAGCTTTCCTATTCCCTGGCTTGCATTCTCCTCCTTGGCATACTCTTTCTTATGATTCCTGTTTTGCAGGACTGACCTTCCTCCCCTCATTTGTCATATGATGGGGTGTAGGTGGGTTGGGGTCACCCTTGAAGCTCTGTCTCTTCAGCAGTGCCACACTTTGCAAGGCAATAGAATCGTAGAACAGTTTGGGTTGGAAGGGATCTTTAAAGGTCATCTAGTCTACTTCTCCTGCAGTGAGCAGGGAAATCTTCAACTGGATCAAGTGCCCCGTCCAACCTGGTCTTAAAAGTTTCTAGGTATGGGGCGTCTACAACTTCTTTGGACAACGTGTTCAAGTGTTTCACCACCCTTATTGTAAAAAAAAAATAAATAAAAATAGACAAGTCCTTCTCTAGGACTACCCTATGTGACTTGCCCAAGGGCATAAAGGAAGCTTTTAGTGGAGCAGAAACACATCCTGGACCTTTCAGAGACTCCTCTCCTTTTACCATTGCCTTCCTCAAGAAGGCACACTTGCAAAGTGAATGACATTTCAAATCTCTTTCCAGAGACCATAAGAAGGAGAGTAAACAATCCCCAATGCTCTTTGTAGGCAGGCCTTTTGCAAACAGTGACTTTCTGTGTATGCAGACACTGAGGAAAGGTAGAGTGGAAATAATTCACTGTAGGTTCCACGAGTTTGCTGTTGTCAGAAGTGAAACCAAATCATGTGCCTTGGCTGGGAGACATTACTCTTTTAAATTCTCCATCGACATTAATTAGGAGTCCCTTACATGACCTTGCAGATGATGGTTTCCCCCCTCCTAAATTGTAGTTAATGAAAAAGCCTGGCTTGCCAGGTGGGTGACTTTTCCCAGGATCTCGCAGCACTCAGATTTGTACTGATGAAAACCTCTTAAGCTTCCTGAGAGTTTAGATCCAAGCAGTGTTTTTTCTTTAATTTCCCCATGATTTTCCATTCTGAGAACTATCCTTTTGAACATATTTATTCCAACTTGCACAGTTCAAGGGCCCACAGTTTGACACAACCTCTTCTACCTTCCAGATGCTTGTCAGAAAGGGGCTGCTATTCTACCTCCCAAGGGTTGTATTTTACAGCACAGGGTGTGTCTCTCAGTACAATTTAAATCAGCAATAATTAGGGGAGACTGAGAGCTCTGAATGTACCAAGGAAGGGGAAAAAGGACTGTCCTCACCCTTTACTTTCTGAAATGAGACATTTTCCCCATCAGCCATTGCTTGATTCCTCAGTCTTTCTCTGTGGAGTGTTTGGAATCAGGGGAAGAAAGAGCAAATTGAATGATATGTCAAGTCTCCATGAAAGTTATCCAATGTCTGTGCCCTACCTAAAATGAACAGTCTCAAAAGCGCGATGCCAAATCCGCCTTTTTCCTGCCTCTGCCACTCTTGCTGTCTAAGATGGCTTGGCTGAGAGACAAATTTCCTTGCAGTCAGGAAAGAAAAAAAAATATCAGAAACAGAAGTACTGCTGAGCCATTACCCTGTGAATTACATGGACGTGCGGTGGGAAACTGAGCACTCATCCTCAGACCCTGCAGTGGCTGAGGTCTGCCCCATGATGCATGGAGCCTCAGTCTGTCACCAGGAGATCTTCAAAGGCTCCTACATTTGCTGCAGATCTGCAATACAGTCGTTGGCTGCTTACACTAGTTGGAGACATGCCCAAAGGGAGAGGAATTTGTTAAAAACAAGAGCCGCAAAATACCCTATGCTTCAGATCTGTGTCTCCTCTGCTGAGCAGTAATACATACTAGACATACTTTGCAAGCAAATGCATCCTCTTCTAGACTGTACCATGTCCCAAAAACTCAGTTAACCAAAATCCAGTGTCCTAGATTAGAATAGTTCTGTTACTCTCTTTCCTGGGCACTGCACATTGTTTGAGTTTTAGGCCAGATTTCCTTGAGAAATAAATTTTAGGTTGTCATGTCTTGTGTGCATGTCCTTCTGCTTGATTATGCATTTCTTCTGAACTTTGATGCCCATGGATGATTGTAATTGCAGTGGATTTGGGGCTGAAGTGTCAAAGTTATGAGGCTTTGGTCTATTTTAGGCAATAAAAGAGAGCTGTGTGGTGAATTACATTTATAATCATCACAACTGAGGAAGGCAGATGTGTTGTAGATGTTCATGTGTTATTAGTCAGTGCAGAACCAGTAAGGGCAGAAATTTTGTGAAAGAGTGGACTGAGGGAAATATGGGGCTGGGGGCTGCCTGACTGGGGAGCAGCTGTGCTGACCAGCATTTGGGTGGCCAACAACATCCCAGGCTGTACTGGCACCAGCAGAGCCAGGACCTTGGGAAGAGCAATTATCCATCTCTAAACAGTTCTTATTGGACCACATGCAGAGCCCGCATCCAGTTTTGGTGATGAGCAATGCATGGTGTCACGTCAAAAAAGACACTTTCCCTTCAATGTGCAGGTTGGTGAGATCCATGGGATCTGTGTGTTCCTGGGAGTTGCCTCCCCAGTCATGCATCAATCACCTCTTCTTTCTTTTCCTTAGCACATTAGATAATTGGTTTTTTCAACTGCCCTGTGATTCTTTTGCTTGGATTTTCAGAGACAAGAAAGGAGGCTTTGAAGTTGCTGCTTTAGTCACTCCTAGGCTAATAGACAAGTTGGAGTAGCTGACTGAATACAGCACTGCTCCCTTGCTTCTACCATAACACCTAGCCCTATCTCACCTGTCTAACCTATCCTGGTGTCTTTTAAAGAAAATAAGCTGTTAAAGGTAGTGAGAATGATTTAGTTTATGTCTATGTTGTTCAACCACAAGAGGGACTGATAGCCCATCAGGCCACTAAACCTCACTGTCTACCAGTCCTTTGCGAGTCACAGTGCTGCCTTGACTCCCGCGAAAGCTGCATCAGAGTTTGTAGGGATAGAGCCTAAATAAACATATTGAATGGGAACAAATGTTAGAAACGTTCCTGGACTTCTACTGTACGGTATTTTGAATTGCAAACACAAGCAACTCAGACTTTCTCTCTCCATGTTCTGGCCAGTATTGAGACTTGCCAAAGAGATTCCTCCAACAGAATTAATTCCTGGATTTGTCTAAGGCCTTGTGCATCATGGAAAGGACTTAATGGAGAGATTTAATGTGAGCAAGTCCATTCCTTCCTCTCAAGGCCAATTTCACAGCTTTAATATTGAAAAGCTGTGTTGTTCACAGCTTCCTTGGACCTCACTGCTGAATTGCCACTGTAATGGCTTTACTCCTTTTAACAGCCTATGGCTAGGAGTGTTTGGAGAGTGAGAAGCATAGATTTCAGGCCCAGAATTAGCCTTCTGGCAACAAAATGACCACCAGCAACAAATGAAATTGCAAAATGGGCATTTCTAGGAAAAAATAAAATCCTTCATGTTTTCATCCCAGGTTGGGCTGTTTAAACTAAAACTTAAATTGTTTTGATCCAAATAAAAAAAACCAAACACAGTCCAACCAAAGCTTTTGAAAGATGAACATTCCCAGACAGAAATGCCATCTCTGTAACTTCTAAGAGTTATCATTTAGAGGTTCATCCCCTCTTTTTTTTCTTGAAGGTGGGCATCACATCTACTCTGTCTCTCTGAGCTTCCAGAGAACATCAGAGGAGTGCTGTGACCATGGGGTTTCTTGCACAGCTGTAGTCCGGCTGAGGAACCAGATTCCTGGGGGGACTACAGCACACATCGAGCCCTTCAGCTGCCTTTCTGAACCAAAAATTGCTGATGTGAGTTGAGAATGGTTTTGGCTTGTTGCAGACCAACATTCATAAACTAGGAAGTGCCTCTTGACCAGCAGAGCTGGGATGTTCAGGGTTGAGAACTCAGGACATGAGTTATAAAGCAGAAGTTCATAACCAGGTACATCCAGCCTTGAGCACCTCCATGGACAGGGTGACAAGGACAATACATTGTGTTTGTGGTGTCGAAATTTTGCTCTGTGGAGTGGAAATTGCTGCGTGAGGTGGGGGGGGAGGGGGGTGTGCAGAAGGCAGAGTATTTAGTCCCAGTGGGAAAACTTTCAGGAGGAGGTGGTTAACACATCTCCCTTGGAAAGAAAAACAAAGCAAAACACAGGCGTGCCAGAACCTCCTGAATGCCTGAGCTGGGACAATGCCTTTTTCTGTCTTCTCCTCTGCCGGCACAGCGCCCTCTAGTACAGAGAGGACAGTCCAGTGGGAGATGGAAACCTGCCACCCATTGAGTCACTGACGCCACCTCCCACATCACTTTCCAATGTGCCTTTCTCCTAATTAGCCAATAAATTCACAAGCGCTTTTCTGTCATCTGAGGGCTGCTCCAGCAGCCTTGCGCTGGTAACGTTTCAATTGTGTGTCTATGTACGTGCCGGTTCTGCCAGCTTCTGGGGCTTGGGGCAGGCGACGGCACCCAGCCAAAACCACAGAAAGGCTTTAGTGAAAAAGAATATGCTCCGAGTACGAGCAAATTGCGGTATTCCATTTGAGGTGATATTAACTGCTTTCTGCACAGTGGCTTCTAGGGCACAGTGCCTCGGCCCTGGAAAAAAACAGTGTTTATCAGTGAAAGGGTTGCAAACCCTATGGGACACAAATGTTGCACTGTGCTGAGCCCAGGGAACTTTGTGCCCGATTGCCTGTTGATGTCCAGGTCAGCTCAGGAGCTGCTCTGAGGTTTGCACCTCAAACAGAGACAGAAGGCTCGGGTTGGTGCCTTTCTTCACCCCTGAGTCTTGCTGCCTGATGATAAAAGCTCAGACAAGTTCTCCCTTTCAAGAATCCTTCTCTACCCTGCCACAGAGACATTCAGTGCCTCGAGTCTGTCGTAAGTTGGCTGTAGTGCAAGGAGTCAAAGGCTCCTTTGATATGACAGCTGTGATTGATAGCAGTTTGTCTCACTGATTGCAGCTACTGGGGCTGGATTAAATACCTAAGCAGCAAAGGCAGCATCCAAATGGTGTGAGAGCTTTAGACCTGGAGTTACAAAGTCTTCATCACAAGGAAGAGGAGACAGTATCAAGAGAAGATTTTCTTCAGCGTATCTGGCTGCTTGATAGTTGTCCCCATGCAGAGGTAGGTTGAAATGTGTTGCTGATGCTGTGTAAGCACTCTGGCACTCACCTGCAGAAGGCTTGCAGGCTATATTTCCAGGCACAGGTCCCTTAGAAACTGCAGGAGAATGGTGTTTCCTTGGCAAAGAAGGGACTGTAGGTGTTAGATTATGTGAATAAGGGGTCATCTACACAAACACAAAGGACAGCCCAGGCCCAGAAAACCCTAGGGCTGTCCCAGGGGACCAGCTGGCCCCATGGATGGGGTAATTCCTCTCTCTGTGAGTCAAGGCAAGGTGGTCTCCAGGGTGCCTCATAGACTAAGTGATGTGGAAGAAGAACGTTTCAGGATTGTGTAAGACTTACTGTGGTAAGTGTAGCATATAACATGACTTTTAGGGGAGAAACCAAAGTTGGGCAATGAGCGGGATGAAGGTGGTTGGGAAGGAACAAGCTTGGGGAAAATAGGGGACAAAAGGGGCTGGCTGCACATAGACAGGTGTCAGGCTGGCACAAGTCTGGCCATGCCCTGACCTACCCCGTCTGTCCCTTTTTCTCATTAAACTCTATTTCTAGCTGGTTTACTGTGTGAGGGGCTCTCTGCTCTGTGTCCATGTGTGTGGACAGAGGGCCAGGTGCCAGAAAGTGGAGTGGCAGCACGGGTCACAGCCCAGATACTCAAGAGACTGTGGGGCCTGGGGGTTATCTGCTGGTGAAGTTCTGAGTCTGAACTAGCTTGTTGAGAGGCACATATTTGTGTTTGCATGTCTGTGCATGAAGCAACTGGGAGACAAGGGATCTGGGGCCAGCTACTGTGTTAAACCTGCAGAAAGCTGTATTGTATATGTATTTACATATGTATGTATTTTGCATCTCCAGGATTTTATCCTGGTTGCTGAATATTACTGAGCAACCCCAAGGATGCTACATCTCTAGGAGACACATCCCAGGGTGAGGTGTGGGCCATTCTTGGCCACCACAATGGAATGTGGGCTAAAAAGATCTGGAAATGCTGGATGAAGGTGGGGTGAAAGTCTGAAACCCTAGCGCTAAATGGTTTCTGCAGCCAGATGCTAGACACTCCCTCAAAAGGAGAGCACGGCCTTCCCATCCCCTCTCCTCTTACAATTTTATTTCATCCAAAAGCATTTATAGTAGGAACATTTATTTTTGTAAACTCTTCCATCAGCTGGATGTGCCTCTGTGGGGCATGTTGACACATCGAATTAGGTTGTGGTTTGGGTGGCAGCTGCCATGGGCTCAAGGATGTGAAGATGGGAGTAGGAACATTGCAGAGAGGAAGGAGGAAGGCTCCTAACAGCTAAAAACCTGCGGTCGAGAGCTGGCTCTCAACAAAACCACCTTCATCAAAGTTGAGCCATCCTTGTTGCTGAGCAAGGCGCTGTGATACTTATAGTCTGCACGTCCCCATTGTCCCTTGGGCATGGACAGGAGTGGTGGTGGGGATGTTCAGAGGTGGCCCCGTGCTTCAGCCCACGTCTCATCCCACACTGACCTGCCTTTGTGGGTGCTCTGAAATATTTACTTGCTTCTCTCCTCTTCCTCCGCTATTTTTCATGTCTTCATGCTTCCCTGTTTTGGCTGGAAGTACGAAAATCCATGACAGGAAAGGCTATTTTCATGGCATCTTGCAACTGGCTGACCTAACCCTGTGAGATTCCCACTTCCATCCAAAAGCTTGTCCTACTTTCAGGCCAGCCTGGCAAGATCACTCATGGTGTGAAATGCCTTCCCTCTCCCCTCCTGCCGTGGGGACTCAGGGACTCACTGCAGCTCCCACCTCTCTACTTGCAAGGACCCCAGTGATATCCCTTTTCTGCTGCTCCCCAGCTCCTCCCCACCTGCTCGGCACGTCCTCAGCTGGGGCTTACTGAGTCAGTGATGGTGGTGAAATGCACAGCTAGGGAGGGGAAGAGAGAGGAACAGAGGGCATTTGGGAGAGCTGGGCACCAGTGGAGACAGCAAAAGACCTTAATAGGCTAAAACCTTTTGCTATTAGTTTTGGATTCGGTCTTTTGGCACAACTCTGGTATAGATTGAAGCTCCCTGAATTTCAGTCAGATCATCATCACTGGGGGTATTTAAAAGACTTGTAGATGTGTTGCTTGGAGACATGATTTACTGGTGGACTTGGCAGTGTTAGGTTAGATCTAACCTAAATGATTATATATGCTTGATATAAGGGACTCATCCAAGTGCATCCTGTGTCCTGCTAGCGTATGGGTTTTGTCTGAAAACCCTGGCAAGAGGGTGCCTGGTGTGGACCATCAAATGCCGATGAACCCATGGTATTTTTTTCTCTCTATGGAGTCAGACAAATAGATTGGTTTGCTAGCAGAAAGTTTTAAAACTTTGTGGCTGGACAGAGCAATCTCCAAGAGTGGGACCATACCTTGCAACCAGACTTACCACCACCAGGTAACCCTGACCTCAGGCAGGAGAGTGCCTGAGGCTATCCCTAGAAAAGCCCAGACTTTTCCTTCTGAAATGACAGTTATGATCTCTAGGCAGCCTGAATCCAGTCTTTAAACAGTGTGATCTCTTAAATATTATGGATATTGGCAGCTGGAGCTGTAGGCTACCTCTCAGAAGCAGTATGGTCCTGTGAAGCTGGGACAGGATGCACTCAGAACTTTACCCACACCATGGCTTTGCTTTCTTCCCCCAGCAGGGATGTATAAACCACCCTCTGGAAGGATACACGTTCAAAACTAGTAATGGAGACACTGTGGAAATGTCTTATAAACATGTCTGCTTCCACCTCTCTCTTTGTTGAGACTTAGCTTAGCTAGAGATTTCAGATTTGCAATACTCTGGGACTAAAGACCAGCCCCAAACCAATGTACAGGCATCATTGCTAAGGATAAGAAATTAGCTCTGTTTTTGCAGGCTTGCTGAAATCTATACATGTCTACAGCTGACCAGCAATTCTTAGGTGCTCTGCAAAAATAAAGAAAGAAAGGCACTGAGATCCTGCAGCTAAGAATTATGTGGAAGTTGGTGGTTCTGCCAAAAAGAAATCTGCATGTTAGATATGACAAATACCTCACTACATGCACCCTTGTAAGATGAACCAAAGTACTTCCTTCCATATTGATGGGTGCTTTGGAGGGTCCAAAGGGAAAAGGGACCAGAGAATAATTAGTTCTTCAAAGACAGAAATGTAATGTGGTTACTCCAAGATAAAGCAGGAGGAAAAACGTAGTGTGGTGAAGAGGACATAGAGCTGGCACTGAAGTCAGTGATGGTGTCCTCTTCCTGTCAGGAAAGGGATTAGAAAAGAAAAAAAAAAAACTGAAATGGATTGATAGACTAAAGGAATCCTGCTGGACATTAATCACTTGAAATGCAGCCTTTCAGAGGGGAAAAGGATCCAACTCCTGTAGCAAATGGTAGATTCATCAAATGTAAGACAAAAAAAGATCTCCCACCTCCCACATAAATCCCCTTGCCTGCCCCAGAGTTCCTGTGCCGTAATTTACAAGGGAGTTCATGCATGTGTTTTAGAAAGACATCCCATCTTGATTTCAAAGGGAGAACCCACACTAGCCTTAGGTAAGTTGTTCCTGTAGTTAATTATCATACTGAAAGAGAGTGTGCTTTATTCAGGATTGAATTTGTCTGGCTTCAGTTTCCAGCCATTGGATGTTGTTAAGCTGTTGTCTGCTAGATTAAAGAGCCCTCTACTGAATACAAATTGGCAATCTAGAAATGAGAAGGTCCAAGGCCAAGCTCTGTTCTTTGTTATACTTTCACAGCCTGGCTAAAGGGAGGAGTGCAACACTTGGGGGTGCAGGGTGCTGAGCTCAGTCACTAGGGACACCCTCCTTTGCCATCTCCTCTTTGTTATGCCAGTTGCAACATCTCTCCAGTTTTTGGGTGGCAGGTTAAGACAGTACCATCAAATGCAAGGGAGGAGAAAAGGCAAACAAGCCTTCATCCCCCACCCGCCTTTTATTTGCTGTAGAATAAGTGAGCTCAGAGGAAGACAAGAAATGCTTGGGGCTGCAGCATGTGTGTGTTTTGCAGAGTGAGTCGTGCTTTAGATCCATTGTGTTGGGTTGGACACTTGGGTCTTGGAGTGGGAATACATGGGCCATGCATGAGGTCAGGTTGCATGGACATCATGCTACTGGCTTGGCATGAAGACTGGCAAATCGAAATATCTTTGAGTGACTTTGGCACTTAGAAAAGAAAAATTATCATCTTTAAAAAAGAAATCAAGCTAATCAATACAGACAAAGTCCCATTTAATGTGAAACAGATCAACTCAGTGCTCTTGGTGGCTGCTCTTGGCCAGGCAGATCAAGAGGTATTGGAGGAGAAACTTGTCCTTGAGATGCTGCTGTCTCTGGATGCTGAGCAGAGCAAGGTCTTGTGGTTTCCTCTGTAGGTGGGGGACTTGGGCACAGCCTCCAGCAATTCTAAAGCTGACTCTGGAGGAAGGGCAGAGAGGAGACATATCCAGGAGGAACCTGGAAAGAAGAAGGCCAAGGATGGAGCAAAGGGCCCCAAATTGGAAGGCAAAAAAAGAACAGTTGTCCCTCTCTGCCTCCCTTTCCCTCCTCCTCCTCCTCCTGGGCTGACACTAAGTACAAGCTTCCTCTCCCACAAAATAAGGGCCTTGATGACAGGCTGCCTTCCCCAGAACAGAGTGTCGAGTTGAAATCTAGCCTTGAGGATTTGTGGTGGCTCAGGGAAAGAGTCAAAACAAACACAAACACATTCCCCAGTGCCAACGTCTATGCAACCCTGAAGAGGATCCGGTGAACCAGAGTCAACAAGCAGGAGAGATTTCTGTTCGCCTGCGCTGGGGGGACACGGAGGATGGCCAGGAAAGCAGCAGGGGAAATTGTGGCTTTCCTTCAAGTTGCTGGGGCAGGGGGCTTGCGTCGTCAGCTTCTGAATAAAATTGGTTTAGTGCCTTCTTTCCAATTGCAACATTGGCGCTTTTCTTTTCCTCTTCCCTTGAAACAGCTTTTTGCCAGACGGGTCCAGTGGTAGCCAGATCTTGTGGGCTTTGCCAAGAGGTGGCAGTGCTGGAGCTTCATTGCCTGGGTAGGCAGGTGTCTATGCCAAATGCCTACGTGTGTCCTCGCACAGCACAACTGGTGTCTTTGGATGCGATTAAAGATTTTGTAGTACAGCAGAACCAGAGCAGTACTTATTTAAGACGGGATGGAGTAGAGTATAAATGGCTTTTCCTTTAACAAACTGAGTGGCTGGTCAAGTGTTGGCTCTGACAGCAATTGCTAGCACCAATTGAGGTCCCTGAATTTTTGAACTCTCCGAATATAATATTCTCCTACAGTGCTTTTCAATCAAAGTGTTTTGCAATGGTAAATGAGTGGTAACATCTACCCTATTGCACCATAGTGGAAATAAATGTTGGGAATTACCCTATCATCCTCCTCAGAGAAGGGTCCCCTAAGCTTTGGATACCTCGTCCATGCAGGGAAAACGACACTCCGAGACCCCCAGGGAGAGCTCAGAGTTGTTGAGGTTTGCTCGGATGTCAGCTAGAGCTGGGTAATGGTTGCTTTAGAGCATCTTTACTCTGCTTGGATGTGGGGTGAGGACAGGGGGACAAACAGATTTGGCATCCTTTGGATGCTGCGATATTCACAGTAGGCCTTATGACCTCCAGGAGAGGCTGGGTGATGGAGGAACAGCCCACTGAAGTGCCAGGTTTCATGGGTGCTCAGTTGTGGATGTCTGTGTTCTAAAACAAAATGCTTAAAAGGGGCAAGAAAGAGATGTTTAAGATTCACTCTTCATTGCAAAACAAACAATGAACTTGTGTAGCAGTCAGTCATGCAGAGTGTGAAGTGCTTTACCTGTCTGCAGTGCCATTTAGGATCTCAATGATCATGGTAAGTCACACAATTAATCCTAAGAATATCAAACATTGTAACCAAGGTTCATATGAAATATTTGATTTAGCTCTGGAGTTCTTTAGGGAAGGAAAATAGAAGCTGCCTCCTACCAGACACCACCTCAAACCTAGCTGTGTGTTAAAGTGCAGTTTGGATGCAGGCAAAGAGGCTTTTCTGTGTAATCAAGTGATTAATATAAACCATGTGGTCTAATGATCTGACATGTAAGATGTTGCCCTGTGCCACTTCAGATGCTGTGGTTTGAAAGAGCACCAAGCAGAGCTCGGCTCTCCCCTTCCATAAGTTTATAGAGTTTCACTGGGTAATACATTTCAGTGGGTTTGTGCCGTGCAAGCAGTGACGGATGAGAATCTGAGAGACATTGTAAGACATTGTAATAACAAGCAGTGTGTGTATGGCTCATCCAGTTCCCCAGTGAAAGATTAAAAAAAAAAAAGAGGCTTTCCTCATTTCTCTCTGTTCGTTGTCAAGAAGGGTTCTGCTCATGTGGCAGTTGGCTTGGGCACGAAGTAAAAGAATAAAAGGACCTTTGAAAATCCCTTTTTTTTTTTTTTTTTCCCCCTTATACCTACATGATGTTTACTACCACAGTGTCTGACCTCCTCGATGAATTAATAATGCATTTCTCCTCAGAGACCCCAGGAGTAAAGGGGCACGGAGAGGCAGCGTGCCCCAAATGCAAAAATGTCTACCTACTTCCACAGTGACCTCCTCTCTGATCCCAGGTCCTCTTTGAGCAAGTCACCTTTCTTTGGCCATGAGTTCTTTTCCTGATATCTACTGAAACAGAATTTTCCTTTTTCCTTTAGGAGTGTTTTGGATCATGGGCAAGTTCAGCCCAGGCCAGACAGTGGGGAAGATGTCTTTGAGGGATATTTTGAAGCTCTCAAGGACATTATGAAGCTTTGAGAATATTTCTAAGCATTTTTCATGTTATGAGAAGAAAGGATTACTCCTTCCAGACTGCTGGGGGGATTTTGATAGGAAATGCTTGCTTTTGAACCCATGAATGAAAATGTAACCAGTCCCAAAACTATTTTCCTGAAGAATCAGGATAGCTGTAGTAAGACAGAGAAGATTTGGGCTCTGTTCCCTTCTTTGGGGTGATCTTAAATCTTACACCTCCATCCTGCCTGACCTTTTGGTGAAGCTGGCTCTTTACACACTAAGAAACCTTGTGTTGCATGCTGATTTAGTAACCTATCTCCTCGCTAAGCACTTTTACATACCAAAGAGATCAAGGGATGGATTTGTTTCATTTCACTTTGAGCTATCCAGCAGATATCCATCCTGCCCAAGCCTTCTTCACTGAAAGGATTGTCAAGCACTGAGACAGGTTGCCCAGGGTAGGGGTTGAGTCACTATCACTGGAGGTGTTTAAAAGACATGGCGCTTAGGGATATAGTTTAGTGGTGGACTTGGTAGTGTTAGTTTTATAATTAGACTTGGTGATCTTAAAGGTCTTTTCCGACTTAAATGATTCTATTCTAAGTCATCTAGGCTCCCTCAAAGAGGAAGAGAGACCTCCAGGGAGCATCCATCCATCCATTCATCCAAAGTCTTGGGTCTGGGAAAGCAGAGATGTGTTATCCTCTACCTGTGATAACAGTGGGGTTTAGATAGCTAGGTCATAGCAACACCTAACTGTTAGACAGAACCAGTGAGATTGATCCCATGCCATTCTGCAAATCCCACAGTTAGTCAACTTTAACCAGAACTCAGGAGTTCTGCCTCTGTTTCTTATGTTAGCTACCGGATCTTGCTCCTGATTTATGTATTATGGTGCCTTGGGGAAAAAGATTTCACCCTGGACATCTCTCTGCCATAAGACAAGGTCAACTCTCTACAATTCCTCACAGATGTTTAGGGCAGGGAAGGGTGACATAATATACATGCAAGGACTTTCTATATCTTCTTCAAAGGGAAAAGGCACAGTGTATCTTGTGGGAGAAAGTGAAGGTCATGAGCAAGTCCATCCTTTTCCCACTCTTTTTTCCCTTCAGCATACAGCTGTCCTGTGCTAGGTGTGGACCTGGTCTCATTCCAGGTCTGCTATAATGCTGGTGAAAGGCTGCTGTTCCTCTCCACAGGAATACAGAGATGTAAGCACCTCAGCAGCAGAATATACCTCTGTTGCGTATAGTTTCACCTGTACGCAAACTGAGGTAGAAAAACCCATCTGAGAAGCAGATCATAATCAGATTGTCAATCTCATCACCACAGGATGTTGATGAGGCCAAGAGTTTTGCAGAAATACTATAGTTTAAAAGCAAAAGAATTCTGCAAGGAATAGAAAAAAATACATTGCATGTTTCTGGGTTTAAACCAATTTCTAAGTATAGCGATTAACACAGAGGGTTGATACTCTCTTCTGTGGATATCCTACACCATTCTTAAAAAACACTAGGATTTTACAGCTGCCAAACGCAGGATATTGGGTAGACTCGACCTTGGGGCTGACCTGGCCTGACATCTTCCATTCTTTCCAGTCAGGGGTTATCAGAAGATGCACTTGATTACTCCACCAACTGTCCCTAAACTAACTGGCCAAGCAGAGGTCAAGAAGATTCAATATTTCCTGTGGGGAGAGAAACAGGTTATTTTCCTCAGAGCAGGATGTAAAGTGTCCAGCCTCTCTCTGTCCCTCCTCAGCCCCCAAATCAAGAGTACCTCTTGCAGCAATTCTGAGCCCAGTCCTCACAGCTTTATGCTTTATAGTCATATATTTAGCATTTAAAACACTATATTTTATCCTGAACTTTAAATTTTGCTCCTTCTCTTCACTGCTTCTGTCCTTTCCCATCAGTGACAGTTGTAGTCTATTTGATACAGGCCAGGTTACTGAACCATGACCACGTAATTATGGTTGGAGCCACAGAGCTATTTTTATGCTCTGCCAGAGATTATTCACTTATCAGGAATGTATATTTAAGTGGCAGGCTCTGAACTATCCGCTATAAATAGGCAAACCCAGCGCCCTCTGTGTTTTCTTTCAACTCTGTCATCTATCATGCCTTCAATTTCCACAACCACATCAACGTCTGTGCAGGGCAGGACAAGTCAGACTGGAGAGGAGCAGCTGGTGACCTCACTTAAAAAAAATAAAGTGGAAGGAAAGGGAAGGGAACATGGAACACCATCTTCGCTTGAGCATGGCGATAGCCTATAAATGGAAGAAGGGCTGTCATGCTGTTCGTCAGGGTTAACTTTCAGCATGGATATTGCTTGATCCCAGGGCCTCTGTGCTGCTCTGCAGCTCTGCGTGGCAGCTTCTCTCCATCAGCAATCAGCAGCCAAGGGGTGTCATGAGGACATCGGTGCTGGGACAGACAGGACAGGAGCTGATTGCACTTGTCCCAGAGTATCTCTCAATGCAAGTCCTCAGGTGATAAAAGCTGATAAGGAAAAGGTAAGAAAAGAATGCTTTCAAACAGCATTGGGTAGGTTTATTCAGGTTTAATGTCTGTAGCCTGTCTGGAGTGTCAACTCCTTCATTTAAATACGTGTGTGGTATCACCAAAAGTGGACACAACCTCTTCAAGGAGTGGTTCTCAGCTACCAATAATTTCCCATAGGTAGTGGCCATCATGTGTTGCACCTCTGTGATGTTTCCACGGGTTTGCACCTGGCATCATGGATATGTTACGTTGGAATTTTCTGGGCATGATTCCTGCATGTTAGCATGAAATCTCAGGGGGTTTTGTTATCTTTCAGCCCACCATCTTGTCTGGCTTTGGTTTTGGTTAGTTTTTTGATTGTTTTTATGGGCAGAAGAGACCCTTTATCCCAATCTGACAGGGGGCAGTGGAGATGGGAGGAGGTTGTTTTCTGCAGTATTTGTAAAATTTTGATATAGATACAGCCGAGGTAAAATTCACTTTCTAGCACAAGATACCAGGTTGGCACCTGCTGGACAGGTAGGACCCCTTACCTCTCATCAGAGCATACATTGTACCTTGGAGCATGTGGGTCTTAACTCCTGGATAAAACTGACCCGAGTTGGCCCAGACAGTCTCTTCATTGCCTCTCCACTGATGCCTGGGCACGTTTCTATGTAGGAAATTAAGTACCTTGAGATAGAAATCTTGGCTATCTTCATTCACCTTGGATAGTGTCTGATTAGCAAGTTATAGACATTTGGGGGGATATTATCCTGGTTGCTGGGTAATGCAGGGAGTGGGTATGTGCATGAAATACCAATTACTATAAATTCTTCACATTTTCTCAGGTGTAGATACTGAGATGCAGCAATCCCAATCAGTTCTTCAACCTGCAGATTAACTCAAGCTGACAAAATATGCTTCCTCCTGTCTTTTGCATAGCACATTGTGTCCCTCCTGACTCTTTCTCAGAATTTCTGGCTGCACATTCCTTGGACTTGCTTCTCAGTCCCCTTTTAGCACAGCTGATACTGTACAGTAACTCTGGTATTCTTTCCCTTCCAGACTTCTCCAAGTGCCAGCGGAACTTGTGGTTTTATGCAGACCGTTGTGACTTTGTTGTTTCTTCAAAAAAAAAAAAAAGACTAGATGTATCGTCACTGAGTTAATTTCCCTATTTCTGATAACGTATTTCTCAATGCTGGTAGGAGTGATAGTGTGGCGCATTCCTGTGGATCTTCCCGTGGCTTTGCATTTTGACACTGCAGAAGAGAGGAATTTCTGAGGGGATTTTCCTTGCATTTTCCCTGACAATTTTCCCAAAGGAGCAGTAAGGTCAAACACTGAAGTCTCAATAAAACAGACATCAGAGGTGTGAATTTGGGATCAGTTTCAGTTGCTGCACCGCAGCCATTTCTACGTTATGATGAAAATTCTGGCATCATGAAGGCAAACGACAGTGATTTCCTTCCATCATGAGCATACCCTGTTGCCCGGGCAGGAGCCAAACTCCTCTGTACACTCATCTATATACTGATATACTATCTGTACATCTCTATAAACTTTGCTTTGTGACTTTCCTCTTTCACAGTCTGCACACTGAGCATCTTCTGGCGACGCTCTCTCTATGTTTCATCTCACATTTTGGTTTTGTTTTGAGGACTGTGCAGCCATTTCTCTTTTGAAATGTCCTATACAGGCAGCAGTCCCAGGATACCTTGCTGTTTTCTGTCTCTATTCTCATTGAGGCCTTAGATGTGAACTACCCTTTTTCTAATTTGGCAGTTTTATGGGAGTTGTATGCATTCACCTTGGATTCTGTCCAAGACATCTCTTTCTGGAGATATTTCTAAGCTAATACTGTTGTTCTGTGTCACTTGGCTGCTTTCCTATGCTTTCAAGTTATACACCCTGCCTCTCAGAAATACCACTATCAGGATTTTGTCATGGTCTTTTCTACTGATGTCATGTTACTGATGGGGATTTCTGACACTTATCAGTCCCACTGCTGTTGCATGCCTGCTTTCCTGGAAGGGTCTCTTGTGTCAATTCTCTTTCAAAAGGGACATTTTCTTCACACCAAATTCCAAAGCAAATGCTGAAAATAATTAATTTTTTCTGCCATTCCTGGCCTGGAGATGCTGATATGAAGATGGAGAATGAGGTTTCATCTAAGTTTAACCAAGCTGGAGACTAATTCCTCTAATTTCAGCCAGGTTTCTATTCTCAGACAATCACCATGGGTCTGTCTCTGGTCAATAGAAGGAAGTTGATAGAGGTAGCTGTGTTGGAGAGGTGAATGAGGCTGTCTGCAGGCTTATACTCTATACCACCTCCATTTAAATGGCTTATTGAGTGCCAGGGTATCATCCTGCATGCAGATTATGAGACCAAAATTAAAGAGTTTTTACCTAAGTGAGTTGTCCAAGCACCTGCTGTAGTCAATGGTGATCTCATCAGTTCAGATCACGGGCAGTAATCAGTGGCTAAACATAAATATTTATTGTTATTGAGACACCCTAGGAAATCCTTCCCTGCCTCTAGCAGTCACTGCAGAAAGGTCATAATCTCTTACTGGTCCTGTGTTGTATCTGTCAACCCTACATGGATGTCTTGAATACACTAGAAAATCTGAAACAATGTTAGATGTCTGTATTCAGGCAAATGAATCATACTGTTGATCTCAATTGACCAGAAAGGAAGGTCAAATATCCTACTCACCTGTAAACACTTACATATTATAAATTTGAGTGTCTCAGTGTATAAGTCAATACTATGATTGTCTTTCAGGAGAATAAATAAATAAGGTGAGATCAAGGAAGCAAGCACATAGGAACAAGGAAAGTGATAGATCCATAACTCTACCATGGTAGATGGATAGAAGGATCCTGGGCTATGTGTCCTACCTTTGATCTCTAAAGTGCTCACAGGCTTGTAAACATCCCCTCTCCAGTGTTCTTGCTTTGTTACGGCAGAGATGTGAATTTTTCTAATACATGGAAATAGTTAACAAATTACAGTGAATTCCTAGTTATGTAGGACACTAGTTTTGGTTCAAACCCTACAAGAGTATATAATTTTTACAAATGATTTACATTAATTTCCCCTGCTTCCTGGGATAACAAATGTTCCTTCATATCTAACTGAGCACCAGCTCTGACCCAGGTCTGGGCAGATCAGGTTTATGTTTTACATCTTTACACTATGCAGCACGCCATAGTCCAAACAGGGCAGAGCAGCCTGTTTGTTTTCATGTGTAGTAGAATTAGGAGTCAGGTCATACATTATTTTCCTTGGCTGACACCTTGAAATAGGTTGAAATGTTTCTTCTTTCCTGCAGAGATGAAGGGAATTGTTTGTGATGGAGGAGAAGCAGCTGCACATCTGCCAAAGGGGAGGGGAAGATTGTGACTGCAGCACCATTCCCTCTGCACTGCTGTCCTCCCTCTTTGCAGAGGATGTGTAGGTCTTTTAAGTGATGTGTTAATGTGAAGAGCAGCCTGTATCTGAAGTGGCGCATGGCTGGCAGGCTGCCATGCCTACAGGAACCACATCTGTATCCCAGCACGTCCAGCCACCACTGAGAGGAATTCAAAGGGAGCTGGCACAAACATGAAGGACTATGGAAATCCCACTCTTGTGTGGTCTGAATTTTGGGTCATCTCTCTTTTGCAAGGGGAATTTCACCCTGTCTGCTCAGTCTTCCTGCTATACGCTTGCAGCATCTCGAGATGTTTTGTAGAGGATGGACCCTTCAGCTCTATAATGAGAGATAGTGAGAAAGAGGCTGTAGCTAGCCCTGTGTCTCCCAGGAAGGAATATTTAGGAGCTCTCTTTCTTTCTGTACAGACACCCTCTTCTCTTTTTGCACCCAGACAGCACTTCCTCTGAAACCAGACCACTGGAAGCGGCCCTAAATTTTACCAGATGATCACTTCTTGAAAGCCTAACTGGGGTTGTATGTCTTGAGCAAGTTCCAGGAGATTTTGTGAGATGGAAGGGTCCAGATGATGACATAACAGCAACTAAAGCTCTTTTTCCCCCTATTAAAGTAAAATAGCAGTTTTGCAGGATTTTTCTCAAACTCATGACTGCTTCCTAGCAAATAAAGATTTTTCCTCTTGACAAATAGCAGGGTGACCTAGTGACAGCTGAGGTGACTAAGGAGGTAACATACAAACTCTCTTTAACATATGATGTCTTTAACCAGCACTGTCAAAACCTTCCCCTCCAAAACACACATTCACTCACCTAAGAAAATAACAGGGCCATGGGAACAATAAACTCTCTGTTGCCCAAATGCATTTATGTTGGCTCACTTAAACCTGAGCACTGACATCGAGAAGAGTACATAATTTTTCCTTTCTTCTGTTCCTAAAACATACAGGCTTTTCCCACTGGAGTTACAGGAAAGAGCCCTGTGCTAAGATTTTGTTTAGAGGCCTCCAGGAAGAGTTGCAAAATCCAGGAAAAGGTGGCACCTGTCTACACAACATGTCATCTGCCTCCTACTCCTCTCCATGGACAGACCATTAAGATATACTTGTGCCTGTCTTTGTTCCTGCCACAAATTAATTTCGATTCATGTGGCTAATGCTGCATCTTCCTTTCTCATATGCTGTAATTTCCCTCCCTGTTAATGGTATTTCCTTTATTTCTGATAAAGCTGGCATTCTGCTAATGACACATTTGCATGACCCCTGGAACTCAGGATGTTTTGCTGCTGATGGACATCTCAAACCATCTGCTTTGTCTGCTAGAAAGGGGACAGAGATGCATTAAATATGTCCTAATTGTTTGGAAAGACTCAGATGAAAAGACTTATTTCTCAGTAGCTGAAGGTTGCTAAAAACTTATGTGTTGTTGGTTTTGGTTTTTTTTCATTGTATCAATGGGAAAATGAAACTTTTCTGCTTTCTTTTGAAAAATTTTATGCATCAAAGGAGAAACAAAGGAAAAAATATCTCTTTTTCATATATCTTTTTCATTAATATCAGTAGGCAGATGGAAAAATTTCACGCAGAAGACAGTGTTACAGAATCAACATTAACTGCCTAGAGCTGAAAGATCAGATGAAGGTCTGGAATGTCTTCTTTGCAGAGTTCATGAGATCTCTGAATAAGAAGAGGTATATGAAAGAAGGAAAGTTCCCCAAAAGACTGGGCCAAGTTTTGATTCATTTGCAGATGAGCCATGCCTCAATAAAAAAAAAAAAAAAAGGACATGTTAATCTACTGGGAATATCACAAAAATGTCATCCCTGAGCTGTGTCAACTAGAAAAAGTTGTTCTGGCAGTTTCAGCAACACAAGTGTGTGCTGAAAGAACATTTTCAGTCCTCAGATTCATCAATTTGTTGCAGACACACAGTATGACAGAGGATATATTAGATATTATTTTATTTCACTAAAACAAAGTGCTCTTAAAAAAACTTTTTTTATTTGACAACACAAAAAAGTATTTGGAAAATTTTTGTCTTTAAAGTCACAAAACAAACAAATGGTCAAAGCCCAATAGTTTTAATTTTGAGTTTCAACACTCTGTTTTGAACTAAGACTTCAGTTTGATGGGTGTTGGTTCTGACTAGTTTGTTCTGGTAACCAAACATTTCAGGGGTTTTTCCTGTGATGTCTTGAACTGGTTCTGAACCTAGACTGGATACAACTTCACCCAACCCCAAAATTAGTGGAATAGTCGTCCATCTTTGAAAGACCTTCTTAGCTCCCTTACAGATTTAGTATTCTCTCATTCTATGAGAATGGCTTCCAGACAGAGTCCTCATCCAACAGGTGGCTGGAGATATCATCACTGCAGGTGAAGGAGCAAGTTCAAGGTCAGACCTAACTGTGCTGAGCCTCTGATCCATAAAATGTCTGTCCAGGCTGTTAGCTTGGTTATACCACAGTCCCAAAGCTATAGGTATACTAATAAATAAAATAGATTAAGAGCGGTCCTTTGGTTCCAATGCCAAGATGCTTAGCCAGGATTATGTCCTCATGGCTAAACTCTTGTTCCTCCAAAGATGGTGGCCTCATCCATCCCATCAAGCATTGGAACAGGCTGCCCAGGAAAGCAGCTGAGTCAGCATACCTGAAGGTATTTGGAAGACCTGTAGACATGGTGCTTAGGGACATGTTTTAGTGGTGGGTTTAGCGGTGTTAGGTTTACAGTTGGACTTGATGATCTTACGGGTTTTTTCCAACCTATGGATTCTATGATTCTGTGTGTTAGGAACTCTCCTTGTTGTCCCTTTAGCTGTGCATGGGAATGCCTGGAAAACCCTGTCAGACAGAGAGAATGAAAAAAAAAAAATGTCTGGACACTCATGTGCCAGCACACAAGACCTTACCTTGCTTACAACTTGCTTACTAGTATAGCCATAACCATCTAGTCTAACCTCTGTGCAGAAGAAGAAGAGATGCTCAGGCATAATCTGCCCAGGCACAGGAGGATTCAGAATTACTGTTTTATTCTGAACATGGTCAAATTCTGCCTCTCCTGAGAGCCTGGACATGCTCCAGACCCGAGTGTGAGCTTGTATGTGAGCCATGCAGAAGCCAAAGGAGCATGGACATGGGACAGGGTGCATCCCATGGGCTGTGTCGGTGCCGACACTCCATGAGGGCAGGGGTTCAGAAAACCTTTGAACAACTTGCCTTTCTGGGAAGAGGCAGCAGTGGAAAGGGCCAGGCAGTCCAGCTAGGCAGGGAGTTTTCCCTGCGGCAAGGAAGCTTGGCAGCCATTTCACAGAAGGTGGCAGGTCTGCAGAGGAATTCGCCTCAGCACAACCCTATCAAAATCAATGCAAAATAATACTCTGAAGTCAACTGGGTAACATCTGGGATGAATTTGGCTTACTGGGCCTGTCTGTATTAAAAAGTAAGCAAACAAACAAACGTGCCAGTTAACCTGCTCCCCCTCTCAACAGAAGTATGTGTTGCAGGGTTAACTTTATAGATTATTTTATTTAAAGCTAGATCAGTTTGCTCACCCCAAGCAAAGGCTGGTTCTGCATTTAAGATCCTAGCCAGGAAGAAGACTATTGGCTTAGATTCCTCCTGATCGCCGTCCAGAAGAAGTAATGTCTTAGTTTATTAAGATTTAAGGTTTCAGGCTTGACTGCTAGCCCGGACTCAGGAGTTTCCCTTAGAGATTCTTTATGTGCGCTCATTTTCACATCTAGTTAATAAAGAGCCGTCCCCATATTTTATGGTGACTGCTCTTGATTTTATGAACAAGAGAGAAAAACATCAGAGGCTGCTTGGAACATACTAAAGTAATTTAATCTAATTTGCAGTTCATAGTTCTTTTTTTTTGCTTTAGATTTCATGGGATGAAAAATCGGATATCACTTCCTCATCAAGAATCCTCCTCCCCAGCTCCTTATCACCATCTCTTCATTGAAACTTCTTCCTAGTCTAAACATCTCTCCTTTCTAACAGGTCTCTTCTCCATTGAGTGACTTCTTTAGGATTAGGAACCTGAATCTTCAGCGCTATCTATGATTGTACACACAAACAGAACAATTTATCCCCAAAATATCATACTGGTTTCCGTGCTGTCTTCTCTGCATCATTTTCTATCTTGATGAGAGAGGATGTGATAGATGCACTACATTAGTGTGTTATAAAATTGTTCTTCCAAACTGGATTCCCCAACACACACACACTCACATTTATAATGTACATGAAGAAATTCTACTATTTTGATGAGACATAGAAACAACAGTATTCTGACCAAAAAGAGGTCTGCCTCTAAGATTAATGCTCAATTATGAAGCATTAGGAAGTCCAAATAAGTATTTAAATATTTGTTATCCATTCAAATTGAATATACAGACATTCTTGTTTGATTAAAGTGCAGTAAACTGGACTGTGATAGAAGGGATAAAAGGAAAGTTATTTAAAATATGAAAAAGTTAAAATGAGACAATTTTTCCCTGCAGGCAATATTTTCCCCCATGAACTTTTAAAACAAAAAAACCCCAGGAATTATAATTCAGATTGAATTATTTTAACATATCCCAGTCCACTGAATTTAAAAGATCTTAGATAAATTAGGGAGGATAAATCCATCCATGGTTATTAAGCGTGATAGTCCAGATGTAAATTTAATCTTAGTAAATTCCAAAATTGTTGACTCCCAGAGCCTGGGATAGTACGATCCCGGAGGACTGCTCTAATCTCATTTAGGCACTTTTCCTAGGTATCTGGTGCTGGTCACTGTCAGAAATGGGATAAGACCTTTAGTTTGACTTGGTGCGGCTGTTCTCATGGTCTCGAATCAGCACTGTCACTGCATGCAGTGCAACCTCAGCATAACTTCTGCACACACTGAAAAAAACAGACATTTTTCTTGCATCAGTTCTTTTAGATTAACAATTATGCAAGGTTTGGAGGAAGAGGTAATGCTTTTTATTGAGTCTAATGATGCATTTTGAAAAATAAAAAGAAAAAACAGACTAGCTTTCACAGACAAGTTCTTTTTCAGTTTTGAAATAAAAGCTGCAATTTTCTCAGCCGAATGGAAGTTTAAGAACAATTGCTTGCAGTTGAGTTGATCAGGTTAATCAGAGCATCTAAGAGTGAAAATGTCTGGTACTTGTAACAAAGAAGGAGTGTTAGAAAGGTGAAATATATCTATAAAAAGATATGCTAGTTACGGAGAGGAAACATAAAAAACCAGTAAATCTATATTTGAATCCATTCCTTTCACACCATTTTTACTGGCTGAACAATCATTTTTAATGACAGGTTTTAAAATGTCTCCCTCTAACCCAGATTATTACTAAAACTTTTTGGAAAATCAGATTTCCCTCCCAGGGGAGAAATGCCAACATTTCTGCTTCTATTTTTATTCCAAATTGGAACGCAAAAGTGAAAATCTGAAACTCCTTGTGAAATGGCATTTCCAAAAAATCTCTAGTTGGAAATACTGAAATATTTCTTGTCAATAGCATTGACTGGTTGCTTTTCAGCATCATGGGATTACTTCCATTTGATAATATATGATTGCTTCGTTTTGACAAAGCTGAAGATTTTATTTCAACAAGACAGAAATGCTTTACATCAAAATAGTACCAGACTGAAATATTAAAGCTGTTACTGAATGCAATTTCTAAAAGTCAAAACAAAACTATTCAAAGCAGCAATGTCTGCACACAGTGGGCTTTGCCTTATCAGATAAAATGCATTGGCAATCCTAAAGAAAAGGAGAAAGTTGAAAAGGCAAATTCAAAATTGCAGCAATGGGGGGAGCAGTTTTGGACAATTTTTGTCAAGAATTTAATGGCAACTGTGTTACACCCACAAAATATTTGGGTTTCATTGATGCAGTATTTGCCAATTGAAAATTTTCCCATCCAAAATTTTCTGCCAGGCCTGCTCAGAACGTGCCTTGGCCCAGCAGTGCAGGTAGGCAAGGAGCCAGGTTTGAGAAACCTGGGGCCTGATCCTGGTCTCACGTGGAAGTCCAACAGGGACCAAAGAAGGAAGTGTGATTAATATTGAACCATTTGGTCAGCCAAACTGTGCCAAAAAGCACAAAGTTAGCAGAGCCTGTTCTTTTCAAGCGTTCATCATGGAGCAGAGCTGTGAAGCTCCGGTTGGCAAGGAACTGCCTGATGAACGTGCTCATGGTGGACATTGTCCCATGTCATACAACAGCATAGGCTGGGGCAGGGTTTGTGCAATAACGAGCAAAATAATACCTTTGTGCAATGTTAAGATACATGGGTAAAGAGTTGGCCTGGGGGTTGCTTGAATGGGTGTTTAGCCCTCAGCAGAGCTGTATCCTACATGTTCAAGGTCTAAACCCAACATTTTCCTTTGGGGATTAAGAACATGTTGCAAAACCTTTCCCAGTGCATGAGCCCAGGTAGGTTAATAGACATATGAAATGGCAGAGCAGCTACTTCCAACCCCCACCCTTGCTCTGATAACTTACAAGTGCATCAGACAAGTTTCCTTCAGTTCCCAAGGTGCTTGGGAAGGGAGAAGGAGCAGAGGCAGAATATGGGACAGGCCATCCCTGAGTTTTTTTCCTCTTATTTCTACATGGAAGGGCCAGTTTGGCTGGGGAGGTGTGACATTGTTCTCACACCCCGCAGGCTGTGCCTCTGATGTCCCATGTCTTCACACATGGCAGCAGCCAAACTGTCCTTAGGACAGGGAGGAGAGCAAGTTACAGCCCCTCCAGTGGAGGAGAAACACTTGTTCCAGGAGAACCATGGGAGCAATTCCACCAAAAAAACCAGCCAGATGGCCCTGTTTGCAGCCGACAGATCTTCAGGCGTAGCTGAAAACCAGAGTCTGTCTGTCTGCTCCTTTCTTGGAG
Organism: Tringa solitaria; assembly: GCA_026413425.1. Lineage (NCBI taxonomy): Eukaryota > Metazoa > Chordata > Aves > Charadriiformes > Scolopacidae > Tringa > Tringa solitaria. Next base: position 40,851,564 of record JAOXJM010000033.1, read on the forward strand.
ACCCCAAGAGCCAACACCTCGGAGCCGTTCCCAGCAGGATCCCTGTTCCTGTTAAACCACATCACAGGAGAACAGGGCTGGCAAGGCCTGGGAAAGCGATCATTGCACCCATTCATCTGTCTTAGGGCACAATTATCTGCTTATAAGTAATTGCAAATGACATGGCTCTGCTTGTACCCTGAACCTGGCTTGTGGGCTTCAGGAAAAGCAGCCGAATAGGCGAGTGCACTGAAGACCCTCATGCTGCTGTCTAGTGCACAGACTACACCTTCTCCACAGCATGGGTTGGATGGAGATCAATGCTGTGCAAGGTCCAAAAAATAGAAGGGGAGGAAGCATGAGATGCCGCAAGCTCTGGCCTCAACATCTCTCTCCAAGGAGGCTGTGTTCTTGGCAGCTTCAGGGTGTACCATACCTCAAGAGCCATGCTGCAGTTGAGGAGACCAGGCATCCTAGTTGCACCGAGACTCACAAAGCCAGGCAGAAACTCCAAGGCAGCACAGTGCTGGGTTTACACTTCTTTGAGGGCCTAATAAGTCTTCCTTCCCTCTCTCCATCCCTGGAGAGATGGCTGTTGGATTGTTACCATCCTTAGTTGTTGATGATATACGAGAGCACACTGCAAAGGTTTGTTATTCTTGGAAGAGACATGAGAGGGACCTTTCCAGCAATGTGTCAGGATTTAGTGTACAGAGCTGTGTGGCTCTGAGCCCTTTTTCAGAGACAGAACTATATTTCAGCTGGAGGCCATTTAGGATGATAGGATGTGTCTGCTGGAAGTACCAGAGAGTGGTTGCTTATACTCCACGAGGAGGAACGGCTATTTTAATGTTTTGAGGATGGACACAGACATCTGCATTTTGCAGATTCTGTGGGGAAGGGAAGTTGTGGATGTAGATAACAACAGGTGCAAGCCCTCCATCCTCATTTTCCTTTCCCGTACTGCATTTCTCCCAAAATGAGGGTACAACCAGAGCTAGGATGAAAATATGAGACCCTTTCCTTCTAGAAGAGAGTCTTCAATGTCTTCTTAGGAGCACCTCAGGGAAGGAAAGAGCTTGGGAGAACACAGAAAATGATTTTATACCTGGTTGTAAACATCCAATTTGGAACCATGCAGATTGTTCAAGAGTTGTCACTGCTTCGTGGAGTACTGGTCACACATAACAGCTCTACCCACTGCTAGGTACAGTGACCTCCACAGCCCATTTCCCACACCAACAATACTCTCTTTTCCAGCAGTTTGGGACTAGAGGTTTTTGCTGGCTTTTTGTGTCCTTAGGACCAAATGCATCTTCCTTCCTTCCCTTCCTGCCCAGTTCCTCAACTAGAGCAGCAGACTATTTTTGCAGCTCCTTTTGAAAAACAGCTTCTTCTGCAGTAGCTCCAAGCAGGGATTCAGAGATCCATTTAAAAGGATAAGTCCTAAATCCTTCTCTTTTTACGTATGTGCAACAGGAAGACAGCCTAGTCAGTGCTTTCAGGGTGTAGCAACTTTAAGGGTTATCTGCATTTTTGAGTATTTTACAGTGGGGATGGATGGCATTATTGAATCAAATCAGGTCTACCGCTATTCCAAAGCCTGGCAAGACACACATAAACAATGTGTGCATTTGTGTTTGTGTGTAAACCTGGACTGGTAAATACACAATGATGAACGACAATGTGTGTAACAGGAATGGATGAATAAATAGATAAATGGATAGATGAGAATGCACAAGAGGATGATGGAATCTGAGTGCCTAAATGGCTAGATTAATGCTTTATTATTTAGTCTCCAGTTTATATTTTGTTATAAATAATGTCTTTGTATTACTGGATTTTGGAGGGATGAGGAGAAGCTAAGTGAGAATGTTCTGGAGGGTGGGAACGTTTGAAGTAAATATCCCCTTTGGGACCATTATGGTCAAAAGTGACTTTATCTATTGAGAACAGTGTAGCAGGGCACTTTAAGGAGCTGAGCTACTTAAATTGCTCTTGGAGCCAGGTTCTCAGTTGCATCGCCATGACACAGCCTCCTCTCACAATGTCTGTCACTCCCTGGATGCAATATAGACATCTCAGCACTGCTGAAAACCAAGGTTTTGGTGATGATTAATAACAAACAGATTTTTTTCCACCAGGGGAAAAAAACAAAACAACTCACAATAATTAGGATGGGTTTCCAGTCTGTGGGCGTTTGCTGGGCCTGATGATCAGAAGTGTAAACAATACTAAAATAATGTCCCGCTGCCCCCCGGGGCTTTCTGTGGAACAGAGTGTCCAATTTGCCTGCATTTCAGGGTAGGGAAGAGGCGGTGCTGTTCCTCATGGTGAGGACAAACATGGGTGGAAAATAACAAGGGGAACTGTATTAAGAAAAATGGCCATAGGAAGAAAAAGAAATGCAAACTAGAAAGTGGTCAGATGTGGGGAAAAGAACTGGTCTTTTGCCTCCAGCACCACTTCTGAAGGATCAGGGGATGTCTTTAAAGGGTAAACAATAGCAGCACACTGGGCCGCACTTGTCCCAGTACTGTCCGAGGCACCATGAAATTGGTGCTCTCAAAGACAAGTGTGGGGTGGCTTGTCACTGCCAAGGTGCTGTCTTGCTTGTGCCTGGCAAGAAGGTATTGCCCTATTTGCTACATTCTTTACAAATGGGATTCCCATCTCCTCCTAGCACTGAACTCTTTTTGCATTTAGTGTGGGGCTGATAGACCCCTTGCCCGAATGCCAAATTTACTGGTGACATATGGTCTGGCTGTGCAGAACAAATGGCAGCCATCTGTAAAATAAAACCACCAGTCTCCACTAGGAGACTAGAAGTGCCTCATCGTCCACAAGCTTTCTGGTATTCCACTTACATATGCCAAAGGAGTAAGAGAATTCAGAGCTTTGGAAAGATTAACCTGGTTTATATTTACCTGAGAGCCCAAAGATTTTCTGTATATAGCAGATTGCACAGATGAAAAACATGTAACCCTTAAAAGATCTAATTTGTTAGATGTTTTGTTGATTAATCAACTCAGCCAAGACAATTCCCTGGGTCTGCAAAGGTGCACTTGAGTGGATTGAACACAGAATCCCCAGTGGGCCACCAAGCTCAGGAATCAGTTGTGTAGATGGGGGAAAGATCAGGGACAATGTGCAGATAAAAAAATCTGAGCCAATCCTGTAGAGATGGCTCATGACTTGGAGAAAAACCCATGTGTGGATCTCTCTCTCTCTGTCATTGGAAATTCAATATATTCATTCCAGCTTTCACAAATATAATAATATACTGTAGAACATGTCATGCCTGTATTCATCTCCCTAGCTACACGTTGTTGTTTTATCCTAGTTGCAGGTATGACAATTTTCACTTCCCGTATTGCTAAGTGAATTTTAAATTGCTAATCGCTAACTCTCAAGAACAAACCATTAAGTTTAACAAAGCAAGTGTGGTAGGAAGGTAACGTGGAAACCCTGAGAACTTAAGTCATCAAGATTATATTTCAATCAGCAAATCCTTCAGTGCAAGGGTCAGTTTTGCAGAGTCAAATGGTTGTGGACCATTGTGGACCATTGTGGCCATGCCATCTCTGTTTGCAGGGAGTACTTTGGACTAATTTTCATCAGATCCTATAGCTTCAATGCTCACAGTAAGTCTGTTCTGATAGCATGCAGTTTGGGTTAATTTCACCCAAAAGGAATGCAATTTGTTCTCTCTGAGATTTCGCTGCAGCATGAATCAAATCTTGGTAAAGTAAGAGATCTGGGAGTTGCACTTCTGAAGTGTACTCCTCATCCAAACCAGGAAACCAATGTAATTGTACTGCAAATGTCTCAAGCTTTATCTGACCTCCAGCATGGTGGGAGTCACTGTTAGTATCTGGCAGGAGATCACCATGCAGAAATGGGCCCTTCAGCTCTGGTTGATGAGTCTGATGATATCTATTCTGACACCAACAGCTGCATGTACTGATGACAAGGATGGACGGAGTGAAAGTGCATTTCTGCTTTGGAACTTAGATACTCATGGATGAATTAGGATGCACCAAGGAAGCCCATCAGGTGTTAAGCAGTGTGTTTCATGCTTGAAATAAGGAGGACCTGACCTTGATCCTGGTGAGGTCTGGGGCCAGGTTTTCTGCTCTGTTAGAGTCTACAACTGATGCAGTGGTGTCTCTATCAGGGAAGATGATCTCCATAGCAATTGCCAATTTATCTACAGTAACAGTGACAGGACTTAATCCATCTGAGTCCAATCTCCGGCTATCTGGGGACATGTGAATGTCCCTTTGGAGATGTCCCTTTTTCACTAATAGGCCCAGACAAATGACTTAGACAAGATGCCCATCTGTATCAGCAATCACAGTCCATAAGGTGGGTCTTTCCTTACAAGCCAGATCCATGCTCGTTCTTACTAAATATGTAGTAAAATTACATATTTCCAGGAACAAGGGCAATTTAGCGGGATTAGACTTAGATAAACAGCTAGAAAAAAGTGGAAAGATGAACTCTTCCATTGTATTCCTTTCTGGGCTTTGGAAAACAACCAACCAAACAAGAACCTGTATGGTGTTTATTTAACCTCCTGGGTCTGTAGGTTTTCATTCTCAGTGAAATTGCCAATATTTTCAACATCCAGCTGGTCCAGGAATGCCCAGGAGAGAATAGGGTGGGTTTTGGGTTTTTTTTTTTCAGTTTCTATTTTTGTTTTTATTCTCCAGAATTTTGGCACATATGCTCTCAATGTTGGCCTGAACTGGAAAGCATTGAGGTACAATGAAAATATTGAGCAGAAAAAGGTTATTCAAACTTTTTCAAACCTCAAATAAAGTTCAGTAGGTGTCCGTTTCATGTTATATGTAAGTTTGGGAGAGAGGTACTTCTTTTGTAGTACAAAAACTCACCTCTTCTGGACAAGTTCTCTGAAGAGGTTGGAACTGGTTTGCAAAGATATTGTTCTCAGGTTGGTGATTGTGTTCTCAACCTAGAGAAACATTTCTGGTTCTTGAAGTCTATTCCATGGCTGAAGAGCTCAGCAAGTGTCAACAGAGCCTTAGTCATCTATATGGACAACAAAATTATTGAGAGTTAAAGTTACAAAAGAAATAGGCAACAGCTTAGAAAGAACAAATAATCCTTTTTAACTTGGAGCACCATACTGACATCTGACTAAAATTCAGAGGGAAGAAATAAATGGAAATGTTCTCCGTAAACAGGTGAATATATATTTTTTCTGTAAGAGGTTTCTCCTAGCTGCCTTTAAACTGTCTCATCAGGATATCTCTGCAAACAGATGCTCCCATGAGATGGATCTCTGATCTGATCCAACAGGGAACACATTATCTTCTTCATATGACAGATGCTCAGACAGGTCGTGGACCAAAATAAGTTATTTTTTCCAGATTTTTATTGTAAGGCTTATTTTTTTTTTTAATAAATCAGTAGATTCCAAAACTTTGTGGTATTTTTAAAATAAAATTCCAGACTTCAGAAAGAAACTGATTTTTGTGTGTGGTTTTTTTTTCTGTATTCCAACTCAAAAATATTTCAGTGGCAATCTTCAGCTACCTTTTCTTTTTTCCCGTGCTTCATGTTAAGGCTGATTAGTTACTCCTACACATGAAGGAGGCATCTAAGGCATTTGTATGCTCACAGCTCCGCTCCTCTTCTCAGAACCCATTTTTAAAATTTTCTTACCTTGTAAAAGTTTTGCTGATACTGCATTTATGTTTTTTCTCTGCTACACCCCCAGTCTGTTTGGCTCACCCATACCTTTTGCTCTTTCTTCTGTTCCCCAATGGTTTCAGTGCTCTGCTCCTTACTTCTCTCTTTTCTCACTTGAACTACTAACTGACTTAAAGCTGCTATATTTCCAAAAGGAAAAAAAAACAACCAATCATCCAATCCACCAACACAAGAAGCAAATTTCAGTTAAAATGTATTTTTTCTAGTACATTGTGTTAGTTTTACCTCTAATCTTTCAATGGAAGAAAATGAATAAGAAGAGAAATTTTGACAAAACCCTAAATTTAGAATAAGAATTGCTGTTTTGACTGGGAAAAGAACATTATTTTCTCTCTATTTGGGCTAGGACTAGGCTGATTTGCTGCTGTTCATCAGCAAAACTATTGCCAGTGATTATTTAATATTTTGCACTTGCAAGCATTAATATTCATTTGCCACCTGCCCCCAAAATTCCTTTTCTTTCCTTTGCTTCCTAGGAAGAGCAGTCTTTGCTTGATGTTATAGGTAAGCAAGACACACTAAGGGGATCCCAAACAGCAGAGCAAATTGCTCTGGAGGAGGACAAATTAGGCGGGCTAGTGGTTCCTTCAGTGTTAAAATCTGTGAATCTAAATACGCAAGGTTTAGTCCATCTTTTTGGATAGTCAGCATAGGGTTGCAATGCTCACAAGCTTTTAGTGAGCGTTTTTCTCAAAATTTCTTGTCTTCTGCTTTCTGCTCAGAAATCTCAATATCCTGATGCCCCACCAGTGCTCTGTACTTTCCCAAATGTCAGAAAAGTTGCTATTGAGATAAAATTCTTACAGTCAGGCTGAATCTTCACTAAGAAACAGTCTACTGGATTTGCTACCTTAGTGAGCAAAATTTGTATCTGGAACAAAGCCTGAACCATATTCCTCAATGTTGTTTTTAATTCCCTTGTCCTGATTAGCTGGACAACTCTATGTCCTTTGAGACACACTTGCAGTTCAAAAAGGAACAGATTCAAGAAGTCGCTCAGCTAGGTGAATAATGATTTAAGAATGAGAGGGAGAGAGAAAATGAGTTACTGACTTGCTAGTTTTCCTACGCATTTTCAGAATTTGGGAAATTTGGTTCTCAGATGATTCGTGTCCAACATGTGTCATCACACCTTCCCATGAAAATGACTTTTTGAAGTCCTTGGCAACTGGACACCAACAAGTAAGTATAAGTGCAAAGGTCTTCTCCAGCTCTAATCGCTCAGAGGCCTTGAGTTAGCCAGGATACAGAAGACAGGAAGGCTCTGTCAGAACAAAATATTTCATCCTGTAAAGGGGAGACTGTAAGGAAAACAAAATGCATTTACCTTATTAAATAAAAGTGTAATTAGCTGGAAGGAAATGTGAAAGGCGTTAAAAACAAAAAAGAAAAGAAACCCTTTTTCCTGAGGTGGGAAGACCACCAATAGTCACAAAAGTGGAGAGAATTTATGGCAGTGTGGGGGAGACTCTGTTCGGAGATACTTTAATGGTAATTTTTAGGAAGAATTTACAAGCATACTCTGCTACCGAGTGGAAAAATACATTGGCCACAAAGAAATTGCTGTTTGCCAAGCCTAATGATTCATTTCTGACTCATAAATAATAGGTCCCTAATGACAAAGGGTATAAGAGTGGTTGTCTCTTGCCAACTATTTATTAGAAAATAGAGCTAAATCATTAGCTGGGAGCTCTCTTACCGGAAAGCTGAAACCACATTTCTCTATGAAAGGTCATAAGCTATTTCCACAAGAATTTAGACAAAACATTATTGCATTTTAAATCTTTCATCTTTAGCACCAAAAAAAACCAGGGGAAAAAAAAAAGCAATTGGTTCACCAGAGAACTCCAATTTGTCATGGGCCATCCCTTGAGATCCAAAAGGGCAAGTAAAGAACAGGGAGAAGTTGGAAACACGAGCAGCAGTGTCTTCTGAGGGAATGTAAATTAATTAGCTTCACCTCTTTTGGATACCCTCCCCATGCTGCCCTCCACAGCCCGTGGCATGCTACAGTTCTGGAGGAAGGGACAGTTATTGGTAGACCAAGAGGAGCCCACTGCCCAGCTTCTGGTCTGTGACCTTGGGGCTAGTCCTGGCTGATTGAACTGTTTGTCACCAGAGGCACGATTGATCACCCTATGTGCATTAGGAATAACAGTGCCTCAAGTTTTGAGGGCATGCATCAGCCACAGTTCTCAGAGGACTTTTTTAAAATGAATGAATAAACGAGTTGTTGGTTCAGTGAAGTTCCTTGATGGCTGCTTAATTCATGCAGACTTCAAAGAGGTTTGGGGGAGCATTGTAAGTTAAGACCACACCAGCGTGCTCTGCCAAACCAATGTCTCTCGTCCTGTTGTAGTGTTCAAGGGGAAAAGGTGTGAATAAGCCCATTCCTTAAAGGGAAGTGAACTGAGGCACAGAAGTACATGGGTCACCTGTAATGGCTTCTCTTGGACAGATGGGTGCCCAGAGAGATGAGCTATTTGCCCACTGCTGTGATGGCAGTTGAACACAGATTTGGCTTGAGGAAATCCTGAGAGTTTGTGTCAGAAGAGGAACGTTGCTATATTTACTATAGAAGGATTCATCTCACCTCCCTTCAGCTCTCCAGCTGCAACCTACAGGCACTGTCTGTGCTCCTCTGCAGTCAATGAAGAGACACTGCATCCTTGGTGATGAGCTGTTTCTTCTACTTCAGTGAATCATAGGTTTTCTGCAAGTATTCCTCTCTCTCTTTGCAGCAAAGGGAGTGGGGATGATTGAAACTGGAAACAGGTTATTATGTACCTATTATATACCTAAATTTGGCTAAAATAACCTCTGACTCAGTCACATGCCTACCCTTGGGGGAGAATATCTCTGCCTGTCCCAGCTCCTGAATGCCAGGTGCAAAGTATGGCTGAAGCAAACAAATGAAGGCCATGTCTCCCTGACTTTGGACTAATCTGTCTCTAGAGGAGTTAATCAACTGCAACATTTAATTCTTTCCCATTCATCAGCTTCATTATTTGTTACTCAAATTAAGTTAGTCTTGATTTCCACCATTATGAGAGAGAATGATTCACAACACTTTTTTGGTGACTCCATTTTCATTTCAAATGTGTGCTGGCCATTCGTGAGTGAAATTTCAATTAAGATGTCAAATAAAACCAATGTCAGATCTGACATGCCAGTGGAAGAGCTGAGAAAATTCAGTGTAAAGTCAGCTTTTGCATAGTCTCATAACACTTCAATTTAGGGATAGGGGTTTTATAATAACAATTGATGGAATGACTATGCAAAAAGCTCAGGATTAATTTTTGTAGAAAAAAATGTCTGCTTTTCCTTCCAAATTTTGTGCTAATGAAATTTTGAACCCCAAGTTTTTGAGGAATGCCTTTCCAGCAATTCACATCAGGCATTTGCTGTCTTCAACCTTCTATGTCACAGAAAACACCTCAGGACTTCTTCCTTAAATTAGGCTAATCCACAAGGCAGGGGAGGAAGGTGGACAGGGAAACATAACACTTGGTCAGGGGATTTCATTTTGCTCTGCCTGTGTCCCAACCCAGAACTGTGGGTCTGAATCAACTACAGTAAAATAATACTGGTTCATACTGGCACACACGTATGTGTACTCACATTAAAAGAAAAAAAAAATAAAAATCTTACATTTAATTTGCAGAATATAATTTTAGTTCACTGGAAAAGTTTTCCTTCAACCAGTGGTAGCTTCTAGCTTGAGTAGTTTTGGTTCATCCTTGTTGTCTGCTCAGTCTGTGCCCTCTTTCTGGACAGAAGCTGCTTCCTTGAGCACGGACTGCTTGTCTGCCTGGCTTGCCTCTCAGATGGGGTTCAAGGACTCTTCAGGAAGACAAATGACAACTTTTCTATGCTCTTCTGTAGGAAGACCATGCAGAAACAATGTCATTTGGTTGCCTCTTTGTCCATGCCTCAAGCGAATATTGGTTATTTTATTTCCAACTCTCACACTACCTGTCAAGACATGATATCCTAGCCCAAATTACTGAGGAATGCATCCTGGGATTAGTTGCTGTCCAACTGGGAAGTAACACCCCTTTTCTGCCAGCAGTTATTCCTAGGGGCTCAAAGACATTTGCTTTTTGGACTATCCATGGAAACAACTAGAGAATCAGGTACCTGACCATCCTTGAGATCTGAGACTGCGTTTCAACCAGCAGGGATCTCTTTGAAACCACCATCACTAAAAAGAAGAGTCACTGAGATTAAGCAGATCTCAGGAATGTTTGACCTCCAAAGTGTCTTGGGAAGATTGTGTGAGACCATCCCATTTGTGACCCATCCTGCATTTTCTTTTCCCAAGCACATGCACACATGCACGTATAGACATCGCAGACCTGTAGCTTTTCCACCTTGAGAGCAAAGTGCAAACTGCATGGAATAAAATATAATTGCTGCATTTGAAAACCACAGGAAACCTTGTAAATCTTTGAGGAACATTTCCCCATTGACTGAGCTGTTCTTTTCTGGTTAGCTCTGATTGTGCTGCAAGGAACTGAAGGATCTGCCAGAAGTTTATTATCATTCCAAAATAAAAAAGCCAAGTGTGGCCCTGGTGTTAGGTGTTGCTCTACTTTATTCTTTGCAGAAAAAATTGCTCTCTGCCTGTCCTGATAAGCTAGCTTGATTCAGCTCAGCACTGAGTCTCCCTTGTGCCATAAGTGCAGTTAGAGCCAAATGCATTTGCCACGGCATTTCACCGTATGGAGACACTAAACTCCCTGTGAACTCTGAGGTTTCAAAAAATCATAGGGTCATAATTCACTAGAAAGGTAAAAAGTGGAAGCTGGCTAACATTACTGCGAGGGTTCTGCAGAACATCTGGGCATGGAGAGCAGAATAATGCAGTGAATGTAGTGCCCTCCAGCCCCAAGTAGGGCTTTCTGGGAGAATAAATAACACAACATGACACTTACTGGGCTGTTGGCTGCTCTTCGCCATTGTTGAGTATGGGGTACTGGGTTAGGTGCTAGAGTTCAATGCAGCCACCCTTCACTTCTCTTACCTTGATGTTCCTCTATCCAAATACCTTGCACATACCCAATTTACCTACCTATGCCAATTTTTCTGATGCCTGTGCATCTATCCCTTCACATTTTCATTTCTACTACTTCAATTCCTATCAAATCTCTAAGTTACTTTAAAACTGCTCATCATTCTGAACATGCTGGCAACCAAAACCGAATGACTGCCTGTGACTCCCTTACCATGGCTCACTATGACACCATAGAAGGAGGAAGAAATACAGTCTAGGATTAGCCAGCAGAGAAATTTGTCTTTTAATCTGGAGGCAGATGGAATTAAAATTCTTTAAGGAATAAATGACAGCCTTGTCAGCCACCACATGAGACAGGACAGTATTAGGTGGGCTGTTGGTCCGGTGGTCATTTGAATCTGAGTTGATGTTTCTGTTTATTCTCTTATTTTCCATTTTTTCTCCTTTTTTTTTTCTCTTTTCTCTTCTTTCTTTTATATTCTCTTTTTTTAAAAGAGAAGTTTTTTTTTAAAAGAGTCCTTCCTTCCTTCCTTCCTTCCTCTCCTCTCCTCTCCTCTCCTCTCCTCTCCTCTCCTCTCCTCTCCTCTCC
>JAOXJM010000033.1:40863300-40878454 GCA_026413425.1 Tringa solitaria
CCTCTCCTCTCCTCTCCTCTCCTCTCCTCTCCTCTCCTCTCCTCTCCTCTCCGGCATTCCCCACTGCCAGGCCTGTGCTGTTCTCCACACAAGGGAAACTATGACCACCCTCCCACTGTCTCAGGATCCAGAACAAAGTCACTCCCACTGTGGAAAAAAAAACTTGGCCATGCAAAGAAAAGTCCATTTGTACATTACTAACCAACTTTGACATTGACGTTTATCCTCATGCTCCTCAGAGCAGTCAGGGAAACTGCTTTGCTGAGCCATGTGCAGCAATGCAGTGTTTTTGTTTTTGTGGGAGGTTGCAGCTGTTTCATGCTGTCTTATGTTATTACCTAATGTAGGATCTGGCTGCATTGCTTTTGACAGGGCAGGACTCCCAAGATACCTATGGCCCTGATTCAGAAAAGTAGTTAAGCACATATCTAACTACAACATGAGTCAGGGAAGGACATGTGTGTGTCCCATTGACGTATGTGGGAATTAAGCATATGTTTAAGTGCTTTTCTGGCACATGATAAGCTTATGGATGAGATGATATGACATGATTTCCTGCACACGCCAAGATGCACCTTCCAACCCTATATTCCTGACACATTTCAGACAGGAATTTCCAAATATGGGCTACTACACATAGTTCCCCAAATTATAATGTTTAACCTTTAAACAAATTTGATATGGTTGTTTAAGGATGCTGAGTAGAGGAAGATCCTTTTCACTTCAATGTGGCAATGACAGATGGGGCATGCCACTTCTGAAGATTAGACTGTGACTGTCTTGGGACTGGAACATACAGTTATACACGATCCTTCCTTTTCTCCCACATTGTAAAATAAAGTTTGACTTTACCTACTGCTCCAAAATTCCCTGAAATACCCAGGAAACATTGTGCTGTGGAAGAGAATGGAAGATATCTGGGTTCTTTGCTTTTTTATTCTTATCACTTGAGTTTTATCATTTGTCTTCAGTGACAAAGTACTGGAATATGCTGTGTATTTCACTTACGTTCTCAGAAGAACAGAAGAAGACAGATGTTCATTTACTCATAGCACCAGAAGATGGGTCAGCTGACCTAAAGTCAGCTGGTGCTTAAAGAGGGTATGTGACTACGGCAAACATGAGTAATCCCTTCTCTGGTTATAACCTCCCAGCATTCAGCAGCCAGCTGGGGATTGCACCGGGGTCTTGGCCTCCACTCCTCCAGGAATGTATTTTACCTCTTCTGACCCCAAAGACTAACCTAGCGTGGTGTGAGAAAGTGCTGTCTTCTGTCTGCGTGAACCTCATTCTCAACTTCTCATGTACCCTCATGCCTTGGGTTTGTGGGAGAAACGCTAATGTTTCCTTGCCCTGAGTCAGCTAGAATATACACATCCTTGTCCTAGACCAGTCACTGCTTTTCCAGGATGAAGCATCTTCATCCAACTGATGTCCTTTCTAAGACCTTATACTAGAAAGCTGAGATTTAGATTCTCAAGTGAACTATAATATCATGAAACCTTTTGTTTACCCTGGAGTGGGAGTAGTACAAGCCCTCCATGGTTGGAGGGGCATGGCAAAGTAGAAGCACTTTTTGTAAAAAAATTGTTGGAGAGATTGCAAGAGAAGCAGACTCCTTCAGAATGCAGTTTGCTGAAACTGGTGTGCTCTGCACAGAAAGACATGTTTCACAGACACTTCATTTTGGAAGAAAATCTTGAGAAAAGATCAGGCCACGCTGAAACATCCCATGTTGATGTTTTCTGAACCAAATATTTCATTTGCTCACTGTAAAATATGATTTTTTAATTTTAGCTTTTAGTTTAAAAAGGTTTTATTTTTGTGACATTAGATACCTAGATCCTAGATCTAAAATACACAATCTACAAAAAGACATAAATCATAAGAAAATGGGTTATTTGAAACACTTGAATCAAACCAATGCTTTTTTTTTTATTGTTCTTTGCAAGCATTTATAAAATTCTCTATTTTTCTTCCCCTATTTGTATCCAAACCACATCTCAGACACTCCAGCCCCATCCAGAACAAAACTTCTTGTCTTCACACAGACCTTTCTATTTCTCTGAAACCATCTGGCCTGCAGGAATATAGACATGCTACATTATTCCCTTGTAGTTTCCATGTATTTTATGGATTATAAGTATGATGGGAATCAGGAGTTCGTTAACACCTTATAAATATGAAAGGAAATTGGGTTGCATTGTTTTATATACACAGTGGACCGTAAGCATTCATATATATCAAGATATTGATGCTTTTTTTTTTTCTTGATCCGTTTCTGGTGTTTGTTTTCTTGTGACTTGGCCATGCAGATTTGAATGTCCATGGTCTTGAAAGCTCAGAGGACCCACTGCTGTCTAGTGCTCCAGTGGATGTCCACCTATTTCAGCCCAGATATGTTTAAATCTAGTGCAAAGGGCTTGGTCAAAGACCTGGAAAACCCTAGCAAAGACCCTGTGCCATTGGGCCATTGGTTGAATGCGGTGTGGGGCTCCATTTAGTGCTATCATCATAGCTGAGATGAAAAGCATAGCAGAAAAAGAGAAGAAAAGGAATTGCTTAGTATAAGGTACTCTCTATTAGGCTCCTGGGATTTAACATTGAATTTGTACTGTGGTGCTAGGCAGAGGCTTCAGCTGTGGTCAGGATTGCTTTGTTCTAGACTTCTCATTGCTCCCAGGCTGAGCTATTGCAAGGTGTCCTACACCCTGAGACCTCGCAGTGCTCCCTCTCTGCACTCAGGACTGAGACAACCAACAGATGAGCAGGTAGAGGTGAGTCAGGATGTTGCTGAAAGGATAGTACTGTCCTTAACAAGGCACGTACACAGTGACTGTCCTCAGAATACTTCTCAGCCTTTTGGGATGTGTGTTCCTGAGCGAGGGGACCTTAGTAGACCTTTAGTAGACCTTGAAGGACTTTCCTCCTATGAACTTCTGCAGCTGGGTTTTCAACCTGTGCAGATGCTTAACCTGCACAGTGTCTTTCTGTGAAGAGTCCCATGGTTAGAGTTCTGTGAGGTTAATCACACACTTTCAGAAGCACTGCTTTTTTCTGTGTGCCTTGAACCCGAAAACTGCTTATTTAATTGGATACAGTTCTCTTGCTGAGAGGGAAAGAAATTTCCCAACTCCTACATCTTTTCTATAAGACTCCCAAAATTTGATAGACCTCTTCTCTGCCTCTTCTCAGGCATCTGTCTTCTGGGCTTTGATGAGTTAGGGTCCATCTAATAGCCCCTGATAACCACTGTCTTAGTCATCATACCTGATCCACCACAGTCTGCTAGTGCTCACAATGAAAGTTCAAGCCGGCTCTGATTGCTCATGGCCCCTTTGGACCATATCTGAAAGTGGCCACTGAGGGATGTGAGTTGAAGGAGAGGCACCCCTGGGCCCAGGATGATCAGCATCTGAACAGACCACTCAGAGAAAGCAGATATGACATGAATGGAAGAGTCCACAGCACTTTGCGTTACCTTTGGCCAAAGGATTTGAATCTAGAGATAGGGTTTTATTACTTGATGAAAAGTCAAAAGGCAAAAAGGTTCTTTTTAAAATTCTTTTATTCTTCACAGATGTGAGAAAAAGGGAGAGGAGAAACCATCATGGGTCCTGTTAAACTCAGGCAAAAGGCTGAATTTAATGCGGGATGAGCTCCCTCATGCATCCCTGCTGGACTGGTGACAGCAATGCCTGCAGCCCAGAAACTGGTGTCTCCTGGCTTCTGTGTCACCATCAAAGCAGCTGCTGGGCAGAGGCACCAGCTCCCTGCTGTCTGAGAAGACATCTCTGCTCCTCTCTGCTAAGGTGGAAATCTGAATTAAAAAGCAATTCAAGTGAAAAGGCAAAAAAAGTAGACTCTCAGACTACTTCTGATTACGTTCACAAGAAAAGAAAGAGGAAATTACACCTGTGGAGACGGGATGGCTTAGGAAAACACTAAATGAATTTCCTTGTAAGCCTTCTTTTCTTCAGGGACTTGGGGGAGAAGCCAGAAGAGACACTGTGCAAGTCCCACTGCTTGTGAAGGGAAAGCTAGACCACGGTGCTGGGGTGGTTGGTCAAATACACACACACATAGATATCGGTGCTCATATAAGTGCCAAAAGCACCTCCCTCTTTCTAGATGCACAAGGCACCTGGAGGAGCTATGGGTGCCCCGGGGTGGACAGAGGGTTGCTCAGTCTGCAGGGTTGTGCCAATGACCCTGGGCAAGGAGCTGGAACAGGAGCTGGCATCTCTATGTATTGACTGGCCACTAGAAGGGGATGGAGAGCCACAGGCTGGGAACAGGGGACAAGGATCGTAGAAAAGCACCAGATCCCTGCAGTTCACAGAGTGGTCCTTTTACAGGTGAAGGTTTGGCTGTGATGCTAATAGAGCTGTGGGGTGGGGGAAGGATAAGAGCAGTGGGAGTGATATTAGGGGTAGGCTCAAAGTGGTCTTTCTAGGGTCCTTTCATGGATACCCAGTGTCCTGCTCCAGCCTCCCTTCCCAGTGTGCCCATCACACCTCCCTCCTGTCCTAGCCATCATTGCTGTCCTTTCACTGGGAAAGAGATGCACCTGAGAGAGTTGTCTGCAGACAGGTGGGAAGGGAAGGGAGGCAGGGAAATAGCAGGTATTTTGCTGGCCATTTCCTCCAGTCCAGCACAAGCCTTCCTGCTACGCTGACAACTAACTAGCTTGTATACTTGTTTTTCTTTTTGAAAACACTACAGTGTCATGATATAAAAGCCCCTACACCATTCCTCTCCCCCTGAGAGCAGCCTGCTCAGAAGCAGCATCTGTTTTGTCGTGGCAGAGCTCTCGCTTTCCCCAACTTTCCATGTGGGACCCACAGATACACAGGGTAACATGACTTTCCAGAGATCATGTGTTTTTGCAGTGGACTCTGCTCACACTAATTTCTATCATCCCTGCCTGGCCATTGTAGCTGTCATGTGCCTTTGTCACTGCTGGCCAGGGAGACCAAAGTCCCTAGTGGCAGCATTTACCAATGGCCAACACTTTGCGACAGAGAAATAGGGCGATGCTAGACTTGCTCTGATTTTCTTAGCCACATACAAGGAAAGAGTCTGAGGGTCTGAAAGCCACTACTATATTCTCTGTCTCCAGGGTAGTAAAACATACCCTTCCTGTGGATAGTGCAGCCAGCGCTGTCTTATTTAACTGCTTTATTAACTTAAGTAATTCCAGCCATAAGTCCCTGATGAAAAAAGATGCATTTTGAATTTTAAGGGGGAACAGACAAATACATGATGACCCCATGGGATCTCACAGGAGGAGCTGGATGAGGGCTTGGAAAGGTCCTTGGGAAAGGGAATGGTGAGAAGAAATGGATGAAATCCCTGGTGTTAAGCCAGGCAATGAACAGGAAAAGTGGTTGTTTACATTAAACCGCCCTGCTTGGTGAAGGGCTGGTGGCTCTTCCCATGCACACACTGCCCCAGAGGTTGTGTGTAGGTGCAGTGGGACCCAGTAACAGAGCAGCACGATGTGTGCACACCTCTGGTCCACAGGACATGTGTTCAAGCTGGGTTTACGTCAGAAGCAACTGCAAGCTTCTGCCTTATGCTGCACCCCAGGCAGCAGCAGATGCAAGGTGTCAAACATGCCATGTTGCTGCTGCACAAGGATGATCTCATGCAAGGTCAAGCTTCATAGGGATGAAAAACATACCTGATTTCTATACTATAGAAATAGTATCGATATTATATGCCCTGATATTAACTTAGGCAAGATGCTTTGCCAGTTCTTGTGCCTCTGTGCACCAGGCCCCCCTGCCTGCAGGTAAGGTCTTCCACTGGAGTCCACAACAATGCTGTCAGAGATTTGTCACATGCTGCTACCATAGGAGCGGCTTCAGCATGAGTTCTGGCCAAATATAAACTGTTAGTTTCAATGATTAAATCTTTCACTCCAATTTTTCTATGCATGTTAAAGAGGCTAGTGTACATGAAGAAATTGGAGGCTGCTGTGTTTGACAGATGTCCTTAATTTCGGTGCACCTAGCCCAACATGTGGCATGTAAAGCACTTTGGGAGTACGGGTGTCTGTGTGTGAACATTTTAGGGCCACCACAAATGCAATATTCTTTCTGCAGGAATTTCGGCTGGATCTTGCAGAGCATGGACAGGAACTCCTCAGTCTCATTTCCAGTTGTCTGCTGTTCTTCTAACTGGCAGTTCAGGGGTGCAAACATCTGCAGTCCCTGATCAGGCTCAAGGACTCACAGCTGTCCTGGGAACAATTATTTCTGAGTCTGCTGCCTGGGACCTGGCTGCAAAGAAGGGCTTAGCACTTTTTAGGCTTCCACAACATCAAGAGGAAAATCAGAGCCAATAGTAGTGAGCAGAACTAATACCAGTCCCCAGGTTCTGGCCCCTTTCACATGAGAGAAGTGAATGCATTTAGTCTCACAAAACTCCATCTCTTCCTGCCGTGTGCTTTGAAGATTGTTTGGCACAGGGTAAACTGAGGTAGTTGGTGGTGGAGAGACTTGTCTGGGACTAAAGCTCTCTTCTACATCCTTCCATGGGACTGTTCTGTTTCTCCTGATGACTTGTTTCTTGTAAAGCTAAAAATGAGATTTGAGGGGTCACCATCACTGAATTGCTCCAGCCTGACTGGAAGAACACAAAATATTTCTGTCTCCCGCCCTCCCCCGTGACCTTCTCCAGGCATTGCGTGGAGACCTGTGTGCTGAAGTCAAACGTGACTGAAGACAAGGCTGAATTGTTTCCCTGTAAACAGTCTGCTCTCTGTCTGCAATGCCTCTGTGGACTCCAGCCCCGATGCCTCGTGCCAAAGGGCAGCGGGATGGGGGGGCTGCGTGTGCTCAGTGTGTGTGCCTGGGTGTTCCTGGAAGCCACAGGAAGGTGGAGGACCTCCTCTGAGGGCATAGTCTGCTCCCTCTCTGCTGTAGGTGAGCATTTCTGGGCATAAAACTGCTCTCTGGCTGCTCTGCACCTCCTCAACCTACAGAGCTGGAGTGGAAGAGCTACAGTGCTTGGCAATCCCAGTAGTGGAAGGGAGCTGCTGGGGTATAGGGTGTGCAGAGGCTTGAGTCAAGGGGATGGGTTTCAGTATGAATCACACCAAACTGAGAATTTGAAGTCAGCTTCCCCAATGTGGTTAAATGAATAAGAGACTGTCACTGTATTAGCACATGGTAGGCAGGAGTTTGATCCCCAGACTTTTCCTCCTTGGTCCCTCCCCACCCCTCCCTAATTGCCTTCTGCTGGATTTATGGAGGACCAGTGACAGTGTTTGTAGAGGGCCAGGTCCTCTTGTGCGCTTGCCCACAATTATTCAATTATGTCAATTGTCAGCATGCTTCCTGGCATGGCTTTTACTCAAGAAAACAAGTACCATCAAAAAAAAATCTGATAGAGGTCACGAGATATCCAAACCTATTGTCTGCTCCCACTGGCAATTATCACAGCCACCCTGTTGGTGAGGACATGAATTTCTGTGTGTGGCATGAGTCCTAGGGTATTTAGTGCACTCATATTGATGTGAACAATGCTTCTCCAATAGACTAGACTATTCCAGAGGCTGGGAAGATCTACCCAGCTATTCAAAGCACTTAGTTTGTCCCAGTGTAGCCATTCTTGTTTCCTTGGTTTGCTGTGAGCCCCCAGGGAAACCATTTCCCTGCCACTTCCCATCAGATGACAGTGACCTCCTTCAAAACATGCCTTGAGCTACATATATAAATATATATATGTAAAGCATCTCAAATGGTCACACTGTTATCAAGCCTTCTTTAATTTTTCAGATTATATCACAGATTCTCAGAGGCTGAAACTGCCTTTTAGCAGCTGGGTTGCAACATCAAATCACTCCAACCTTAGTGGCATCTTCTGTGTGCTGCTGTGATTAAGATGACCTGACAACTTGCAGAATGTTGAAATTTGGGCAAGGAAACCTGCAGCCAGTTTAGAATTTAGGGAAAAAGAAATATTGTAAAATATTACAGCAAATAGGCTCCAAATCTGCCTTGCTGATCCTTGCAGAACAATATGGCTTTTCCTATTATTCTTATTATTTAAATTTTGATGGAGTTTACTCTTTCCCAACCAGACTTGACAGTTATTGACACTTACTTGGCAGCCAATCCAGGGGCTGAACGGGTGGTGAAAATCTCTCAAGCCAAATATTCCTGGGAACAGCTTTTGTAGCCCTGGTTGCGCTGCTTTATCACACCCACACTTGCATTATCTAAGAGGACAGTTAGGCTTGTGGTGTACCAAAGCCACAAAAAGCAGTCAATTAACTTGTTAGCTTGAGTCAATAGAGCAGATTGTAATTAGAATTTGGCAAATGAGCCATGTTAACATAATAGCACACCTCCTCTGCCAGAGCTAGAATAGGAGAAGGGGGAGCTATCTGTCTGCCTGCCTGTCTGTCTAACCACTGTCCTCCAGCTTTTCCACTCAGTGCCCTCATTCTTTGAACATCAAATTGGTCTGGTGTTTTGAATCCCTGACCTGTTCAAGGTAGTTAGGTGTTAATGAACGTCTGTGAGGTGGCAAGTCCTTGGTTCCCTCCTCTGCACAGGGTGAGGGTAAGACCTAGACTGTGACCTTGGGATGTTGCCAGAGCCATGACCACCAATTCACATTGTACAGACCATGTTATGCACCAAACTGTTCTGTGGAGCATTTTTTTCCCCATTATTTACTTGCTATGGAAACTAAGGAGAAGTCAGGCCAAAGCAACTTCAGGGAGCACCTCATGGTGCTGGTGATGGTATTCCAGTGCCTGGACCGCACCACCCCCCCTCACTGCCCCCCGCCCCATGTGCTGTTCCAAGGAACAAGAAAGAAGAAATGAACTGGGATGATATTACTACAACTGTGCAATTCAGTGTGAAAAACAGAGTGGGTGGAATTGGTTTCTGATGAAAACTCCCTTTCCCTTGAAAAGGTAAGGAAAACAAATCTTTGGTGGGTTTTAGAGAAATGTATAAAATTTAATGAAATTGGGTTTTGAATGGGAGGAAGTCATCATTCATTTTAAAAATCATGCCTTCAAAAATCAAGACCATTTTCTATCTTGTTCAGCTGCCAACCAAAAGACAACAGTTCCAAAGCCATGGACAACAGAAGGATGAATAGTCATAGTTTTAGATGTGCTACATATTGTTAAGAAAAAAAAAATACTGTCTATTTTACCTCTACTTTTTTCCAACGGAAATGAGAAACCATGTAATAATTGACAATTCTATATTGGCAAAGCAAGTGAAGTGCTGCTTGTCCATAATCTCCATTTCCATGGAGGTTAAGAGTAAAGTCTAACCATTGCCATTTCACATGAGAATAAGAAAGGATGAGATTTTTGTTCAAGGGACTGAGTAAATCAATGGGACAATAAAAAATTAGACACAAGTGTTCTTCTCTAACTACAAGGCACTGTTCACTTCATCCAGCTGAGGAATCTCTTGCTCTCATTGCTAAACCTCATGCCCTTCTTTCAGCTCTATGAGATGATTTGCCTGTTACTCATAATGCCTTACTGAAGTCTAAGTTAAAGTTGCATCACTTGCTGAAGATAATGTGAAGACAATGAAATAAAAAAAGTCTCTCTGAGATGAATCAAGTATATATTCCTCCTGGGTCACTTATTTTGCAGGGAAAAGACTACTTCCCTGTGATTAAAGTAACTCATGACACTATACCCCTGTTTCCTCCCACCACCTCCTGTGACCACAAAGAGTCTAGGATTATGTTAACCCACTATTAAGAGCTCAGTGGTGTCAGATGTCTTGAAATATTGTGCACAAACACAGCCCAGCACATTATCCTGGCAGGAGCACATTCCACGGGAGCCCCATCAGTCTGGTACACTGAGCTTTCTCCTGCTCCAGGAAAAGTGTGTGGCTTTCCTCCCTCCCTCTCCTGCATTTACCACCCCCTCCCCACGTCTTCTAGCTTCTTCCCCTCTCCCTTATGTTATCATCAGCCTTATGAACACCGGGTTTTCTTATGATTTCACCAGGCTTATGTCATGCGAAGATGCGGGATTGGCATGGTGTGGGAAGTTTTTCAACCATTAGTGTGGCTCTTTTTTCATACAATTTTAATGTCGTCTGTCCTCATTCTCCTGGCTCTCATTTCAGGAAATTCAGAGGAGTGAATTGCTCTCCCCACTACTATGCCAGTGCTCTCAAGCATCACCATTTCAACAGGGATAAGGAGCTTCAAATTCCCATTCCCCTGTCCCCCCAAAACAAAATGCACAAATTGCCAAAGGGAAATGGGACTGGATCCCACCTGCCAAATTTGAGGAAGTCATTGAAGAAATCAATCCCCTTCCAAAACCAGGAAGGACATCCACACCTTCCTTCTGCCTGGCACCCGATGTCTCCTACAGGCATTGTGCTGTACTCTGGGAGCTGTGGGTTTAATGGAGACAGCACCTCTAGTTTTTCAGCCCCAGAAGCCATATCATCAAGGCTTCAGGTGGGATTGGACTTCCTATTTATAATCCTAGAAAATTGGGTTGCTTATTCAAGCTGATTTTCTATGTTCCTTCACAGGACTCTAGTTTGGACTTGAAGCCTTATCAATGGAGAGTTGACTACATGTGGACACCTATCGCACAGACCTCTCTCTCAGAGGTAGGCACTGTGCAGGATTTGTGTTCTGTGTTATCCAAGGGATAGACCATTGCCTGCTCCATCACTGAGAACAAAGGGATCTCCTGAAGGTGTCTGTGCTCTGGCCAAGTCAGGGAGATTGCATTCAGATCAGCTTCAAGGGATAATGGCTCAACAGGAACTAGTTAAAATCTTCTCAGTTCCCAGTGCTAAAATCCCATCTTCTTGCAATGTCCACTTGTCCCTCCCATGCTCGTGCTCACATTTGGTCAGGGAGTCCAGGACTGGCCTCCTCACTTGGTGTTCACCCTGTTTCCGCACTGTCCTACAGATGTGAAACGCACCTTCACTTCACTTTATTTGTCCTGCTCCTCTGATCCAAACCTTCCCTTTGCAGAGCCACCTGACATGAGCCCAGTGATACACTGCAATAGTGGAACTCACCAGATGGCCCCATACAAGTCACCTTAAATGGTCTAAGGGTGTACAGAACTCTTGAAAAATGTCTGTTCTTGAGGTTGATAGTAGTAGTAGTAGTAGTAGTAATAATAATAATAATAATAATAATAATAATAATAATAATAATAATTTTAAAAAGTAATAATAACATTGGAAACCTCTGAACATGGAATCTCTCTGCACTTAAAGCACATAGTGTCATTTACTCCAAGTACCCTCTTAAGTTTGCTGAGAGAAAAAAGACAGAAGGCATTTTTTCCACTTCAGCTGGAAAGGCAATCTGTTGAATAGCACCTGGGTGTTAGTGTTTTACTGGTCTGCAAATGCACACAGTACCTATGTAGATCAAATACTTGGAACAAGTAACTGAGGATGCCCACTGATGACAGGCATGGTCATAGTTTATGAGTAACTGCATTCCTGTTAGTGAACTATATGGATGGAGCAGGGGGAGGAGGCTCTGTGACCACTCCATCTTCCTCCATGGTGTGTTTCATCTCCAAAGTATGAGACGGCAGCTGTAGGCAGGGCTATTATCACTTGCTACTAATTTATAGCTGAGGGCTGATCCCTAAATTCCTAAAAGCGAGGGGTTAAGATGATTTATTTGCTGGAAACTGTCACAGGCTTGTGTTGAGAGCTTTTATCATAATTACAGGTGTAAAATGTCAGTGTCCATAATTTTTCAAAGAAATTGCACAGATTATGTTTCTCTTCAAAACACACCAAGCATTTTATGTGTGAATTTAGTACTTTAGAAATGGAGCTGACTGACAGCCCAGCAAGCTCTGTAACTAGAAAATGTACTTGCCCAACACCAGTACGGCCACATCACTTCCAAGAAGGAAGTTTGTTTGCTGTTGTTCTTGAATGGCTCCATTTGGCTTTCCCAAAATGCTGCCCACTGGCTTCAGTGATTTTTCCTCTGGGGGAGAAACCACACAGCAGATTAGGAACCTAAATACCATGTGCCAGTGAGCGAAGCAGCTACTAGACTAGTGCTGAAGTGGGACCTCATCACTGAGAACTAAAGCATCCAGATCCTCAGGGGGTCTACACTGGGTCCTTTGAAGGAAATTTATGAGTCAGGAACTAGCAGGGGCTTAAAAACTGCATCAGAAGAAAAGGGTGTGGGTCAAATACATCACATACCTTTGTCTAGAAGACAGCTAGCAGCACCTCTGTTCAATTTGGAGATATATTACTGGCAGATCAGCGAATTCCTCTCTTTGGCTGTTGGTTGTTTTGTCAAATGGCAGAGTGACCCACCTGATATGGTTCACTTTCCCATATCAGAGAACAGCTCCCAGATAAAACTGGTCCCTCTTCAAGAGACCAGAGTCACTCCTTTTCCAGTTGTCTCTACTGCTGGATGCAAGGTAGGGCGATAATGGAGAGGAGGGGAACAATATTTCAGGTTTCTTCAGGGTAACATGGACTCTGGGAGGCTGTTGAGGTGGAGCAGCAGTGGGGATTTGATTCTAGATCAGGGAAAAGTTGTCTCTAGCAGGGCAATGTTAAAGTCCACAATGAGATTCCATAGAGCACATGCAGGAATTAAAAACTCTGCAGGAAAATCAACAGCAGATGTTCCCAGGGGGATTAGAAAGACCTAGCAAAGACCCTTCTGCCTACTGAACTCAGTGCTTGCTAAACCCCTGCCTGCCGCAATTGTAAAACATTGTAACACACCATTTTGCTCCATAGGCTACCACAATATCTTCAAAAATCTGAGGTTCTGAAGTCATCACTTTTTTACACAGTTCCTTAGCCAAACACTAAATATTTGCAGTATCAGGAACTATACCCTGTCCTACCACTTTGACTGACTCAGGACTCTGTAAAGACACATTTTGAAAGCTTTGTGTCCTCCAGTTTGATACAGTGGCATGTATCTCAGGAGACATTAACACAGTTTAAGAAATTTACCTTAGAGCCAATCTGCATTTTCCCTGCTCCAACCCATCCCTCTTCTATCCTTGTTTCTCCTTGTTTTCAGCCTCTGGAGACCTAGATACAAAATGGTCAATAAAATAAAAATCAGAAATCTTGGAAATGAAACTTTGGAAGCCTCTCCACCAAGGTTGAGATCAGGCTTTAATGCAAAGAGATTGGTACAGACCAGGGTTTACACTAGAGGAACTAGTCTTTTTCCAAGCTATAGTAAGGATGATGGGACAATATAACCACTGAAAGACTCATTTGCCACCCATAGTAAAATGACATAATACTACAGGCATTGGCCACCAGACCATGTGGAATCTTGGATAAGGTCTTGGTTGAGATATGCTGTGGAAGGCCAAGGAAATTGGTTTTGCTGTTTATGCCCATGTGGGAGGTTTGGAGAGCTCACAGTTTACTCGGGTTTTGGGTAACCTTGGTCCCTGCAACACAGCAGCTCCTTTGCTGTAGTGCTGTTGAACACGTCAGTTCATTTTCCCACGTTTCAACTCACCCACCCTCTGGGAAAATAGGGCAGAAATAACAAACCACTTCCAGGGGGCTGATGAATTCATCCCAGCTTGCAAAGAGCTTTCAAATCCTCAGGAGTGGGTGGTTGAAGATACAGTGAAAGATGAGAGATGATTTTCATCACAAGCCTCCACTGGGAAATTGGTGAAGTTCCTTATCCTCTTTTGCTACTGTTTCCTTTTGAAAGTGGGGATTTCTCTACCTCACAGAATAAATATGTGAAAGACTTTGATATTCTGGAGCTGAGGGCCATGTCTACGCTCACAGAAGACAGCCATTCCACTCCTGGCTCTGTTAGCAAGGATTACAGTCTCATCTGAAGCAGTCCTGAACTCATATAAAACCTCATAAAATAAAAATTTTAAAAGCCCTAAATAAAGCCCTTTATTTATTGTTTGTGTGCAATTAGAACCTTGGCAGCAAAAAAAAAAGCATTACGCCTCAGGAAATTGCCTTCTGAAAATCAGGTTAAAACTGGACATCTTGCTGAGAGCTTGTGAATGGACAGTTTCCAAATTCTATCTTCCATGCCAGAGTATTTCATTCCTGACACACGAGAGAGCAGCCTGTTTGATAGGAGAAGCAGGGAGGAGATATCCATCGATCAATATTATAACACTGGTGCATTTATCTCAGTGACTGTAGGAGCCTCTGGAGTGATAAACAGTGATTTATAGGTCACCAAAGGACTTTTTCCATTAAAGTGCTGTTAGGTCTTGAATAGAGAGCCTATAAAAATGGCATTGTGCCTATCTATAGTTGTCCTCTCTGTGTGACTTTCAGGTAGGGAGGGAGTTTCTCAGTATCTCAGAGATACTCTCAGAGATCTGGGGGATCAGCCACGTGCCATCGTCATTGCCACTAATACAGCTTTGTTCATCCAGGTCGGAGAAGAGCTAGTTGTAACACATGATTTGAAGCAGAAGAAAGTAGCCAGGCTTTACGAGTCTAGGTCCCTCCATAAGAGATAGGCAGGTCCTGAGAATCTGTTACACAACTATTTGTGTGTCCATCCTGTTTTAAAATAGAAATTATCTTTTCTAGATTGTCTGAGGCTGCATGAAGGGTGAATTTTAATCTTTTCTATTACCTGATGCAGTAAGTTATCTTTGTCCTCATCTACTGCTAATTTTCATGGCTCCTACATGAACAACATGCTCTGGAGACACCCTGAAAAGCTGGACAAGATTGGATAAGAAATACATTAGAAATCATTGACGAGGACAGAGACATAGACATACACATGACGGTATGTTCATATAAGATCTGCATCCCTGCAAGACTGAACTAAACACATTTAGGTCCATTAAGCCCTGTTATAAACATTTCAGCCCAGATATGTCACCCTAAGCCAGATTCACCTGGTTCTAATAGATCCAACCTTTCTTTCTATCCATTTTACGCAGTTTTTCTGTCCCAATATTCTTAGTGCATTGACCATTTTTTAGTGTTCCTCTTGGGCCAATGTCTTTATATCAACGTGAAGAAAACAGTATCTTCTTACATATGTCACTTTTACCTTCAAGCTCCAACAGGGTAGGTTTAGACTGAACATTAAGAAAGAATTTTTCACAGAAAGAGTGGTCGGGCATTGGAATAGGCTGCCCAGGGAG
>JAOXJM010000033.1:40878554-40911280 GCA_026413425.1 Tringa solitaria
GGACTCGATGATCCCAAGGGTCTCTTCCAACCTGAATGATTCTATGATTCTATGGTTCTCCCTTACTACATACAAGCTTACCATTTCCATTATCTGTCCATGCAACCTGCACGTATGCTATCCGATCTTTAACCTTTTTTTGTTGCTCTTCCCTGAAATCCTTGATGAAATGTCCTGATCTTATTAAGAACCAGATACCAACATCCTCACCAGGACACACAGGGACCCTGGTTAGTTGGTGGTGAGAGGGCCCTGGGGTAGCTCATGGGCAGATGAAGGCAGTGTTGGGACACCAATGAGTCCAGGTTAGCCCCACAGGGATGGCCTCAGTGGTCTCAGGACTTGCTGTTTCCTCCAGTTAGGAATGCAGGTAACTTTTGTGTCTGTGCCCTGCTCTGGCCATCCCACTGTGAAAGCCACAGGTGGAACCATCTGAGGAATGACAGAAACATATGCCCCACCATTAAGACACCATGGCCCAGACAGTATCAGCAGCATCTGTGGTTTTTTGTGGCAAAGGCAACTTGCATAGGCTGCAAGGCTCTATATCCAGCCCAAACGGGGATGGTATAGACTGGATCCAAACTCCAGAGACGTGTTTTTTTTCCATTTTCTTCCAAGCTACTCTGTGACATCGGGCTTGTCTTTTCTGCTCTACTTGCCTCTCTAGCATTTTCTCCTACCATTGCAGATGTAAACAAAGATGATTTCTGAACTCTGAAAAATTTCAGACTCTCACTCTCAGATTGTGACTGATGTATCTGAGTCCTACTTTAAATACACTAAGCCTACTCACGTAAGTACCCTCAAAGTTTGCAGTAGCTATGCTATGTTCCTTAAGTTATAAGATTATGTATTTGTTTGAAATTCTTGGAATAATAATCTGTTCCGTTGCCTCGTATTGCATAGCTATAGCATCCCGCTAATAGCCAGTTATTTGTATTTATTAAAAAACAAAAATGCCAAAACAATCCCCCCCAAAACATATTCAATATTTTCCTGTTACAAGAACAACCAGTATTCCAAGGTAGATGTTCCTCAGAATTGATCTGACCAAGTGTCTTTCAACTGTTTCCACCCTGGAAGGTCATACTGTAAAATAAAAATAAAAATAATAAAATAAAATAAAATATAAAAGAAGGAAAGAAATAAATTAAAACATTTG
The DNA here is from genome assembly GCA_026413425.1 of Tringa solitaria. NCBI lineage: Eukaryota > Metazoa > Chordata > Aves > Charadriiformes > Scolopacidae > Tringa > Tringa solitaria. Next base: position 40,879,720 of record JAOXJM010000033.1, read on the forward strand.
GGAATCTTTTCCCATCAGCATTATGAAATCCTGTTCTCATCTACCACTAGAGAAGACTACAACTGGCTGGAAAATGTTTGGGTCTTTTCTTTGTCCTTGTACAATCTCAGCTTTTTGTTGTTAAAAACTGACAAAAATTGAGAGGAAAGCTTTTGTTTTTCTGACAACAATTATTCTGTTTTTCCCATGAAGAGACACAACACAGCCCACAAACTGCCCAATTTAATTAGACAACCCTTTTTTTTTTAACCGATTAACATATCTAATGGGAAATTTAACCAACTTAACATTCCTCCCAAATATTTATTAATTTTAATGGGGCCACCCACCCCTTGCTGAGAACCTGTGATCAAACATAATCTAGGATCCTACTGTGGAACCAGCTACTCTCCAAACTATTGTTTGTTGGTGACTAGCCCTTGGAGATAGGAGGGGAAAAAGGGTAGCTGGTGCTTCTTAATTATAGTCTAGCTGAGTGGAAAATGCCTTCCCTTCTACAAAAGCTTTCAAGACGTCTCTCACTGGGACAAAACCAAGACTTGGAAGTGCACACTTTTCATACTGGGGTAAGACTCAGATTTCCCATCACCTTCATGCCCCACTGCTGCCAATTTGTGACTAAGGGTTCGAGTAGTTGGGCAGTAAATTGCATTTACTCCAAAGAGCATCCTTGAAAACCCTTCTTGGGACAAACCTGCTTCCTTTCTCCATGCTCCAGGCCGCGTCAAGTCCTGCTGAGACATGACTCATTGTCTGTCCAAGACCGTAGTGGGCCTTCATGACAGACACGCAGCCAATACTGCAGAATGACATCACCGATTGGAGCAGACAGGGAATAGGATGTGGAATACAAAATAATGAATGATGTGGAGGAAGGCATTTAGAAAATATTCCCTTGTAGCAAAAGGGCAAAGGGTCAGTCAATAAAAGGGACGAAGGGAAGAAAATTACTTGCATTTAATATAATACAATTGGTCTGTGCAACTCAGAGTGAATGTTCCTAACCATGAATGGTTGAGAGTCTGAGAGCAAGATGGGGAGGGCGTTCACATGAGCAACAAGAAATTCAGTGCTCTGTTAGGGCAAAACTCCTTTAGAAATGAAGTCAAATGATACTCAGTAAGTTGGAGGACAGGTACAAGTCCCTGCCCTTCATCTGCTCAGGGGATCTGAGTGATGGATTGCATTTCCCAACATCACGGCCACCTCAAGGCACCAGATTTCTAAAAGAACTGAAAAAGCCAAAAATGAAGGCCATGATGAGTAACTCTTCTCCTCTGGTCCAGGGATCTTCCTAATGTAATGGTACTATAATCTGTTTCCATAGACACACTGATGACCTCTTTGCTCTTTTCAGAAATAAGAAACTTTGTTCCTCCCCTGCCTGAGCCATCCGCATCCCTGGAACATTCTTGTTTAGTCTCCTGAAATGTTATTAACAACCCCAGCAACAGAGAGCCATAAATTCCTGCATCCCCCTGAACTTTACTGCACTCCAAACTGTTTGGATATTCAGTATCAACAAATCATCCCAATAAATATGATTTCTTTGATGGCATTTCATCAAAATAGTTTACAACTCTGACATTTTGAGCTTGGATTTACAGCAGCTGCATCTTGTGCAAGACTAGCGGTCACCTTATTGAAATTCACCTAAGGAAAAAAAACCCTTGCAGCAGTTCCTACCATGCAAACTTTAAAGAGATTCCTCTTTTTCCTTCCCCTATTTTCTTGGAAAGGGATGGAGTTTGGGGATCCACAAAATAAACATCAGTTTTGGCTCATCCTAATCAATACAATGATGGGTAAGGGCTCCAACTCCAAGTTCTCTATTACATGCAGGGAGAAGCTTCCAGATCTACTTAGCTTTACCTTACTCTAACTCAGTGATGGCAAAAGGTGTGTTACCACTTGCTTCAATGGGAAAATGGCTCGTGTAGTTTGTATATGTCTCTTGCTGTACTGAACTGCTTCTTCATTGGGAAGATTTCAAAACACCTGAGATACAAGGGGAAAATTTTGCATCAGAAGAGGTGTTTCTGGTGGAGAGAAGGGTATAGTGCCATTGAAAAAAAACACTGGTGGTATCTCTGGAAAACATGTGAAGTCTTGATGACCGGTGTTCAAAACCAAGCCTAAGCAGGTAAGGAGGATGGCTGAGAAGTGGAGATCTGGCCACAAAAGAAGAGAAAAGTCATTTTGTTTAAATTTTCAAGCAAGGTCTAAGAAGGAAGGTAATCCGTACATGACTGCTGAAAGCAATCACAGGAAAGCCATTACATTAAAAGAGAAAAGGACACTTGGGGTAGACTGGCTGTCAACAAATCACCACAGCTGTGAAACTCTGGAATAGGCTCTCATTAGGAAATGCAGGAACAATAGAAGGACATCTGTCTGTTTATGAAGGGTTTTGTGTGGTTGGCTTTGTGAAGTAGACAGTGACTGTACCTCATGACCCATGCAGTCCCTGTCAAGTTTTGAAGTGTTCCTTTTTAAAAATAATTAGGTAAGGCTCTTCACACCCATTTGAGGGGAAACTGGGACACTGTGATCCACATCTTCAAAGACAAAGACTCTAACTTCAGATTCCAGATATTTTTGGCCAATCAGGTCTACATTGCTTGGTGAAGCTTGGTGAAGACCACAATACCAGCCAGAAATGAGGAGTCAGGACCTTCAGAAATGTGCTGGTATCCAGAAAATTATCCTTCCATTTGAAACAGGAGAACTAAATCTGACAATAGACTTGCTCCCATGTTTCCTGAAAAGTAAATACAACCCACGATGTATGCTTGAGCCAGAGTATTTCTTTCCCTGTATGATTCTTGATCCTGATACCTAAAACAGTGATCCTGACCAAATACAACTTCTTAGAAAAGGTCAGTTTAGATGAAATAGTTATTTTTATATTGCCTTTTAGAAATGCACTTGTGTAACACACAACAAAGGTATTTTTCAGGATCTGTCTCTCTCAGATTTTTAATCCAGGTCATGACAATATTCTCTGTTAGAGTATCCTGGCTTTAGTTTAGCCTTTACAGCCAATACCCTGAAATTTCTCCGTCTACACAAGATAAACTTCTCTGACCCTGTAGGTAACTGCAGTGTAATGCTCAGAGGTCTCTGCTTAGCTCTTCCCAACTGGCTTGTACACTGAACCTTTTCAAGAGAGCCATGTCTCAGAGAAGTCCATGAATGCTGAGATGGGGAAACTCATTCAAAGGCTTTTTGACAGCTGCAGGAATGAAAGCTGCCTTTCCTTTACTGCAGTCAGTTGCAAAGGTCATATGACCTGTCACTACTACTTCAGCATTCAGTTTTCTAAATTTGCATTATCCTTCAACTACCACTTTATAATTTTTTTTTCTTTTTCCCTTTACAGCACTGTGACCTGCTTGCGTATCAGAATCATGTAGAAAAGAAGGAATAGGAAAAAAAAGTAACTGGTAAATCCCACTGCACAATAAAGCAGCCCAAATTTTAATGAAGAAAAAAAATCCTTTAAGGATCCCTTGAGCCTTTCTTTGGGTTTTGATCACACTTTGCCTCCAGTGCTTAACTTCCTAACTGCAGCTGGAACAGACAGGATTTGGCCATATCCTTGAATGGAGGAAATTAGGATGCAGTTGTGCTGTCAGACAGCCACACTCCAGAGTTGAACCCAAGGCAAAGCTTAACGCTTATCCGTATTGGTCTGTCTCCAGACTCAGTCAGGGAGGAGACTAGGGGGTGAGGACAGGGGACAAAGCACATCCTTCATATCAAAATGCAGAATGTGTCTGATGTTGTCACAGAATCAAGTGGTCTTAGCAGTGTGGATGTGACTTTTGGGCCATTCAAACCAGAAATTGGAATAAACTGAGTACATGTAATATCATTGAGCCAATAGTGCTTATACAGAAAATATCAGAAAAGCAGATATGTGATTCAGTGACTGTAGAAGTAAAAGCTGCCTATCATTAGAGGTGAGGGTTTTTTCGGGGTTTTTTTTGGTTTTTGGTTAACACTACTTTGGCAAACAAAACCTGGTTTGTTTTTTGATGAACAAGTAAGTTTGGCTGATGGAAGTACCTTTACAGATACCATGTTCTTTGATGGCTGCAGGTGTTCGACTCAGCGTTGAGCTTTAGTTCTTATTAAACTAATGACATTGATAATGCCATACTTTTTGTTATCAAGGACAGAATGACTGACAGGTCTCAGGGAATGTATGTCACTGAAAAAACATTGTGAACTGAAGGAGTTTTGAAAGAAAGTTTGTAGAGGTCTAGTCCCATGATGTTCACCATTTTTAATGGATCTACAAATACATATGTAACCAGAAAAAGTTACAGATAAAGTTTCAATAAACAGATAAAGTTTCAATAAATGTATAAAGTCAAGTAATGATGAAGGCTGGGCAGTCATATAGAGCTGAGTTAATAAAATGAATTTTCTTGCTATGCTGATGCAAAGTCATGCATCTATAGGCTTAAGTCAGGCGGGAAGGCTACAACCAGGGAATGACAGACCAAAAACAAGCAACTTTTTAAAGGATTTAAGGGTCAGAGAGGACTGGCAGCTCAACATGAGCTCCTATTGCAACTGATTCACAGCAAACATTAATGGAATCCTTAAAAGAACCAGTCACGAATCAATGGCTCAGAGCAGAGACTGTAGTCCTGAGGAGGCAGCAGTCCTGAGGAGACAGCTGCTGGGATTTGGTGCACTTAAAGAACCAACAAAACTTCAGAGGTGGTGCCAGAAACAGAGTATTCGTTGGAAAACTGGAAAAAGTGTCTTTTAGTGAAATTGGGATTCAACTTTCCTAAATCCTGATGTCTGAAGCTAATGTGACATTAATCTTGTCTGAGGTGGGTTAGAGAGCTAAACATTGTAAGCTCAGAAGAAAGGTGTTTGAATGGCATTGTGGCATAGGTACGATATTTCTACAGAGTTTGGGTGATGACAAACTATCCTGACCATCAGAGATGAGAATGTAAAGGAACTGAAGAAGCCAAAAAAACAATTGCAAAAGAGAAATCCAAGACAATAATTTTCTCAGAGAGAGTAAAGATATTTGGACTAAACTCCAAAGGAGAGTGCTGAATTACTTAATTCTGGAGAAAAGCAAACTTGGATGTCATGTTTTGATCAACAGCCTACTTGGTGGACATGAAGCCAGGAGAATTGGGGTGACTTCACATAATGTTAGGCAGGCATTCAAATTAGTTAATCCTGTGATCCCTGTTGACCTTCCCCTCAGCCTACAGCTCTTTACTTCTTACAAGAACAAGTAGCTCTTTCCTTTCATTTAAAAGCTGATTTCCAGACATGAGGGTCTGCTGGGTGGACCTGCGCTTCTGCAGAAAACTCCACTGCATGTTGTGGGCAAGGGATAAAATTAGTCTTCCCTGCATCAATTGTTTTCTAAGTAAGAAGAGGGTGTGGTGATAGGAGCAGTAAAATATGGGATCTAATCTGTGCACCTGCTGCAATCTCCCCTCTCTCTGCCAGTACAGGCAGCCTGGGCTCCTGATTTATGGGCATGATTTATGCCTCCCTTCCACACCGTGGACTGCTTGTGCACTCTCCTTGAAGCAATCTAAGTCAAACATGATATGAAAAAGGAGAGACTGCATCGTATTTCTGTCACACTGCTTGTCAAACAGAACCAAAAAAGCAAACTCTGGTGAGTTGAGCTTCCTTTCTTTTTAATCTCAGGAGAGTTTTGGCTCAAAGTGCTTTCTGTAACTCTCTCAGGAAGGGCAAGGGGCAGTGAGTCTCCTCAAGTGACTACATGATCTTTGTTCTGCCTTTGGCTTTGGGGCCAGGGAATGAACCTCTGCTTATTTTATTTAGTAAGATAGATCTAACAGAGTAGATGCAGGCATGGTTTGCCACTCACCATGTCATGGCTCTGACTAAAAAAGAAGAAAGAGAAGGTTTGATCCCACTCAGGAAAGCAAGCCAGTCTTATTTCTGAGCTGTAGGACTGTGATGACAGTAAAGGGCCAAGATTCGGATATCACCAAACACTAGCACCTTACTTAGATCTTTGTCATTATTTCGCCTTGTCTCAGAGGAGATGTGGGCCGATTGGTGCTGGACTGGTGATCCTCGTAAAGTTGATGGCCTTGCCCTTGCATCCATTTTGGTGCAGGATCCTAAGCAGTGCTAAAGGAGATATGCTCACAGGGAACAGGTGATCATATCTTCCTGTCCTGGTCATGCTTTTGCCAGAAATGACAAAATCCTGTTAGCTATTTTGCAAAGGAGGTGTTACTGCCTTTGGATAACTGGGGAAGAAGAAGAGAAAGTTTTAGAAAACCAGAAAACTGCTCCTGTGAGTAGAAAAATTTAGCCTGGTTTATGCTCAACCAAATTTGAATTAATGTCTCTGTACTTGTCAGTTTGTCAGACAGAGAGCAGAAGCGAGTATCTCAAACATAACGTGAATTCAAAGCTCACGATAATCACTCCATGATGACCACAGCACAGAATAAAGCCGATAGCTCATTAAACAAGAACATGTAGGCAATTAATGTTAATTTCAGCTGACAATTGTAACCTGATGTCTGACTGAAACATGATAATCTGTCCTAAGGATATAGTTCTCATAGCTGCTTAATTAATGATAAACAGACCCTTTGTTGTTGCTGTTGTTTAAAAAAAAAAAAAAGAAGACAGGAATTAGTGCAGATTTTCCTCACCACATGTGCAAAATGTATTCTGGAGGGCCAGCGCTCACGAATCTTGGTGACAAAGCACATGCCCGTTGCTTCATCCTTTCATTCCAATGGCATGAGATGGGAAGTGAAGCATGGTGTATGATCTGGTGTGTGATGGTGAGAAGCTGCTCCAAATGGGCTGGAAGGGAAATTCAGGCAGGCGTTGCGTGCTCTGCCCACAGTTTCAGAAAAAGTGCCGACATCTCCTGGAAACTCTTGACACAGATCATTGTTCTGTCTTTCTGGTGCTTCATCATATGTTTCCTGCATCACTTTTCTTGATTGTTATTTATTTTTGACCAAGGACATGTGTCTGTAAATAAGTGCTCTAACATGTCTGCCTTTTGCTTTTTTTCTGGATTTCCAAATATATATACCCCAGTGCCTCTCCCAGCAATGTCCTGGTGCACATTGTTCCACAGTAGACTTGTTCCACTTGTTCCACACCCATATCTGAGTTTTCCCAACTTATATTTCATTATGTCAACATTATAGGTACTTTAGATGACAGCAGAGTTTGGTCACATGAGGTTTCTCTCTGGAAAGAGCCTGGAAGGTCACATGAGGTCTCTCTGGAAAGAGCCTGGAGTTATCATCTCTGTTCTGCATCACACAAACAGCCTTGCCACAAATCAGGACATTCCAGGGAAGAGCACACTAATGAAGCAGGTGTATAAGGGGTCCACTTGGGGCCTCACCTCAAAGCCAACTTTAAGTGTCCTCCATCAGATAGAAAACTATTGATGATTACTGCATGTGGCCTTGAAACCAGCTTAGAGGCAATTTGTTAAAGTGCAGGGTAGATTAGACTGATTTGGATCTTGCATCAAGACCTGGTACCTTCTCTGACCTTTGTATTACAACAGTGCAGCTTTCACCACCCACACAGAACATGTTAGGTTTGAAGCAATCCTGTTTCTTGCTTCCCTAGCTGGAACAGTTCTCTTTGGCACTCAAAGTAACCACCATGGAAGGGAAGGGACACAATCTGACACATGTGCAGTGCTGGGAGGCCAGTTCTACAGTAGGCTAGATCTCCATCCAAGGCAGTCGTGCTGCAAGGCTGTGGCCCTGATTCCCTTCCCATCAGTGTCAGGCAGTCTTCTTCCTGATGCATCCTTTCAGCTGTTTGGAAAAGGTTAAGAAATTAATTTCTGGTGCAGCTTTGGATTCGTGGACAACTTTTTACTCATTAAACTGTTTGAAAGGCTGGCTGAGGACTGCTCCCTGGGACTCTGGGTTGCCCAGATTTGCTGCTGGTATGATGCAGGGGTCCATTCATGAGTATACCTTTGCACAGAAAACTCTTTGTAAGTGCCATTAACTTTTTATTAGTACTTAACCTCTGGGAAAACAAAACAGAACAGATGACTATTTACAAATGCAGTAATTCCTAAGTGCTCTTGGTAGCCTTGTGTTGCAAGAGTACCAGGTGAAAAGAGACTTTGAATGCTGCTGAACAGAAGCTGTGGGCTGGAAGCAGGTATTAGTGAATGACTTCTTTGGGCTATGATGAGGAATCCTTGAAAACCTTAATTGGCAAATGGAGAAACTCATCCATAGCTTCTCAAGGAAGGAAAGCCACATAATCTGCATTCTGTTCCTGGCTTCATGTATGGTCTGGTGATTTCCTTTCCTATAGCTCATTTCCCTCACTGTGAAATGCAAATGATGATGCTTGTTTGTATTTGGGGATGTCCAGAAATAAAGTGGTAGAGTGGAGGTAAACATACATGGGCTTGATTTCAGTTTTCCTCTTCCAAGACAGAATAAGACAACCTGTTCTAGATCCACAGGTTAAGCATGGGGTAGATTCTGCATAGCAGTTTATTTACTGCTGTTCTTACTGTGTGCTGTTTGTAGGCTTCCATTAATAAAAGTCTGCTCCATAACTGTGGTACATAAGCAGGAGATTTACACTTAATTTTCAGTGAGAGAGTTTCAGGGTAGACAGGGAGGAAAACTTCCCAGTACAAAAGGTCATGATACTTCCATCTCTGGATATCAATAACCAGAAAAACACCTCTGAAAGACAGTTTAGAATTGTTTCTGGCTTGGGATCTGGTCCAAGATCCTTTCCAGACTTATTTTTTATGGTCAAGACACGTCTTGCAGCATGGAAGTCTTCTCTTCATATCATCCTTCTTTTCCCAATACTCATTCCCTCCACCCCCACCTCTGCCACCCCCACCTTCTCCTGTTTGTCACATCATTGCCCTTGGCAGCAGGAAGAATTCCCTCTTCTGGTACAAACTCTGGGGGTACACAGCTCCCTGAGGTTTTGACTCCAGCCCCTGAGATCCAACTTCCATAGTTCCAGTTCCTGACATTTTAGTTTCTTCTGCTTCCTCCAGTAGTCTCTGCTTCTGTGTCCAGACACCTCTTTCACAAAGAGGAACCATCAGAATTTCCACCTGCTAAAATTTCAACATCATCTTTGGATCTGATGCATACTTTACTGTTAGCAGCAACAGACAGGTTCCCCAAACCTCCACCACCACCACTACACATTAATGGCTCTGGTATTAACTCCAAGCCCTCTGAACCATCCTTGCTTCTTCCTTCAGGTCGTGCAACTCCAGCTCCCCACTTACTGTAAACCCACAACCAAGAACTCAGAAGAGACTTATGAACTGGTATCCAGTTGTGAAAATCATTCAAGGGGCAGGATTTTTGTCCTTTCCTCAGCCACCTGTCTTCTCCCCAAGCTTTTCTTTTCTTTCCTCTCTCAACACAGGTCTTAACTTCTTTTTGGAATTTCCTCTCCACCTTCTCCATCACGTTCAGCAGCTGTTTCTGCAGTAATTGTCTGACTTGTGAAGATTTCTTGGTGGAGTCACTGGATACTAATCTGAAAGCACTTACACCACAGCTGTAAATTTTATCTGGAATCCCACGACACAAGGGCTGTCATGTGCTCTGCCACAAAAAGAGGAAAAACCTTGTCAGACCCAAAAGCCCAAGGACCTGAAGAGCTTAGTTTGCCATCACTTTGCAAACATGCAAGGTCTCACTGCAGCCATGGCTCTGTAACACTGAGAGCTCAGCCTGAAATACCAGACAGCTAGTAGACAGCACAGCCATACAGAGCCTCATGTCTGGGCACTGTAACAGATGTCCAATAGATATAATGGTGCAAGGGCTGGAAAAGCACAGGGGCAAGTCTATGTGAGTATTGTGTAACTCCAACCACTGGGACCACAGAAGGGACTGGACGTGGGATGCTATAGAGGAGAAGGAAAAGGCCACTGGTGCTGCTGAAGCCAGCTAATTCTGCCATGTACCCAAGCCCCTGTTTTGTTTATCCATGAGAGCATTGTTGCAGGGCATTCTGCCTAGTAGAGAAGAGCATGAAGGGCTCTCATGGATTGAATCCCATCATGCTGGGCCGCCAGGAAAAGCTTTGCTTTCTTTCCAACTCAGCCATTACAGCTGAGATCTGTGGGTCTGAATCCCCCTCTCTCTTCTTTTCAGCCTGCAGCAGAAAAAAACCTCCATTCACAAGGGTTTCTGCTGACCTCACTCATGTTTTACCAACACCAAAGTGGCTGAGTGAATAAGGGCAGGATTGGAGCTACCGGGAGCCAGCCTGGGAGCCAAGATGATTAAGTCCATTGGCCCTGATCCAAATCTAACTTGAAAACCCTCCTCCCCGTGCTCACCTTCCACAGTCAAAGATCCCTTTATCAGGCGGGCAGTTACTAACTCCCCCCTGGCCCTGACCACTCCAAAATACCTCCAGGGCCTGGTAAAGGGAAGAAGAATACCCCATCTCCACTGAGACCTCAGCGCTGCCTCTTAACTCCTCAAGTTTCTTGCTGAGGTCCTCACTCTCTTTTATGTTGCTTCAAAAAAGGAATCATTATCGTCTCTTTGCCTATATACCTCCTGCTCCAGCTCTATTCAGGCATAATGGGGTTTCTCTGAAAAAAAGAGCTGATAATATCACTTCTCAGGCAAAGAGGCTTAACTCTCACCTTGACGGGTCCACAAGGGTTCTGGCACGGTGGTCTGGCAGCCCAGAAGCATGACCTGTCTCTCCAGGAACGCGCACTTTGCAAGGAGTAATGCTCTGCTGGGTAACTGCACAAATGCCACCAGAACACAGCAAGCACACAAGGCTAAAACTATTAAAGCTTGGAGAGCACTGCTTATAGGTATCACTTTTTCTCCCCAAACACATAAAAACAAAGAGTTCCATGGAATTTGGATTATTTAACATAGTAAACATTAAGCAACTTGTGGTTGATGTAAATGCTTCCTTAATAGGCTGGTGAAATTCCTTGGGACGTGTCCAATTCATGTATAACCTCCAGCTCTGCTTTTGCAGACGTCGTCTCCCTCTTCCCCCTAGATGCTTTTTTTAATGTCACAGTAGCAGACTAACATAATTTGCAGCAGAACAGATGCCTGCTCTGCCTGTAAGCTGAACAGGGAGCCCCAATGCCTCGCTCAGGACTCGGTCTCCCATTCACTGCAACAGCATCTTGGATGCCTGGGCTCCCATCCTTTCAGCAATGAATACTGAAATACTTTATTCAAAGTGAAATAGCTTTGACAGGAGCTGTTGTGGTGAAAGTCCCATACAGGATATCCTAATGGTCAATGGCTGGGTTATTCTGGTGGTGGCGAGTCAAAGTAATTTGTACTCTAACTACAGGCTTTGTAAGTATAAAGAAAGTGGGAGGATTTTTGTGGTTAGGACACGTGTGAAAGCCCATGTAGGTGTGCCTGGGACATTTTGTGGGGAGGAGGTTTTATGAGATGTCCGAGCTGATCCAGCAGCTCACAGCTGCAGAAAGGCTCCTTGCCACATGGTCCTCATCCTTCCCTTGCATTCACTCTGGCACTCTTTTAACCTCTGTTTTGGCTCATTTAATTGGCAGAGAACTAAACTAGAAAAGGAAGGTCACTAACTTTTTGAGAGTTTAGTAAGCATCAGAGTTCCCATAAGACTGCAGATGGGACCAGGAAGAACTGCAATTTTTTTGACTGTTATCTCTGCTCTGAAGACTCATCTGAAATTCTGCTGAGACATTAATCTGGGAATCCTACCAGGGCTTTCTTGGGAGTTAGAATTTTTAGGAGCTATACAAGGATTTGGGTGTTTTAGGGTATATCCACAGAAATGTAGGTCCTTAGTGAGGCTTTAGGTGCATCTAACAACAGGCAGGGCATGTGTAGACATGGTACATTAGGACATGGTTTAGTGTGAGACTTGAAAATGTTAGGTTTATGGTTAGTCTCAATGATCTTAAAAATCTTTTCCAACCTAAATGATTCTATGATTCTATGATTTGATACGTAGACTGGGGTCTGCAAACCTTTTTGGTCTGCTAGCCATGTGCAATGGTGCATTCAGTTCATACTGTTTAACCCCCTCTGTCCTCCCATAAAACAATAGCCACCCTCAAACAGAACACACACATGTGCTCCTTCTCTGTCCACAGTTCTGCTGCTTTCTGCTCCGTAGATGCCTTCAGGCTCCTGGAGGCAAGCTGCCCAGGGTCAGGTGTAACGCAGAACTGCCATGACGGGCTTGCTTTTTTTTAACCTCCTTTTTCAAAGGTGCATCTCAGTAGCAAATCCACATATTCTTCCTTGCATGGATGACTGTGATTGCTCACACATTCTGCAAGGCAGCTTTTGATGGCCAGGCGTTTGGTACAGAAGCAATCTTGCAATCCCCAGGAAAAAGCTTCCTCTCCACATGGTATGTAACTCCCAGCCTGTTTGCATCTCTTTTTCTTTCCCTCTCTTGGATGTCTGTCGAACGGTAGAGAGACAGAGTGTTTATCGTGTCACGGGAACCTGGGTCTGCGCCAGGCTGCCTGGCTCTACAGGCTCTCATTGAGCTCCCTCTGTGCTGGGAACAGAGGGGCTGTCATTCCTGTGAAAAGCAGGTGCTGACTGAAGCCTAGGACCAACCTCGCTTGAACTCCAGTGCAATTACACCTGGCTTCCCTCCCTTCCAGCCTGCAGCAGGAGGAAGAGCAGCTAAGCTTACAGCTTTGTCCCATATTTCCTTATAAATTGCTACGCCCCCCTCCTCGTGTCATTGAACTCAAAGCCAGTTGCCACCATCAAAAAAACAGTTTGCAAAGCTTGTCTTTGCTGCAGACAGTCAAGGCGATAAGTTGGATTCAGCTGCTGCTGAGTATGGCCCCAAAATCCCAAAATGATAGAGCCAGATCCCTCTGGCTTGCCCTAGAGATGACTGAGTTGACCTTGGGCACACAAAAAAGGGAGAAGCAACTTCTCTTTCCTTCCTTCCATTAGCCAGGTGAATTATTTATCGTTTGATGTAAAAGTTCAAAAACATTGTATATCCAAAACAGACCTGGGGAGGAATTCAAGGTATCAGCGCAGAGAAAAACAAGAGAGAACCAGGGACCAAGGGGCACAGGCAGGGTAACCTCCGTGCTGCTCAGGTCTGGTCCTCTCTAAAACTAGTTTGGCCATATCTCCATCATTTAGCAGCTGGACCTTACTCTCCTCTTAGTTCCCCCATCTGAGTCTCATATTTTCTGTGTTTTTTCCATTCAAAGTGTCTGAAATTATGTGGACTCTGCTGCAATATCTCAAGACAATACATTTATAGCATGAGTGCATGTGTTGTAAGCCTGTTTGAAGATGCAAAGCCTTCTAGGCTAGGTTTGGGACAGTGCGTGGTGTGACCAGAGCCCAGCTGGGTGCAATCTCACCCTTCCATGCTACGGGGTGGGGTCACAGGATTGAGTTATCCCCACAACCATGTCTCTGAGGGAACAAGTTAGGGTGGTCTGAAACAGAGCCAGCAAGCAAGGCGCGAGTGAAGCAGTGTGGACAGGGAGGGGCACAGGGCTCGAGCAGCCTCCCTGTCCTCCCTTCCTCAGCAATGTCTGTCTATCCCGAATTTCCACTTTGGGGAACATTCCACAGTTTTAATGTATTATTTTTTATGACTAAAACCCAAAGTGCATAGCTATTCGCCAAGAGGTGACATCTGGCTAAATAAATAACAATTACTGGCTGGTCCAGCACATGTTTTGTTTCGACTGAAACTTTGTTTTTAATAACTAAAACACAGAATATAAATATGACTGTTGCATATTCAGACACATGCACACACACACGCATTTTTTTTGTGTTTGGGAGGCAGAGTAAATTCCACATGAAAGAAAATAAAACACAGAACTTTTATCCATGTGTTTCAATAATTCAGATCTAAATAAAAATGGTGTGGATGTCGTCCCACTTATTTTTAGTAATTTTGATTGCAGTTAAAATAAGACTGAAAAGAATATTTCACTAAAATGTTCCTGACCTTGTCTAGCCCTGCAGAAGACAATTTATTTGCTGTTGTGGCTATTATGTTTGCTGTGCTCCAAACAAGTAGAGAGCCATGTAGTGAACCTACAGGTTTTGGGAGTTTGGTTCAGTTTTTCATACAACATGGAGATTCCCCATGCACTGTTTTTTTTTTTTCCTGCTCTCTATGCACAGTACAGCACAGTATATAAGGCATATCAGCTACCACCTGTTTTAATGGTAATGTCAAGTCTGAGTCACCCACCATGACCAGCATCTCAATGTGAATCAAGACCTGTAATCAGGATTAAAGAAAGATGAATAAACAGAGCAGATGATGTGGGCAGAGATGAAATGGGATGCAGTGGCTTTCCCTGCATCACATAGTGGTCCAGGCTCAGAAGAACTGCTGGAAACTCCAGTTTTGGCTTGATGCACTGTACGGAAGACCCCAGACCTTCTGCAAGCCAAAACATTTTTCACATATGTCACTCACATAGGCAGGAGAAGGTTTGAAGGTAGAGCAGACTCCTTCTGCTAGAACAGCTGGAACAACTGTATGGACATTGAGGAGCTTGTAGGTGCATCTTGAGGTGCACCCTCTTTCTAGTGTAAAACAGGAGCCATAAACTTCAAAGACAAATGCGAGCTGAGAACAGCTGTTCTGAGTTTAAGTAGAAATGGTACAGAGAAAGAAGATGGCTGGTCCTTGCCAGAAGGCACATTAGTAAAGGGAGACATGGCAAAAGTATTGTCATGCAAGGAGAAGAGAGACACAAATAACTTAATTTGAGCTGAATGTGGGGAGGTTAGCAAGAGAGAAATGATAATCTGTAAAACAGATATCTCCAGTGTTTTGCAACTTTGCTGCATGATGAATAGATATAGACTATCAGATTTTGAAGGAGTTTTAATTTTATACCTGGGCCTGAAAAAAGTTTTAAAACTGCAGTATGGAGTCCAAGACAAGACCTTCATTCATGATCCAGGAGGCACAAGGGGCTCACTAGTAACAGAGAAGAATACATTCTCAACCAGCCTCCATAAAGACCTAGATCTGAGACTGTAGTGAGACACGTGTTTTAGATACACATAAGCTGTTTGATGTTATTTTGTCCATCAAAGCTGAAAATAACCCCTCGGGTGTGGTTAAAAGTAACCCAGGGGAGATCAGAGGAGTCTTCCAAGAGTCTTCGGGATCCCTTCAGTTTTAAGGGAGAAAAAAAGGAAATTTGAGGTGGTGATTCATCACCTCCTAGAGACACGTCCATGAACACAGAAGCCTAAAGGTGTCCAGTTTTCGATGCTCTGGATTATCTGGCAGATTTGCATGGGACCAACATACACAATGTGCAGATCTGTACCCTTCTGGTGTTATGCTCTCCTTGGGCAACTGAATCCCAACATTAAAAAAAAAAAAAAGAACCTGAAAATTATCTCTTCCTTCATTCAGAATCTGATTCTCAACTTATGCCCTCCTGGTATTCAGGGCACTGAGTGCAAAATCAAGAGTCCAAAATCAAAACTACAGTGTGTCTCTGCCTTCCCTTTTTCAGATGATGCGCTAGCAAACTAAATGCTGCTGTGCAAGGGATTTCTGAAGACACCCAGGAAATTGTTGAACATTGTGAACAGAGTAATCAACGCTTCAACAGGCTGGATTCTGCCTGTGCTGTCCAGGGGTGTGTGAGTGCGTGTGCACCACTCTGCTAAATAGGTGACCAGATGCCAAGAGGAAGAATAGCCAGAGCTGCAAAGGGCAGATAAAAACTGTCTCCACTCAGTAAAAAGATCTGTCTTAGCCCAAGCGAATTGTGTTTTTACATTAATTAGTCTCAGACAACACTGCCCTTTTATTCTCTTCATCCTTTCCCTCCTCTACTTCAAATGTTTGGCAAGATTAAGGAGTTTTTTTCCCATCCTCTGCCTGTTCTCCTTCCCACTGTCTGCCTCATTCTCTTTACATGCAGGGAAGAGGCTTCCCCTTGATTAGCAAGACACGGGTGCACTCCTGCACAGTGTTGACCTCGCTCATATGATTGACCTTGGGGCAAGGAGGGGTACTGTACATTGCCCCTGGGATCTGCTGGGACTTTTTAAGAGCATCAAAGGCAGTACCAAGCAAAGGTTGAGTTTTCATGAGACTAACACCGCTTTTGTTCAGGTTGTCTGAACCAAAAAGACTGTCATTTTACCCCATGCCAGAGCAGAAACTGGAGGCAAAGAGAGAGGGAAAGTTATGCAGAGACTTACAGAGGTGGGATGAGGAAGAGAAACAGAGTCCCTAATAATGTTCCTAACAGGATTTTCTGGGAAAGAAAGTGTATTATAGGCTGGAAGAGCACAGCAACACGGGCTCATATAAGAGGCACAAACACTGAGGGAAGTTTCAAAAATATAGCAGGGAAAAGTGGGGTGAGTGAAAATGAAGCTTGTTGTCTGCCTGGCACATATCTTGGAATGAGGTATCAGTGTTTGCAGATGGTGTGGACTTCAGGACAATGTTCAGCTCAAGCCTAGCAAGCAAAGCCCAGCACAGTGTTCCTAACCTGTGTCTGTCAGGCTGTTGCAGGATCTGATACAGAGCACCAGAGAACAGCCAGCAATAAAGATTGCAAACAATTCACTTTCACATTTCTGTGAAGCTGGCAGACACTTTCAGAGCTGAGCTCCTGACCAGTTCCTGTGCTGAAGTAAACTACTAGTAAGTGGAACAGCAGCAGCAAAGAATTTATAACACTATAAAATGTTCTTGGCCAGCCAGTGAAGAACTTTATCTACCATCTTTTCTTTTCCTGGCCATTGGGTAGTAGTGCAATGCAGGACAATCTGGCTGCTAGTCCTTCTTCAAAAATTCAGTAAAATAAACAAACAATATTAAAAAAAACCCAAACCAAAACAAAAAAGAGCAAGAAATTCTGCCTATGAATATCTCCTATCTCCTATGAATAGGAAGACAAAAAATATTCATGCTTTCATAAATAACTAGGTGACTCGTTGTTCCGTTTAGACTATAAATCTAGACTTTTGCAGACAAAATCCATCTACTTCTAGGTGTGTGGAGCTTTGCACCATAAAGACAGCACTGTGCACCATGCTGTAGTACTGGTGACATCTCCCTCATGGGGTACACCTGGGGATAGAGATATTGGCTGCCCAGCAGCTGGTTGCCTCTGTTGGTGGGAATAACTCATCTGCTTCCCAGGTCTCTGCTCTCAGCAGGCTAAAATGGAAGATTTTACTCATTGCCTCTGTATCATTGGATCAAAGCACTCCTTGGTGGCCAGAAAAGAGGTCATCATCCCTTTCTATGAATGGGGAAACTGAGGCACGGGGTATCAAGGAGAAGAAGAATTGCCCAGAGTGCAGGAGGGAACTGGTGACATGGACAGAAATGTTTCTGATGACCTGAGTCAAGTAATGAGACGCAACTCTGTATCAATGTAGGGCTGGGTTCACCCTACTTCAACTACTCCAAGGTCAGTTTGGATTTGGGAGCACCTGGGGTCAGCTCGCAGCAAGATGCTTCAGGAGCTGGGGGGTAGGGGGTAGAAAGGATGAAAGATTGAGATATCTTTGTATCCTGAAGAACAAAAAAAGAGAGAAAACTTCAGAAGACAGGGTGGGGAGGGAGGGACAGGTAAAAGGAGGAAATGTCCATGTCTGAGATCAATTCCTCCAGCTTCTCCCCTTTTATTAGCAGCCCAGGACATTTGGGGCGGTGGAGGCACAAAACCCAGCCACAACAGTGCTGTCCATTTATCCACAGCCTGCAAGTGGACAAGAGGACTTATTCTCCTGGCCTTGAGAATGAAATCTTCCCAGGGTAGGAGGCTGAGCCCAGGGCCTGGGGAAAAAAACCCTTTTCATTTCGAGTCATTAGGAAGAGATAAAGGTCTGCTTAGCTGGGTGTTTCACTTGTCCTGCCAGCATACCTTCTCAGCCCTGGGACAACAGTGGGGCCATTTTAAAAGGTCCTTTAATTATCTATTTCCTCCTATTGCTACTGCTTGCAGAGGGAGCTATGGAAAGAGAAAAAAAGGAAAAAAAGGCTTATTTCAACAGTTCTTATCTGATAGCGCATTCAAGATGAGTTTCTCTCACTCCCTCTCTCTCCTAACCCTCCCTCTTCTTTCTTTTTTTGCCTTGCTCTCCTCCCAATACAGCGGGAGCGGGTTTTGTTTTCTTGGCCACCAGGAATACAGGCCCAAGCAGTGTGGGTGGAGGAGTGGTGACAGGGTTAACAAAGGGGACCTCACTTTGCAGATAATGACTGGCCCTCCGGCCCTTTCAGGCAGGACACCCAAGCTCCCAGTACTGGGATGTCTTTCAGGCTTGTCCTAATTCAGGGCCATTGTCCTGGGCTTTTCTAAAGGAGGATGACAGCTGACATCAGCTCTCTATCTGCAGCAGGTTTTGTCCTTTGCTTCCAGCTCAAGCCATAGATTTCCCCGGTTTGTTATGCAAAAAACCAACAGAGGCTTTTATTGATTTTTTTTTTTTCCCTGTAAAAGTGGGGTCCCCGATGCTGCTGGATACAGGCCTTCACTGAGCACATTTTTATCTTGTTTTTTTTTCAGTTCTGTGTACGGGGCACTACTGAGTTAGTGCAGATTTACAGTGTGACAGCTACCACAGAAACCTCCTGTGAAGATGTACCCACCATGCAGTGCCTTTCTTCTGGGCATATCACGTTGAGGTTGCTGCAGCCCCCTGCAAAGTCCCTGAGGCATGTCCAGACGTTTGCATGAGCTCATCCTAGACCCAGGTTCTTGGCCAAAAACAGGGTACTCTGCTAGAGGTATGGCTCCTCTCACACGGCAAAGCTGCTCTTGCATCTCCAGCCTATTTTTTGCAGCTGTACTCTGGGGCGTGTTTCCCATCCATGATTTTCCTGCAACTTCTGCATTGTCTGAATTTTCCAGCTTCACATTTTGGTGTATACAAGGACAGCCTAAGCCTCTAGGGAGTGATAAATAAATCCCTCAATATGAGAAGAGGGAATACGAGAAGAGGCACCTTTTCCTGCCTCCAGTATCTCTTCCCCCAGAGACAAGCACATGTCTGGTCTCTGGTTAATTCTTGCATGACATTCAAGCACTTCTGCAATGCAGCATTTGGTACCTTCCAGTGCTATGTACAGACTAAATGTCTTAGAAATAAGTTAAAAAAAATCAATTTGATCACTTAGTTGGACCTTTGTTTTCAGAATCTCTCAATCTTGCCCCAATACCCCTGCATAAATCTTTATAACTAGTGCACAGCTATCTGCTGCAAAAAGACATCCAGGTTCAGTGAGCTGTTAATAAGACATACTCCATCCCTGTCCTGTGGAAAATAGCTCCAATAGCAAACCACTCTCACTTCTCATCTCAGTTTTCCCATCTCAGCTGTCCTGTTTTGCTTCTCCTCCTACCTTTTCTTTCTAGGTTACAGAATATTTTCATGCCTGTATTTTCCTCATATGATGCGCAACATCCCTTCCCACCTTCCTTTGGATATGCTGAACAGGTCTTTCACTTTGAAGGTTGGGGGGGGGGTTTGCAGCTGAATTGCTTTAATGGTGTTTTTAGCATGTTCACGCACTTCCTCACTTCTCTTCTAAACCATCACCATAACTGGATCAGTGTTTTTATATCAGAGTGATCGCTGCTCTTTCCTAAGGTAAAGCACCATCTTTTTCTTTGCTGCTTCTGTGCTTATATCCCATAGGTTTTAGGAAAATTTTTTTGCTTTTGGTAAGCAGACACTCACTACATGAACTTCTCTCATGTATAAGCCACTACTGAACACAGTTTGTAAAAGACCTAGCTGAATGCAGAGCTGAAGCAATTCCCGAGCTCCCTTAAATGAAAATCTTTTAGGGTCATCTGTGTTCAAAGGACATTCTGTGAACTGTCCCTTATGTTGCAGTACAACACTAAGGAGGTGATTTCCACAGAACAGAAGTACCATAAAATCCATACCCAATTCCCATGGTTTTTTTTAAGCTTAGTAGGAATCTGATACCAAAACATCTGTTTAAGTGGTAGCAGACCTCAAGCTCTCCAGTCTGATCTGAACCAGCAAATAGGCACTAGTTCCCAAGGTGCGAACGCAAACCAGACAGCGCAGAAACAAGTAACAAACCACAGCTGCTTAAGATGTTACTGAGTCAAAATGCTCATGCTCTGTTCGTTTAGCTGTATAGAAACGTGTTGGGGAATGGACGTGTATCTTTCTGGTCCCCACACATGGGCTACAGCCACACTCATAAACAAAACAAGCCCTGAGTGCTGGCTGACATAATGGCCAAAAGTGAGACATACTGTGAAGTTTTTGTCTGCTGCCTATCCTGGGTTTGGGCCAGCATCCCCAGTCAGTGCTTGGTCATACCTCATAGGACAGCACAGGGCAGGGACTGTCCTCAGCGGGACAGTAAGACCTCCCATAAAACCCCTTCATGAACAATAATATTCTGTAGGAAGCTTGTCCAAAGACCCAGACAGACGTCTGAACCTATGCTTGACAGGTGGTTCAGAAGTACCAAGTCACCTAGCAGAAAGCTGCCATGACTGGTCAGTGAGGCAGCCAAGCTGCATGTGCAGCAGTTAGGTTAATGACATTTCCTTACTGGTCCACAGTTTGGCAGCGCTCAAATGGATAAGATCTCCATTCCCAGTGCCCTCTTCTCCTTTTGTAGATCCTGCTGCAGTCTTCTTGTTGTCCTGAGGTGCT
This sequence comes from Tringa solitaria, assembly GCA_026413425.1. Taxonomy (NCBI): domain Eukaryota; kingdom Metazoa; phylum Chordata; class Aves; order Charadriiformes; family Scolopacidae; genus Tringa; species Tringa solitaria. Next base: position 40,900,437 of record JAOXJM010000033.1, read on the forward strand.
ACAGATTTTAACCACTCAAAGACATGCGCACCTCGTCAGACTACTTTCTCAGCTGTAGCCTGGGTGCCCATCTCCATTTTTTTTAGTTTATGGTCCTATCTCCACAGCAGTCAACAAGAGTACTATCGTGTTATCTCTAGGTGTAGATCAGAAGCTTACACCTTCAAGATCAGTAAGTTTCATTAAATGAAGGAAATGAATTAGAGCTACTCAGATCTAAGAGGTTCCTTCACTTTTTGAGGTGCTTCTCTTAATCTGATCTCTCCTACCTTTCTCTACAAACTCATTAATGTAGCTTAGTCATGTTTCCTATGCTCCTGACAGTCCCCGTGCTAGAAAAATTCATATCAGAATTCAAAGTGAGAAAGCCATCACAGACCTAAAATATCCCTGAAAAAAGGATAAAAATCCACAGGCCTCTGTGTCCTCATATTCAGTGACCATTTTATGCTAATCACTCATAAAATAAAGCAAACCCAGAAAGTTTTCCACAATGTCCTTTCAGAGATTGTTGCACTGCTACAGAAATCAAGGCGATCTCTGCAGCACACAACCACTTGCTGAGGAGAGGTTAAGGTTGCTGAAAATCCTATTTGACCTTCTCAATGGAGTTAATGAGTCAGAAGACTTCCTGTGGATAATCCAATGAGGTGGATAAAAAGGTCCTGAACTACTTGGCATGAAGTCAATGCCAGAGAATTCCCTTACCCTCTAATCCCTGCAAGCAGAATAGCACAATCCCATCTTCTCTCCAAATTTTATGGGGTTGTCATCATTGTTGTTGAGTTGTCTCTGTGGCCATTGTCTTTTATGGGAACGCAGAGTATATAAATTAATAACAAAATGCCTGCTGTGTCAATCAGAAGCTAGAGATTACAAGATACAGGAGAACTTTGTCCACATTTTTGACACGTCTTCATTTATTATTATTTTTTACTACAATATCCCTAAGGAGTCTTAAATGTAGATCAGGACTCAGTTTTACTGAATTGAACACAAACTTAAGTTCAGGTAAGTCAGTGTCTGTAGAACATACTGGTAAAATCTTTTACTTATTGCTTACTTCATCTTTTTTTGATCTTACGAAACAGACTCAGAAACAAGTGAAACCTTTAGTGAACTTCCAAGATGCTAGTCCCTCCCAGAGTCAATTATAAACCACTGCAACAACTGCAGTTGGCTTTTTTTTTTCTGCCAGGTTTCAGTAGAGTTTTACTAAGCAGCAGTCATGTTCAATGCCAGTTTGGAGCTCTGACTCTCTATTGTAATTTAAGTCAGAGTTTATCTTATGGTTTGGTAGCTCCTGAATTGGGTGTCTAGTTGCACCTGGTCATCCAGGCTCCTGTGAAAGCCAGCGAGAGAGGACCATCTCTTTGGGGTGTGATTACTCCTATCCTAAAATACTGTTGAAAACCAGCTTGTTGGCCCAATCACTTGAGGGCCTCATTTAAGTGAAAGTCACTGTTAAGATGATAGGCTTTGCAGCCCCACATTTGACCTGTGAAGTTTGTTGCTGTTTAGGACTTCTACAATATCCTTTTTGAGATTTGATGAGTACCTAGCTGCTCCCACTGTGGTGAGAGGAAAGATACAGCCCAATTCAAAGGGGTAAGTAAAGATTTGAGGTCTGCAGCAAGGTAACTAATGCCTATGAGACAGTTACTGAAGCTGGTGCAGAAAAAGGCTGCTACAGTAATCAGGGAGCAGAGAGCGGGTGTGATGAGAGGGATCTAGAGTTGCTTGGCCTGGTTAGCTTAGCAAATAACTGCTAAGAAGGGATATAAGTAATGACTAGAAATACATCTGGGAGTAATACACCAAAGTGGGGAGACAGCTATTAAAGCTGAAGGCCAGTGTTGGCACAGGAACAAAGGGGTGGGAAAGTGGCCTGGAGTCAGACTGGAAATCAGACGGTTAAAGTGCTAGTGATGCAAGATCCTGGAAAGCCTCTGTGTTGGGCCAGAGTGAAGGGCAAGCAACCTGTCTTACTTATAAATGACTTGTATGATGCAGGGTCCTGAAAAAAAAAAGGGGGGGGGGGGTAGATTCACTGGCCTGACAGACCCTCCCTACCCCATCTCCTAATTCTTAGTTCTAGCAGAAAAAGTTAAACATCAGCAGTAACCTTTCTGTACATGGACTGTAGGTACCTACCTCCTTCCCTACTGAAAACCTTCTGGATGCTCACAGAATAAGACAGGGCCCCATTCAATCTTTCAGGCCTTTATAAACCCACATACCGACTTAAGCCCCTGCCCTGAAACTGGATGAAGATACTACTTTCCCTATTGATTGTATTTTCTGTTAGGTTTCAAAAAGCTCAGGGATCATTGCCATTATTAGTAGTGAGCAATAAAGGCTTCAAGCTATGTGACTTTGTCCATACATGGAGTCTGGAAGTTAAATATATCACTCCAACCACATTACCTCACTTCCCTGTCTCCAGCTGTTCATCATGCTGAGGGTAAAGTTAGAGAGCTATGTAAGAAAAAGCTGGACTAGAGGAGAGGAAAAAATCCTAGTGTAGAGGCCTTCAGAGCTCATGCTGCCATTTCTCTCCCATCTCTCCTCAGCTCCTAGCTTGCTCCACCAGGGTTCTCCCAAATCCATTTCTGATAGATGTGTATCTACGAACTCTTAAAGATCTCCTGAGAAGGGGAGTCCACCCTCTCTCAAGCCAGTGTACAATTTTTTAACTTTTCTTATGTTTACTAGATGTTTTTTCTTCTATCTCATCTGTCTAATGCAATTTAGACTGGTGCCATTTCCTACTGTCCTCAGTGAATGTGGAAAACAGTATCGTTTCTCCTTGTCGTGTACTCAACTGTTGTGTAATGGAATATATACATATCCTACAGGCTTGGTTTCAAACACCAATATCATCAGTCTCAAATATTCAAATTTATGAATTACTCTTTACCCTGAAAATAATGCTATCTTTATTTTCACTCTTGTGTATACATTTCCTTGTAGTTTGGCTTTTTCTGTGATACTGTATTTCTTCTTTTTTTTTTCTTTTCTTTTGTCTTTACAGTACACTCAGGTCATATTTTCAAGCTTTTCTAAGCAACTCCTAGGGCTAAAGACTTCTTTAATGAAAGCTGGAATCCTTGCACAACCACTTGCTTCCAGATGCTGGGGATTACAGTAAAATACTAAATATTGCAAGACTTACGGTACTATTGCAAGAGCTGGCAGCAGTGAAGAAGTGGGCCAGGGCTGAAAGAAAGAGAAAAAAATAATGGGAGACAATTAAGAAAAGAGCTAATTTAGGGTGAATACCAGGAAAGGAATTTCAGGAAACAATACTTTCCAACAAATTCTCTAAGGCTACGAAGCAGTCTGAAGAGAGAAATACAGGATCACTGTGACCAAAGCCCTGCAAATGAGCTGTCGGGAACATTCCTATTATTGGACTTTTAGATGAAATGCATTTTCTTGCCTTATTTTCCCTTGATCTTTCTCCCTCCTTTCTGATTGTGAGAAATGTGGGTTTTAGGGTTTTTTTCTCTATGTCTAAAAGATATAAGTGCATGATCTAATATACATGTTTGCTAATCATATCACTTCACACATCAGCCCAGGGATCAGAAGGTCTGTGGAGGATTTTCAGGGTGCCAACCAGTCAGCATTTGTCCTGACCAGTGAAGCACATCCAGCACAGCGGAACAACAGCTACTGGAAGCAGTTGGAGTCTGGTTCTCAATGGTTGTTTGAAAGCTTATTTGGAAATTCTCATTCCATTCTTCACTGATCATAAAAACAACGCTGGACCGGTCAGACTGATGGCCCATCTCACTTAATGTCTTCTCTCTATTGGTGGCCCACAGCAGATGCCTAAGAAAGAATATAAAAGCAGGGCAAGCATTTAATGATGCTTTTCCTGAATATTTCTGTAGCTCAGGGACTCTCTGAAGAGATTTTAGATCTTTGTATCTAACATGGAGAACAGCCATATCACAAATTTAACCTCCTTTAAATGTCTCCCTTTTTGATAATTTTAGCTAAGGATGGTAGGAGACTTCAGGGACTTTACTGTCCTAATGATTTTTCCTCAAGATCTTAATTCAAACAGTGGATAATGAAGGGTCAAGGTTCAACCACCATAATTTGTTTCAATAGTAAACATGTACATCAGAAGTGAGCAAGCAAGCGAGAAAGCTGGTCCTATGATATACAGAGCCCGCAAAGGCCTGAACCACATCTGACCTCTGGTTCATGGAATTCCACGGTTAATAATCTATCATTTCCTCCTTCTTAACTAATGTCAAGGAGAGTCACCAAGGAGCAAGTGTCCCTTCAGGGGTCCTTAGCACATTACTCAAGGGTGGCTTCACAATGTGCATCTCTGCCAGCATTTGTGATCATGCCAGGAACCCCCTGAAACCAGAAGACCTCCTACCATGAGGTCTCAGAAACAGGTGTGGAGATAGTGAAAGGGTATTTTGCTTCTCTCAATGCCACAGCAGTTCCAGCACAATAGGAACATGGTTCAAGGTCAGTTCTTCCTTATTAGAGATCTGATTAGGCAGCTCCCCAGCATGGGTCCCAATTTAACTCTGTTTCATGGCAAGGAATCAAGCAATGGAGATTTCTTAAGTTAAAGGAGCACTGGCCCAGAAGTTGTTCCCACTTAACATATGGTTTTTGGAGAGCCATGGGAGAGCAGGTTATTAGAGGGTGACCTGTCAAGTCAAATCATTCACTGATAGTACCAACCAGTGAGATAGCACACAGCAATATTCTCTTTTGCATTTGGACTGAGATGCCTCCATTTATTTCATTATTATTATTTATTTATTTTTTTTATTTGTTAGAATTGACTTCACTGTCTTAGATGAAAGGTTTCGGAGGATGTGGAGATGTCTGTGTGCCTTCTAGAACACAGACAATACAGATTGCAGTGATGCAGTGATGCAAATTTCTCTCTTACCTTATCTCCAAGAGTATTCCCATTTTGTGTAGGAATGAAAGGAAATATCTAGTCTGTTGGCCTAACCCATCTCAGATGATGTGCACAAGTTACATCTTCCCAGATGTCAGCAGTGCATTCACATCCACTCACACCCTTCTCCAGGTTGTTTTGAGAAGAAACACAGGCACTATCCAAGGGCTAAAACTCATCCCAGGAACTGACTCTGTGCCAGCAATATGGATGTGTTCTGAGTAAGGGTCTGGTTTTAGTGTGGCACAGGATGCGTGCATCATGTAAGCTCTAGAAGAGGTTTGTTCTGCATGGCATTGTTTCAGATTGCTCTTTGATGCTCGATTTCCTTGCTCCTTGGAGCATGTACACACTGCAACACAGTCATAGCCAGACAATTCAGTTAGTCCATTCACTACGTTGCCCCTTTGCTGAAGCTGATAACTGCAGCAGTGATTGGACAAACACAAGCTTTTGGTGCTTGTCGTGAGCACAATTTGTGAGATCTCAACATGAACAAGGGTAGAAGCAAGAACACTTCTATTGTCCTCCTAAATGTGTGATGCCCTGCAAACAAACAGCTTCTCTGCAGCTGTTAAGAGAAAGTTTTTAATGGTCCTTAATGACACAGATAGTTGACTTGTTTGTTAGTCGTGCATGTCCTGAAAACTTCTATTTGAAACCCTTTAAAGCAAAGGCATTGATTACCTACAGAAGTGGTCCATAATCCTGTCCCATTTCCTGTCCTTTCAGGAGACATATCATCTGCAGGCCTGTAGTGTTATAACTAAATGATCAATCAAGTGGCACTTTCCCTTGAAAGTCTGGAATGACTACACAACAGGTTTTAATACCTTTTCCTGTAAATATGGGAAGGAATTTTTAAAAAAATGAGCAAAGCTGAGGGACATAGAATCAGGACTATACCCAAAGATGAGCCACAGGTTGATACACCCCTGAACACCCACAGACAGGGAAAATTCAAAAAACCAGCCAGACATCCCTCCAACACTGAGGAAACTGTACTACCCAGGAGATATGCTCTGCTTCCAGGAACTTCACTCAGTGCTTGTGCAGGAGCATAGCAAGAGGAATATGACTTGCTAGAAGTGGGTGAACCTCACAGAGTCTGACATTTTGCAAACAACTCACATTTTAATTCTGTGGGCTTTTCGGAGCTGGTTCCTGCTCACAAAACCCTTTGTATTTGTAATTTGAACTTTTGTTCCCTGTGGATGAGTCAATTAAACAAACACAAAAGAATTCTGGCTAAAGGGCTCCAGGGACAGAAGAGCCTACCAGAAATTCAGCTAGAGTTGAAGACCAATTATATATGGGTTAAATTCAACTCTAGAATTTTTTGGTGGAATAAAGTTTTCTAAGACTTTCTCTTTAGATTGTAAATTGGCACAATTCCACAACAGAAAATTCTGCCATGCCAATTTCTGATGGAAAAGCTAACTTTTCCATTGTATTAGGGTCATCATCACTTCTTCCTCTTTTCCCTATCGACAAAGACCATGGCAAGAAGTCAGGGTTACATTACAGAAAAGAAGATCTAGATGAGGCACTAGGAGATAAAACATTGGCGATATTTGAGTTTCCAATGTCTGAAGGAGGCTATGGAATCTCTCAAAATTAAAGTTTTTAAGACTAATTGTATTGATCATTTATCAGAGATGGCTTAGATACTTAGAATCTTTGCAGAAGAGGAATGTTGCAAATCTTCACGTTCCTTCCAGTACTGTTTTGTGCAACCATCTGGTAACTGGGAATATATGCCTTTCTCATTTTTTATATAAAAATATTCTTCCCAAATATATTATTCTTGGAGATTTCCTTCTGCAAATCTGTTGTTGAAGATGCTTTGATGCATAGAAGTATGGCATAATCTTGCTTGATGTCTAGACTGGTCCACAGTATGAATCTGAACTTTACCCTGAATGTGAACACCCAGAAGTTGGAGAAGCTAATATATGACATAAGACCCAATTCCATAACCTGTGGTCATGGGCAACATGCTGTACAGGCACAGGTCAGGAAGTGCTAGCTGTAAATCAGAGGTGAGCTGTAGCAGTCCCTGTCTGACTGCACACATCAAGTGCCTCTGGTATCACACCCTGTTCTTCTGCATCTTGTACAACCTATGTTAAAGAGCATTTTTTCTTTAAATAAGGATTTTATTATTTTTTTTAATTTTTGGAATTTGCTGAGAATATCCAAGATTTGGTTGATCATTGGACATTGTTAAGTAGGAACTCCCAGTAGACCATGTTTGTGGTTGGTCCACACTTGAGAGTATAAAAAAGAGTGCTCTAATCCTTACGGATTGACTAAACACTGCTTTAAAAACTTCCCTGTCCCCCAGTCTCCCCCTCTCCTGCTGCCCCCTGCAGTGTGTGCATGGACGGTTTTGCTGGATTTAATAGTTCAACTTCAATGCAAACTCCTCTTTCTGTTATGGAGCTTTATGACTTATCCAAGTTATCTATCTCTACTTTACCTTTTTTTCCCTCATACAAATGTAGATATGTCCTTTACCAGGAGTACTAATGCTCTCAAAGTGGTCATTCTGCTTTGTCCCATAATCCTTAAAATAGTTTGTTTCACCATACCACAAAGAGACAACAGGAGATTTATATTCCTTCTAAGTGAAATATAAGGCACTAGAAGCCTTGGATCAAGAGTATATTAAAATCAGTCTAAATGAAACCTGATATCTTTTTGGGTGACAAAGGTGGTGTCTCTCTTCCATCCAGACTTGACACAATTAAAAAGTAGGAGGCTGAAGATAGTGTGGTTAGGTTCTTAGGGATTTCCACAAGCCTTTATTCCTTTTAACTTGAAACTTTATTCCACCATCAGGGCTTGTGGGTTCTCCTCCTGCTGCTCCTCTTGTTCCGTGGGATGAGTCAGGGTTGAACAGTGCAAACATTCAGACCCGCAATTGCCAAAGATCCGCTTGGTTTGGGTTAAGAGTCATGGCAGACTGAGTGCCTTTCACCACAGGATTAGAGCTGGCTCTGAGTCTTGCATGAACCTAATGGTGGTCAGCCTGGTCCAAGATTGGTTTTGCAAGGGAACCCAGCATGGAGCTATTTCTGAATAGCCTGGAAGCTGTGAGCTCCAGGGTTCTGCTGTGCCAGGTGCTGTACATATGAGATGATTCCTACCCAAAGCACTCACAGTTTACACAGGCCTAGAGTGAAGAAATGTGAAGGTGTCCACATTATAACAGGGTAGAGAATGACAGGAGGCCAAATGCAAGTGACATTTTATAAGCTCCTAATCTATCTATGGAGACCCCAAAATACTAAGATTGGGACAGATTTAGAGCTTTTCTTAGCTCCCCTAGAGAGCTGATGTTGTAGGCCCCAGTAAGCAAAAGGGCATACAACTAGTTGTGTCTGACTGTGACCGTGGTCCTAACTCTGCAAATCTTGTATATTAGTGCCTACAGAATTTTTCAGTCCTAAATTACTGCATCAATTAAAGTGCATGCCTTCATAATCAGGCCATCCTTTTAGCAAAGAAATCTGAATTGTTGTCTTGAACTTTTATGTTATCTATGCTCCTGTTAGACATCAAGACAGATGATCTGGACCTAAATTGAAGGCTGCATCTGTCCCATCATGTCTCTGCTTTGACTTGCCATGTCTCTGCAAATGATTATGTTATCTATATTATCACTCTAGTGATGCAATAGGAAGCCAAAAAGAGGAGAGAGAAACGCCACTTAACCTTCTCCCAAATTCTCCACGTCCCTTCATCTGCAATATAACAATTCTTCTGCAGGCCCCTTGTCTCTTCCCCAAGTCCCTGCAAATAGAAACTTCCAGGAGGCCAAACTGTCCCTCTGTGCCTGAGGAAGCGTGGTGTGGGGTCAGAAAGAACCTCTGTCTCACTCTCAGAGCACTCTGAGAAACAGATGCTGGGAAAATGTGTGACAAAGTTGTGCCCTGGAAAATTATGAATGTTAGGAAAAAAAAAATATTAAAAAGAAAATGAACTCAAGCCTTCCCAGATTTTGTGGTAGCAGAAGTCTGTGGGAGGATTCTGGAGGAGCTGTAAGGGTTGGTACATGGCTCCCTTAGGCTGTGCTTGGCTGGCAGAGCTACTGTGCTTCCCCAAGCACTGTTATATCCTATCATTGCTCTTCTCCATGCAATAGGATCAGACAACTGGTTCCTTTTTGAGGGCTCTGGGCTGCTGATTTGGTTGGTTGTGTATCAGGCAGCAGGGATGCTTAAGTCGGTGCTGATATCTTTTCCCACTCATCAGTTTGGCCTGATGGGGAGTGATGTCAGCTACAGATACTCCATTTCCCTTCTGGAATTTCCCTCTTTGAAAAATAGTCTCCCGCTTTCATGTGGTTTTGATCTGGATAGTGCAGCATCCCACTGATTTCTGTCATTTTACCCTTTCCCCAGATGCTGACAACAATTCAAGGCAGCTTTGGAAGAACATCTGCATTTCAGCCTGCTTGCCCCACTGGGCCTCTCTAAACTATACTAAATCAATGCATTAACTTTTCTGGGAACTTGAGGAAGCTTTGTCTTTTGTCACTTAAGGCCCTGTTTGTCTTTTGTCACTTAAGGTCCTACACTGGCTGCTCCTCTACTGTAGATGGAGGCAACGCATTTCAGACATCGATTTAGGAACTCTCTGGACTCCATGAGCCCCAATAGTGCTGAATCTGGAGTTTCGGCTGTACTTTTTTGTAGACAAATTCTTTTAGCTAGTTTGGTCTTCTGTATCTGGATAGGAACTTTTCACAACTCCAGAGTCTGGTTTTGAAGTGCTTGTGAATGTCATTGTCACAGGAGGCTTAAAGTGAAATAGTGAAATTAAGTTGCATGTGTTGTCCTGTCTTCCCCTCCCCTGGTCATTTCTTTCATTTTTTCTACAGCTTTTTTTTTTTTTTCTCCCTCTGCAAGGAGAAGCCAATGACCTTGATAATGAGAGATTTTGCAAAGGAGATTCTTGTAAAATTCGTGAGAGATTATACTTCCCTTCATTGTCCCTCTCATCCATCCTTTGTCTTTTCCACACTCTTTCATTTTCTTCCTTCTCTCTTTGTTCATCCTTCTATCCAATTAAACTATCTGTCATACTTTGCGCCCTCACTTCAGAAACACCTGAAGCTTGCATTTTCTCTCTAAAAGTCAGGCAACTGGTGCAAACCATCCATTTAGAATTCCTTTTCAGTTATTCAAAGAGATCAGCATTTTCATGTGGTGATTTGTTATACCCTAAAACTGGTGTGGAAATCATGCGGGTTAAGCATTCTCTGGAGTCACCACCAGAGAAAGAACCTGGAACAGTATTGTAAATTAGATCGCCACCTTTTGGATGGTTAAAGACAGCAAGGAAAAGCATAGTGCCTGTTTAGAACGAGCCCAGAAAACTCAAAAATTATTTTCCATAGCTGATGTCTTGTGACATCTTGCTATCTCCAAACTGGACTTTCAGATTGAAGGGGCAGGCACAAGACATGACCTCTTAACTGTATAGAAAAGCAACCAATAAACAAAAAGAGGTTGAATAGTATAAGCCATTAGAAGAATAGTTATTGGCTTTGCAGTGATATAATTTTCAGGATTACTTTTAAACACTTTTTTTTTTTTGTTACTAGATACTATTAATGTCATAGCAACGAAGATCTCCAAGTCTGGAACAGTATCCTATTGCATTGGTAGGGATTTTGAGAGCCTTATTCTGCCATGACAATAAAGAAAAGTCCATGATGAATTATGTATGCATAACAGGCATTTGGACAATGCCCTTAATAACACACTTTAACTTGGTCAGCCCTGAATTTGGACTAGATGATGGTTATTGGTCCATTCCGACTGAAATGTTATGTTCTTCTCTTCTCTTCTCTTCTCTTCTCTTCTCTTCTCTTCTCTTCTCTTCTCTT
>JAOXJM010000033.1:40911380-40952320 GCA_026413425.1 Tringa solitaria
CTTCTCTTCTCTTCTCTTCTCTTCTCTTCTCTTCTCTTCTCTTCTCTTCTCTCTTACTCTACCCTACTCTACGCTATTCTATTCATATGGTATGATTACATACAATCTGATGTAGGAGGAAACACAACTGGGACTAAGGGTACAGACTACAGCTGTTTAATCTAGAGCTTGGAGGACTGAGGAAAGACATGATGATGGTATTTAAACACACTGAAATCAGCTGCAAAGAGAGACATGATCTATTCTCCATGTTGACTGGGACAGATTAAGAAGTCGTGGTTTTAAATCACAAAAAGGCAGGTTTAAGTGTGATGGTAAAAAAGAAAATGGAACCATTTAGTGATAAGGACAGCAAAACACTGAGTTAGATTGCCTAAAGAGATTTTACTGGGAATTTTCATGCATATGCTAGAGAGACATCTGTCAGGAATGCCTGAGCTATACCTGAACTTGCATCAAAGCAGAGAAACGGGTGAGGGGGCCCATCTCACCCCTCCAATAGGTGACATCCCCTCCAACCCCAAATTTCTATGATACAATATTATGTTTTCTGCAGCAGAATTCCTGCTTTTCCACTAGCCTGAAATGCAGCCTTAAGCCCACCCCATATGACAAGGCCCCATCTTTCTCAGCCCTGTATTTCCCAGAAGCTGTTTGCCATCCACTTGAACTTTGGTCTGCTAAACACACTGGAGAGGAATCTGACATCTCTACTGACGCAGCTCTCATGGTGTAATTGTTAATATTATCCCATCTGCAGATCATTCCTGAAGGTCTCTCCCTCTCTGTCTCTCTCCATTTTGCCTCCAGGAAGCTTGTGCCAAAGGGGATCAGGGCAGCGGTACAACTCCCATTCACAAAATCCTTCTCTTCCAGCTTTAATGGCAACCTCACCTTGCCAAGAAAGCTCTTTAGAACATTGGGAGCTTGCATTGCATTTATTAAAGACATTTGTCACAGCCGGATCAGTGTGTTTCCATTTAGCTTCATCTGTAAATTTTGTTGATGCAAATCAATTTCTTCTTCCTCAGATATTACTTGACTCGCAAGGAAGGCTTCTTAATGTCAGTCATGTGATAAGGAAATATGATAGAGACTGACAAATTTCTACAGACTGAAGGGACCTTGGAAAACAGTTTTAGCTAGTATAAATTAGCTTTCTTCTACCAAGTTTCATTAAACTTTTTTACTGCTGTTACAGTTTTGGAAACTTCTGTGAATAAGTATGTTAAATCTATGAATTTTATCTTGTGGTCCATGTACTCCCAGGGGTCCATCAGCAACTTTTACGGGATATAAAGAGATACCTAAACATCCTTTCAGTACACCATTTTTATAGAGAGGAATCTATGCCACACTGGAATAAAACAGGACTACAAATGTTGGAGAAGAAATAGCAAAGATTGCTGTCTAGATGGGTGACTGGATGGACCAATCACTTCATTCAATGAGCCCCTCTCCCAGCTCATTGAAAGTGTGAAAGATAATGGTCTTGTTCTTGGGTCACGACAACAAAAGGACTGGAGAGCTGGAAAGGCAATGAGAAGATGTACATTCCTCTCTCGGGGCCTACTTCCCATTGGCAACCAATGGGCTCCTGCGGTTGGACAGAAACAGGAGAGCTATTTTCTGGTTCCCAAGTATATGGTAGGAACCCTCAATTCATTGCCCCATTATAATATCTTGTCTTGAGGGTTTTTTTGTTTGTTTGTTTGGTTTTTTTAATGATTTGTCTTCCCCACAAGTCCTATTCACATGTTTTATGAAATAAATAATTTGGTCTAGCAATGAAAAACAGCCACCCATGGGGGCAAAGCCAACAACTGTTTGGTGGCCACAGGGAAATATCATGCACTAGTTAAGGACGGATATTAAAAGGGCAGATTGGATTGACTGGGCACAAGCAATTAAGCCTCTCTATTTTATAGAAAGGCCTTCAATAAACACAGCTCAGTAGACCTCCCTGGTTCACTGTACATCTCTGCTGAGAGAAGCAACTTTGCCTCCTCTAAAATTGTGTTAAGGCTGATAGAGGAAGGAAGGAGGTGAGCTATTGTATTAAATAAGCCTTCAAATCGGTAAGCCACCAAAGCCTCTCAGGAGTGTTTTCCCCTGTGGTCTCCCATTCTAACAGTGACCTGGCCGGACCCCCATTTGGTGGGCACAGAAAATAGCACGTCCTACCTGGGGGCTAACTACATGCAACCTTCCCATCTTTTTCACTTCATACTAGTTTCGTTATTTATTTGTCTTCAATTGCCTCCTTGAATCATTTTAAACCAACCAAAGGAGGGTTAAGTCTTGGGATGAAGGAAGTAAAATAAACTTGGGGAAAGTTTAACAGCCACTCTAAGGGCAATCAACTGATGAGTGTAAACACCACTTTTGACCTGGAAATCTATATCCATATCAGAAAGAAAACATCACTCATCTGACCATATGAGGGCACAATCTCCTTATTTTTAGGATTCCAAGCCTAATCCACAATGGATATTGTTTGAAGTCTGTCTCAGTGCTTTTGCTCATTCAACGCAATATGTGTAACCACAGCAGCTACTGCTGGTGAGCAGGAAAGCCGCTGTGGGGAACACTGGGTAGCTGCAAGAAAGAGCCAGATGCAGCCAACATTGTGTGCCCCACGTTCCCTTGGTCTGGGGAGAAAAAAAAGTCCTTTAATCTGTGTGGATAGTCACATCACGTTAGAGACAAAGCATTGCCGTGGCTAGGTATACAGGGAATGATGTGAAGAATGGGGTGTAGATAAGTGTTCTCATCAGACTTTGCTTGGAGGGTAGGGAAAACTCAGTCTTCTAAGCCAAGCTGATTTAAAAGAACTTTTTACATAAGGGGTTGGTGTGATGTCTTAGGCATTGGTTCAGTGCTTGACTTGCTCTATAGGTTTCTGATGACCCCTGTAAATTTGTGACATTTCCCTAAAACTATCAGACAAAGGTCATGCCAATGCTCTGTGCCATCAGGAAGGACTCCCCTCTCAGAGGTGTCCAGGAGCTAGCAGAGATGCCTGTGGTCCTATTTCCACTCTTCCAGGAGTCTCCTTGTCATTCTTCTGGATGTCTTTCCTCAGCCTTCTCCTCTGTTATCGCTTGCTAAGGATGCACTGGTTCTCCTTTCCTCCAGAGCCTCCCTACAAGCGTCCTTCATTCCTGGTTCTCCCAATGTCTGGCATGTCGTTCCTTTCCATGTCTTCTCTCCTGTGGCAAGAGCATCGCTCTCCACCTCACCTCAGTGTAAGCCTTCACTCGGCTCCCCTCACATGCACTTATCCAGCCCTCCGGTTGGCTTGTTTAACTTCATTTTGGAGGCAGTTTTCATCAAACAAATAGAACCATCCAGATTTATCCCAAGCAGTCCCCAGGAATGGTGCAGACACTGTTTTTCCATGATGGATTTTGAAAGGACAGGAGGGAAGAAGCAGCAGCATGAATGATTTACAAGATAAGAATCTGTTGCTGGAAACAGGAGACACCCGTGTGGATCATCTCAGTAGGGCCTTTTACTTCACTGTCACTGACAGTTGCCGTCCTCAGAACGACCTTTTTATTCCACACACCTCCTCTTCTTTTTTTTTAATATCGGTCAAAAAGGAACAAGGGAATAGAAACATAAGGAATAAATCAAGGGAAAAAAGAAATCCTTCCCAGCTTTTCCACTGTGCCTGTGGAGTTAGGTCTAATTTTCTTTTTTTTTTTTCCTTGGGAACAGAACTATTAAATTTGAATCAATATTCTTTTTTTGGGTTGTTGTTCATCTTTCTCTCTTAAGGATGATTTGCACATCTCTGTTAGCAGCAACACCCCTCTGGTTCATCCCGGATCCCCCTTGGGTTGGAATTCTGTTTGCTTTTTGGTGGCACTTTGACAGTTTCACAAGACAAGCGTAGAAAAGGTCACGAGGGACTGGAACAGTGAGTCAGGCAGGGAGGGAGGGAAAGGAAGCCAGTGCTTTTCCGATTGAAAACCTGCCACCAATCATGCATGATTCAATGGCAAAATGAATCCCAGGCGCTTTATGTTGTTGTTGACATTTACTTAGCAAGAGGGTTGACGGGCAGATTTAATGGGGTTGGGACGGCTCACGTTTAAGTCAAAGTGACCAAAGTGCAATATTAAAAATGATTGAAGTGGGAACCTTTTCAGATTACTCATTGGCTATCACTTCAAGAGGCCATGTGGTAAACCGAAAATATGCTGCATGAATGTCCCAGCTCTTTTAAGGAATGCATCGATTTAGCAGAGACTGAATATGTTGCTAAATTTAAGCTCCAGCCTCCCTCTGACTGGGAATAGCCATTCCCTTGCAAGGCTGCAGTGTAAGCTAGTAAGTGCTGTCCTGCCTTCATAAATGGCAGGCCATGTAGTTAACACTTCAGCTCTGCACAGGGAGCTTTGCCGCTGGCGTTTCCTCCACTCCCAATGCACAGCATCTTACCGACTTCAGTGGGGGAGTCTGTTCCTGCTCTCTCCCCAAGGCAGGAGGGACGAGGCAGATTATATGTTTTCTTATCACCCCCTCCTCTGTGCCACCAGAGTTTGGATGCACTGTGCTCCTGCTTCTGTCATTTAACATGGTTAAGAGCTCCTGCTTGTCCTAGACAGCTGCAGAGGGATGGACCTAGACACCGCAGTGCATTTACTTGGAGCTCTCCTGACCCAGCTCTCAGGTGGCTTGATTTTGCATGTGTGTACTTTTTAACGTCAGCAGAGAAAGCAGGTTTGAGAGGGAGATGGAAGTGGGAGGGAATGAACGTCACTTTTTCCTGAATATGGGGGATGCAGTGCTGCTGAGACCTCAGTAGACAGTTTCTTTATTGCTGTTGAGTCTAAAGAGGGAGAAGTATCTTCATAATTAACTTTTACAAGGTAAGATCAGAAGCAGAGACAGAGAGCACAGCCTGCTGGCAGACCACTTGTATATTTGACTGAAGGCTCCTCTTCCACCTGGCCAAGGAAAACCAGAAGAATCACACACAGTGGCTCTCTGTGAGATTCCCCTTTCTCATTAAAACTGTGACCTGTAAATCCAGAGCTTTATGAGACTGAGAGAGGGTGGGGCATACTTGCATTTCATAGCACTACTGCTCTGATCTGTGACCTGAGACATGTTACAACCATTTCAGTGGGCACATATCCCTTAGTAAAGTGGGGAACTGGGTACTTACCAGCAACAAATTGGGAGGACAGAGAGAAGGGCTATTAGATCATTCAGAGACCTCCCACCAGGGAAGGTATTTTGTGAGTGCAGAGGAGACAAGTGGTCATGTTTCCACTTCCATTTCAACTCTTGCAACAGGGCTGGCTGCATACTGCCCACAAATGCAAATGGGAGCTCAGTATTGTGCTGTTTCATCCCTTCTCTCTTGTGTTCCATCTTGTGATGGTTCCTTGTGAGAACCCCGTGGATTGTACCTCCTGTGTCCTCTCTCAGCACGTGGCAAAGACTGGAGAAGAGCAGTTCTGTGGCTCACATTGGGATAAAACTGGGACAAGATATAGCCACAGCAGCCCAGCTAGATACCAGGTGACTCCTTCTGTTATGTTTAGAGGTCAGCTACTACAGATTAGCTCTAATTTATCAATGTGTATCAGCATGTAATGACATTGATTTGGAAACCTATTTATTTCTGAGGACTGGTCACCTCACAAACTAGATATAAAGAAGAATTTTTTTAGAATGAGAGTGATGAAACACTGGAACAGGTTGTCCAGACAGGTTGTAGGTGTCCCATCCCTTCAAACATTCGAGGTCAGCTTGGACAGGGCTCCGAGCAACTTGATCTAGTTGAAAATGTCCCTGCTCATTGCAGGGGTGTTGGACTAAATGACATTTGGTAGTCCCTTCCAACTCAAACCATTGTATTGTTATATGATTCTTCATAAGGGGAGGCAGAGGTTGTCTATGATGCATGGTCTATGATGAGAGAAATCCAGGTCAACTCAAATACAAAAGCAGTGTGTGAGTTATTTTTCATTGGTTTCCCCCTCTGGTACACAAGCTAATGTGGTGAAAGACACAAGCTGTCAGATACTTTTCAAGGTATGGCTTCTTGTTGCAACATCAGGACTTGAGGTGAGATGCTCTTAGCGTTCACACCCCCTTCCTCCTGATCCTACCTGGTTCACCTTCTTTCCATGCTCTTCATCACCTCTATGGGAGGTGTAGCCAGCCAAGTGCATGGTGGGCACAACCTCACATTACCACCCTGTGGTGCCTCTCTCTGCCACTCAGCCCACCCAGGGCTCTGCAGAGCTGGCCTCTAATTGGCACTCAAATAAATATGACCTGGGCCAAATTAAACACCAAAGCTTAAAGCATGGTCTGGAAGCCTGAGCTCACAAGAGTAAGGAAACTGAAACAGGAAAGGGGTTTAATTTAAGAGACAAAGTCGCTCATTAAGTCTTGAAAAAAAGAAAAGCCAACAAGCTAGGGCAACTGGAAGGTTTCCCTTGACCCTGGAGGGGTAATTCAAAACAGCTGGGTTATAAAAATGGCTGAGATAAAGATTGAGCACCCATGACCCTCACCGAGCAGGCAGTCTGCTGTGTCCAGGGGAAATATTTCACTGAACCTTCACAGCTTCTGCTTTGCTGAAGCTTTGGTTCTGGTGCTCCACTGGTGTTATGATCTTGTCATGATACCCTCCCAAAAAAGTCCAAACACACTGTTGAGCAACAAATAGTGGCAGATTAGCCAGCTGGAGAAGAAAATGGCTGAGAAACCTGTGTTTAAGGGAAAAAAAGTTGGGGTCCTCAACTAGGGAGCAACAACAATAACTCTGGAAGAGCTGATGTTTGCTCCTAAGTCTGCCTTGTCTCAAAAGCACTTCAGAGAGGACAAATTTCTACACAGAATGATCACAACACAGGGTGATTCATGTGGAAGTGCTTGGATGAGATCAGGTAGAAGTTGGGGTAACATGGTGCTGAGTAGCCAGCATTTCTATTGTTTCCAGAGCACGTAGAAATATTCTTCCCCAGTTCTTATTGCTTGCTATATGACAAGGTGTGTGCACAGACAAATTATTGTTATATTGCAGTGAGCTTCTGTGGCCTCAGCTGGGTCTAGTGTCAGTGAGCTTTACTCTAAATTTCAAAAGCTTCAGCATCAGTCTCTGATCACGTGCAGGTTAAGGAGTGGTGAAAAAGGAACCATCTTTCTCCAGTCAGAATGTGTTTTCTACCAAAAAGGACTCATTGCCCTGCGATGGACCTTGCTGAGCTGGTTTTCTCCCCTTCCTTGACTCCTCTGCAGGAATTCAGATCAAGGAAGATCTGGTGGCAAAACCTACTTTGCCCTCTGGAGAAGCAATCTTTCAAGGTGAAGTTCAGTTGCCCAAGCAAATACTTCTGCTGCCATTTCCCAATCCCTGCCTTTCCAGAAGGGGAAGGATTTTCCTTAGCCTCTCTATCATATCACTAATGTCTACAGCCTAAATAAGGCAAATGAAGGAAACAATGGCATGCTTGTTTTGCAGATGATGAACCAGGTCCAGAGGAATGTGTTGACTTCTCCTGGGGCAACACAAGCAGAAACGGAAAATGAACACGCCGTTCCTAAATCACATACCGGTATCTTCCAGGCCTGCTGACCAGCTCTTTATACCCCTTGGCAGGCACATGGGCTTGACAAGAGTGTAGTTGCTCTTAGTTTCTGATTATTTGGGTTACCAGCATGGCAAAGAAGTCCAGTCATGGCGTTAGGGCCCCACAGAGGTCAGCAGTGCTGTGTAAACACAAAGAGGAAGGATGGACCTGGTCCCAGAGACCTGACACTTGGGAACAGGTTATGAATAAGACTTTCTCAGCTGGTGGCCAACTTCTCTCCTGTTGGTGGGTAACCAATGTCCTTCATCACAGACCCTTGGGCAAGAACATGTTTTGACACCTCCATCCTTTTCATTCCATTAATTTGCTCCTGTCTTTTTCTCTGCTTTCATTGTGAATGGCTCTCTTTTCCTTCATCTGGGGCTGGGAGAGGATAGTGGATACAGCCTCATTACCAGCTCCCTTGGTTTGTCTTAACCATCTGTTTGGGCTGGCTGGCTCTTCCTTTAAACGTTTGCTTTTGTCTCCTTATACATCATTGAGGTGCTGGCCACTAGATACCTCAGAAATATGTTAACCAAATAAAAGGGGAAGATGTTACAGTAATGAGGATAAAATTATAAGCCATGAAAATGAGGAGGTACAGAGAAAGAGGCTGACAGAGTCTCATGACCTTCAGAGTGGATCTTCAGGAGAAGGTGAAAAGATGTGAGATATGTCAAGAAAAGATGGCCTGGCAGATGTGTGTATGAAATAGAAAAACACGAAGTGGAAGGCTATTAGTAGCAAAGGCATCTGGATAAAATTACAGCCTAACAGTGCATGAGAGAAAGAAAGAGAAAAAAAAAAACTTTATTAGATCCACCAACAAGTCTCGCTCTGTTTTAAGGAAGAAGTACACAAATCAAGTGGTTATTTTTATTCTCAGAATGAGCTCGTTTCCCAAATGAAAGAATGAAAGATGAAGTTAAAAAAAAAAGGAGGTGGAGAAAGTCTTTCTTTCTACTCAAGTCCCATGGAAAAATCCCCCTGATCCCAA
Organism: Tringa solitaria; assembly: GCA_026413425.1. NCBI lineage: Eukaryota > Metazoa > Chordata > Aves > Charadriiformes > Scolopacidae > Tringa > Tringa solitaria. Next base: position 40,919,982 of record JAOXJM010000033.1, read on the forward strand.
CTTTATGAAGCCCATAAAAAAACTTGGAAATCTATTCTGGCAGATGCCGGTGGGACTGGTGTTTTAGGCTTATACTTATTGGGTCTGATAGACAGAGGGAAAGAGAAGGGTTGTAAGGCAGTCAGAAAAGTGCGCTGCTTTGGAAGTGTTCTCGTCAACCTATTACTTTGCTTAAAGGTCAGCAGGGTGGAGTCACGTTGAAGAGAAAAACACAGCAGCAAAGAGCATTGCCCACTGGCTGAAGCTGGGAAACTCCTGGTGACATCTCGAAGTGCTTGTCTCTGATGGAAGAGACGGCTCCAGCAAGGATTTTTTGGAAGCAGCAAAAACAAGGGTTTCCCTTCTTAGTTTTTTAGTCAGAGGCACCTAAATCAGTAAAATGGCTAAATTCAGTAGGAACTCAAGGCCAAATTTCCTCTGGCTGCTCTTTAAATCCAAGCCTGAAATACTAGAGCTGGGAAGAGAGCGCTCACCCTCATTCTTTCCTTCCCCATTGCAGGCAACGTGCCTTTGCTCTCAGTTGCAGAGGCAAAATACTCTATTTTGGTACATCATGGCAACATTAAGGTAGAGTTTCATCATTTATTCCATACCTACAATGGACACTTCTGTGCTTCTGCCTACAAACACCCTTAACAGACAGAGGAACCAAGCCAGAGAGAACCAGATGTCACACCAAGGGCTGTTTAGGTATAAGGGGCTCTGCTCTGGGACTGAACTTCCCAAATGGAAGCTGTGTCCCCTAAGATGTGGTCACCAGGGAAAGCCAAAATAGGACTCAGAGAGGGGTGGTGGTCAGAGGGAACAAGCTACAGGGTCAGCTACCATATTCAAAGGAACATGTCCAAAAAGGGGAAGTCTGTGACATTCTGGACTTCTTCCAGGCTTGGATGTCAACTTGAACCATAGGTATGCTCATCCAAGATGCTGTGCATTATAAAAATCTTCTGCTTGGAGGAAAAATGGGCAGGGAAAAGAGCTGGAATCACTCTCAGGGAGTCTGCAAATAAAACAATTGTCAGTGCAAATCACCTGAAACTGCTGGCTAATTCCAAGCAGTTCCCAGTTTCCTGGCTGTGTCTCTCATCCAAGAGAAAGAGTATAGGCACCTTCATATCTGCCTTGAGGATTTTCTTAGGACATCATAACTCTCTAGCCATAGTTTTAGTTTAGTCTAAGCAAATTAGGTGTAGTATGGGATACTCACCAGATCAATGGCGGAGACAGAGCTAGAGCCCTGCATGCAACTGAGCAGCAGCTTCTGCTGCAGAGATGAACATTTTCACTGTGAATGTATTGAATTTCATTCTTCAGATCTTAATTCTTGATTTCTCTCTCTGTCTTTCACATAATGAAGGCAGGTCCTCGCTTTCAGACATCATGCTAAATCTGTAGATGTGTGTGTTTGCACACACATGTGTACGTGAGATTGTATAAGACTTAAGTATTTCCTTGGAAATAATTTCCAAGAAATAGGTGAACTTATTTTTTCCTAATGACCAGTCATTCTTTCCCACCATTCTGATATTCTCAAAGAGGAATATGGTATGGTTCTGCTTCTCTGCTTCTAGGAGACCTGTTGATGAAAAGAAATGAATGGATTAGCTAATCATTTTTGGCTCTTCTTTTGGACATCAAACCAGATTAGACTGAGACACTTTGATATCTTCATACTACACTTCAAATTTTCCAGCTAGAAAAAAATTCATTTAGTAAATTTTTTTTTTCAATGAAAAGTCACTGTTACTCACATCTGCCCTCATTCCTTTTCTTGAGTATCTGAAAATTGAGGTATATAAGTGTAGACCCAAAGTCAGTGTACCCTGTGCAAGCTTACCATTCCCATGATGTCTCACCAAAGTCTGTATAAATCCAGCAAACTAACACAGGTTAGTTACCTGAGGATGCCTGATTCAGATGGTTGGAACCATCTAGCCAGACACCTGACCAGAATGAAATCCCAGGTCAACACAAGCCAACTGGTGCAAACCCTTGTGTTTTGCCTCCCTGGCAAAGTAACCATCTGTTACTATCAGACAGCAACACTTGTACTCTGTTCACTTCCACACCTTCTCAGAGAAACCTACATTAATTTAGAGGTTTCAATCTTTATCCTCAAAGCGCCCCAGAAGCTGAACCAGCAAGAATCAATGACTGTCTAAAGCCCTGGAATAAAAACCGGAGCTGTCCCAGACACAGTTGTCTGTTATCAGAAGGTGTCTAAGTCTGAGACTGCAGAGGAAAGGACCATTGCAAACCTCCTCATCCTCTGCTCCAGATGCCAGCCTTTTCTAATATCAACACTGTGACATAAGCATAACACAAACAGAAAAACCTCACCCTACTGCATAGATTTTTACCTTAAGATGATGGAATAAAGTATAGAAGAGCTTCTTACACTTGACATGCTGTTAGCAACATTTGTAGACATCTCAGCAGTACAGCTGAACACAAGGAAGTGACCTACCTTCTCTCTCCAGAGGAAAGAAGCCAAAAAGAAAAACTCCTGCCCTGAGTTGTCCCAGGAGGGGGCAAAAGGCTGTGCCCAGCATCAGTCAAAAGGTAGTCAGAGGCTTTTCTCCTCTCTAATGGACAATGTTGAATAAGATATTAAAATCGCCTTACCCACACTTCTGGCAGTACTCAGCCTCTCAAGAGCCTAAATCAGAGGAGACTCTGGATGGAGGGAGCCTGGGTGGGGCAGAGAATTTAACTGCACATCTATTACAAGTCTTTGTTGAGAGCACACATGCTCTGCGATTTTAACTCAACCAAATCTGGGTAAATTCTTTCATCAGTGCCAAAAGACACATCTGCAACAGGGATATTTAGCAGGGTGCTCCCTGCTAAATTTTGAGGGCCTGTTCAAAGTCAAAGGCATACTGCAGCTTTCCAAAGGGAGGAGTTTTCCAGAATCATTTACCATAGGTAAAACAATATATTCCTCCCGCCTCCACCCTCCTCACCCCCCAAGCCTCCCCAACCCCCACCCAAGCCTTGTTCTCAGAAACTGTTTTGGCTGAAGCATTTTGGCTGAAGTATCCAGGGAAATTCAGCCTATGGCATACACCCTGAATTTCACAGTGCTTTGCTTAATTTTTGACATCACTGTAAGCAAATGAAAACAGGGCTTTAAAATGAAAAGTTTCAGGCAACCACAAGTTTAGACGTTCCTACCTATTCTGTCCCTAATGGCAAAACCATAGTAAAACTGTAATGAGATCTGCACTTTGTAGGTTGGGCTCTTTTCCAGCACTTATCATGGAAACTCCTGGAGATGGCAGTCTGTTTTAAATAAGCCCCAGCCAGGGCTATATAACTGTTTTCCCCATTTGGGAATTCTGAGCTTCTGCAGCTGGTGGCATCTGCTACTTGTTGGCCAAGATCTCACGTTCTGGTGCACTATCATTTTTGCTTGAAAACAACTTACAGGACTTGCCATCACTGAGATGGATTTCAAGATAAGGGAGAAAGGTTTGAAAGAACAGATGCTGAGAGGTTTGAAAGAGTAGAGCTCTTCTCCTAAATACCAATGACACTACTTCTCCATATAATGCACTGATTGAGGAAATACAAAACTACATAGATTGGGAGAGACCTACAGAAATCATCTAGTTCAACCTGCTGCTCAGAGTGGGTCTAGTTAAGCAGGTTGTGTGTTGAACAGATGGTGTGAGATGCTCGATTAAAGTCCTGTAGATACTTCTGGATATTTTCCATATCTCTTTCTATAGTTTCCAAGTCTCATGGCCATGAAAACACATGTTCTGAATTGGTCTCTTGAATACACACACCACAGAACCTCAACGATACTTGAGATAACTGCTGGATATTTGAAGTGGCCTGTCTCATTGTCATCACAGTAGCTCCTCAAACTTTGAGGGTCTTAAAACCAAGCTAATTCTAGGCAAGAAACAAGCATGCTCTATGCTTTAGAGCTTTACTGGAAATGGTTTACCTATTGGTTGAGTTTCAAAATTACAGGATCATGAAAGAAAGTTGGCAGCTGTGGTAGAACACTCTATCAAGATCTCTATCCAATAAGCAACTAGGGTTTGAAAAAAAACCACAAACCAACTGATGCTGGGTCACAAATGAAATAGGATGGAAATTCACAGGAAAGTTACTACAATCTCCCACATGAACGTAGGGGAATGACGGTGGCAGCTGGTAGAAAAAGGAAGTAGCATGCAGGTAACTCCATGCCCTTAAATCATCACAAAACCTATGATACACTTGGGAAGAATCTGCAACAGGGAAAAAGCTGATGTAAATTATTTCCCTTCTTTCTAGAAGGCAGCTGAAAGCCACAGAAAACATGAATAAAATGGGGAGAATATATCAGGGTGGTTGGACATCCTGGCACTTCATTTAAGCTTAACTCTTGTTAACTCATCCCAAAGAGCTGTGCCTGCTGCGCAAACTATGCCCAAGCCCAAGCTGAAACCACTGAAAACTTTGGTTGATTCAATGGGCTTCATATTGGAGCAAACATTGCTTAGGATGTACATGGGGGCAGAAAGAAAATGAGCCTTCCCTTACCCAGTTACAGCTCTCAGACATTTACATCATTAGGTGTACACCATTTACACCACTGCCTGATTTATACCATGAAGTAACTTGCCCCTGGTAGTTATTACTGAGAGTATAACCTTTATAGACCTGGGATTTAATGAATCTATATAGGGAAAAACTGATTTAAGTTGACTGGGAAGATCAGTGCATTTATTACTGTAGCTCACTTATGCTTGGGTAGGCTGCTATCTCCTCGAGTCACCCTGTTCTCCAGGTGGAATTAGTTCTCTTGTGTATTATTCAGTTTGTTCAGGACAGGTTCTGTTTTCTGCCTTTAGAAAATTTGGTATAACTAGTAAGGGGGAAATCTCACTATACGCTAGCCTACTGGTAATACTTCATTTTAGTTCCCTTTTTTCCCCTCCCCATTTTCCCCCTTCTGGGAGAGCGTGTGAAGGTGGTGGTGGTGGTTTTCCTATACTTTTTTTTCTCCTTTAAATTTTTTAGCTGGAACACTTTAGTTACTTGTGAGGAAAAAACGGGAGAGGAATGTTTGGTTTGAATTCTGAAATCTTATGTGTAGTGAGTTTTTTGGTTTGGCGTGTCTTTTGTTTTTGTTTTTTGGTTTTCAATGCTTTGTGTTTTTTTAACTGAGCACTGCTTCATCTGGAAATTTAGGCAGTAAGCTGTGTTGGTCTTTGTCTTACAAATGTACTGTTCACTATTCCTACAAAACCCCATCTCTTCTTAGTTAATTAACAAGTCTTCTGAAGATACAGCTTGATAGTGCTGTGAAGAAGGTTTGTTGGTATCTTGTGATGGATGCTGTTATGGTCATAGGGAAGTATTTTAACTTGGAACAACTTTCCTTGCAAAAGCCACTCAGTCTTATCCTTTCCTGGTTTCACTAGCTATTCAAACATCCCTTGGCTAAGTATCCCATCCCCTTTTCTTGCTGGTCCGAAGAGCAGAGGACATCCACTAGTGTCAGCAGCTCTGTTGAATGAAGTAACAGTAACGTGTACAAGAAGAAATTCAGAGGTCTATTTGCTGCCAAAGCAGAAGGTTCTATAGAGCTGTGTTCCCCAGGGAAATTTGATATCTCCATTGGTGATCTGCATAAAGAAATACACACTTTATGTATCAGATGTGCAGGTGGCATTGGCCAGGGCTGGGGAGCAAAGGGCCTGCCAGCAGACTGGAAAGGAGTCCAAAGCAAACTCCACAAACTGGAGAAATAGCTTGGAAAAATAGGGTGCGAGTCCATGGGCACAAACACAAATGCCTATGCTGAAGTGAGGTTAACCAGCTTAAAAAGGATGGAGGGAGGCTGGCTAGGGACAGCAGGAGGGGAAAGATCTGGGGTTTACAATGAGTCACATTGTGAATATGAGTCAGCAATGTTCTGCTGTTGTACTATCCTGGGGTGTATAAACAAACTAATACTCTATAAGACACATAAGCAGCTTTTCCACTCTGGTAGTGGAAGATGTATTAGCTGACATATTGTGTCTTGATGGGTCAGTGTCCTTTCAAAAAGACATCAAAAGAGAGATGAAAGAAGAGCAATTTGGGGAACAGAACATAGAATCATAGAATTGCCTAGATTTGAAGGGACCTTTCAGGTTATCCAGTCCAACCATCAGTCTAACACTGACAAAAACCATCACTAAACTGTATCTCTAAGCACTATGTCTACCCGTCTTTTAAATTCCACCAGAGATGGTGACTCAACCACTTCCCTGGGCAGACTGTTCCAATGCTTGATAACCCTTTCATTGTAAACATTTTTCCTAATATCCAATCTAAAACTCCCCTGGTGCAACTTGAGGCCGTTTCCTCTTGTCCTATTGCCTGTTATTTGGGAGAAGAAACCGACCCCCACCCCTCTACAACCTCCTTTCAGGTAGTTGTATAGAGCAATAAGTTCTCCCCTCAGCCTCCCTTTCTCTAAGCTAAGCAATCCCAGCTCCCTCAGCTGCTCCTCACAGGAGTTGTTCTCCAGACCCTTCACCAGCTTCGTTGCCCTGATGCCTGGTCCATAATGACCAAGGAGAAGAAGAGGTAGTTTAGTCCAGGAAAGAGAAAGGCAGTCTGAATTTTGGCATTTCCTATTGTTTGAGTGGTTGACTTTGCAATCTTGCCAATCTCCTTATAGCATAGTTTTTGTTTCATTTCCGATGTCAGTGTTTCTCCAATTTAACAAAGTAACTCCAAGAAATACAGAGTCTCTGTCCTGTGACATCACATTGGCATTCCTATATCTCATCAGAGTTGGAGCACAGACCTGCTGTAGGAAACACAAAAAACATGCCTGTTAAGGTCTCTGAGAGGTCACTTGGCATAGCCTCCTTTCTGGAGACAGCATCCTCTGGAGGCATGCCTCCTTTCTGGAGGCAGTGTGTAAGAGGCCTCACAGGTGTTTGGATAATCTATTTTTAAAAACCACTGGGACTTGGAGTTCAGTCCCTGCAGTAACATTCATATGTTAGTAAACTCTTTCTACACCCTTCAGCTGTTTTTGTTGGTTTTCTGCTGTAGAATCAACAACCTCAGTCTTTAAATGTCTTAAAAATGTTGTTTTTGCAGACCTCATCTTAATATGAAGGATTAATTTTGTTGTCTATGTGCAAGTTGCTAGCTGATTTGCAGTGCTGTAGAGCTGTCCCAGTTGCCTCCAGAAAGGCAAGAGTCTCTCAAATCTTGTGTGATACCTGACAATGTTATGCACCCTCAAATAGTACAAGCTGCTGGTGTCTAGGCAAACGAATCACCTCATACCAAAGAGCCGTTTACTTGCACACTCTTCACTTGTTGCACTAAATGGGACTTGGATTCAGGGGGAGAAAAGTACATGATAAAATGACACAGGAGCACATCAGATTGTATACGCACAAGCACACTGGCTTGCAATTGTTGAAACATAAAACATTTTCTGGAGGGTGTGGAAGGAAAGTATCTGCTTTGGCGGTGCATCATAACTCTGTATCCATATTTCTCAGCTATGCAATTTCTTTTTCTCTCCTGCCCTGTCAAAGTAGCTCAGGAGCAGCACCTGAAGTGGGAGGGAGGAAACCCTAACTGCACTTTTTAGAACATGACATTTCTGATGGCACCTTTCATGAAGCTGGCTGTAGGATGAACAGATGCTGACAGTGAGCTAAAAATTGCCACTCAGCTCCTGACCAAGAGCGTTTCCTTGGAACTGGAGAGAATTTTACTCAGAGTTCTGCCAAGGAATTTAACGGCACATTTGGGCAAACTTCTGCCAGAGATGGTTTAGACAAATCCAGTCTTATCCGGGGACAGGTAACCTTTACTTGATCCTGTGTATATAATGGAATAACCACTCCCAGCCTCACTTCCATCTCCCCTTTCTCTTTTATTCTTTTTTTCTTCTTTCTCACTATCAATGTCTCTGCTTTTGCAGGCTCTGTTCTCTACCTTTTCACTCACTAAGCACTGGCTAGAGTACACTTGAACTCAGGATCCAGGAGCCTTTCCTCAGTAATGGCTTGAGTCCTTAATGTGGGTGCAGATTCCTTGCCAAAAGATGGCTCTTTGGAGCAGGACTTACAACAGAGAATTGCTTCTTAAAGAGCTGTGCAATAAATTAAAAAAAGCATCAAAATCAAAGCCAGTGATCCAGTGAGGAGCACTTTGGTGTTAAGTGTCATCTCTGAATGTGCACAGGTCACTGTGTTTTTCCTCTTCCCTGCGTAAAGAGAACCATGGCAATTTGGATGAAATTTTTTCAAAGCCTCAGTGTTAGATATTACTGGTCACTAGCCCAGCTTTCTCCAGGACGGTGACACCCCTGGGAATTCCCAGATACTTCCCCAAAGTTTCACTAATATGACTTTGCAATGAACATTTCTTGCATCTGATGAAACCAGGATGTTTCCATCTTAGGTTCCTAAGTCTCCAAGTGAATTTAATTTTTTGAAGTTGACACTATGTATGAAAAAATATCTAAATTTTTTCCCACATTCCAGGTTGACTCATCTTACACAAGTCAGTTGATATTTGTCCTTCCAAAATGCTTTGGTTAGCCAACATTATACTTACATTGAAAAACCAAAACAAAAAAATGTGAATATATGTCACCCTCTGTGTGATCTCTGACCAGTTCTATTTCCTGTTTATTTTCCCAGATCAGCTGAAATGTGTGCTAGTGAACTTGTTCCAGACTGATGCCTGTCTAGCTTTCTGGAGATTAAGGTGTACTACAAGGTGGTTAGATGAGAAAGGACCGTAACCTTCCTCAGCAGAGGATCTGGGGGTTGTCAGAGCACGTAGAACAGTAGCAAAGTGGAAAAGGTTTCCTAAATTTTAAGATTACTTTCCACTGTGACACAAAACAGAGAGGCATCCCATCTGAATCCATCTCAGCTCACTAAGCAACATCACATTTTAGAGCAACAATAATATATGATAATTTGCGTTGAATGCCAGATTGTTTGAATGATAACATTTACATTAGAGCAGTTTGCCTAAAATTCCTTTACATCCCAAGAGTACTAAGTCGTAGACCGTTTCATGTTACCTGCTTGAAAATCTTCTGGGGCTGAGATGTCTCAAATAGTAAAGGTGTAGATGTCTCTCCATTAATCTGAAAAGGAGTTTATAGCAACTTGTGCCATTTTGGACATCCAAACTTAAGCCTTCTGAAACTATTCCCAATTGTAGTCTTTATTTAAAACCAGGTTGGAGAACCATTATATGGTGGTAGCGTCTATACCAATGCTTAAAAATGTGCCTGATACTTCCTGTTTAAAAATTGCTATATTGACTTTCAAATATTTATTCTTTGCCTTGTCAGAAGGGGAGAGGAGATAAAACATCAAGCTACATATTTACATCAGATGGAAAACCATGAAAGAGGAAGATGGGGTATAGCAATAAGACGATACATACAGTGAACAACTGAAGATGGAGTTCGGTGGTGCTAAGCAGCAGATCACACTGAGGAAATTAGAGAATTTCAATGCCTTTTTTTTGGCTTTTGTTGACATTATTTGAAAACCACTGAGAAAACCAAAACGGGTTACATTAAATAAAATAAAGTATTTAAATAATTAAAATGAAAATTATCAACTTGTTCTTTTCTTAATGAATTTATCAAATACTTTTAAATTACCTCTAAACTTTCAGCCTCTGGGATTCAATTGACATATCAAAACTCTAGCTTTGTTAGAATTCTTGTTGCATAATACAATACATTATTTCCTTAAACAGCAGTATTAACTACTTAAACAACAGTATTAACTACGTTCTCTTGTTTGCATTAGGTAGGGAAGGGGGTGTTGGGTTTTTTTTCTTTCTTTTTCTGCCATTGTTTTTTCTTCAAGTACTGCGGAAGCAAGAAAGGAAAAAAAAAATCCCAAACCAATTTGTTAGGAGAAAACACAAGGGAATTAAGATTTATGTTGTTCATGCAGATAGCCTGTGCCTTGCTGTACATGTGGCTATGGGACAGTGAAATCATTTCAGTCTGGAATATGGGTTTCTCCTGCTTATGCCAATCCTTATCATAACTGAGGCTTACCCGGGTTCTCTTTTTACTGGTTTTGCCAGTTCTACAGGTAGTCTGCCTATAAAAACACATCCCCAACCGGGACAGTCATATTGGAAAATGGGTTATGGGGTTCTCCTTTCTGGTTGTGGCTTTGTGCTCCTTCCCAAGAGCAGTGCACATCTGTGCTTTGCTGTCCTTCCACTACCACATCTCAGCAAGTGCAAACGGTGCATCCTGCCCCTGTGACAGCTACCAATTTCCTTACTGTATGGCTGAGCAGCGCCTTAGCACCAACTGCTGCCTGCAGCCCCCGATGTTAGCTGCATTACAGAGCATGTCTAGTGTAATATTATCTTATGCTATACATTGATTGCTTTCCATCTAGAACAAAATGAAATCCATAAGTAAATTCAAACTAGTGGCAACAATTCCCAGACAATTGAAGTTTGTTGGGCTGCTCAGGTACCTTCAGCTTCTTGTATTCTCTCTGTCTCCATGAGTGAGTTTACTGAAAGTTTAGGTGTTTTGAATGTTAAGGAGGGAATTAACTTTCCTTGTCTTAGGTACAGCCCTTAGAATGGGCAAAGCACTCTCTGGAGTGGTCTCTCTTCCTCTGTTGACTCACAAGGCTTGTCTAAAAGGTGAGTTTTGGTTAGACAACAAACTTGGAGTGGGGTGGTGTTGGCTTTAGTCACCTACACTGCTCAGAGAGTGAGATCTCAAATGCCAAAGAGTGTGCCAAGGGCTTGTTTCCGTGTCGTTCCCTGTGACCTGCATTGTGTTCACATTGCTTTAGGTTCATTTAGGTGCTTTAGGATGGGCTGGAGGGCCCCCTTGAGACAACCAAGATGGGGGTTGCCACGTTGGCAAATCTCTCATTGGATTCCCTCCCTCCCCAGGTCTCTGCTGCTTTCATATGTCTTGCATTTGGGAAGAGGGAGGAGAGGGAAGAAGTTGGAATTGCCCAAAATCCTTTGAAAACAACCTCAAAGGATCCTGGGGGATCTGGACAGTATCCCAGCCCTTTTCCTTGGATTTCTAGCCCTGCAGCCTGCAGAAGAGTCCTTGAGGGAGGAGAGGAAGGTCTTGATAAGAGAGTGATGGGGATGCAAGAGGAACCTGGCTGGCTCCCACTCACTGCTCCTTTTGAGCACTCGACTGTATGGTAGAGGAGAGTTTAGGGTAGTCCTGACTCTCCAGTTGAAGGGGTAACAGAGTATCATCCAAAAAGAGCATGCAGCCCCCCTTTTCTCTTAGTGGGTGGTTGGGTTTTTCAGAATCATGGATGATTATTCTATTTATTTTGCCCCTGTCAAAAAAGGAAACGGGTCGGCTTCTGCCAAGTAATTTTACACCTAAGTATTTCCTTCTGTTTGTCTTAAAAACAGCTCAGTATGGATGTTACCTCCGGGTCGTGGGGTCACTGGGGGATTGACAGAGGCTTTTCTGGGTTTCTCAGAGCACAGCGCACTCCTGAAGGCCTGTTCCTAATTGTCTGCTGGAGACAAGGGAATACGGAGCCAATCCAAAAAACGCAGAACCGCAGAGTGGGGCTTTGTCCCTTTGACAAGGTACGTAACAACCAAGCCTGCTTGGGTGCTTTGCTGCAGAGACGTGGAGAAAAGCTGTGTATGCACGCATGCACACATATAACAGGTCATTTTTCACTTTTCAGAACATAAGCTCTGGTGTACAAAATCGCACACAAGGGGGTAATGAAACCATCCAGAACCACAATGCTGCCTTTCACTGCATTGCAAGATAAAGGATCGTTCCTTCCTGCCTGTCTATTTAAAGGGGATTTTGGGATGCTGAGAGGTGCTGGATGTATGGATAGTGAGAAGCACATTTTATTTATTCACAGCACTGGCTCCACATGGGTCCTCAAAACCTTTTTGTGAAGATATAGCCCATTCTGGGTCCTGCTTACCACTACTACCTGTGCTTTCATCTGCAAAGTCAGGTTCAGCGACTCATGTACTAACTCTAACTGCAATCTGGGTATGACAAGACCTCATTTAGGTATATTATCAGGCATCTCTACATTTGATGGACTTATGAACAAGAGTACAATTCCATATTAATGTGAACATGTAGGGTATGTGCTTACCACTACTTAGTTGTTTTGTGATAAAGCATGCCACCAAGTGTGTTTGGAAGAAATAATACACCCTGTGAAGAATTGCCATCCAAAGAGAAATAGAAGGCTCAGAAATAAATCCAAGGAATGGAAAAATGGTGCTATGAAGGTGACAGATTCAAAAAGACACTTTTCTGTGTCCTAATCCAGCTTTTCATCCAACAGAACTTTATACATAGCATATATTTTCTTTCCTCTTTCTTCTATCTGTTGTTTACAAATGGCAAGTTTTAATTTTTTTTTATAACCACATTCCTCCTCAAAGTGCCTTGTGGATCTGTAGGAGAGGCAGAAGATGTTGCTTGAACTCGAAGGACAGTGAGATTAATGTAACAAACCATCATCTCTATCCATGGCTGTTATCAAGCTCCTAGGAACAGCTGCAAACAACAGAGTTCAAAGAAACACTCACAATCCTCCCAAGAAAGTTGTTAATTAAAGAGCCTGGCTCAAGGCATAGTGGGAGAGTTCTGTGGTTCAGCTTCTAGAGGCATCAGGATCCATCTTGCTCACAGAGCAGATGCAGATACTTTACAAAATCTGGAGCTGTGTGATGCTTTACCCATGCTGCCCACTTTGTTGCAGACCCAGGACACCACAACAGTATATGAAAGTCCTGTAAAGTAAGGTGATGGGAGGTGATTATTTACCTAGTGAGTGGTGAAATGCTCCTTTCATGTCTTCTTCCCAGCATTTTGCATTGCACACAGCACAAAACGTATACTCTTTGCAAAGGTATTTTTTTTTGCTCTTAAGCATGAGACAGTGCTGTACCAGGGTTGTATGATGGAGATAATTTTGGCTCTGAAAGCAGTCATGGGACAATGTTGGCAGGTTGCCACATTATTTTTGTCTGCCCGCCACACCCCCCACGCCCATCAGCACCCCACTGCCCTGTCACAGCAGAGCACTTTGACAATTTCCCTGACCCAGAGAAAAGGATATGAGAGTCATCCTACAGAGGTGAAGCTTGGCAAGGTTGTCTCTGGTCTCTTGAGGGATGTAGATGTCTTATTTGCTAAAACAGTAGGCAATGCTCTTTTTCCTGGCACCCAGGAGATAAGACAGTTGGTGCAGCCTTAACCACCTTTTGAGAGTCCACTCATGGATTGCATTGCAAGGTAGCTTTTAGGGGCTAGTCTGGTGAAATAATTTTCTTCTGCAAACCAATAAGGAACCTCTCCTCATCCACCCTTTCTGTAATGAGGCATGTGTTCTTGCAAATGTGTCTAGAATAAGGTAGAGCCTTCAGAAATGCTACTGAAGTCCTAGCTCTTCTGGGAAAAAAACAAGATATAATTTTTAGGTGGACAGAATAAGAGTCCATTGGTGGACTCAGAGGTGGATTCAGATCTGTACAGCTGTGTGTCCTAGGCCCTGCACTACCCACAGCATTTTGCTGTTACTATGCTTAATTTCATTTGCTCATGAATGTGCTGGAGTTTCTTGGAGAGAAGGGATCTTACTGAAAGCAGCAGCCAAAGGATGCTAGCAAGAAGGAAGTCCTAGATGCCAAGGCTGAAAATTTTAGCACAGAAAGTTTGCAGTAACTTGCCCAAAGGTATTTGCATTGTCCTATAAGAAGAGACTGAAAAGGTTGGTACTCTTCAATTTGGAGGAGAGGATGCTGCAGTGGGTATAATTAAACTTTGGAAAAAGTAATTCAGTCAGCTGAATGCAAAACCCAAACTGTTCTCCAAATCCCATAATATGAGACTTAGAAGGCAATCAACAAAACTAGTGGATACTTTAAATAGATGAAAGAAAGTACTTCTGCATCGAGGGTAGTGAATTTCTGGAAGCGGCTGCCACAGGAGGCAGATGGAATCAGCAAAGGATCAGACAAATGGTTGGACAAAGGAATAAGTGAATTCTAAAGGGACTAGGTAGGGATGGACAGTGTCACATCCCCAGAGCAGCAATTGTGGTTGCTGGGGGATCAGGGATAGAAGATGACAGAATATCGCCCAAAATAACCACTGACTCCACCCAGAATATGGGCTAGCTGAATCACAGACTTAACCTCACAGGGTGTCTCATCCGTTCTTATCCACCAAGACAGGGGACAAGCCTAGAGCAGCGGGTCTTTGGAGTCCTAGTCCAGCAGATCTGTGCCCGCTGGACCACACTGACTGAATGAGGGCTTCAGCACCAAAACACCCCTTTGGCAGTCTCTCAGATGTGTTTACACTGCTCCTTTCACTGCCTCTTCTGAACATGACCTGTGCTCAGGTAAGTATACCCCCTCTTGTTTGGGCACACCACGATGACATCCATGTTGAAGATGCAAACAGAAGCTCCAAGAGACTCATCATTTCCCATGGTGGGTGGACATTGACAGGAAATCTGTAGCAGGGAACATGACTAAAAATCCATGTTCTCGCTTCTGAACCTTGTTCTTGATTTACATTTATGCACCCCTTTGAACACCAACTCCAGAAAGGATGAATCACCCCCTGGAGAGGCCAGCCTCCCTCCAAAAGTGTAGAAGAAATTTAGCCGATGAAGCCAGAATCTGCTCCCTGTAAACCTGGAAATGAACCCAAAAACTCTGTGGACTGAAACATACCGAAAAGCAGCCTCTGGCTCAGAAACCAGATTCTTCAGCAGTGGCTGTTGCATCACTGTAGGAATAGGGAGGAAAACAAACGACTTGATGCCTATAAACAAGGGCTATTGTTAAATGTACTTGAGGATTTTTGTGGAGACAGCATCGAATTTCAGGCTTCCTGCTACTAAGTAAACTCTTTCTGATACGTGCAGGCTGCTGCTGTTTCCGAGCTTGCAAAAAGAAGAATTGTTACTATGTTAAAAATGTAATAATTATCTTCCTTTTCTGCAGTATCTGAACTTCAACTTGCCTTGAACCAGATCCGAGTTAGAGAACAAGCCCAAGGGAAACACAGTGTAAACTCTGCGGCATGAAGAATCCCCTGTTCCAGGCTAGAAGATGAGTGTATTTATTCACCCAGCTAGACTCCAGGTCACCTGTGTTGGTGTGGTGTGTGTGTTTATGAATGGGGCTGTGAATTCACTGTCAGATGTGGATGGGTGCTGGTCCAGGTGTCAGGTACCAGCAAAGTCTTCTGGATCTACATTCAGTGCCATTGGTCTGCTGCTCTGTCTGATTGCACCAGAGAAGCTTTTTGGATGTATTGACATGTTCATTAAAGACCTGCTGGCCCAGATGTGGCCTGTGTCCCATCATTATACTGCTGATTTGCTCTGCTCTCTTCTCACCATATTCCAAAGATGCTTTAGGTAAATCTTGGCATGGCTGAGACAAAAGAATCAACCAATGGCTGTTTTAAGCTGTTTCTAGCCTTCCAGTAGTTTCATATAACTGTGTTGTATGAATTGATTCATAGAGATTTGAAGTATAAAGTGAATTAATGTTTTTCTGGAGGGTCTGTAAATGCCCATGGAAGCATGCATGGCAGAAGTTATCTGTAAAAAATAATGGCTTGAAATTTGTCACTGTTTTCAGGCTCTCTGCTGCAGCACATCCCAAAATTTACACCTCTTTCTCATTAAATGAAGAGCAAGATTTTCTGAGGGCAAAAGGTTTTCTTAGGCTAAAAGGGAGTTAGGGGGAGGGAGTGAGAGAAGACATGAGAGAATATTTAGAAGAGTGCTGGAATAGGGATAGTTTTAAATTGTATACCCTGCACAGTAGCGAGATTTCCCAGCATGGTATACTGCTGTTTTCTCCTCTCCCATCATTTCTTAGCTGGGTTCAACGGACTGGTCATGATTTATTCCAGCTCTCACCTGCTGGTCCAGGGATGTGCTGTATTTCTAGGTTTAAAGAGGTCATTGTAAAATCACAAAATAAATAAAATTGGAAGGGACCTCTGGTGGGATCTCTTCCAAGTCACAGCTAAAAACAAGTTCCCCCCAGTTTGGTGTCATCTACAACCTTGTTAGGGTGTAGTCTGTCCCATCATCTGTGTGATTAGACAACATGGAAAAAATAAGAACCGCAACAGGCTTCTGCCAAGTTGCAGGGATCTCTTTTAAGGTTCGAAGATGAGAATAAAACCAACGTGGCCAGAAAAGGGGATGTGGTTTATTTCCATTGATATTTTCCATGAAACAATGTTAATCCCTCAGAGACATATTTGAGCCACCAAAAGAAAATATTTTTCATGCCTTGTCACACTGGACCTTGCAGTCTAAATACACTCAGAAGGCAAGGAAGATTCATGTGAAGGCATTTGCCAAGAAGGCCATTTGGGCTGCAGTGCACCCTGACAACCCAAAGCACTCTTTGATTGGGAGGAACCAGAGCTGTTTCCCCCTCCATGGAGAAGTCTGGAATGGAGAGCAGCAGCTGCTTTAACAGCACTTTGCAAAACTCCTCAGTAGAAAATTCAGTGTAATTCCAACCTCCCCAAATCCATACTGGGGTCTTTCAGGAGGGGCAGTGGGACACATAACTCTGGGGAAAAGCACTTTGGAAGACCAGTGACCTGTAGCCTGGGGACCTCAGATCAGATGTCTCCTTTAGCGAACCCTGCTGCAAGGCCATGCTATATGAGTGCTCCTGTTGACATGCAATGCAGATCTTGTCTTTCCCTATCCGTTCCTTGAACCCCTTCCCTGGAAATCCAGCCTGACCTCGCTTAGCTGGAAGAAGCTTAGGACAAGCATCTGAGGGTTTAAAGCAGGAGAAAAGCAGTTCCTGTAAAATCTGTTAGGACTGATCGAAAACATATTGGCCGCTTCAACTTGAAAGGCCTTAATCTCCGAGGGACAGTGTGACTGAGGGTTGCAGGATTCTTAGACTGGTTATCTGCCTTCACAGCCTGCATCTGGGTGGATTTAACCTCGATCCCGCCTGATGAAGCAGCCACTGGATGTGTGCAGCCCATCTCTGTATCCGGGGGAGGGGAGGCTTATGTTCCTGGTTGTCTTGAAGGGAACCATCAATCATCCCCTCAAGAAAACACCCCCTGACTCTAAACAGCATCCACAGCAGCTGCTTGAGCCCTCATCCATTATTCCCCCCTTGCACAAACAGAGATTCTGTTGTATTAAAAAGTAAAAAAAAAAAAAAAAAAGGAAAAAGGGAAGAGAAAAAAAAAGCCGTACTAAAACCTGAAGTTCTGAAAGTTCACTTGGAAGACACGTTTAGGCATATAAGACACCCATGGCGCCTGGCCAGCTCGGGGTGACCTACAGGCTGCTCCCCCAATGGGACTCAGATTACACTAACCATCCTGTTCCTTCCAGACGGTACTATTAACGCTCGATGCCTATTGATCATTCCCCCAGTTCTCCTGCTGGAGAAGGACCGTCCCATCTGTGCATCAGCCACACTGCACTACCGCCACCTCCCCTGGCCCTGTCTGTCCCTTCCTCTCCCCTGGTTTCCCCTTGCGACATTGTGCCCCAGCTCCAAGCCTCACTCCTCCAAGTGCTGAGCTCATCCCTCTTTCGTTATATGGTTTGTTTTTCCTTTTTTTTTCTCTTCTTTTTTCCCCTTTTCGCTCCCAAGCTGCTGACACATAGATTTATAGCCAAATGTCAAAGCTCTCTGGGTCTTGGACTAGTTCTACTTGCTCTGGGAAACTTCTGGAAAAAGAATTCATGGGCTGGAAGGGCTTAAATGCATCTGTGGCAGATTCAGCTCCTTGCTGTTAGCACCCGTCAGAAGAGCTGAATGCAGGCCAGGTTTTGTTTATTTTTCCTCTAAATCCCCTCCCCACCTTTTTTGTCCTCCAGTGGGGAAAAAAAGAAAAGTCTGGTGGAACTTCCATCTCCTTACTCCATTCCTTCCCCTTTCAGCATCTTATCACCATTGCTTCAAATTCCACTGCTTCCCTCCCCTGCCACCCCCAACACCTCTGCAGCATCCCCATAAAATGGGCTAGGTGGCTGCTGGAATTTCCTTCCCATCATGATGATGGCCAGGGCAGTTAGCAGGTCCTAATTCACGCTCTCATGCATAGACTTGGCTACTGCTGCTCTGTTCTCACCAGTCTCAGGGTGGAAATTCCTTCAGAAGCTGAAGACCTTGCTGCTGCCAGCCAGCAGGGTAATGATCCAGAACTAGAGTCACCACGTTCATGGCTAGTTTAACAACTTATTTTTTTTTCCAGAACCACGCACTCCATGCCTAAGTCTCAGAGGTATCCAGTTTTAGACTGGAAGCCCCATTTTACCCTGCAAAGGTCAAACTCCTGTTCTTCAATAGGTTATCCTTTTAGATTGCAGGTCTACCTCTGAAACCAGGGCAAAGCAGAGGCAATTTGTGCTGGAAAGGCCAGCAAAACATAGAAGACAGCACAACCTCTCCTTTTAACAGAGGTGCGAGTCCTACAGCTGTCCCTGATGTCTCTCCCCCAGACTGGTCCTCGATACAATGAAAAACCAAAATCATGGTCTTCTTCCTGCTCTGTGGAGTTATACCACAGATATATATTCAGAGCAGGTAGTTCCCAGGGGCAGACCTTGAGAGGAGGATACCGGAAAGTCCTGCGTCCTGTCATGCAACCACGTGCCATTCTGAAATACGCAAGAAAACAAACAGAGGTTTCCACTTAAAATGTTTCATAACTCTGCAGACTGCACTGATTGGGTCTCTGGCAAATGTCTGGGAGCACAGCTGCTCAATACAGATACAGATATCTGCATTATGCACACTTTAACATAAGGGTGTATGACTGGGAGCTGAATCCTATTCCTTTAGTACAGTGGGGGGAATTTTAGCAGTCATCCTCACAGGACTGGACTATATAAAATCCATTTTTGTGGCCCCAGGAAGATACAAGACCTACACTCACCTTTCAATGATACCACATTTTAGTTTGTTCTTTTTCATTACACTAGTCAAGGTCCAAACATCTTTATTCTCTCCAGTGGTGTCAACATCTCTCCTGTAATAGCTGCCCAGCGGAAGGTGCAACAGGTCCCGAACTGAGAAGGTTTCAGCCCAGGAATAAATTCTGTCCTAAACCAGCCCCAAAGTGTAGATGCTACCATTCCTGCACTGGCACGATTTATTCCTTGGTCTGTAAGCTTGTTTGAGTGGACACTTTTTCTTATTCTGTTGCTCCAAGAGCTTCACTGAGCTCTGAGCTGGTTTGTGTGTGTTTAATTCCTAACAGACCTGGAGGTAATGGTGGGATATGAGGAGAAAACAAAGGAATGTGGACATGGGAGGGATTGGAAGAGATCTGCACTTGAATGGGCTGTAACTCTCACCTGAACTTTTTTCTGCTTCTACTCTGAAGCACTTCACCCTGCAGAGCCCAAGGATGAGCCAGCCCTGCAGGACAAAGAGGCTGGATGGAACAGGCCAGAAGAGCCCATGATGAGCCACAGCCCAGACTGGGAAACCTAGATAGAGGGAGAACAAGCTTGAGGGGCCAGCAATCTCACTGCTATCTTCTCTGCATGTTTTATCACCACATCATCACTACAGAAAGGGCTTCTTGTACACTGGTCCAGTTGCCTTGGCATTTGCCTCCTCCTCTTTCTCCTCTGCTGCCTGAAAGCCCTGGTCTTGGTGATGTGCAAGCAGAAGCAGAGATTACTTTTTCCCCACAGCACTGGTCATCAATGTCACGCATGTTACTTATGATTATAAGCTGGAAGTTCAAGGAAAAAAAGCTCAGTCTTAGCCACCATGACAAATGTTTTCTTAACAGCCCAGCAGCCATGTTATTGCTGGTCTGCACCAAAAGAGCTTTAGAGGGGACATAGCCAGGATGCTGAGGAGCAATCTTCCTGGAAGCAAAGAGCAGGATGTGCTAAAGGTTTGAGAGGCTTGTGAGAAGTTTCACCACAAGCTACAGGGACACTTGCCAGAAAAGACCTTGGAAAAGGAGGAGGAAAGATGGCTTGGACAGAGAAGAGGAAACCAGAGGGAAGGCAGATGCAAGTGCAGATAATATACCATGAAAATGGCACAGTTCACCCCTGTCTTTGCTTGCCAGAGGAATATGCATTGAATCCTTTGACTAGATGACTCCTCATCTTGTCCCACCCTGGCAGGCTGCTTAAATGTTAGTTGAACTTTCTCACACATGATACTACCCCTTCTGAGGGGAAGAGAAACTTTTGCATGAGTCACCCTTACCTAGAAATCATGCTTTTACCCAGTCCAGCTCCTGATGTGAATAAAATTACTTTGATCTATCCAAACACAGGTCAAATTGAGATTGTAATGGACAACTAACAAAGTCACAAGGGAAAACCAAGAAATGTCTCATTCATGCTACCCAAAGGCAAATGACAGATCCTGCAGGTGTCATTGTCTGAAAATCTCCCCAGCAGTGACAGTGCTAGCACTCAGGTATCACAATGGATAGGGTTGTAGGACTCACCTTTGCAGCTTTTCATGGATACTTATACCATGTGCAATCCCTGAGCAGCACCTTTGGCACTGTAGGGAAGACACAACAGTCCTAGGACTAAAACAGGCTGCAAAACCTGTTAGGTTTCCTGCAACCAACACTAGATGTATCTTAAATCCTGAGACTTCTTAATGCTAGTCAATATCAGCACACAAGTAAATCGTCCCTTCCTGAGGAATGTGGAGTCCTTGATTTCCATCTCTTCCCATTTGGCCTTAGAGTAGCTGCCCTGTGAGGGTCTTTGGTGGCCATGCATGCTACTAAACTTTTCAGCTTCAGTTTTCTACCAGCCCCTCAACATAAAGCCTGAAGTCACACATTCATCTGAACAACCTTTCAGGGGTTGATTTGGAACCTGGATCACACCAGCTCAAACTCATCTTATCCAAACATAGGCATCGGCAGTGTGGATTTCCCTACCTGTCATCTAGACTTCCACGGCAGAAACAGGAACTCCCAGGCTGCAATTAATCCTACTTATTTTAGGTATCTACATCAGAATTAGGTGAATCATGCCTGAAAGTTCCTTCCCCCCCCCCGCCGTTAACTATAAAAAGAGCCCAGTCTAGACTAGATTTGAGCTGCTGGCAAGACATTTATGAGAAAAAGCCAAAAGGACAGGTCAAGATTTCAGTCCGGACAGAAAGAGAGACATATTGGAAGACAGAGGTGGATTTGTGAGTCATTAGTACAGATGGTGCATTTGTGGATGAGGTTCCCAGAGAGATGCAGAGAGGAAAAAGAAACCATGTGCAAAGCCCTCTAACAGTCACACAGGCAGTGAGTGGGGAGAGCCAGAGAATCCTGCGAAGGACAACAAGTAGATGACTAGAGAGGTGGGAGTAGAACCAAGAGAAGGAAGAGTAATAGAAATCAAGAGGAATAAGTTCTCAAAGAGAAGTGCATGTCCAGTGACTACATGGGTGGGGCTGGCAGGTGCAAGCCAACCATGCATCCAACGTGGGCTGGAAGGTTAGCTGGGAAGACTGATAAAGAGTGTAATGTTTCAGTGAAGGGCAGTAGATGAATGTTGGATTGCACAAGATGTATACGAGAAGTGACAGGGAGAGTCAGGTTAGACTTCAGGTTTGGGAGAAACTGAAGAACATTTACATTGACAGGAAAGGGACAAAGAGATGAGAGTGTTGAGAAAAGGCTGGAGAACTGTATGAAAGGGAGGAGAATAGGAATGGGGCACTGGAAAGTTGTCAATGGAGAAGGCATGGCCAGAGGAGATGAAAAAGATGAAAAATGTTTGTATGTGGAAAAAAAAGAGTAAAAAGCTATGATCTGTGTCTAGTGACAGTCTCTGCTTTCACCATGATTGACTATGTTATGGAGCACTCAGACAGGTATTTCCAGGACTAAACAGTTAGGTTTCAAAAGTAGTGTCACCTTTGGGATGCAGTATAAAACTTACTGCTGAAAGCTGTTTTCTGAAAAGAGTAGCACAAAATTATTTTCCTTACAGAGAGATTATTCGATAAAAATGAGTTTCTTACATTTTCTCTGTGCATATAGTATTGCCCACTGTCAGAGACGAGGCAAAAGGCTCTACTTCTGACCTGATGCACTCAAGGAATTTTCCTGTTTCTCATTGCTCATAATTGCACATAAGTGTAAATTTATAGCTGAGACAGCAGGACAGGAGTAAATGCTAAACTTAGACTCTTCTTACTGCCACAGAAGTCTCACTCACTGATCCTTACAGCCAAACCAAGAAGGAACAAACCAAAATACTCCTATTCCTTTATCTTTCTCCTTTTGTCACAAGATAAATATACCGATCTGCAGAAGTCAAAGTATTTCTTTTAGTAGTCTAAAAAAAAATAAAGGAAAACAACCCATAACATTTAGAAAGATTAATTAAATAGGTAAAAACAAGATTAAAAATTACGAAGATTAATCAAATAGGCCAGATGTTCATGACTTCTGAAGAATCACATACAGGAGAGTTCAGATCTCAGGGAGATGCTCTACCATCATACCAATCATGTGCAATGTTCTCTGCTCAGATCTGTCTGCTCTTTGCCACTGGCAGGGACCTGAGCATGGTTTGGATCAACCAGAGCTGGACAGGGACACTGGGGAACAGCTCTGTCACAAGTCCAACCTCAGTATTACTTGTCTTTCAGCACAGGATGAGGGAGAACTCTGGGAAAGCACCAACACTGAGGGAAGAGTCCTCCCAGGACAAGTCCAGTCTCTGGCTATAGTGCCCAAACTGTGATAAACTCAAGGTAATTCTTTTGCTCTGTGTGATCACAAGCAGGATGATCTTTCTGCTCTTAGCTGCAAGTGAGCTATGCAGGCCTGTCTGGAAATTCTTGTTCACGGCAGCTGTATTTGCTTGCACGTATCCCCCCTTCCTCTTTCTTCTTCCCCGAGCAGGAGTGATGGCTTTGTGTATGTGTCTGAAACTGCAGACATCTGCCACTCACTGCTAGCCAGGGGCTAGCCAGAAAGCAGAGAGGGGGACGAAGCCGCAAAGGTTGTTTGGGGCCATGCATGTATTTTCATACATTTAACAGAAGGAGGTTATTCCCTCCCGCCTCACCCACAGCAACAGACGTGATTGTACTGAGAAGGGATTTATAGGACAATTCCGTCCTGCCTTCATCAGGCTCTGATCTGATCCTGGAAACAGCCTGCCAGGAGGCAGTCTCCAAAGTGGCAGATGCAGAAGCTGCTTGTGTATCCCAAGGAGTGTCTGAGGGCAGCCCGAGTGTGAACTGATTGCCGTCCCAGTGACAGCCTGGCAGAATCCACCCTGCCGTCCAGTGAGCCACTGGCCTCCCCAGGAGCTGCTGCCTGGGCTGTGTGTGCATCAGTGTACTGCTGCTCCGTGTGCCTGTTTGGGGCTGCAATTTTTTATTTATTTTTTAAGGGAGAGTATAACCAAGGCAATTTGGCTGCCCTCAGTCTCAGTAACCCACTTTCCTCCATGTCTGAATCCTCCTTTCACTCTGCTGACATCCAGATGCTAATTTGTTCTCCCCCTGACCCTGCTCCTGCCCCTCCTGATTTGAAATTAGCTTACTAAAACATGTTTTCTTTTAAGAATCCACAGCCTAATCCAGAACAAACAAAACACATTTTCGCAAACCACCAACTGCATGAACTTCTGCCCTGGCCTTGACCGCACTCTCTCCGCCCCTCGCCTCCCACCCCCCCTACTCCCGCCATCACCATCTGAGTGAGGTTTCCAGGAAATTTTTTTTCACTGACGAATACAGTTGCAACAGCTCAGAAACTGTGGAATTTTTGGCAGCTGCTGGAGATGTTATTTTATTTACTTTCCTTCTGCATGCATGGATTTGGAGCGGTGGGTTTGGAGACGTGCGTGGAGAAGATGAATTTGCACACGTTGGCTTTCTTCGGCAGGCTGTGCTGTAGGTGGAGAAAAGCCCTGAAAAGGAGAGCTCTTCATTCTTATTAATCTTAGGGGAGGAGCTCTTAAGGCTTATTAACCTTAAGGTTTCAGAGAACAGATGGTTTGGGACTTGAAGAATTGAAACGAGGTTGAGATGAGGTTGTTTGAACAAAAAAATCAATTATTCCAACAGCACACAGGTCAACACTTGCCCTTTTTTCAGCATTTCCTATGAATGTCTGGGCTGTTTTGTTGTTTATTTTTTTGGTTAAGAACCCCTCCGCCCCCCTCCAGAACACACAAATTTAGTCCCAAAGAAAGAGGTTGAATGCCAGCGCTCTGCACCTTGATCCCCTCTTAAAAGACTGGTTGTGAGTTGCAAAACAGGCCGTGAGACGGGGGACAGTCCCCCTTTCTGCTAGGATTATCATTTTTGTGTATCTCACCTATGACTGAGGCCATGACAATTTTGCAGTGGGGGTGTCAGCTCTTCCATCTCTAGACAGGTAAAAAATGAGTGTCGAGGATGACCCTCTGCTCAGAGGACATCCCCTTGCACCCCCAAAATGCGGTGTGCCTTGGCTGCCTGCCGGACACTGCTGATGCAGAATGGGCTTGGTGACTGCATCACTTGTACCCTGAAGGTGTGCATTGCCGCATCTTCAGTCCTCTATAGTAGCCTGTATGGTGAAGTGGGAACTGCAGCCTGTCGCTGTGGGGTGCTGAGTGGGTCATATGTGCTTGCAATGTGGGTAACTAGGTCAACAGCTATGACTCACTGAAATGAATAAAAATCTTTTCTTTGTAATGGATAGTAATGGATCCATCAGAAAAGGGGTAAAGTAAGGAAGAGTCAGAGGAGAATCTGGTATAATGCCTTCAAATGACAGACAGATTGACAGCAATTCCTGCACTATGAGATCTCTTTGAAGGTGGTATTTAAATAGTCGCTATATTTTCCTTCTTTCCTCATTCCCTCTCTCCTTTATTTCTTTCCATCTCTCTTTTTCTCAGTTTGTATCTCCTGACCCTGAGCTGCAGCATAAAAATGTTTCACTTCCATGATGAAGTGTTGATTTTTCAATGGCACTGTATGAAGCCGGATGGTCCCACTGGAGACACACTGCTCAACCACAACAATAGATAGGTACAGAGGAGGCTTAAACGTTGTTTTTCTGTGGTAGCTGTGGCAAAGGGAGTGTGGTATTAGCTGTGTCATGGGAAGAGTGACAGGCTTAGCTCATCTAAGCCGGTATTATGATGGGAGGAAGGAAAGAGGGAAGATTAGAGAGGGGTGGGATTGAATTACTCTCTGAATCTTTTACCACATTGTTAAAATAAGCATCTCCAAGGAGACACTTTCATGGCCTAGCGATCTTGGTGTCTCTGGTCTTTGGCAGTGACCATTACCTCTGTTAATGATTAATACAAGTCAGGAAACATAGGTTATTAAATTCCTTCTTACAGCTCCTCTGCCCTTCTGTAGACGGGTACACCAAAAGTGTCTGCAGAGTCTTTCAACTCATCATAAAATATGACTTGAAAACAATTAACCCAAACCCCAGGGGTTTCTCCCTATCTGAGAGTCTGTAGGATACCTGCCTGCAATAGGTTTTATCCAAACCTAAATCACAGAGCACAATACAGACTAAACAGATTAAATTATTCAGCTTCAGTCAGAACCTAGAAATAATATTAAAAGGTTAAAAGTTACACTTTTCACCTTTTAATCTATACATCTATAAAAAACAAAAGCAAAAAAAAGGTTGTCAGGGAAAGCAAATATTTTTTTGCTAAATGTTTTCATGTGTTAGAAATCCAATTTTCCGATGAAAAACAACTTCAAGGGAATGTTTTATGCCTGTCCTAACTGTCACTCACCCCTCAGAACAGCACATACACCCGTAAGAAAATGGATTTCAGGGGGGTGACAAGGCACTTTGCCTATCCAACGTGCTCCTAGCTGACCCTGCTCCTTTAGTTTCAAGATTCATGCCTGCCAGGTTACTTTTATGAGCTGAATAGCTGTTTCAGATCATCTTTCTCCAGCAGTCTTAACTTTCATTTTCCAAGTGGAAGATTTTGTGTATTCATTTCCTGACCATGCTACTGAGCTCTCCAGAGCATTTTCTTTATTTTTTTTCCTATCCACATCCTTGTCCCACTCTTGAATTTCATTATTAGGGTTTCTTCGCTTTCATCTAGATCCTTAATGAAGTGTTTAATAGTAACAGGTCAAATTGTTCAGTTTCTTTCCGAGAATCCTTGATCAACAGGTCAAATGCAATATTTATTATATGCATAAATAAATACATACATAAATACAGAGAGACTGATTGGCACAGAAACTCTGGTACTGATTGGAGGGTATGGGGTATGCTAAGTAAATGATGGTATTTTTGTGTAGGGAAGATGACAGCAGAATAAGTAGATAGGTAGATGAATAGTAGTTTTGGCATTTTGCACAGACAGATGAAACAATGCTCTGTAAGGCAAAATGACTCTATCTTCCTTTCTGGTGGTGGAGAGAGAAATCACAGTGGCTGCAAAGAGCTCACACTGCTATGAAAAAACTTCCTAACATAAATCCTAATAGTGTGGGTTCCTTTGCAGCTTAATAAGGCTCTCTAAGAAAAAAAATCACTGGAGATTCTCAGGCTGCTGTGTGCATTTGATGAGGGAGCTACCAGGGAGGTTTGTAGAGCCTTGGGTCCTGGTGGAACAGCCCTCACCAGAGGTCTCACCAGCACCAATGTTATTCCTTCTGGCTGAAGCAAAGACATAGGAGGGGGAAACCAGGCTCATGTTGCAGGCTGGGCAGCCAGGGGAAGCCCTTTGGAGAGATCCTCTGAAATATGATTTGTCCCAGCTCTTTGGCAAGCACTGGGGAAGAATGAAACTGGTCCAAGTCAGTCTGGTCTGGCTGGCAGTGGGCATCTCTGGGAGGAAATGTTCTCCATACAATACAGTTCAGCCTGCTCTGAACTAGCACGTTGCCAGCAGGCCGACTCAAGCACTCTTGGATCATCGGGATGGTAACGCATTCAGAACATTTCAAGTAGACTTTGCCTGGAACTTGACTGGGTCAAAGCATGAGCTTTGAATGAACTGCATGGATAAAACATTTAAAAAAAATAATGAAAAGAAGCAATAAAACAAACTAAGATGTGTCACTTAAAGCTTGCATAATTAGATGTGACCTCTAAGGATGTAGAAGGAAATAAGCTTCTGTATGTCAGTCCCACACGTTGCTGTTGAAGAGGTCCTGTGTCCTTCTGATCCAGGGCTTGGCCACCCTGTATCATCCTAAGTTACATTCATCACCTCTCTTTTCTTCTGTTTACTCATAACCTCTGAGTCAGTGAATCAAGTGTGCATCAGTCAGCAGCTGGTGCATGAAAATGGGTCTCTGGTTCAAAGCTGAGTGATCTTTGGGGGATGATAGCATTTCCGTCATCATACTCCATTCAAGTACATGAGAGATGGTGAGTCTCCAAGGCTTGTTCCCAGCAGCAGCCTCACCAAGCTGCAAACTCCTTGCAGGCCACAGGATTGTGGCCTCTCCCCACCCTCAGATATGGGAATCAGATGTGGCATCCCCTACATCTGATTTATCCTTGTCCTTCTTCCTTTGCTACAATGGTTGGATTTTTTGCCAGTACTTGGGGTTCAACCTCTGTCCTGAAACTCATGCTCTGAGGCACAGCACCAGCCAAAAACAATATACTTGTGTAACCCAAGGATTGCAGCATTTACCAGATCAGAATTTGTAGCTCCGGGAGCTGCTAACCACTGGGTGGTGGGAATGTTGGTCTCCCTAAGGAGGTTCCGGCACTGGGAATTTTTCCGCTGAAGGGAAAAAAGCCATCAGATAACCAAGACCTCAGTGTGGCATCTCAAGACCAGTGTTTCTGCTGGCATCATGGTCATGTCAGAGCCAGCTACAGTGACTACTCACCTGTGCACAGAGGGAAGGGAGGTAGGCAGTAGAGAGGAGCTTTTCTCTGTCCCAACAGTTCCCACCAATGGCAATCTGTTTTGCAGACCATGGCATTGTCATCCCGTCGCCTGTCAGAAGCCTCCCAGCCTTTCCCCACCAGAGATAGTTTCAATCTTGACTATTTCCAAAATTGCAACCAGATGGGCCCTGCCTCTACAACTGCTCAGCCCAGAAGAGCTCTGACTCAGTCACATAATCACTGTCCAGAAGTTCAGACTCCCTGCAGGACTTTTCCTGATGATTCCATGACAGACAGCGCAACGGCCGGGTGAGCACTGGCCTTAATGGGACTTTGTCCTGCATCCGTAAGCAAAGTGACTAATAGTGCTTGATGATCAATATTTCAAGCCCCATTACTCATCCTGCTTTCAGAAGGGGTGAGACCAGAGGTCCAGAGGGCCTTCAGAAGTCTCTTTCAATGGAAATTATTTTATACTTTTATGAAATCCATATTCTTGGAAAAACAGGGTATTACTTGGTAGTGGTCAGATTTGTCATCCCAAGAATGGGTTGTTGTTTACTTGGGATTTTTTAATGTTATTTTTTTTATTATTTTATATTCTATTTTTTTTTTGGTTTCTTCCTTAAAAAAAAAATAATACTGTAAGTTTCTACTTGAACACACTTTCCAGGAAATAAAGCTTGGTAAATTTTTCCTGCTTCTGAAGACCAGGGATGAAACCCTGGCTCCCAACCTTGACAGCTCGGGGAACATGCTACAGACTGCTGATCCTTTTAGTACATGGCCTTTTACCAGCAAAGCCTTGACATACTTCCAGTAATTTGGCCCCAGCTGCCAATCCAAGTCAACAGACTGAACACAATGCGGCTTCACCAAATTCCTTTGGACACACATCCAGGCTGCACACCTTCCTGTTGTGTTGTGTGGCTGCTTTGCTGACTGACTTAGCAGGGGTAAAGGGTCACTGCTAAAAGGCTTACCTCTGCAGGTGCTGATGATGGAGGCAGCTTTGCCCTATGGCTGTAGCACTAGGCAGAGGCTCACCTAGTGCATCTCCTTGTGCCTGGGAACACTTGCAGACAGAGGTCTCCTGCCTTCCACATGCAGAGGAAAGTTTTGGTCCTAGAGGCTGCACTTGCATGGGACAGGCTCTCCCAGCGTTGCATCAACATGTTGCCAAACTCAGGCCTGGAGAGCTGAGTTATCTCCTACCAGCATGGGAATCCCTTTCTGTAGTTCTCCGCTAGAGGGAAAATGCTCCTCGAGCAGCCTGCCTTGAAGCTGAGCTCCTCACGGCAGGGATTAACGCTTCTCTGCAGAGAAAACGACCTCACTCATCCCTGCACTTTGCTTGGAAATATGAGCCCTGCAGCTTCTGCTCTGGGGGAAGCCAGGTGGCTTTCCCAGGTGCCTCTGAAGCATCCGAGCTTGGGATGATTTACTTTTTTTCAGTATCCTCTCCTCTTCTTTTTCTGCTGGGATAAATCCCCTCCCAACTGTATTCTCTGGACATGGAAGGTACCAGGGCCTGGGTCAAGGTGCTCGGAGATGCACAAGCACGAAGGAGTTTCTGAGAGCTGCATCCCTGTGCAGGGACGTAGAGAGCTGTCACCTGGACAGGTACAAAGACCACTGGAGGGCAAGCAGATCCCAGAGGGAATGAGGCTCAGGACCAAGCAGACCAGGACCGCAGGTGTTTTCCTTTAGACAGAAAAACCTGCTATCTTAAACTTGGCAAGACCATCTTCTACTTCTTGGGGACTAGCTCTGTCTTCAGTGTTTGCATTTCTCAGGAAGGTGGTGCGTCAGTCTCTGCAGATGGCCCAGGGAAGGTGTCTTGCTGGTCCATGGCTTTGAAGAGCACGTGTTGTTCCCTCTGAGGCACAGCTGACATTTTGCTCCAGTGGCATTTTCATAGACATTTCCATAAAGAAAAGCATCTGCTCCAAGCTACAGAGGATGTATTTGGTGAAAAATATTCCCTGTTTGGAGAAGAGTTAGGCTAGTGAAACTGCTATTATCTCCTTGCCTATGTAAAATGCACTGTGATGCCTGTCTGACCACAAGTGGCTGGCGACTGTGTCCCACATCTCATACCAGGGATGCCCCACTAATAACAGCTGTCTTTTCCACACTGTCCTGGGTTACTGCTCCCACCCCACAGGCATCGGGGCTGCTGGGCTGGCCCCTGTGGTATCCCCAGTGGTTGGAGAGATGCTGTAAGGTACAGACCATGTTAGTGCGCCAGCAAATGGTTGTGTGGGAACCCCTCTGTGTGTGTAGACTATTTATGTGACTGGGTAGGCTTGCACACGTCATCCTAAACTGTATAGGAACATTCCTGGGTTAGCCTTGGTCGGCACATTTCAATCATGGTTTGAGCTTGGAGGGAAATCCACAGCCTGCTGTAGCCTGATTCGAGCAGTCAGCTTTGCCTTTAGTGTTATGAAAGCTTCATTTTCGCTATGGCTCGGACAGCCCTGAAGTGTTTACTCATCCCTGGGAGGCTCCCAGCTATGCATGGCTGTGCTGTGTGTGCATACGGGCAGACGTGCGTGTGACTCGTGTGTGAGCATTGGTGTATACACGCCTGGGGTGGGCTTTTCAAAGAAACATTGTCCCCCTGGGCTCACAATCTTTTCTGCATTAGGTTCCCTCTGATGTAGCAGCCAACGGGTTTTCTTGGCACAGGCACTCAAGGAAGAAGCATGCGCTCAAAGGGTTTCAAAGAAACCCCAC
This sequence comes from Tringa solitaria, assembly GCA_026413425.1. Classification (NCBI taxonomy): domain Eukaryota; kingdom Metazoa; phylum Chordata; class Aves; order Charadriiformes; family Scolopacidae; genus Tringa; species Tringa solitaria. The sequence goes on from JAOXJM010000033.1 coordinate 40,950,592, forward strand.
TGGAAGAGGGGAATTTTGCATTCCCAGATTTGGAGCTCCTCCCGTTGACACACCCTTCTCTGAAACCTTGTCCCAAGAACTGCCCTCGGCCGGCTGGGGCTGGTCTCATCCCACCAGCTCCACTTTTCACCAAAGAGAAATACCCCACAGAAGGTTCTCTGTGAATAAGCTCCTGTTGGGTAGAGTTGCTCCTCGGGGAGCTGCTGTACATAATCAAGTCAGGCAACTTCAACACTCCTTATTAATAGTTGGAAACAGCATTTTGAGATGTTGGGGGCTGATGACTCCTTGCTGTAAGAGGGTTAGAGGACAGTTGTTTGGATTGGGGTTCAAAAAATTGTAGTTCACCCAATCTTCCCCTCTGTGATCTTGACATATACTCTTAGATGAGCTTGTCTTCCCTGGGACAGGATCCTCACTGCTGCATCCAGAGCCAGCCCCACCAACATTGAGCAACACCTCAGTAAGGTTTTCTTGACTGGGGGTAGCTGTTCTTTTATGCAAGCAGGAAAATGAAAGCTGGGGAAGTCAGACAAGGCTCTCAATTTGGTGTTTCTGGACTCCTATTTGTTGTATGCTAATTAGAGGACACAGGATGCAGGAATGTCATGTTAATAGGCTCAGGTAGGAAAGTGCAAGGTAGATGGTACTCTCTGAAACATCACTCCCACAGTTTGATCTTCTGTTAATTTAATTTCCAGTATACGTTTTCCCCCTCTTATATGTTCACTAAAGATACCAACCCTATAAGGATTTACCGAGACCAGGTGAGAGGATAACTCTTCAGATTTTTAAGCTGGTTCCTTATGGCACGTTACTTTTAAATCCCTCATGAAAGCTCTGTTTTACTTCGTTGTGGTTGTGCCACCTGGGTAATGTGGCACTTCCATGTGTTCTATTCACTATATCTGCTCTGGGCCATCCTTTCATAATCTGTGATTTTTACATCTTCCTCGTGCCTTTGTTTCATTATTGTTTTTTACTTGGGGAGGTGGGAAATATATTTTTTTTATATAGCCTGGTTGCCAGTGCTTTTTCTGCTTGTTAACCAGGAAATCTTTTTAATAGAGGGCAATGTGTTTTTTTTAAGAGGGAGGAAGTGGATCCGGATTATGCATGGTCAGAGTGGTTGCATTCCCTGCTCTTATAGACCCACTCAGAAGAGAAGTGGAGGAAGAAGAGGATGGGATGCTGAGAGGCTCTCCAGCCGACTTGACTTTTCCATCAGTACCTTGTTAGCATCATAGATAATTTTCTCCTGGAAATAACCAGAAAAATCTGCTTGGCCCAAAACAGTTCAAGAGTTTAGAAAAATGAGGAAGGAGGGGGCAGCAGCTCCTTTGTGAGCATGTGATCCTGGTGTCAGCCCCTGGCATCTTCCATCCCTATGGGGAAAAGAAAATGTTTGGGAAAAATAAAGAAAACAGAATAACTTGAAAAACAAACCAGAGCAGTGTGAAGTGTAAGAACCAAAGAAAGCAATGGCAGCGCTCCCACTGCTGCAAGCAGGCCTGGCTTTACAGCCTTTCTTCTCAGACCTCACCAGCAATGGAGTCCTTCTGAGGAACTGATTAGGAAAAGCACCAATTTCCTAGGAAAAATCAGTCCCAGAGCAGGATCTGAAGTGGGAAAGGCTGGACGCTTGCCACCGGCAGACCCTGGTGAGCGCCACAAGGAGAAGGAGAGGAGAGGAGAGGAGAGGAGAGGAGAGGAGAGGAGAGGAGAGGAG
>JAOXJM010000033.1:40956076-40991283 GCA_026413425.1 Tringa solitaria
TCAAAATGTTTGAAATAAAACTGAAAGCTTTCAAGCTTTCTTTAAAAAGTTCAAACCCAGACAATTTCAGTAAAGCCCACAATCCTCCTTTCCCCATCACTAGATTTTTGGGTGTCAGCACTTTGAATATTTCAGCTTTTTATCACAATTTATGATGGGAAGCTTGGTGAGATCTTAACATAAAATTCACAGAATAGGAAAACCATTTCACACCCAACTATAACACCCTACAGACAGACTGTGTTCAGTTAAGGATGCTAATGTTGTGAAAAACAGATTTCTTCACTGCCTTTGACTTTTGTAAAGCAGACACAAGTGTGGGAGTTGGAGAGATCTGGAGTCAGATCACTATTCTACATCACCAACAGAATTGTTTACTGAGTTGGCTTTACATGAATACCTTGTTCACATCTGCTAATAGCCCAAAGGTAATAGGCTTACATCAAGCCAAAATCTGAAGAAAGTGATGTCTCCCAGGTGTCTTTAGTGTTTGTAAGGACGCCAAAAACAAGAGAAGCAGAATCTACTGAGAAAGTGAATGCAACTTCTCTGAAAACTTCTATGGAAAATTTAACTGTCTTCTGTCACCATTATTGTGCCATGAGAAATAGCATCCATGTTTTGAAATTGCTGTCCACAGATCACTGAGCAGCTAGTTGAAGAAAGAGCATTAAAAATGCTGCCTTTTTTCGTTATCACCGCTGGGAAACTCTCATGAAAAATTTCTGCCTGTCTCAGAAAAAGAGGACAAAGGCAAAATTTGACAAATGAAAACTGACTGTGGTAGGAAACTGATTTACCTGAAAGATGGTGCATCCTGAGCTGGAAAATCAGAGGACGTTTAAATTAATTTTCATGTCCCCTTTAGAGATCTGTACTTTGAAAGTAACAGTTAAACAGGAAAACCAGTAAGAGAACTCATTTGGCCAACTTTGACTGAACAACTGCTCTTCTAAATCAAGAGTCAAAATGAGAACTTTATTCAGTACAGCCTGAAGCAAACTCCTCATTAGCAGGATGAGGTAATTGCTTGAGGACTGGGACCCCAGACAGTCGGCTTGATGCTTTCAAGAGAAATGTGGAACCTCTATCTCCTTTTACTAGAGGTTTTTAGATGAACTCCAAACAAGTTGCAAGTTGGCCTGATGCCATAGTATTACTAACAAAATCTGGCAGGAGGGCAAACAAGCTAACAAAAAAAAAAAAAAGTTATAACAAGTTGATTCTGTTGGAAAATTGCAGTCTATTGTCCTGTGCCAAAAACATCCAAATCAGGTAGATCATTGGCTTTATTTTGCGGGCAGCTTTGATTGTATAAGAATTTAATACTAATGTGTTTGGAGCCATCAGTACAGAGCTGAACTTCCCCCATCATCTTATAACGTCTGGGATCTTGCAGCAAAACACCACGAGACTGTGCCAGGTAGGGGAACAAGGAACAATAGGATTACCTGGTGTGAAATCTTTTCCACCATATAGGCCAAGGAGGCCTAGGGCTTATCCCTTTGGCCTTTCCAAAGAGGAGAGATCAAATCCTTTGCTGTCTTAGGGATTATGGAAGGAAGGGAGAGCAGTGGAGGACTTTCAGCAATGGATGAGTTAGTCCTGGAAGTAGAGCCAGGGAGCTGGGGGAAATTTATGATGGAAAATAAGAAAGGAAGGTGATATGGCTGATGGCTGGAGTCTGAGATGTTTGGTCTGAGGTCCTCCTTGGGTCAGAAGTGTAAAGCAGTGTGCTCCCATCACAAAAGTCTCTTGGATGGGTAACAAAATTCCGGAAAGTCCCAGGGTGAAGAGCAGAGGCAGAAGAGCAGTAGGCACATGGTCAGGTTACGACGGCTGAGCAAGATGCTGCCCATGAGCTGAAGGCAGTGTGCTCTCATTGCATGTTAAATGAAAACAATTACCCCATATTTGCTATATGTTGAGGGAAAGTCACAGCGAATAATGTACATGTGAAAAAACAGCCAAGCGTTACACTTTTTGGGAGGGAGGAGGCATGGGGGACTCGTATCTCCATGCAGGCAGGTCTGGATCTATCTATTATCTACTATCTATTATCTAGCTATGCTATTGCAGGTTGTCTGGTGTTATTACCGCAGTGAACTGGGTAGCATCACCCTGTGGATGGTGAAGACGCAGCTGAACTTTGCAATTTAAAGAGTCATGGGATAGTTTAGGCTGGAAGGGACTTCAGGAGGTGTCTAGTCCAACCTCCTGCTCAAAGCAGGATAGCTAGCAGGCCAGACCAGCTTTCTCAGGGCGTTATCCAGTCTAGTCCTGAAAATGTCAAAGGACAGAGACTACACAACCTCTCTAGGCAAATTCTGGCACACCAGAGTTCTCAAAATAATTAATGCTTCAGTGCTGGGTTCAGCACAGATTTCACTTTGCCCATGTTGTACCTTCTTTAGCATCTTCTGCTGTGTGTGGAAGGAAGGCATGAGATGTTCAGGGAGGGGGGTAGACCCTCCCCAAATGTCTCCTGTGAACCTGTACAGTGCTGGGTAAATGCTCCAGCCAACAGACACAAAAAGCCTGAGCAACTTCTGATTTCTGCCAAAGTGGGAGGCGCGTGTGACTTCTGCTTCCTGCCAAACTCCATCGGCGTCTTTCCCTGGTTGTTACCTCATCTGGCCAACTGCTCCGGAGCACAGTTTGGCTGTACTCACTCTGACGCTTTTATCTGATTTGGTTTCATTCCTGGCACAGCTGTGGGGCTGCTGGGTGACCTGGGGTAAGTCATTCCTTCTTGGTAAAATAGGTGTGGTGTTCACTGTGGCCTTGGGAGCACACAGAGACATGGACTGTGAGATGCACTGGGATAATGGGGCTTGACACTGGGATCTCTCTTTCTGGTTGGAGGCATAAGACAGGCTGGGGAGGCAGTGGATGGATAGGGATTGCGATAGGAAGAGCCCAGAGTTGATGAACTAGGCTTTTTCATAGCTAAACTACCCTTTGAGCAGAATATGTCTGCTGCATCCTGATCTTCTAAATCAAGTCTGCTCTTCTTCCCCATCCCCATAGAAATGTGACTCTCATCAACTGCACTTGGGCTGCCAGGATGAGGTCTGCTCTGTCTTGTAAACTTTTCTCTGATGTGCAAAGCCCACAGTAATTTACCCTATCCCAGCCTGATCTCGTAATGGGTATAGCCAAGCCATTAAGACTGTTTTCCTTGTGGAGTGGGAACATGAGAGGGGATAATAGAGGGGATCACTTCTATAGGCTGGCTGGGACTCTGTTCCCATCCCAATTACACCCTAAAAGACTTATTTTTAGACAACTCTAGCACCCTGAGCAGCTTTTTTAACATGGGGACTGACTCCATCTGTCTAAATCTCCCTATATCAGTTGTTACTCAGCCTTCAGCCATGCTTTACTGTGAATTATTAACGTACAAAATTCTCTTTACTGCTGTGGTGAGGAGAATTCCTATTTGTGTTTTGAGATCCCATTGTACAAAGAGCTGTATAAATGCTTTTGCCCTGTAGAATCTCAACATCGGTCTGTGTGCACCCTGGTCTTCATATGTTGTGCCTGGACTCTTCTCAGCTCATGAAGGAAAAACATGAACATGTCCCCAGGGCAGTGAAGTGAATATAGCCATTCCTGCAATTCCCTCTTTCACTGTGTCAGTCTCTTGTGTCTGGTAAGGCTTGAGCTCTTTTTATCTCTTCCCTAATTTGTTAACTAACTAGATTTTGCTTTTTTTACCTGGCTGCTTTAATACAGGAACTTTTTTTTTTTTTAAATACAGTCTCACTATGAAGTTGAATTGAAATTTGTCAGAAGTTATTAACTGAAGAGAGTGAGAATGATTTGGCAGACAGGCAGATATGCACTCCCATGCACAAGATGTTTGTTCACAAAAACCATTTTTTTGTTGGGAAACCATATCACAGAACAACCAGCAGCTTGAGTCCAATAATTGAACAAGCCCATTAGGTGAAGATGCGCTAGGATTTGGTAATTTTTCTGTCAAACCCCCATACTCCTACAGGTGTGAAAGCTCTCTCTTCCCAGAAATCTTGATGAATGGAAAGTCTCTTCTCAGCCAGGCTGATGCTCTTAAAACATAAATATAATTTCAAGGGTACAAATGGGGAGACAGCCTGAATGTCAATGAGTGGAAATGACCTTTCCCTGCTGAGGCTCAGTGTACCCATTCAAGTTTGTGGATGCAAGAAAAGATCTGAAGTCTTGTCCTGCTGAGGCAGGGAAGGCAAAGTGTGTGCGTATGTGCATATGTGAGTCCAAATATGTGTCCAAAATATCTAGGTGGCACAGAGTCCTGGCTGCAGCCTCCAGTCTGGATTTTCTTGATGAGACATTAAGGCACCAGGATTATGTGTTTGTGTAAGAAAAGAAATGGAGAAAGGGTGCTTTGTTTTATTATTGTTATTTTTATTAAAATAAAAGGGAAAAACATATTATGTTAGGAAATTAGAAAAGTGTTTATTTCTGGAATGGAGCACCTTGCCCAAAATTCACTCTCAATGTGGAAAGTGCAGCTTTTACTGCAGAGCTTGCAAATGAGAAAGTGAAGGGGAAAAATGAGCTGTACCACAATGGTGCGTATCAGCCCAGGGAATTTACCTTGCCCTGAACAAGCAGGAGGAGATCCCAGGATGACACCCCAGAAGGACACAGATGTGAGTGGTGATGTGGCAGAGAGAAATAAAAATAGTCCATGTTCCAGAGTAATGCCAGAGACATACCAGAGGCTGCATCCACCGCAGGGTTGTTCTGGGCTGTAGGGTTGTTGTAGGTGTCTCCACGTCCAAGGCAATGAACCTTCCAGTCTGACCACTCACTGATATTCTCTTGACCCCAGTGTCCCTAGTTGGCCATAGCTGCAGTCTTCTGTGGGAATTCTCCTCTGGTTCACAGCCCTGAAAGCAGATTTTCATGCAAGGACTGGGAAGAGGTTAAAATTTGAGTCTCATTGATGTGGACGCCTTCACTTCTACTGGGCTCTTTCAGCAGTAGAGTATAATCAGGATCCTGGTAAGCCATTTGTCATGACATTTCCCAATGAAATCAATCTCTCTATCAGTATCAGTGCATCTTCAATGCGTGCCTGTCCCCCTTCCTCCTTCCAACTTTCAAACCGTTCAAAAATTAGTTAGGTAATTTGTACAGCAATGTCCAGACCATTGAACAAAGCAGCTGCAAGTGTCAAAGATGCTGAATTTGGAATCCATAGACAAGATGAGATGAATGTATAATAGAAGTCATAATTTCTCTCACTTAACATAGCTCTGCTGGAGGCATCTGTGCCCTGGAGGCCTCAGAGGAGTCACATGCTATTTGTCTGGCTGCACAGCTAGAGGAGCAAGGGTCATTAACACAAGAAGGGACCAGCACTGGCAGTGGGGGTGTCTACATGCTGTTGATATTGCCTGAAGTTCCTATAGGTGCTGTGAAAATTAGCAGCTGAGCAAAGGAGAGAGAGAAAGAAAGACCCAAATTAGTATCTCAGTGGAGTCAAGGGCATCATGTAAACTCAGCCACAATACCAGCATCCAGTGGATCTCCATGAGGAATGTTCTACTGCAGGATATGCCTGGATCTGAGGTAGCATTTATCTGGAAACCAGGGAAGAAAATTGCAAGACCAAAAGGAGGATTTGGGGTCTTGGGGACAATAGATTCTCCCTTCTCATTCTGAAATTGTTTTCATCCCATCATGTGGCCGATCCTTACACTGTGCACTAACATTTCACCTCATCTAGGGACAGAAGAGCAAATGTGAGAGAAAAGACAGCAATTGAAACAGAAAGGGGAAAAAAGAAAGGAAGCTTTTTCAGAGAATTTCTCTGGCCTCATGCTCCAGCAGAGCTTTGCTTGGCACAAAGCTGGGCAAAGATGTCTTTGTGCCTGCTCCTCTGGCCGTCTCAAGTTGGCACTCAGAGGACCTCCAGACTGGCCTCTAGGGAGCTCTAAATTATGCTTACAACTATCTTCGGCTCCCTTAAGGGCTGCTGCAGCAGCCAAGGTTCCATTGAGCGCATAGACATGAAGGAACCCTTAGATCACAGAGCTCAGTATCCTGGATAAGACCATTTGCTTTCTCTTCCTCCTTGTGCCTGTTTTGGGCAGTTTCCAAAGTCACTCATGAACTACAGGGAATATGAATGTGGGTGTCAAAACTGGGTGCCATTGACAGCCTTTTGGCAACAAAGTGGGGTAGCCTGAGGTGGCTATGAAAATGATGCCACTTGCACGTGAGAAGATGACAAGCAGGAAGGTGGTCCTTTTCATAGTGTGCCATGAAGATGTGGACCTCCCTGAACAAAGATGTTGCAGAAGCTAAACATCTACATACCTAAAAAAAAAATAAGCCTAGAGAAGAAATGCCCATACCAGGTTATTGATCAAAAGAAATGGCTCCTTTAGTGCAAGAAGGCCTAAACAGAACGGACTGGTGGTTGGGAGAGTATTCTGGAGAAGTATCACCTTGTGTTTTCCCTCTTTTTGTGTTTCTCCTGAAGGACCTGCTGTTGGCTAGAGCTTCAGATAGGATATGGTACAACCAAACATTTCATTTAACTCAGTACTGCCCCTCTTGTAACCTTGTCTCCAAAGCCCACAAACCCAGAGCCCATCATTGCAGAATCTGGAACTTATGGAGGATGACCATGAGGGAACCAAAGCTTAAAGGACACCCTGCTTATTGCAGGAGGTTTGGACTAGGTGACCTTTAAAGATTCCTTCCAACCTAAGCCGTTCTATGATTCTGTGATTCTATGACACATACAGAGTCACAAGTCCCATCAGCTCACCATCCTTTGCTGGAGGAGTGTGGGAAGTGCTGGTGCAGCCTCGCAGTGACAGAGCCAGGGAGGTTGCGGCACAAGTGAGGCTGCCGTGGCTGAAGCAGGGCTTCTCCTCCTGGGCTGCCTGTGCAACAGGGAGAGGGAGCTGGGGAGGCTCATCAGTGTGACCCAGATGGCTTCCAGATGTGGGGGAGACAAACAGGAGGGTTGGGCAAGGGTGAGTCATGTGTTGTGCTAAGCAGGGATTGGAAAGATGTTACAGAGAAGCACACAGGGCTTTGCAGAGGACACGAGGAGCACAGTGAAGAGGTGCTGGTGCAGGAGAGAGTCCTCTGAATGCACCTTGTGCCTGCATGGGAACTGTTGCTTTATCTCCATGCTCCCTAGTGCCCACAAAAAATTAAGTGCAAGCGGAAATTTTAATTTTAAAAGGGCCTAGACTGTCTAAAATGGAAGACTTTGGCTTGTTTTCCCAGGGATCACATGGCTCAGCTCCCACCTCCTCAGAGATGGGAATGCAGATTTCTACAGATGTCCCTCTCCTGAAGGACTTACAGTGACATGCTCTGGCAGGAAGATCGACAGGGGACTCGCTGTTTCCTCCCTGGGTTCCTGTGCCATTTTTAGGCAGTTGCTTCCACCCCACAGAGAGAAGCAGGTGTCTTGGTTTGAAGCAGGACCCAGCAACAGGAGAGCAAATGTCCAGCAGCGACACTGGGTTCCTGTCCAGGAGAGCTGGGAATACGTCATGGCTCTGAATGCCAACTGTCAGGCATCTAAGTAGAAACACCACAGTGGTTCATCCCCTATATCCATCATTTACCTTCCCCAAACACATCTTTCTAGATCTTCCTCTACTTACTGGATTTTGGCTTTCAATCTTCTAGGTATGCCTTTGGTGATTATGAAAGAAAAGTCTTTTTATCCTATTTTTGTTGCCTTTAAAAGCCATTACTTAGCCTTTGGGTTAGTGGGGATATTGTGCACACAGAGATAAAGTAATTCCAGGAAAGAAGGTGCTTTCTTAATGGCAACTTGACATTAACATGCTTCAGGATATAGCCACATCTGGTGTTAATTCTTCCAGTGACTTGCACTGAGAGCTGTGTGGCATATTTTTTTTTAAGTGATAGTAGAACTAAAATGATACAGGAATCCAGTGAAATTTTTCCTCTGAGATAAAAACAGTGGGGAGGGCTTTCTTTTTTTTAAAAAAACAAAGAAAGAAACATTTGGAATTCTGTATTTCAAAACGATTCTTTGTATCAGCATGGAATTTAAACAATTCTCTGCAAGGATTAAATAAACTGAAAACAAAACAAAGCACCTTGGAGTGAAACGAAACATTTAGAGTTGCTCTGAAATAAAAATACAGTATTCTTTGTTCCGCACAATAAGAATGGAAACAAATCTCTCTTTTGGTTTGTTGTTAAGCTGGTCCACTTTTCTAGCATTTCAGCTACAGTTCTTCTCATTCCTTTTTAGAAAAGGTGGAATTTTAAGAATAAAGGTACCTTTTGCTAGCACAGACAGGATAGGGCCGTGAGGTTGAAGGAGACTGCACAGAACTCTCATCTCAAGCTCAGACCACCCCCATAAAGACAGTACAGGTATAGAAATTTTTATATGTCAAGTATCTCCTGCAGATAAATGGAATTTCACTCTCTACGCAGCAGAATAAAAGTCTCCCTAGTGCCCACGTTTCCTGTGGGATTGCAAGAGGGAGCAGCGCAGACCCAGTGTAAGTAGGTGCCAGGCTACAGGTTTATTTTTTTCACAGTGTTGTGTAGTTGGACCTTACTGGAAACCCAATCCCTTCACCTTTTGCTTTATCAAATGACCTGTTTTTAGGACCAGCTGCTGAGTGTGCAGAATTTGTTGTGACAGAGAAATCTTACTTTCTGATTTTCCTCCTCTCTTGAACTGGGATAAACATCTTTCTTTGAATACCTTATCTACTAACACTGTCATCTCTCCTGTGAAATGATGGTCTTTTACTACCTTCCCAGAACAGCCAGACCGATGAAAAATAATGCAGTCTGTACCCACAGAGACCTGTGCCTTTGGTGGCAAGGTCTGAAATGCAATTCTCTCTGTTTTACAGATAGGGAATAAAGAGTTATAGAAAGTAAAGTTCAGCTAAAAAACTGTCCAAGTTCTGGTCTGTAATTTTTCCCACAGGTCAGGCACTTCTGAAAGCCTAAAGCTAGTCTCCAAAAAACTTTATACAAGTTAGAAGCCGCTTAGAAGGGACTTGGGTTGGGCATGTTCAGGTCAAAGAAATTTGGCTGAGGTGGTAACAGAGACTGGAGGGTCTTTAGGACTTGCACTCAGATCTTCTAGCAATTTTACCACCAGCTGAACAATGTGCCCTTTCTCCCTCTGCAATGTTTCTATATGCTGAATTAAAGGGACGCCACAGAAGACATCATCATGATTGCATTTCTTTTTGAGCAGTACTTGTGAAACAGGCAGTCTGTTGCCAAAAAGGGGATACAGGAGGGGAGGTTTCTAACCTGCTTGCATGAATGAATGCTTACCCACCATTAAACTAAAGTAGTTAACAGTGATGAAGCCTTTCCCACTCCCAGGAAGGAGCATGCTCTAGGAGTGCAAAGCATTCTTGAACTTAGAATTGTATTTTCCCCTCCATGTGTAATTTCAATTTCTCAGACTGTGGAGAGATGGAGATAGTATGTATTTTCTGGACTGAAAAAAATTCTGTGCCTGTTGATGTGCTCTGAGCAATTCACAAGCATCTGGGAAAATCCTCTCAGCTCTAGTGGAACTAGAACAACTGTAGGGTTGGTTTGAACTCTGGCAAGAAACAAGTTGAGAAGTGAAGAGCCCAAGAGCGTGATTCTCTGCTGAATACAGAGTGACTTCTAAGAAGGAGCTGGAAGCAATTCAGACCTTCAGCAGAGCTCTGGAGGCCTAAGAGCCCGGCTTGTAGCCCAGTGCTCATATCCAGTTCATGTTTGAGCAGGCTATAATGGAAAACAGCAGCCACTGATAAGTAACAATGGCCATGCTAGATCTGAGCTTGAACAATAGGAAGGTTTGCACAAGCTACTGCTCTGGCAAGTCGTGACTCCCAGGGGCACCAGATATATGGCGGTTTCACTGGCAGCAGAAACAGAGCATCTGAAATGTTCATTAAGAGGCAGTGGATGCATGAATGGTGAGATGCTGAAAGATCTAAAGGGCATTGAACAGCCCATGGGACCCTATCCCTTGGGCCAGGGGAGAAAGCAAAGACTAACTAACAAAGCCACTAAAAATGACAGGAAACAATATAAGAAGTCAAGACTGATGGCAATGTCCACCAGTCACTTCAGCAGCATTATAATCCAGAGCTCTGATCTCTCCTATCAGGGATACCTCCCTGTAGCTATAGGGCTGTTGTCCTACTTAGCTGCTGATGGGGCAGGTCTACAGAAGGGCCTTGTGGAACTGGAGAGGCGTGGACCATCAGACTAAAAATTGCAATTGTGACCAGACCAGACCAGACAAAAACACCAAGTGCCTCCTGCATTAATCCCATGTCCATGGGGATTTGCAGCCCCCATAGTCCTTCAGAGCTCAACTTTTGCATGCTGTGAAGGGCTTGACCACCAACTCCATGTAAACACAGACACATGTGATACAAATATAGGAATGGAGATGTAGTTGCCAGACCCTGGCCAAATCTGTGTCTATCTTTTTTTTTTTCAGACAGAAACAGTTGAAGATGATTTTTCATGTACCCCATGTCTTTGAATTTGGGAACTTTCATTACCTGGTTTGAAATAAAACTAGCAATGGTGCTGAGCAGCTTCTGAAAGGGAAAATGTGTCCCTCTGTCACTTACCTACAGGCAAGTTCATTTCTGTGCAGAAAGGTGTCAAAAGACCAACTTTACTTTGAAGTCTTACTCCATAGTGAAGGATTGGCTTTGCCTAGGAGTGAATCTCCAGTTTGGGGAGATTAATTTTCTGGAAGGTGTTTCTGACACAGAGAGATGCAAGAAACATTTCAAGAGGAAGCCTAATTTCATGACTTTACGGTGCAGATTAGCAGAGGATTTGGTTGGCATTCCTGGCCTAATCCTTGAAGTGCTTACACGGGGTTTGTGCTGGCTGTTTGCACAGGATTTGGAAAATTGGATTGGACTCAGAAGTATGACATGTTATTCCAGCTCTAGTCTGATGAAAGGAATGTGGAGAAGCTTGCTCACTCTGCCTCAGTTTCCCCTATGGAGAAAAGCCTCATTTGGAAGCTGTTTCATGTTTTCCAGATTAAAGAAAAAATCCGGATTGAATTCTACTTCCTTAATTGATAGGCCAGTGAAATCTGCTATACTACTATTCTTAAATTAAATAAGGATCTACTGCTGAGTCTGCATGAAGAACTGAGCCCATACTTGACCAGTTTGCTTTTTTCTTTACATAAATCCCCTAATGCACTGTTGCTTATAGTTAAGACTGGTAAGTCTTAACTTCTCATCGATGAAGAGCACAGAGCTCCTTGCTACATTGCCCAACCTGTAGCAAACCTGTAGCCCTTGGCTGCAGAGGAATTTCTCAGCATGTGGTGTGTATGGCTCCCTGCTCAGATCTATTGAAGCAGTGGTGGGGGAAAGCTGTTTCAGTAACAAACAGCATTTCTGATCTTTCCTCCAGGGAGAACAAGCAAACAGAACAGCAAGGAGATTAAATATGCACCTGGAAAGACTGGCCTTTTCCCTACCAATGCCACTAGCACTCAGTAAAAGCATGTGTATACATTTAAAACTGTTTCTTATTGGTACCATTGGCTGAAGAACTGCTGAGCTTTCCATCCACTGAGGATTGTCATCTATTTCAGTCTCCTGCTCTGGAAACAGGGTCAGACTTCCTGAGAGTCTGTCTCCAATTGCAGGCCATGGCCCATTACAGGAATACGGGGCTGCCGGAGCAGCTCCAGGACAAGTCTTGAAGGTCCTGGGACCAGCTGCTTTGATGTTGGTGGAGGGATCTTTCTGCAGGCATTGCAAGATTCGCTGCTTTCCACCTGCAGTGTGGTGCAGAGATTGCTGCTCTGTGCAGCCAATGAGGAGCTGGCAGGCAGCAAGACATGCATCAGCAGCCTAGGGATCCTGATCGATGGGACGGCAGCATTTTGCGTTTGACATTGATCATTTGCAGATGCCCTCACAACGTGGAGCTTCTTCACCCTGCTTTCTGCTGCTGAGGGTAGCTCCAGATGTTCTTTGCGTCCACCGGGAAGAACCGGCACAGTCGTCTGTTTATACAGCAGCACAGGGCCTTAATCTGGGACATCGGGGAAAAAAAGTGTGCATGATATTCGCAGTTGTCAGGAGTGGATTGCTTGCACTGCCGTTCTCGATGCTGAGACTTCAAGACAGCATTTAGCATGTTTTTGTGCCTTTCAGCTCTCCATCTTCCTATTTCCTGCTTGACCCTCCGTGGAAATTAATCTAGCACAAAATGAGTAGTATAGGACCTTCTATGGCCATTGGGTCCCATTCTCTTCCCTAAAGGGAGGGATCAGCTCTGCCCAGGACAGCCCTGAGCATGAACCATCAGGCCCTAAATGACTTGATGACAGGGGAAATCCAGGCCGGGCTGGAGATCTGAGGCAAGACCCGTGCATTGTTCAAGCCTGGCAGTTAAACAACACACTGGCTTTTTGCTGGCATCCTTCACAGGGTGATTTTTTTTTCCCCCAAGTGAGTTTAAGGCTCAGCCAGAAACAGTAATACCATGCCAGCATTTTAACAAGGCTTTCCTATAAATATTTCTCTTTTAGCTTATGATAAAGGCAGTGTCTACTCAGATGGAGGGGAAGAGAAATGCTGGGGAAATCTATTTGTTTTCCCATTTAAGCAAAACCACACATCCTTGTAATTATAACCAGGGAGGGAAGCAGCATCCTCTGGCAATCATGTTCCTCTTAATGTGCTTTTTTGCTGGAATTATTTATGTCCTGTTAGTGGGAAATATACAGAGTATGGTGATAGTAGAGAACAGCCTTCAACTTCTGTAATGTGAAATGGTTCCCATTTGTGGCTAAAAAGCCCTAGAAAAACACAGAGAAAACAATTGGTCTTATAGTTTGTCTGAACATCTGTAGGATTACACTAGAACTGCTAATTGGAAAAAAAAATCTTTACTGTTTTCCAAATATTTTACTTATTTTTCAAAATCCTTATGTGCATTTATTGAGGTTTTTTCAGGGGGTTGTTTTGGGTTTTTTTTCTAAAAATTTTAAATTAGTTGTATAGGTTGCTATGGGAAAGCTAAAACGATATGTTGATTATGAATATTGCCAGTATCTCTCAAGGTGGGTAATGTGTGCAAAGAGTTCAGAGAGGAAAAAACAACTGAAAACCAGAAATATCTACAGTGATTTCACATGGGATATGAGCATCCAGCTCTATGACCAGTTACGTGAGCATCTCATAGTATTTGGCATGATTTGCCTTCTAGCACCTCCAGAGGACAGAAAAACAACATTATCTTGCTTACAGACCACTGAGGTCCAAAGAAGGGGAGAGCTGGATTTTCAAAAATTATTTGCAGAATTAAGGGATGAGGCAAAGCACTTGCTGGACATTTACAATGTACAGATGCCCAGCTCCCATGGCAATCCATGAATTCAGGAAAGTAGGCATAAGGAGGATTAGGAAAAGCCCATCATGTTTTGCTTCAATTTTTAGATACTTAGGTGAAATTATTCTTCCCTAATATAATATCTAAAAAATCAAAGTTCAGCTGAATCTACTCTTCAGTGTTCCTTCTGTACTCCAGGAGAGGCACCTTTGGCAGATATGCCACAACACCTGGATTACCCCTGGTGTAGGGGGGATAAATGGCTGTAGGGGGCTGACGGTCTCTCTAAATATATAAAAAAGGGGCATCTACACAGCTGCCTTAGAGCTGGCTATAAGCAGATCCCATCCTGGGATATTTTTTTTTCTTCAAATAGAGAACTGTATTCTCGATAAGGAATTACACAAGGACTTTCTTTAATAAACTCTCAAGTTCTAAGTTCTATGTCCATAGAGTCCTACTAATTTCTTGTATAATCAGGTCAATTTTATCCTTGTTCCATTTTATGGGAATTTTCCATACTGGAAAAACCAAACTAGAACTAACGATGACAAGAGAAACCATGCAGACAGCTGATGGCATGTTTCCTACAGCCCTGTCCTTCTGAAGCATCTGGCTGTGACTTTGAGAAGCACTTCAATAGTTTAACCCTTTTCAAGTACGCATACACTTCCTATACTAAACAAAAAATGTAAAAATACATCTGTCTTCTGGAGGAGAAAAAACCCAAAACTCCAGATTTTTTTTGCATTTCTCAGTGAATCAGCAAAGGAGATTCATAGGGCGATCTGTGTGTTTTATGAATTTATTACCAGTGGATCCAGGTTCCAAAATCCCAAAGTCTCTGTGCTCACATCCAAATTTTATATTGTTCTTTTTATAGCAGAAGGACTGGTTTTAGGCAACATCTATGTAGCTTTGAAAGCATTGTCTCTGGAGCACCCACGACCACAGGACAGACAGCTTCCTGCCCGTCTCCGGTGCATGTGGCTGCTTGGCAGCCTGCCGGTGAGTTGGAGGCAACCCCGGAGGATGCAACAGGCTGAAGCTCACTGCGTGGGAATGCTGGATCCCAGGGCTGGGACCCAGCATTGAATCAAACAACCTTATCTTGCCGGCCTTATAGATTTGGGTTGGTCCAGTGATTATGACTTGAGAAAGCAAAGATCTCCTCTTTTATTTATCTTTTTTAAAGTTGCTGTCAGAGCCTCTTCTCCAGTATTTCCAAGTCATGCTGCAGGATGACATTTATGGCTTTGCAATAGATTTGATGGCTTCTCCCAGTCTCCTTTCTGCAGTCTGGTGGAAATGAAGACTGTTGGAACCATGAGAAGGAAACCTGGTCTCCTCTGATAGTGCATTCAATGGCTGCTTGGCATCAACATTTAGTAAAAGGCAAAATCCTCCAGAAGACTGTCTTGCAGCTGGAGTGTTCATAATATTTCTTGTGTAGATTCTCCAGCATCTAATATGGTGGTTGAGGTCACAGCACAGGCTTTTCCTAGTTTCTTGTTCTCATCAGCCTTGTTTGAAACAATGTCTGAGGCCTTTGCTCGCTATATCTATTAGAAAGGGGGTGAAGATTTAAAGTTATTGGGGAGCTACTGGATAGAAGGTCAAACATAAACACACACAGTATGGCTGCAGCAATAGAAATTAATTTTATCTCTGATAATTTACTTTCTATGTCTGTGAATGAATTTTCAGAGTTCACAAGTAATTATATCATTATTATTTTTGTTGAAAAGTATGGACTTGTACATATCAATATTTTTTTTCCCCAGAATGTGTTGGCTTTGAGAAAGATGTCAACATGAACATTACTTGAAAAAGAATATAAATAGTTTTCCTTCCAGAAAAAGGTAAATGTCATTTCTCTAGTTGCAAGTATCTTTTTTTTTTAGAACATAAACTAATATTGCAGAAATTACATTTTGTGGTCTAAACTGCAATAAAGTGTTTCCTAATTATTAAAATGAAATGACTTAGATTCAAATTTGTTGTCCCTGCTGGTTGTGGTTCAAGATTTTTTTGAAGAGTCTTCTTTACCTCCCCTTCATTTCAAGTGGGGAAAATACTTCAGTATCTCAAAAATTTTCAGAAACTGGGAAAGTCACATCTTCTTCTGCACCTATTTCCCACAGATGAGCAACGTACAGACACATCGTGAGAAAAATTGAGACACCCAAAGACTCATGACAAGAAATACAGGTTATGTGCCTACAGTCCCATGCTCCTCCATCCTGGTTTGCTGAGCCCCATTGCCTGAAAGAGCTATAAAAGCTCTTGTAGTCATCTGGATGATTAGTTGTAGATTATGACAACTTGCTGTAACTGTTGAATGTTATGTTAATCTTACAGGAAAGGACTCTGAGTTTAGGGGACAGATGTTTGTAATATGTATGTATTGATTACAAAGAACTCTTGGGCCCCACCCCATAGGCAGCTGCATTTCATTGTAAGGAAAGTTTCTTTTCTTTTCCCCCAAAATCCACCCTGTTGGCTATTATTGAAGGAAGGGTGTACATGTGGTACAACTCTGTGAAGAAACCGTTGTGAGAGTCACTTCACCTCTCTGTACTTCAGCTTCCTTACCTGTAAAATGGGTCCAATGTTATTAAAGGTCTTTTGCAAGGTGTTTGGAGTTTCTCTTGCTTAAGTGATAAGATCTGGTTTTCTAATCAATGACTGTGAGAAAGAACAGAGAGCATGAACTCCAGCCTGGAATAAATAATTCCAATATACTGGCACCAGGCGTGGACAATGTGAGAAATACACTTCAAATGAAGTCACATAAATGTCAGTTAATACCATTCTCCTGCGTATCATCGCACAGATTGGACAGATTGGACGTGATGGGAAAATATTCCCCGCCCTAGCTCTCACAGGCTGGTCAGAGATAACACGCTCGTATCCCAAGGCTTTTTGGTAACAACATATCAGTGTGACTGGGTTGGTACTGTTGTTCTCAAAGGGCTGAGAGAAGGTGACCACATCTGTTATTCTTACTGCATCCAGGCCACACTGCAGAGCCCAGTGTGGAGAACTGGCTCTTGGAAACCATCTCTGTTCATGATTAGAACTATTTTCTTTAGAAAATACTTAACGGCCAGCGTGGATCAATTTTTCCTTCCCTGTAATCAAGGTTAGTTAACATTTGCATGTGGTAATCTTTTTCATAAGTTCCTGGACATAAATCACTCAACAAAGAGAGTCTGGTGGCTTGGGAACAGAGAACAGCCATCCAAAACACCATTGTGTGGGCCAAAGTTTGTGTGTGCTTCTCTCTCCCTACTTGCAAATATCAGCAGAAAAATTAGTCCAGCTCTCACGTATGACTGGGTAAAGTGTAGATAAATGGCATTTATGAAGAAGTGGTATTGGAACTGGAGGATTGGTGCAAGGGGCTTTGGAGTCACTCTGATTTTGTGAGCCCTTGAGTAAACCCTACTTTGGTGGAAACACCAGCCTGGAAAGAGTGAGAAATGATGGTGAAAGTCACTGGGATTGTTCTCGTCTGTGCATTACAGTCAGTCTCTTGTCCAAATGCAAAATGAGCATGAAGCGGGTGTTGGACATAACCACTCTGACCTAGTCACCAGGTACAAAGTTTATATTTGAAAACCAAACAGCAAAAAAGTGACATCATCCATCTGGGCTGTTTGGGCAGATTGTTTAACCATAACAAAAAACGGACGCACTTACTCAGACTATGGTTTACGTGCACTGGGACAGGCAGGAAAGTTGTTCCAAAGTAACCAAAAGTATGGCTTTGAAAAAAATTCCCTGTATATCATTAAGGTCTTTCCTGTAAAAAGGGTAAGGGAGGTCCACCGGATTAGCTAACCCATATTATACTTTCACTTTGAGCTGTGTCACACAAATTTCCCCTATGCTCTCTACAAGCAACTCACACTCATGCTGCTCTGGTGTAAGCTTGTGTCCAAGGGAACAGACCACAGATAAGCAGTCCCTTATATGATTAAGGAACAGGACAAGAAATTTAGAGTTTTTGCTCATAGAGTTGGGAGTGTCTACACCACACAGGAAAAGGAATAATGGAGCCTTGGAGCACAATGCACTAGCGGCATCACACAGAGAATGAGCGACACTTTACGCCCTGGCAAAGCCTCGGACCAACACCAGCAAGTGAAGGAAGCTTGGTTTGATTATGCTCAACCTGCAAATTCACCATGTTTTCCTTTATGAGTGCCCCTTATGTACTAGTAGGCTTCAAACTACTCCTCTTTTAATAATTTCAGGACATTTAAAAACACCTGTGGGGCCTCCCACACAAGTATGTACCATATCTGAAGTTTGCTTTGCTCACAGGATCTCAGCACCTTATGAGGACCTTGGCAGGTGGATCATACCCCATGAGATCACACTCATATCCATTATTTTAAGCCCTGTAAGCATCACAGAAGAATAACTGTTTCTTGATGGATGTTGCCTTCACCTGGTCAAAGACTTGAGCTAGTCCAACAAAAACCTGTTCAGCAGGAACTCAAGAAGCAATAAAACACATGTTACTGAGTCATGAGACCTAGTCCTGGCCTAGCATGCTGTGCCTTTTACAGTTCCACTCCACTAACTAGGCAGAGAGCTACTAAAACATAACCCCAAGTTTATTATGTTAAATCTGTAGTAAATCTGTCATGGCCATTCAGGCACTAACATATGACTGTGGAAAATATGTTGGCTTATGATTTGATAGCAGCAGATGGGCACTTTGCTATTGTTTCATCATCGTAAACTACAGGGAAACACTTAGTTACAAGGATCCAAACTCTGCAGGACAGATCTTTGGCTGGTGTAAAGCGGCCCAGAGCCAGGGAAATCCATGGAGCTCCGTCAGTATAAACCAGCTGAGGACCTCATCCTGCACTTCCAATTGCCATCCCATAAGGAGGTAGGAAGAGCCATCCTGGCTCAGGTTGCAGGTTCATCTAACTCAGTGTCCTGTCCCTGCCAGACATAAATTTTAGCAAAAAGTAGAATGGAGCAAGAGTGACCCTCTTTCTAGACACGTTCCAGCTTTTGGCCACTACTGAGTTAGGGACATCCTATGCCAAATTATCACATTTAATAGCCAATGATTCCTGATAAAGATTCCATGATTTCTTCTGTTCACTTTGGACATGTCATTCATACCTATTACCCAAAAAATGTCATGTGAGAATGCATTTGACAACAAACTTTTGCAGTTTATGCAAAAACAATCCTTTTGTGTGTTTTAAAATTATTACCTTTAAATTGTCCACTGTCTCTTATTACTTGATTTGTGAGAAGGGGTGGATAACACTCTACTCTTCACATTACCCATGATTTGGTGAACATCTAAGACAACATCTATCTATCATAGGCTATCATATAGATATGTATCATAGACAGTCATACCTTTTTCAGGGTGGACAGTCCCTATCTACCTACATCTTAGTTTTCTCTGCCATGTAAACTCTTAAGCAGATAGATTGAGAAAACCTTTCAAAGGATAAAGTGTTTAAGGTGTTTAGACCATGGTCTGAAATTCACTTTAAATTTTAAGGCTACAATTAAACTAATAGGAGGGAAAAATGGAAAGACTTGAGAGTCTGTGTGAAAATGCTGGATATTCAATTACAATGGGCTTCACTGTGGCAAGAGTTGAGAAACTGCATCTAACAAGTCCTTGTACCAATGTGTCTCACGGACATGGGCAGAGTGAATGGGGACCCAGCTGTCACAGCTCAGCCAGATTTGAAGAGCCATGAGACATCGCCAGGCTGGGCTAGCACAAGGGTGCAGCCAGACGTAACAGCTCTCTTAGCAGAGCTCTGTGTCTGTGTTTGCTTGAGTGAACTGACACATATTAGCAGAGGTCCAATGACTGAAACAACAGGGAACTCTGGTTTTTGATGGTCCTTTGTCTTGCAGTTTGGTATTTTTGCAGAGTGGGTGTAAAATGCAATGTGAAGGGTGGAGCAGTGATTTTGTCACCTAAGCCAGTGGCTCTGCAGAGTTGTAGAAAAAGCTCTGGGGGTTGTCTCTGACAATCCCTCTGACAGAAAAGTCCATCCAATGTCAGATCAGGTTGTCCAGCTGAGTTTTGAGTATCTCCAAGGATGGTGATCATTAAGCACTCCAGATACCTCTCTCGATGCTTTACCACCCTCATCATGAAACTTTTTCTTTTTGTCCGTCTTATTTACAGTGCAACTTACTGATGGCTCATCCTTTCTCTGAATCCCATTAAGGTATTTCATTAAAAATATTTGATTTCACTTTAAACCTCTCTTCTCCAGGCTGAAAATATGCAAATCCTTCAGCCTCTCCTTGTATTTCACATGATCCAGCCTTTTGCCTGCCTTTGTGGCCTTCACTGAACTCTCCTGCTTTCATAACTTTTTGATGAGAACCCAAAACTGTGCTCATCAAGCAGTGGACAGCAGGGCACATCTCTGGTTGTTCTCTATGTAACAAAAAAGTTCCTTTCTTTCTGATTTTTGCCAATGATTTTTAGCAGCCAATGTGTACAAAATCCCTGGGGACAAGAGTGTTTTATTCCGTACTTGCATACAGCTCCTAGGAGAAGCATTTCCAAGTCATGATTAAGCTCAGCAGTAGTAGCAATAATGATAATGATATTTGTAACAATCATCATCATTATTGCCATCTGTAATAATTAATAATTATATTAACTGGCAATAATATAATGTACTCTTCCAGGAGCAGTGGGAATATGCTATTTTAGTGACAGATATTTACTCTTGCTGCTCCTAGTCTAGAAAATAAGTAAGGTTTTGGCCTCTGATCCATATTAAATCCCTGAAAAACATTGTGGCAAAAAACCTCATGATGCTATCTGTGCTTTACTAAGATTTTCCGTGCCCCGTTTCTGGTGAACTTATTTCTTTACAAAGGAGTAAAACTTATACTAATCTCACTGAATTGTTTTAATAATAAAAAGGGGGAAAAAAAGTAATGATATTTTCTATGATCTTGTCTTTGTTTACAGCTGGTAGAAGGAATGCTCTGTATCTGTTTAAGATTTCTGGATGTCAAATTGTAACTAAAAAGAACAATAAAAAATAATCAGTCTTTTTGACACAATGAGCATCCTCAGCTTTCCCAGTGAAGTAAGGTTGCGGCTGGACATCTTCATCCAGATCCTCTATACTAAACCCATGTACCATGGCTCCACAGAAAGCTCCTTTGAATGACCCAGGAAATAACAGCCAGGTTGTCCTTTGAGAGTTTGCTCTGTGTCTTTTCCCTATGTGTAAAACTGGAATATAGGCAGTGGTAGGAGCAACCTCCACGGAGCAAAGAGACCAGATTTTGGCTGAAGGAAACAGAAGGACTCTGGTTTTATCTAAGTGAACTTAAATTGAATTTCTTTATTTCCAAAACCACTCCACAAAAAGAAAAGCTGCGATTCATGCTTGCTATTCATTCCCATCTCTTTCCCAGAAACAGAAGACCATTGTGTTATATTTCTGTGGAAGGGGATGCTGAGTTGCCTTGTACATCACACTCCCAGTATGGGCACATCCAGTTTAAAACTACTGTTATGTCTTCCTAAACCCAAACAATTCTACCAATTCAGGGACATTCAGCTCCACAGTTTCCTTTTCTTTAATGAAATAGAAATTTTCTGTGGACACAGTCATCCCTTCTATGTAGATGTGTGACCCAGTTGTTTTTTTTTTAAGCCTTAGAGGATCTTTACTTCAATTATATGAAAAAAACAACACCCAAACAACAACACCCCTACCTGAAAAATAGCCTCCTAATAAATTTTACTCTCTCCATGCTTCCCCTTCTCTTTTAGCAGGACCAGATGCTGAAATAGAGAGCAGAACTTCTATGGACATCCAAAAGTGCATAACTGAGCCATAGAGAAGTTGCATGAATGTCTGGTTATAATGACAGCCAGAGGCTTGGAGAAGAGACTAAAAGAAAGCTCATTCATACCATGTCCTTGTGCTGTGCTAAGGATCCACCAAGACCACTGCTGAAAATGGGATAAAAGGCTAGATGGACCCCTCCTCTAATCTATGGCTGTATTTATGATTTTATGAGCTGGCTTCTGTCCAGGCAGGTTCAGAGTCTTGCATTTCCTCGGGTTATCCATAGGGTCCTGACAGAATGGAAAAGTCCGCACACTCATTTGCAGGTCTGAAGACCAGGGTGGTCTAGAATGATTATGACCATGAATGGCCAAGTCTGGCATATATTTAATGGCAGATCCAACATTCAGAACACTTCTTGCTCTAACTCAAAACAACGCACACAGCAAGCACCTTTGCTGTGAAACCCATTCACTGTCACCTGTATTAGAGATGAGGAAAAGGGGAAGAATGGGAATGCTGCTGAACTGATTAAATCTGCACACATATCCATATGTTACGTTATTGAAAAAGGAGAGAAGGAAGAAGAAAACAAGCATTTGTAACTGGATGAAATCTGGAAAAATGGGACCAAAAGGTCTTCCTAATTCAAAGCAGTTGTGGGAGTTCTGAGCCCATAAGCCATAAATGACTAAAACATGTCCCTGCATTTTGGATTATGAAAAAGATATTAGGGTGGGTTTTTCTCTCTTTTTAATGGGATTTGGTGGCATGCCAAAATATCAGTTTGGGTCTTGCTTTTTTAATGTATTTTTTAAATGGCTCAACTTGCCAAACGTGCTCATGAATAAAATTTTCTCTAAAAACACACTGACTTAGAAGGAATAACACACAGACACACACAAATTGTCTCATGTTACTTGACATGTAAATCTTTTTTAACTTGTATTTTTAAAAAATGAAATAAAACGTAAGTCCTCCAGCAACCCAGTAGGTTTTGCTTGGAGCTGATGCTGAGGCCTCCTGGAAATTGGGAACAACTCTTTGTACATCAATGAGTCCACTTTTGAATGAAGTAGACTTCATTCATTTTCTTTTGAATGAAGAGCATCTCCTCCCTCCCCCTGAAATGTTCTCATTTCTGACTTCATGTCAAAAATTCCCATCCTGTCCCCAAGATGTGGCATGTTCCTAGAGCTACTGATTTCTGATGGCTTTGTATTAGATGACTTCCACCTGCTCTCAAAGACTGATGGGGACCCTTGTCTGCCTGAAAATCATGGCCTTTTTTGGAAATGTATGAAGAGGGGCTGATTTATTTGCAAAGGCAACATTTTTTGAATACAAGCTGACCATATGCATAGACAGCACACAGTCCTGACACGAGCAAGAGTAGTAGTAAATTTTCGTGAGCTACAAATTTCGTCCATGTATCAGGCTTGTAGATTCAAGATGTCAGCCTGTATGGAGAGTCCAATACTGTATTTGTCAAAGAAACATTCACTGTCTAGAGAGTCGATCACTGCTTATTACTGCAATATTAGCTACAGCAGCTAATAACTAACTCAGAAGTTCTGAGCAAGTGATGACCAGGCACATAACAAACAGTTTCTGCCTTTAGGAAAGTATTTCCCAAGCTGTGGTTGGCAGATAACTGGAAATCTTTGGAGCACTCCAAAGGTGTATGTGCAAGATAACCAAGAAGTGTTAACTTATTGTCAGAAAGCTTCGTATCACTGAGTGGGGATGGCATATCCCCTGGAAGTATCTAGAGTTCTGAAAATTCAAAAAGAACAACATTGGAAAACACTGCTGTAGGAAATACCTGGGGTCTCTGGAGTGACGCTGTGAGGAGTAGCAAAATCCTGACTCTACCTTCCTAGGGTGTCTCTGTGGCTATCCCACAAGCAACTCTTTATTTCTAATAAACTGAGTATACTCCTTTTTAAGACTTTCTTCAATGACAGTTTATGGAAGATGATTATATGACTAGCAGAAGTGATGAACATATCCAATTTATGGATCTGAGAATCACGTGCTGCAGACAATAATAAGCACATCAGTAGAAAGCAGTATAAATACTTCAATTTCCTGTGCTGTTGGATTGTATTATACTTGCTAGCTCTTTGTGAACAGTTTACTAATTCTTTATAGACTAGTCATCTTAGGTTTATGTGGGACCAATAAGTTGCTACAGGTCTGGAGAATCGCCCAGGCTGAGTTTTTTGCTGTTTTGATACTATGAAATTATTTGTCTGCTGCTAAAATAAAAGGATCCTTAAAGTTTGGGGATACAGCCACAAAAAAAAAAGAAACACATTTGATAAGGACCTAGCAGTCCCTTTCCTGATTGAGCAAACTGAGATATGCACATTTATTTTTTTATTTTTTATTTATTTATTCATTCATTTATTTATTTATTGTGGATTACTTTAAGAAAGTCAGATCTAATCGAAGACCTTTGGGCACCCTCACACATCATTAACAACACACTAGTGTCCCATCAGTGATAAAATCATTATTTGGCATGAGCTCAGAAGACAGAAAATGTCCTCAGCTTTATGACACCAACCTCTGAGTCTCTCCAAGCATATTATGAAAGCAGATGGAGTATTTTGGTATCTGTTCTACCACTGTCCGTTGGTTTCTGAAATGTCAGCTACTTGCAAAACCTGTCCTCCAGTTCTCTGAATAATTTTCTTGGGAAGACACTCCAATAAATGGAAATATTCCTATTCTGTGAAAATAACACACAAGGGACCTCGTTAAGCTGTGAGTGGCTTGCTTGGTTGCTTGCAGTAGCACAAGGTGTAACTCTTCTGTAGGCAACTATTTAAAGGAAAAGACTTGATAAGATGACAATTCCTACAGATACGATGCTCATGTGTTTGTCAGGACAATGATTAAAAACACAAGTTGGCTGTGTCAGTTCATGGGTTTTGGAGTTCTTCTGACATATTCTGCAGGGAAAAAAGTTGCCCAGCATGTCAGAGAATCCTGGCAAGCACCCTGAGATGCAGGAAATAAGAGCAGAGAGAGACTGCAAGGCTGTGGAGAGGCTGCTCTCCTGCCAAGCATGCAAAAGAAGCCAAGCATGGCTGAACGTCCTAGAAAAAGAATTGCCTCCACATTCTGACCAACATGGTGAGACAAATGGTGACTTGTCGGCAAAAGTTCCCCCATGTTCTAGAGCATGAGTTGACAACTTCAATGGAAAGGGAGGACTTCCAGCTCCATTGATGTTTCATGAAACATGTACCCTGGCTGATGAGCTGGGATAAAAATGGAAGGCTGTAAACACCCCTTGATCAGCTGCAAAACTCCCATTGACGTCACTGTGATGAGTGTTCAGAGATCAGGGCCAAAATATGGGCTTTTTGTAGTACAGAATATGACTTTGTTATTATTTATTATTTGTTGCCTACAGCCTTGCTCAGTGGGAAAGTCTTCTGCCTTTAATGTCTGCCAGCATCTCTCCCTTTGTTTTCTTCTTGAATTTTCCTTGGTCCTTTTCTCCAGCTCTTCCCTTCTTCTTTCTCACTTCCCTTCCTGGAGGTTTCCCACCCACTCATCAGTGGAACAGTCAATGTTTCAGATGTCTTTATTAGGCACTAAGTCCACACTTCCCTAGCCTAAAAGCCATGTGGAGATGTTCTTCTTCTCCACTCCCCTCTCCTTCCCAAGCCTTTAGAGTCACGGAATGGTGTTTTGGTGATGTCTCCAGAAAATGTTTCTGTCTCAGCACCCAATGATAACACTTTGAGGTTTCTCTGTACAGTTTCTCTGGGGCATAGAAATTCACACCCTGTTTCACACCTGCAACTTGAAATTAGGTACAGTATGAACACGTTGCATGAGCCAACTGTAAATGCCAAAGTGCCCAGAGGCAGACAGGCGGCTGGGTATCAGCTGCTGAGAGTTGTGTGGCACAAAACCTGTTATTTTGTGAAGCTGTCGGGTGAGGTTTGGAGGGTAAAAGGTTATTCCATGCAGACAAACAGAAGCCTGAGTGTTTTGTATCACTGATTCCAAACGCTCAGAAGTCATGAAGCAGCACTCTCTTCCTCTTCCCCTGGCACACATCTTCCAGTTGGTTTAAAAATCATACGTTTAGGAAAAAAGGAGATAATTATGGTTTGGTTTTGTTTTTTCTCTGTTTTTTTTTTTTTTTTTTAAAGCTGAGCATTTTCTACCAACAGATGGGCTAGATTATAACTTCTGTTTGGAAAAGAAAACTGAGATTCTCCAATGTCATATCACTCTGGCTTTTGGATCTATAATATCATGAGAGTCAGAACACAATCTTAAACAATCACAAAAGTTTTCTAATCAGAACTCAAACCCTATTGGGTTTGAACTTTTTACTATCAAATGTAAATTAAAATTATCAGTGAAGAAATATATTGATTCTATAGCAGTTTGCCTAACATAAATGTGAAGAAGAGAATGAATTTTACTGATCAGTTCCCTGATCCCAGGAGACAGAGAACCTGCATCCTATTTGGAGCTCTGCCATTATTTGAAAATTTGCCCATCAATGTCCAAAACGATGTTATAATAAGAAGTCCTTTCCTCATCTCTAATTTCTGTGATTTTATAAGTACAGCCCTACGTTGTCTAAACTTCTTGGGAAAACATGCAGGGCATGCCCATGACCGTGCTTTTGAAAGAATTTGTGGGATTATGTCAGACAGTTCCCAGTGAGCCAACATCAAAGATATTGGGTTGCAGTTTTTAATAAAGCTTAACTGATCGTGACAGCTAGTTCATTCAATATTTTCAAGCTGACAGGATGGATTGGAGGAAATACCCAATTACAGGAGATTATGCATGTATGAGGACAATGGATGCTGCTGTGTATTATTTTTAGTGAACATTAGAAAAATAATAAATAGAAATAGAATTAAAGATGGAGCTGTAAAGGAAATCGGATCTGAACATGGCGTTGACACCCACAATTTCAGACTATCAAGGGAGACTTTGGTAACACAAACAGCATGAGATACATAGACAAAAGATAGAAAGATAGACTGAAAGATAGATG
This sequence comes from Tringa solitaria, assembly GCA_026413425.1. Classification (NCBI taxonomy): domain Eukaryota; kingdom Metazoa; phylum Chordata; class Aves; order Charadriiformes; family Scolopacidae; genus Tringa; species Tringa solitaria. The sequence continues at coordinate 40,982,330 of JAOXJM010000033.1, forward strand.
ACTACATATAAAGTAGTCATCTAGGGTAGAATTGACACCTCCTACTTCAGTGACAATGCAGAATTTAGGTCAAAAAAAGGCTATTTAAGCAGCTACTGCACAGGGCTGCCTGACTCAAAATACTTCAGGTTGCATTGACATCTCCTGAATTCAGGAGGTCTACAGTAGAGCAAAAATTCAGGGGCAACCTGAATATTTACAGCATTTAGAAAGGAGGAGACACTTTTTTTTCAAACTTATGGGACACTGGCATCACTGAGACACAGCAGAGAAGGACTTGGGGATACTGGTGGGTGAAAAATGAGACGTAAGCAGACAGTGTGCTCTTGCAATCCAGAAAGTCAACCATATCCTGGTGTGGGAACCCAAAGGAAAACCAGGATGTCTCAAAGCTCATTTGCTGTGAGACCTAACACCTGGGCTGCATCAAAAGAAACGTGGCCAGCAGGCTGAGGGAAGTGATTCTGTCCCTCTACCTCACTCTGGTGAGATTCCTCCTGCTGTATTGTGTCCAACTCTGGCGTCTCCAGCAGAAGACAGTCATGGACCTGTTAGAGTGGGTCCAGAGAAGGTCCACAAAAATTATCAGAGGGCTGAAAGAGCTCTGTTATGAAGAAAACCTGAGAGAGTTGAGGGTTTTTAGCCCCAAGAAGAGAAGGCTCAGAGACTTTATTGCAGCCTTACAGTGTACAGAAGAGGCTTATAAGAAAGGCAGAGAAAGTCTTTTTACCAGAGCCTGTAGGTACCTGTACTAGGACAAGGGACAATGGTTTTAAATTGAAAGAAGGTAGATTTAAGTTGGGTGTATAGAAGACATATTTTATGATGAGTGTGGTACGACATTTGACCTGGTTGCCCAGTTAAGTTGTGGGTACTTCATCCCTGGAAGCGTTCGAGGTCAGGTTGGACAGGGCTTTAAGCATCCTGATCTACTGAAAGGTATTCCTGCTCATGGCAGTGGTGTTGGACTAGATGGTCTTTAATGGTCTTTTCCAACCCAAACCATGCTATCATTCTATTACCACGGACTGCATCCTGCCTCTGCTCTGATGCAAGCTCAGCTCTGACTCCACCTACCAGTGCTTAGGAGCACTTTCCTTGGGACACCTAACCTCTAGACTTTGGGGACACCCTTATCGCTGAGCTGTAAGCAAGTCTGCAGCAGGGATGCATTTCAAACTCTTACTGGAAGGAAGTTGTATTTTCAAATGGTTGTTTCATTTTATTGTTTCAATGATCATTGATTGCATCCTTCCCCTTTGCTCCCTTTAAAATAATTTTGCCCCAAATACTGTTTCTCCCCAAAGGTGTTACTGCAGCCCCTTTAATCATGTTCTTTTTGGTGTCTCTATTTTATCCTTTGTATTAGAGGTATACTCTGACCCCATATTTTGTTTCCAAGGCTTTTATGAAGGGTCTCATAATCATACACAATATATCTCAGTAATGCAGTCATAATCCAAATCTTTAGGGAAGTTTCTTTTTTTTTTTTTACCCTGTGTGTTTAGTTTGTGATGACATAACAGCTAATTTGGGGTGCTTTGTTTTCTTGACAGATATTTTAGGAGTTCATGAGCCTAGTGTTTCGTAAATGTGCTCCAAAACTCAATATCTTTCCTCTCTTCCTCCATCTTTAGCCTTCTCTCTAATTACTAGTTAGTTAAAGACTTTGTCAATTGAACAGTCTTTTCTCACTTCTTTCTGCAGCTATTTCTTTTAAGCTCCTTTTTTACTGATATTCACCCATCTCAGTTTCTAATCTTTTGTTTTATGAAAAATTATTACTACTCCCTTTTAAGGAGATACTTTTTAGCTTTATTTTATATTTTCTTTTATTTCTTTCTTTTATACAGTGCCATTCTTACTGATCCAGATGTTAGGTATGCTGTTCATGAACTCAACCAACCACAGTTAAATGTAGTGCAACGATCAGAATTTGCCCATGTTGACTTCCTGTGTTGGATCTTAAGCCTCATAGAGTATGAAATCTGTTCGTCAGCTCAGTTCAAAATTGCTGCTTCAATGCAATTTTTTTTCTGTTTTGACAAGGTTCAGTTCAACGTGGGAAGATCATGTGTCAGACAGACTTTTCACCCTCTGAATAACCATCAAATTAAGTATCAAATGGCTAAATCCACACTGAACAGATTTTGAAAAGGCATTTGACAGACTTCCTTATGATTCAATTTGGGACACCCTGAAGTGTTGGGGTATTCCAAGAAAAATAATCAACATTATCAAGTCTTTTTTTGGTCAGAGGGCAGCCTTCATGGGTCAAGAAAAGTGGACCTGAGCCTACGTGTTAAGTCAGGTACTGACGTGAGATAAAGATTAATTATATCACCTGTCCTATTTGATTTCACCACTGACTCCTCTAAGCAGAGACAGTTCTGGAGTAGACAATCAAAATATGTCGTGTTTGCTGATGGCATTTCTCTTGAGCAACAGCTCAGCTGCTCTGCAGGCACGAACCAAACCACCATCCAGCATTAGAAAATCCAACATGCTGAAAATAAGAAGACAGTGAGATTCTCAGCAGTTTCCAGCTCAAAGGTTGTCTTTTAGTGGGCAAAAGGTTACAAAAGGTGAACTTATTCATGTGTCTTGGCAGAATCATGACTGGCAAGGAAGTACAACAGGAAATAATATCATGAATTGGCAAGGAAGCTGCTGATATTCGGGAGCTTGGATCACTGTAAACCTGCAGCCGACAGACCAAACTCTGGCTCTTCAGCTCAGATGTTCTTTCCACCTTTACACACAAATGTGAGTGCTGGAAACCCACCAAAGGTATAAACAAGATATCTCAATGTTTTGGAAAGTAAATGCCCTATGAAAACAAAACAAAACCCTGAGGATTAAATGGAATGAGTTTGTAAGAATTACTGGGATTCCCCACGCTTTTGACAGACCCTTATCTCCAGCAGGATATATTCAAGCTATGTGAAAAACGCAAAGCCGGAGTGTCTGCCACAGCAGGTGGGACAGTAAGCAGCAGGAGAAACATGAAAGGAGTTGACTGGGTTTTGATATTTCTATTCTTTCAACCAACTAGGGAAAAAATAGGTGAGTAAACATCAAGGAGGACATGCAGTGAACAACAGAGGGTAGAGAAAAATGGAAAAGCTTTCTTGAAATCTAAAGTTTCATCTATACTAGCAAAAAATTATGGCTAAGAGCGAGATTTGAGCAAAGGTCTGATGAATTGTCAATATGGTTATAGAATAATGAATGTTGGTGAGGACCTCTGGACATCTCTGATACAATCCCTCAGATCAAAGCAGAACCAACTTGGATTAGGATGAAGATTTCACAAAGTCTCTGTATCCAAGTAAATTGTTTGGTCATCCTTATGGCAAAAATATTTTTTTTTTGCCTAATATGTAATCAAGGTTTCCCTTATTGCAACTTCTGCCATTGCCTCTTGCCCTTCTGTTGTGCATTTTCAAGAAGAGTTTGTTTCCACCTATTCCATATATTCCCACTAGGGACCTGAAGATCACAATAAGATATCCCCTTAGCCCTCTCTTCTCCTGTATGGGTTTAGCCAAGTCCATGTAACAGTCTCCCAGGAAGTGCCCAGACCCCCTTCAGAAGTTAATCTCAATCAAGGACTTTTCCTAGTTAGGGAAGATGGGCAAGACCACCTAGCGTTTTGAAGTAAGTTAATGGAGCTACCTGAATACAAGGCTTCTCCTATTTCAGTTATTTGTGTGCCCAAAGCCTGCTTATCTCCTGATAATGTGATGATGGAGTTGAACTCAAAGTGCATTGAACTAATTCCCATGGGATGAACAAGAAATCCCACCACAGAGTCCATAGGACAGCTGCAGCATTGAGAACAGTAGGATCTCAGGTAAACCACCTGACTGCCAAATCTGCAAGAAAAACTCCATGAAGCAATGTCAGGAAACAATCCAAGAACTATAAAGTGGTGGATAGTAGATGTATACACAGCTCACCAGTGAAAGTTTCAGGCCAGCGAGGCTTCCAGAACATCTTGCTTCAGTCTTTAAGGTGAGAGAGAAGAAAAAGTGAAACACAGCCTATTAGCTTTTTTTCTCTATGGCAAGCAATGCCAGAAGACCCCTGAGAACCTTGAAGGATGCTTCAAAAGATCATGGTGGATAACTGTTTCTGGAGTTCCTCAAGAGTGCATTTAAAACAGAGGCAATACCTTTCTGTGTTTTGGAACAGCTTTGAACTTTCAGAGTAACATTTGAGCACAAGAAATGCACTGTATCAACAACTACATACCTCAGTCCAGCTAGGTGAACATACACGCAGAAACAAGCTTTTAAAAAAAAAATGGACTGTGTGCTCAGCAGTCTGAAAAGGAACAAGCTGTTAGCCAAACCTGAAGAGCAGGATACGGTCCTCCAGCAATAGCAGCTGAACTTGCAACAGTTACCAGCTGGCATAAATTGAAATAGCTCAGCCTTAGTCTCCAGGTGATATAAATCAGCTGAGTTCCAGCACAGCTGATCTTGGTGTAGGGGATAAATCTGTGTAGTGCTCACACTGGCTCTTTCTGTGCTGGGGGTAGGTGCATCTGATGCTCTAGACTAGGGAAGGTCTTGGCAAGCATGGCTCTTTCTCCTTTTCTGCTGTTGGGGAGAAGCCAGGTTGTTCAGCAGGGGCTGAGCATACCAACCTACAGTATCACTATAACATAAGGAGGGAGGGAAAGGCAGAAGGGATGCAGAGGAGACCCAGAAGAAAAAGAAAAAAATATATCTGTGAGATGTGGAAAGGGAAAGAAGATGCTAGAGGGAAGAAATGGAAAAAAAAAAGAGAGAAAATATTAAGGAAGAAAAGGGAAATGCGGACAGTGAAAAAGAGGATAGTAGCTGGTATGGGGGAGACTCAAGGTTTCAAAACAGGGTGATTTGAAGAAGGACATACAAAAGAAAGAGGCGGAGGATGGAGAGACGAATGAGTAGATGAAGCAAAGTGGCTGCATCCTTCCCCAGGCTGGGGGAAGAAGGGGGTAGCTTTTTGTTAATTTTCCTTCAAAAAGGGTATTTACTGAGCTAATGGTATCCCCAGCCAGACCTGAGCTAAGTAATTTGTCTGTGTCCCCCAGCCCCTCCCATGCAAGCCCGCCTGCCATCCACGTGCAATCTGTTTTGACAAAAAACAAAGCTGAAGTCTCTGCGGCCCTCTCCATGGCCCCCCAATCCCTCCCACACGTGTGCATGCACACGTTAACTCCTAACCAAACAATTCAGGGGCTGTTGGCTGGGTGCGTGTCCTTTGGCTGCCCTGGTGTAACCCCCAGAAGCAGCAAAATTAAACCCTTCTTTTTAAATATTTTTGAATGATTCGCTCCAGTGAAAAGTGAAATCTGGAAAAATCCTGCTGTGTGCAGGAGTTGTCTGAGGCCTCCCCTGAAGCCCCAAGCCCCACTAGAACCTTCACCTCCCCTGGGACCAGAGGCTGAGACCAAAAAAACTCCTCCTGGGCTCCCTTCCAGCTTTAAAAATATATTATTTATAGTACACAAATAGCCAAGGGGAGCTTTTGTTTGTTCTTTCCATCTGTCCCTTGCAGTGCTGAAATCCAGCCTGCAAAGGGATGCTCAGGTCACCAAAGGTGACGGCCATCTGTGGCAAAAGCAAAGCAAGGGGAACTTCTTTTTATATGGGGCTCAGCACTGCAAGTGGCCGCACAGACATAGGAACTGTTTTCAAACAGGCTAACCCAGTCTTTGCTCATCACATCTGTCTGGAAAAGGACTTTTCTTTGACCTTTTCTCTTTCCCAGAAGCTGGATAAAAGCATGCCTTTCAGAAAGATATAAAATCTTATCTTCAAGTGAGGATAAATTCATTTGCTTTCCTCCCCACGTCCCTCCCTTCTTGGGAAATTCATAGGGAAATGTAAGAAGGCCCACAGATGTAGGATAATATATCTTTCTTCTTTTGCCCTGCCTTGGAAATTTACTTCCCAACTCACGTTTGTTAGAACCTGGCATATGTCCTTAATCAGGCAATTTTGCATGAAAATGTTGTGGGTACCAAAAAAGATCTAAATAAGCCAGATCTGACAATTTCTTGATTGTCTATGAATGAACCTCCTCTCTTCTTTGGGCTCTGGACACAGCTCACTCCCATACATGTTCCTCTGAATGACTCTTGTGCAATTCACCTCTTTTTGTCCGTGGTTTTTTCTTTCTTCATTGTAAGAATAACAGCCCTAAGACTGGAGACTTCTTAGGAGTATTGACTTCTAAAGTAGCATAACGATTCTCTAAATACCCTTTTCTTCCTTCTCTAACTTTGCTCTCTGGTTTCTGGGGCTTTTGGGGCATGGATGTAAGTCTGAATTTCATGCCTTGACACTTGCAAACCATAGAAAAACCAAATCTTGCAACCAGCCTCTCAAACATGGGGCCAGTCAGTGGTAATAGAGCACTACAAGCAACTCCCAACTGTACGATGGAAAGAACACTCACGTGATTTAAGAGCAACATTGTTTCAGAGCCAGAATCCTCCTTTGGCTCTGGGGCAGAGGTGTGGGTTAAAACAAGCTTTGCCTACAATGCAAAGACATCATGCCTGAGGGTGCAATACCTAATGCATTGATGTTTTCTGTACTTCAAAGTGTCTGAAGTGATGTGGGTCCAGCTCACTAGCATGGTGTTTTCATCTGTAGACATATGTGAGGGCTGTATTGCCTGTCCTATGGCATGGTGTCAGGTCTTGCGGCTGTCCATGCAAGGTGTAGGAAGAGGATGGGCATACAGATGCAGAAATGTCCCTATCTCATACTTGCTGCCTGTAGGAAGATACCTGTGGTGAGAACCACTATCAGTTGTGCACCAGAGACTGTCTTGGAGAAAATTACCTCATTAAATGCAATGGAGTGAAAGAACAATGTGTGCATGATCATTGGAATAGGACTATGGAGAGATATAAGGAATCAAATGTTTTGAATGTACAGAGGACTGCCTCTGTTCCCCAGATGCATGCAAACATGGGTCATGTGCTGCTTTATGAATGCAGCCATCCCAGATAAGATCTCTGCTCTGTTAAATGCAGACTCTGCCTCCATCTTTAGCCAAAAATTGTTGCACCTGTGTGAACACTGGTTTTGATCTTCCAAAACACCTTATATATACGTATTTCCTAAGTTTGCTGCCCTTTGGCCATGTTCCCTGCTCTTCCCTGACCTCTCCTTCTGTACCTGGATTTGCTGCAGACTCTTGCACTGGAGATTTCTTTACTGGAACAAGAGGCGTGTTAGATGCCTCCTGGCCCTAGGCTTATCTTGTTCTTCTTGGAAAAAAAAAAAGGAAAGCTTTCTAAGTTTGGATACAGCATCCTATTTATCACCATATTGCAGAGCTAGACAAGATCACTGTCCTGCAGGTGAATCTCTCTCTTCTGACCATGTCGTCTCAAATTGTGGTTCGTCTAAGTTCACTCTGACTCCAGCTGTTACATATTTACCTTTCTCTTTTCTTCAGCCATTGAATAGAGGGTATTAGCATAATGTGTTTGACACCTCTTTCCCTCCGAAGTCCCTTGAGAGAGAATGAACACATCAACACCTAACACTGACTCATAGAGGCTGGGGGTGCTGTTGATTTTAGGTTGGAAAGATCGCTAATATTAAATAAACAATATGCCAGACCAAAAAAAAAGTTCCTCAGTTCATAACTCCCTGGATCCATTTACAAAAATTTAAGCTCACCAGAAACCATATCTTTGTCTGGAGAGGGAAATGCGGAAGGGAAACACTAGGATGTTAGTCAACACGTACAAAAAAAAAAAACCCAACAAACCCTGAATAGGAAAATATGGAACCAGAAAGTCCTTTATGGGCCAGTGAATCCACCCCAAGCAAACCCAGGCAACCACAACATATCATTGCTTTCCTAAAGTGATCAAGACTGTATTTAAAATGTTGAGGTTATTTGCTCCAAATAGCCTTCTCAGAGAATCTCCCTGCTCCCACAGTCACAAAATTTCATGTCCAACCTAAATTTATCCTCAGCCAGTTTATAGCCACTTACCAGTGCTGCTTCTCTTCACCGTTTAATCATCCATGTCTGTGACTAGAAAACAATCACAACTTTCTCAGCTCTCATTTTTCCAAGTCAGATAAATCAATGTTATGTAGTTCCTTCTTGGAAGACAATTTATCTTTTTTCTTATCCTCCAGCTAGTTTCAGTTCTTCCTGTTTAGATGACAAAAAAACTCAAGGCCTCAATGCAAGGTCTGAGCATACCTACAAGACAGGCATTGAAGACTCCCTCATAGCTGTTGGACTTACCTTGCTTGATATGTCCCTCTTGAATAACTGAATTTTGCTAAAAAGGCATCCCTTTTCAAATTCAATTAGTATGCAAAGGACTTTTTTTGGATTATGTCCAAATGAAAAGCAAAATTTTGGCTATAGATTGCAGGGCTTTACATTGCTGTTTTCATTATACCACTTGCCAAAGCCATGTGTTACGTACTTCCTATCCAATACTGCAGAACCTCTCTGTAATGAAAGTGCTTCCCACTTCTCTCTCAGTAGCAGATTTTATCAGAGCACACCCATTTTTCCAAGGGAGGTCATATTCAATAAATTTGCTTCCAAAAATTATCCTCAAACTGCTCTGTCATATTAACCTTTTTAGTCTTACAGACTCTCTTTTGCAATACCTATTATTTGTCTCTTTTTTAGACAGTCTTGATGTGATTTCCATTTGCTATTGAAATCCCTGTCTTCTTAACTAAAGACATCCCATGTGGCACCCTTTCAGCTCTGGACATACAAGATCACCTTCATTTCACTGAATTTCACTGAATTTTCACCGAATTTTTTAGAGTTGGAAGGGACCATAAGGATCATCTAGTCCAACTCCCCTGCCAAAGCCGGGTTGCCTAGAGCATGTTAGAGCATTTTACTCAGGACTGCATCCAGGTGGGTCTTGAAAATCTCCAAAGAAGGGGACTCCA
>JAOXJM010000033.1:40992606-41019892 GCA_026413425.1 Tringa solitaria
TTGGGGGTTTTTTTGTGTGTGTATGGTTGGACTCTATGATCTTAAAGGTCCCTTCCAACCATGAAGATCTTGTGATCCTGTGATATGAAATCAGACATGAAAAAGATAAAAGAAACTTGGTAGAAAAAAATAATAAAGTCTGTTCCTAAGAAAGGACAGATATATATATATAAAAAAATAAATATTTACAATATACATTCATAATGTGATAGACTGGAAAAAACCAAAAATTTTCTTTTTTTTTTTGTGTCTTAAAGTAACTTCATAGGAGGCACAGCAGGAGAGGCAGAACAAGGACTTCTGTATAGACAGTGCCAGGAGCTCTCTATAGACAATGGAGTGTAGACTCAGATGAACACAGCAAACTCTACAGGCTTATAAGACAGAGAAAGTGTGCAGAGTGTCATGTCGTTATGAAAGGATTTAGCTTCATCTTTCTCCATCAGCCTACCTAGCTATATGTTCAGGAGACTCATTGCCTAAAATTTTCATCATTAAAATATCATTGAGTATGTTCACTTCTTGCAAGAAAAATCTGTACACAGAGAGACATTGTACAGTTGAAAGAGGTAAGGAAAATTTAGTTGAGAAGGTTCTTCCCTCTTCCCTTGTCATTTCTCATGTGTGACTTGCAGACATGTACTGATTTATGATTGCATAGTTCAATCACACATATATTACACTATTATATTCTAGCAATACATTGCTTTCAAGTAACCTCTTTATATCCCTGTTTCAATCCTAACTTGGAAATCCTTTTACTTGCTAAACATAAATTCCCAGCCCTGTGCAGCCACAAGCTCTTTGTTTAGAAGATAAAGGAATGAATCACTTTAGAAATGCTCAAGTGGTTTACAATATGCAATGAAAAATAGACATTGTGTTTAAAATAGATGGCCGTACAGTGTATTTTCTTTACAAAATTGTGTTTTGCAACTCATATCCCATAGAGGACAGCAAGCTGACAGCAACAGAAACATGAATCCAGGGTGAGTTAGGGTCAATTTAGTTTCAGTACGTGGATCACTCCAGCTCCTCTGAGAATGGTGCTGTTCAGGAACTTATATATCAAAAAAACCCCACCCAACCTTGTGAGTATGTGTCGCCTCATCCCCAGGACATAACAATTAATTTTTTGTCCATTGGCTCATTTGTTTATAGCACGTCCTGGATGGCTCTATCACATGTTTTCCTGACTCAAGGCCACCGGGTTGTGAGGGTAAGTCCCCTCCCTGCAGGCTGAATTCTTCCCTCTGGAGCACAAGGAGGTTCATGGGAGGGCTAGAAGAGATGTGAGCTTGGCATCAGGTCACCATGACACAGCATCAGACAATGCAGACCACATCTTGTTCTCTGAGTCCTTGTGTAAAGCAGCTCCAGACCCTGAGGTTTATTGTTGGGGGTAATTAATTCCTCAGGTTGTGAAGATATGGGTTAACACACAGATCCTGGCATGCTTTATTACTTTTTTATCTATTTTTCCTATTCCCTCCCTTTTAGAGTGCTTTCTGAGCATGAGAAAAAAGTTACAAACATGAATGCTGAGTTTTTAGAAGCTTTGGAAGTCAGAGATTAGTGTGCAGTCTGAATTTTGGGAGAGCTGCCCTCAATGCCTTGTCCGTAAACTCTGTGTGTGTTCTCAGAGAAGTCACTGAAAGTCCGTATTTTTCCACCTAGATGAACTGCCTAAGTTAAGAGCCAAAGATGAGATTTGCAACAACTCTTTTGAGCTATCAAAAAGTGAGATGACTAGGCAGGATGATTGGCTAGATTCTTCATGTGATTAGTGGAGAGGGACAGAGTAACTCCAAAGACAGGCTCGGATATATGGTGGTGTAAATCCCATTTTGGTGCTCACCACTGTTAAGAAGGGTGTAAATTACATGTTTTTCTTTCCCCACAGAGAACTAATCTGGAGTAGGTGACAAATGTAAGCACTTCTAGTAGGATTTCAGAGGTAGGGGGGAATCAATTTGAGTCTTAGAAACCAGCATCAGCGTATAGTCCCAAAACTCTTGGACCAGCTTCAGGAGGAAACTGATGAGTCCCCACAGCACACAGCTCAGCTATGGTGTTTCCAGTCTTCTTGATATGATAGACCTATCTCTGAAGCAACAGGAAGAACAAAACCTTCAGTATCGTCCTGGCATTGAGCAAGAGTTCATAATATACTTTTAAGGACAAACTGGCTGTAAAGGTTCTGATAAAGATCAAAAGACACTACTGAATCAGTCTGCCTCAACAAGCCACGCAGGTTTCCTATGGCTTGATAGAAATTCTGCTTGATAGTCCAAGGAACACCTTCACATTGTTACTTAAAGGTGCAAAAATTCTCATAGAGTGCAGCTATACAAAGGGAGTATTATTTCAGAGTCAATCTTCACTTCTGATTTCAGTGCAGCATCTGCCCAAAGCTCTTGCAGATTTAACAGTAATCTACATTTACATTGATTATCTCATGCTCTTATCCTGGCACACTGCTAGCAAGTGTAGCTTTGAAGGTTCCCCCTAGTAAAGGCATGATTTACTTCATCCTTTTTCTGCAGAACTAACTCTTGGATTTTTCCATTTCTATATGCACTTTGTGCATGGCTGAGATGACAACTTCAGCCCAAGTGATTCTAGGGAGCAAAGTTACTTATCAGAACAAAATGAGATCAACCAGTTTCAGTAGTACCACAACTCGCTGCTTAAGGCTTACAATTCTAGTGAATCTCTCCAGTGGCAGCCAAGTGGGGTGTGTTTAAGGAAATCGCACCCTCACATGTCTTGCTACTTACGTGTGCACATAGTTGTACCACATTAGAGGCAATTGCATGCCCTATAATTTATTGTCAGGCAAAGTCTAGAATAAACAGGGAAAATTTAAAGGGAAAGACTAAAATGCTCTCATGGAGTGCATCATATGGAGAAGTCTTTTTCAGTTTCTATTCCTTATGGATTGCAAAGTCTTGAAGTGAGAAACTCACCCTGTTTGTCTGGCATTTCTTCTTATCATACCAATTTAAACGGAGTCACTGTAGTCCTCTCTGAATATTCATCCAACTCCTGGAAACTGCCAAGCACAGCAGAAAATGTGAGACATTATAGAAAGAAAAATAACCATGAAAAGAGAGCTCTCTGATATCCCCAAATGACACAAGACAAATCACGTTTATGAACTGAACTAGGGAGGTGAAGGAGGGAGGGAATAGCTCCATTTGCTGGACCTAAAACACAGGCTGAATCCTGAAGAAACCCCTTTTGAGTTATGAAAACACTGAGTAGACATTTATTCTGCTGGTGTTTCTTCCTCCACCCTCTCCATTTTCACATGCTTTGGTATTACTGCAGTCTTCTAGGATCAGACACAGAGTCACCACATCTCTGGAGAACACTTCGCTTTCCATTTGTCTTGAGCCAGCCATTATGGATTGTGAGTTTTGGAACCTGAGATCTTGCCTAAAGGGCTCTGAATAAGTGCCATGCTGAACCCTTTTGCCTAATAACATTTTTACTTTGTTGAAACTAGACATGATGGAACCAGCCTTCCACAGTCTGCTTTGGACCATTTTGGTCATATCTACACAGAACAGAGAAGCGGTGCACCTAAGTTCCCAAGACAGCAGCAAGCCTAGTTGCTACATCCATATTGTGCTGCAAATTTACTCTTGTTCCAGGGAGCTTATTGGTGTTCTTGTGCGACATATGCCACATGCAGATTTCATCCTAGCTCCTGTTGCAAAAGTAGAAATCTCTCAACTATGTAGAGATGCCTTTGTCCTTCCACTCCCTGAGGACCACAATAGCCTGAGAGGTCATTTGAGCAAAACCAGAAGTCCTGCCTTCTTCTATCTTCACACAGTTATTATCCCTGCTATTGATAGAGTAACAAAAGTGGTTTAGCTGCTTTGCAGACTTATAGCCAGAAAACACTGTCCCTGCTGCAGGGGAGGAACAGCCTGATGACCCAACATAAAGAGGAACCACAAGGAGTGGGCTGGAAAATTACACACAGACTCAGTGGTGATGCTTCACACATGCTTGCCTAGCTAAAACACTATATCTTCAAAGTAATTGTTCTGGACACGTTTGCAGTATTCCTTCTATGGTTGGGGAATGCTCCTTCAGAAGGGAAAAGTATATGTGCTGGGGTAACAGCCACTAACTTCTGACTCAACTTTCTTAGAGCAAATAATTATTTTTTTCCCAGCAACTGGGGTCTGTATGATTTTTTTCCTGAAACAACAGGCCAGTGCTGTCAGCGTTTTCTTTAAACAACGGAACTGTGCAGGGAACATTTGATTTTCCTAGTTATTTCCAGCGTTGCTGATCAGATACAATCCTTATCCCTTTTGAATGCTATTTTTTATAAATGTCTTGCATATAAGTCTCAATTTAGAAATATTGTCAAAATACTGGAAAATCATTAATTGCAAAATAAGAAATGGAGATATTTCAGGTGTCCTGAAATTAATTCATACACTCAGGAAGACAGATATGTGACTTTGTTGTTTCATCTCTGTTTCTTTGTAGAGCTGAAGTAGAAAAGTATGCTATACACCTCTTGTTTGAGGGATTTGGACTGTTGCAAGACCTCAATCCCCTTCTTTCCCACTTTTCCTCATTGTGGATATTGACATGGAAGCTCCTAGTTGCCATTATCTCTCTCCTGTTCCAAATCAGCATCACATAGTAGTGGTGCTATTGAAGTGGTGAGTGATGAGGAGTGGTGAGACCCAAATAAACCTTTTCTCTTTTTCCTGTATAGTCCTAGAGTGTTGTTTTTTTTTTTCTTCTAAAAACACAGCTTGTTCATCATGCCTGTAGAAGAGGCCAGCCTGAGCTCAAGACAAAGCCAACATGAACGTTGTGGGCATGGTGTCTCACAGACTTGCACTTGGGAATGGGAAAAGCAACCATAATGTTTCAACACAAAGATCTGTTCCTACTCATCCTTCAACTGCAAAAATGAAAGACATGCTGTGGTGGAAGACACTGACCAAATGTCCTATTTTGTAACTGACACTGAAGTAAGTGGAGCCCACAGGCGTGGGCACTGGACTGCAAGCAGTGAGATTCTTCAATTATTTGTGCATTCCTGAAGTAGTTTTTGATGCATATATAGCGATGCCTGACCGTGGGTCAGAAGTTTGTTCAAATAAGCTCTAGAAGGCAGTTTGGATGGGGCTTGGATGGGCCTGTTGTTAAGATAAATGAATTGAAAGTGCAACCATACAGATGCAATCCATCATGTGTTCCTTGTCTTCACGGCTTGTGAATGCTCTATTGACTATTTTATTTATGAGAAAAGGTGCAGGGTCTCTGTTTCAAGGCCTCCTTTGAAGCTGCCAGGCTTTTCTTATCTAGCTTGTGGACAAGGGTTTTTCTTAAGGTGACAAGGTGAAGAAAACGGTTCACCTCGTGGGGATGAGAAGGGGTTTACCCTTGAAAACAACATTTGGAGAATAAAACACCTTTGAAAACAACAATACTTTGTTCCCTTTGAGAACAAACATCAGTGCTGTTAAAAATATAATGGTGATCATAGGCTGTTTCCAGAGGAGATATCTGCAGTAGACAGAGGGAAATATTAATGCTGCTGCACAAGATAGAGGTGAAAACCCTCTGGCAAGGTGATCATGGTTCTGTGGTGCAGAATTCTGGTGAGCCACATCCAAAGTGATGGAATCCAAATGGAGTCACCCGAAAAGAGGGATATTATAGGGTGCTAGAAAATGACTCACTGGTATTGCTACATCTGGAGAAAAAGGGGTTATGTTTCAGCCCAGCAAAACAGAAGCTGATGAGGATCAAATTTTTGTTTATAAATAAATTAGGGGTAAATAGCAAGGAAGGAGAAGACTCGTTTAAGCCGAAGGAGATGTTGTACATGAGAACAGATGAAAGTTTCACAGCATGAGTTAATGTGGGTTGAAAGGGAGCATCAGATCCCTGCCTGCCAGAACAGTGAGAGCCTGAAACAGATTCAGTGAGGAGAGGAAGGATGGCAATGAACCTCAGCAGGTAAAACAGAAGCACCCAAAGGGATCCCCGAGGCAGTGAATGTTTGCAGAGCAAGGGATCGGCTCAGTGATTGAGGAGAGGCTGCCTGCCCTTAAACTCCTAACTCAGGATCTCTATATCTCAGTTTACTGCTGTAACTTTGTCATCCATTTGACATGCAAGTTACATTTAGAGGCATACAAGGAACAGGCTACTAAAGCCAAACAGAACCTTTTTATTAATGCAGAGGTTTTTTAATTAACTGAGTGCCTCTGGGGAAAAATATTCCATTTGTCCACTTTGAAAATATGGGGATTTCCTCTAAAAGGGACTAAAAATCTAGTATTGTTCTCTCCTTTCTCTCTCCACCCCCTACTCTTATGCTGAAAAATATTTTACTTGGAGTCCTGATTTTTCTGTAGGAGCCCACGTTTGGGTTTTTTTTTTTTTATTTGGTAAAAAAGTGAAAGAGATCAATTAAGGCATGAAATAACAGTAATAAAATAATCTCCAATGTTTTCAGAGGGCAGTAACAATGTCCCAGCAAAACCTGTCAGGGACTGAAAGACAAAGATTTGTGAGGCAGCACTTGCTGCCTGTAAATTTACCTTGACAAAGGAATTTTGTGTGGCGTCCCCTCCCATACTTACCCCACACGCTGCTGAAGAGCTCCAGGCAATCGGTGGGAAAAGCACGCGAGGATGTGTGCCAGGTTTAAATGATGACCCTGAATTTAGAGAAATCTTTTCCCGCTTCACCTTTCCTCACTGCAAAGTGCAGATGGTCACGCCTGGCGTCTGAGCTCACAGGAGCCTCGGTAGAGTTAAGACTACATGCGTAAAAGGCTCTGACTGCAAATATGCTTGTTACTATTAGATAAACATTCTGAAAAGTTCATTCATATAAACATCTGCATTGTTACTTAGGAAATTCCTTTGAACTGAATAGTACTTAGCCATTCAATATGACAAACATTGTCATGCTGAATGACCTCTTTTTGCCCCCAGAATGTAATCAGACCCTGCAAAAGAACACTCACCAAACTGCAGCTCTCAAATGAGGCCCAGGCATCATCGGGACTGGGCTTTATTTCCCCAGGGCTCAAACTCTCTGTCCTTCAGAGAGAAGGAAACTGAGGCACCAAGCATCTGTAGCAAGTGACATAGTCAAGGACAAAGCTGCATTCTCCACAGACTGAATACACATCTGTGTCCAGTAACTAAAACTGTTTTAGGTAGCATCTCCAAGAAGCTTATCTGTTTGCGAAAAATCAAAACCTTTTCTTGTCTGCCATTTGGCTAAACGGCTCCTCTCCAGTTCTGGAGTTTAATTGAAAGACTCCTTCAAACAATTAAAGACATGTATAAAGTAACTCCTCTGAGCCCTTTCCTCTACTACCCTCCAGATGCCTGCAATAAGTAGAAGCTTTACAGCTCACACACTGGAGCTTGTTGCCCACGTGAGTTTTCTTTGTTTGGGTTACTCTGATTATGGTTTACTTTTACTTCTGGATTTCTTCCTGTTAGGACCATGTGTCATTTCCTGATCTGCTCTTATGACCTAATCTGGGGACGTCATGCCCCTCTTATTCTTGCAGCAGGGTAGCACAGTTCATTGTAAAAAAGGATGCTGATCTGCTTCTGACTGTTCATAACAGTGATACAAAGAGCTCCGTAAATAATCTTTTGTTTCAAGATGACCTAAAAGATTTCAGGCAAAGCTGGAATACAGCATCTTTGTGAGAACACCAAGATATTTTAACAGGCCCAAGTAATGAAACACGTGAGTTATCTTGTACTGTAAGTCTCCAATAGGATTGATTATGCCAGCTCATGAGCTCTAACAGAAGGCTTTCTTTCACGTTTTAGTTGAGACAGCAGGAAAACACAGCCATTTCTAGTAATAGTTTCTAAAAAGATCTGGCAGGGATGCTTTAAGGTGAGTTGAGACTGGAGGTTTGTAGGGGGAAGATTAGATCTCTGGATTTCAACCTGTGGGCCATGGACACTGGGGGTTGGTAGTTTATTTCTAAGATGGCTGTGAAGTGGACTTCAGTCTGAGAGAAACAGCTTTGTGCTACACAAAGATACTCATGTGCAAACTCCTGCAGGGAGTCGCAATTCCACTGGAACATCTTTGGGGATCCACAAGGTGAAACAAGATGGAAAATCCCTGGAGTAGGCAATCTCTGCCAGTCCTATTTGCCCAGGGTTGTCATTACACTTAGCCTAGCACAAATCTTACTGAGATGCTTAACGTTCTAAACACCTTCAAAGTGAAGATGAGAAGCCATGGAGCAGTGGAGGGAGGAATCCTGCATGCACCCCCCAAGTTCATGATGTGCAGCTGATGACTTCTGATTCCCTGCAGTAGAGGGCAGCAATGACACACACACAATAGTCACTTAATTATAATTGGATTTGGAAAAAATATATATGTGCAATGTGCCTAAAAGAAACAAAAGTGAAAAAAAAAAAAAAGAAAAAAAAAAAGCCTAACTCCACTATAATAAGATCTAAGGTCAGTGCTTTTCTTTAGTTTTGCAGTGCCTCATTTCATTAACATCCAAAATAGTGTGAGGAGAGCAAGAGGGAGACTGCAAGGAAGGGGACTACAGTCATTGCAATGGAGCAAGTACCCACAACTATAGATTGCAACAAGAATTCTGGAGACCTTGTTGCTTCCCTGGAGGGCTTGAAATTAGAAACAGCCCAGGGAAAGATTTACTAGCTTGGATGAAATCAGAACTAAACCAGCTCTTTGCCACTAAGTCCGTGGCTTTGGAGAAGCTGCATTATATTTAGACTCTCCATCTCATCTCTCCTGGCAAAGCTGGGGTCTCAAGAAAGAAGGCAGCCTTAGGAATCCAGCCCAAGGCTGCCACAGAGCCTACAGCTACTCCAGGTATATTGCCTGGGAAGGTATAATGCTTTGGCATCCAGACAGGGCTTTGGAGTTAACTCTTTACAAGACAGAAAGTTGAGCTCTTGTGCAAAGTGCTGAATGCACAAGTATAAATGACTGCACAGAGTGCAAGGTAATAGGAAACCAAGCTGGGAACGCAACTAGGCCTTTTCCCATGAAAACCGCACAGGGGAAAAGCCAGAGATAACAAGATAACCCTCTGGATGGATTCCTTGAGTTTAGAGATACTGCCAGGACTGTTTCATGTGGACATTCTTTGAAACATCTGATAGGCTCTCCTCATCTCTTTTTACTGCACTTTTGGGATAGGAAACAACAATTGTGGTATTCTATCACAGTGGTCATGATAAATTCAGCTCCTCACTGCTTTCTGGAGTGATACCAGGCAGCCTGGACAAATGGGTCAGTGCTGGTTTAGCTCTACTTGGATACAATAGCAGCTGAAGATGACATTTCCTTCTCACAAATGGCCTTGGAACAGCACAGACCAAGCAGCCCATGCTGTGAAAGGGCCACCACCACTCTGTGACTGCTCCTGGCACATGGCAAGTGCAGTGTGGAAGGGGAATAGCACTGAGTCACTTCTGGCAGCTCCTGGGAGAATATACAGCTCTGAAATTGGGGTGTCAGTGCCAGGGAAATGTCTGAGTTCTGTCCTAGGGACTGAAAGGTATAGAATCACAAAATGGTCTAGGTTGGAAGGGACCTTAAAGATCATCTAGCTCCATCCCTGCTGCCACGGGCAGGGATACGTCTCCCTAGAATAGATTGCTCAAAGCCCCATCCAGCCTGGACTTGAACACTTCCAGGAATGGGGGGCGTGCACATCTTCTCTGGGAAACCTGTTCCAGTGTCTCACCACCCTCACAGTAAAGAATTTCTTTCTAGTATCTAATCTAAATCTCCCCTCTTCCACTTTGAAGCCATTATCCCTCATCTTATCACTACACGCCTGTGAAAAAGTCCTCTCCAGCTTTCTTTTAGGTGCCTTTCAGACACTGGAAGGCTGCTACAAGGTATCCTCAGAGCCTTCTCTTCTCCAGAAAGAACAACCCCGATTCTCTCAGCCTGTCTTCGTAGGAGAGGTGCTCTATCCCTCTGACCATCTTTGTGCCCCTCCTGTGGACCTGCTCCAACAAGTCTACGACCTTCTTGTGCTGGGGACTTGAAAGCTGAACACATGTCCTCCAGGTGGTGTCTCACCAGAGCAGAGTAGAAGAGAGGAATCATCTCTCTCGACCTGCTGCCCACACTTCTTTTGAAGCAGCCCAGGATCTGGTTGGCTTTGCGGCCTGCAAACATGCATTGCCTGCTGGTGTTGAGCTTCTCATCAACCAACACTCACAAGTCCTCCTCAGGGCTGCTCTCAATCTGTTCTCTGCCCAACCTGTATTTGTGCTTGAGGTTGCCATGACCCATGTTTAACAACTTCATTCACAAGTTACCTCAGGACCTGCAGATGGATTTCATCAGGTCCCATGGACCTGTGCACCTTCGGATTCCTTAGGTGGTCTCGTACTTGATCTTCACTTGTTTTGCATTCTCATAGTCCCTGCCTTCTGCAACTTGAGTGGTGTGGTTAGAGCTCTTGAAGGTAAAGACTGAGGCAAAAATGTCATTGAATGCCTCAGCCTTCTTCATATCCTGGTTAGTCAATTCTCCTGTTTCCTTCCTTTTATCACTGGCATACTCATAGTAACTTTTCTTGTATCCCTTGATGTCCCTGGCCAGATTTAATTCTGTCTGCTCTTTATCTTACCTAACCTGACCCCTGGCTGCTCAGACAGCTTCTCTATATTCTTCCGAGGCTACCTGCCCTTGCTTCCACCCTCTGTGCTTTTGAGTGTGTCCCAGAGCTACTTGTTCATCCATGCAAGCCTCCTGGCTTTTTTGCCTGACTTCTTCATTGTTGGGATGCATCGATCCTGAGCTTGGAGGAGGTGATCCTTGAATACTAACTAGCTTCCTTGAGCCCCTCTCCTCTCCAGTGCTTTATCCAATAGTACCCTACCAAGCAGATCTCTCAAGAGGCCAAAGTCTGCTCTCTTAAAGTCCAGGGTGGAGTGCTTGCTTCACACCCCCTTCACTGCCCTGAGGATCTTGAACGCTACCATCTCGTGATCACTGCAGCCAAGGCTACCCTTGAGCTTGATATTCCCCACTAGCCCCTCCTTGTTGGTAAGGACAAAGTCCAACATAGCTTCTCTCGTCATTGGTTTCTCTACCATGTGGAAAAGGGATTTGTCATCAATGCATTCCAAGAACTTCCTAGATCACTTGTGCCCTGCAGTGTTGTCCCTCCAACAGGTATCTGGGTCGTTGAAGTCCCCCATGAGGACCAGGGCCTGTGAGCCTGAGGCCAATCCTATGTATCTATAGAGGACATCATCCACTTGGTCATTCTGGTTAGATGGTCTGTAGCAGAACCCCACTATAATGTCACCTGCCCCTGTGTTCCCTTTAATCCTGACCCGTAGACTCTTGGTCAGCTCTACCATAAACTCTTGGTCATCCCCAGGTAGAGCTCCATGCACTCCAGTTGCTCATTGACATAGAGGGTAGCACTCTCTCCTTGTTTTCCCTGCCTTTCCTTCCTGAAGAGCCTGTATCCTTCCATTCCAACACTTCAGTCATAAGAGCCATCCCACCACATCTCCATGATGACAATGACATCGTAGCCCTGGAGGCATGCACAGGTCTCTAACTCCTCTTGCTTGTTCCCCATGCTACATCCATCTGCATAGAGGCATTTAAGTTGGATATCCATTTAAGCTGACTTATTTGCTGGAATGAATGCAATTCCTTTGTGCTGTTCTCCAGGTGTCCTTCCTTTGAGGTGTTTTACCTGTGTTTCCCATGGGCCTCTGTTGCCTCAGGAGCCCCTGGCTCATCTCCATAAGACTTTGAGTGTGCTGTAGTGTACACACCACATATCAGAGCAACAGGGTGAGGGCTCTCACTAGCTCCCCATTCCTCTGACCTTAGTGTCTCATCCCTTGGCTTGTCGTGGGCAAGCCTGATAATACCACACACCCCCCATCAAGTCTAGTTTGAGGGTCTGTCAATGAGCCTCACTAACTCGTGAGCAAAGACCTTCTTCCTCTCTTGAGAAAGATGGACTTCATCTGACACCAACAGGCCTGGTGCCACGTAGGCCATCCTGTTCTCACAAAACCCAAAATTGTTGTGGTGTCACCAGTCACGGAGCCATTAATTAACAGACTGAGTAAATCTATTTCTTCCAGTGTCACTATCTGAAGCTGGAAGGAGAGAAGGAAAAATAGCCTGCACCAAGGATTCCCTTATCAACCATCCCAAGGCCCTTTTTTAAGCAGTAGGGAAAGAGTTAAAAGTGGAGTGCTGAGGTTTTTCTGAGAAAGCATGGGATGTTGGAAAACGCAAGGAAAGAGTAACATCATAATGTACCAGCTGTCAAAGGGCTGTGTTTTTTTTTATTAGACAAGTACTAGCCCAGGTCTTGTCTCCAAGCGACTTGCCTATGCTTTGAACCATTGGGTGCACACTGCAGCCAGCTAAACACCAGCAGAAAGCACATTTTTACATGTTCTTCCTGCAGCACAGATATTGTCAGGGGGTTCCCCCTCTTTGCATTGCAGTTTCTTCTACCTGTAGCTGAGATCTGGAGAGGTCAAAGAAAGAGGATAACATAAATGCATCCCATTCCAGTAGTAAACATTGTTCTCCCTTCTCTGCTTGTAGATGTACAACTAGAAAATAGGTTCAGTGCCCTGGTAACAGACAAGGGTCTGGGAGTTCTGCCCCAAACAGCATCTGAGTTGGTAGCCTAAGCCACACAAGAACATTGGAGGAAGTGACAGTGGTGGGACTCCCTGCTGCAGGGGATGGACGCCCCCACCTGCCCACTTAACCTATTGTCTAGGGAGGTTAGCTGCTTGCAATGCTTGGATCTGGGACTTTGCGGAAAGACTGCTGTGGCTTGTCTGGCTCTTGGACTATTATTCCCTGCTACTTTTCCATGTAATCAATAACAATATGGTCATGAAGACCTGGTGCATATCAGGCTTGACTACCCAGCTGTGTGGGTGATGGTCAAGGGCGTGGGGGCCAGATGGTATCTCCTCAATTCTGTTGGTGAAGAAGATGGGTTTAAGGAATAGAAGGATTCTGCAGGTCAACAACCGATTCTGCAGCTGGTGTTGATAACAGGGATTAGGCTTTTATGACGATAGGACTCTCTTTGAGGATCAAGAATTTCTAGGGGGTGATGGGATAAACCTGACCAAGTGAAGCAAAAGCATCTCAGCTGAAAGGATGGCCAACTTGGTGAGGAGAGCTTTAAACTAGGAATAATGATGGAGGGCAATGACAACGCAACCAGGTGAGGAAGTGGTGGACTAGTTTGGCAAGCAAAGGGTGATGTGAGCAAAAGGGACCTCATAATAACAAAACACAGCTGAAGGGGGCTTATTCCAAGAGATGCAAAAAGCCTGCATAGATCAACAAGGAGCTCCCGACAAAACTCAAATATAAAAAAAAAAAAAAAGAGTATGCAAGAAGTAGAAGCAGGGACAGGTGATCCAAGAGAAATATAAACATGCTTCCTGAACATGCAGGGATGGGTTAGAAAAGCCAAAGTTCACCTGGAATTGAATCCAGTGAGGATTCAACAGGATGGGCTTCTGAAGGCACTTCAGCAGAGGGGAAACTTGGAGCAAAGGAGACTTACCTTCAGTGGAGGAGGATCAGTCAGGGAATGCTTAAACTAGACAGACACAAGACTGTGGGACCTGAAAAGCTGCACCCGTGACTGCTGAGGGAGCTGGCTGGTGGCATTGCAAGGCCACTCTTTATTATCTTTAAAAGATCATGGAAACTAGGAGAGATTCCTGAGGAACAGAAGGAAGCAGATATCACTCCTCAAGAAGGGCAAGAAAGAGCTTGGGGAACAACAAGCTTGCAAGGTTCACATTGACTCAAGGAAGGCGATGGAGCAAGTCCTCCCAGAAGCCAGTTCCAAACACATGAAGAGTGCCTCCTCAGCAAATTTGCAGATGATACAAAGCTAGGATAAGTGGTTGCTGAACCAGATAGTTGCTTTGCTGTTCAGAGGAACCTAGACAGTCTAGAGAATTGGACCAACAAGAACTTCATCAAGTTCATCACAGGGAAGTGTAGAGTCTGTCCTCAGGGAGGAACAGCCCCATGCACCCCCACAGGCTGGTGGTCGACTGGCTGGACAGCTACTTTGCTGAAAAGGACCTGAGGGTCCTGGTGGCCAGCAAGCTGACCATGAGCCAGCAGTGTGCTCTTGCAACAAAGAAGGCTGATGGTATCCTGGGCTGCAGTAGGAAGGGCATTGTCAGCAAGTCAGAAAATGAAGAAGAGGGAGCATGACTCTTCTCAGTAGTGCCCAGTGGCAAGACAAGAGGCAAAGGAAGCAGGTCAAGGTACATAAAATTCCATCTGAACGCAAGGGGGAAAAAGTGTGCACTGAGGGTGATCAAATGTTGGAAGAGGTTGCCTAGAGAGGTTCTGGAGTCCCTCTACTTGGACACATTCAAAAGCCATATGCAATGAGCAGTATAATCTAGGTGGTCCTACCTGAACAAGATGACCTCCAGATGTCCCTCTGAAGTCAACTACTCTGTGATTCTGTGAGTTTGTAAGACTGACTTCTCTAAAGTTGTTCAGTTGTCTCCTCCTAGCAAGAGTCCTAAGGCAGTAGAGTTTCAGCTCCTGGCTACTGCGTTCAGGAGAAAGTTCTTTGTTTATCTTTTTTGTGATGAAGCAGAGAAAAAGAGGAGCTCACCTACTCCACAAGTTCCCTGCGTCTGAGCTGGGGAGTGGACATTGGCCTGGCATGAATACTGGTGATGTAAACAGTCTGGGCTAGAAGAGGCTAACCCTAACCTTAACTTCCACTGTAGATGCAGGCTTATATATATGCTCTAGGTCCATGCTTTTCAACCTCTTTCCATTTCAGATTTCTGTGAACACTTACAGAAATGTAAACCAGTTGAGCATATAGAAAACACAGCATCACTCTGACACACCTTCTGGAGGCATCATGTTCCTGAATTGGCTTTTCTTAGTTGTTTTTTCTTGGTACAGATCAAGTAGGAAAAATTCATGAATCACCACAGGTCTTTAAACTGAAGCTTGAAAGCCAAATGTTCAAGTCACGCATTATTCAAGCTCCATTAAGAATTTTAGAATTAAATTCCCTTGCTTATCCTCTGCTTAAAGATACCTAAGGTAGTCCTCATTCTTTCTTCAATCCTAAAAGTGATAAAGAGGACGTCTTCAAGTCCGTCTAAGAACAAAAGTAACTATTCCTATATCTGAACGAGTTCCGTGGAAAAACATGGGCAGAAAAACTAACTAATAATAAAAATAATAGTGATGGAGAGTACCCACCAGACTAGACAGCATTTATAGAGACTGTTGCAAGCTCAAGGTTTTATGCAAATACATTTTCTTTAACTCATTTTATTCATGAGGACAGTGAGTTGATAAAAGATATATAGATAAAGCTGAAGTTGATACAGAAAATATTTTGTGAGGAGCGACCTGACTGTGGGGACAGAAAACACACTGGAGCAAGCTTTTCTGTTATTATTGCTTTATTGATTCCAAGACATAGCACTTCCTTAGCAGACATTTCATCTGCCTGCAGCTTTCTACACAGACAGATTTATAGACCTCTCCTTCCCCCTTTAGTTCTAGCCAGCTATTCTTCCAGTCAGAGCATCCATCTCTCCTCAATATGTATACTTCTATCCAGCTAATCACTGAGTCGTTCATGCCTTCACAATATTTATGTAATGTTCCATCTGTCCATTGCTCTTTGCATTAGTCAAATCTTAAAGAGGTTCAACCGTTTTCTCAACCTTAAGTATCTAGTTCCATAAGATTGGTTTTTAAAACAGAGCATCACAATTCTGTTTGAAATCAAGACGAAAAAGAAGGAAATCTCACCACGCAGGGAACTGGCATCTGAACCATACCCTATAAACATATCCACGGAGGAAGTATTACAACTTTCAAAAAGGTTGCCAGACAATCTGACCTAAACTGGGACTACCAAGCAGAAGAATCTGAGGAGGTCTATCAGTGTTGCTTTTTCACATACATATTTTATTGTATTGTCAACACATTTCTGATCCCTTTCAAGATGAATGCATATTTTCCAGATTTGATTTCCTCTCTGCTTCTTTTGTGGCTTCTTAGTTCAACTGTGCAAGGAAAAGGAAACTAAATTAAATTTAAGCAGCTCGAAGCTCTGCAAGGGATGGCGTGCGGGGTGTGTTGGCTCCCATTCGCATCTGGACAGGCGCCGCTGATTCATACATATGAACAAGGAGGTGACAATCATTTATTTCAGAAGCCCAGCCATTCATTTCAGAAGGCCTATGCCCCCCTCCTGTTCCCCCACTGCCTCCCCCTCCCAGAATAATAATACATGATTGAGGGAATCATATTCTCAGAGAAGAGGATCGGAAATGGTTCTGTTGCTCTTCGGCAAACTCTCAAATAAAATAAGAACTTTCTATTATTAAACCTCATTATGGTACGGAATTTTCCCACACTGAGCAGAGAAAATAGCTTAAATAAGATTCAATTACAGAGAGTGTCACAGGAGGCCATGCAGCCCAACAGGTTAGGCACTGTGAAAGCTTGGGAAAACCAGGATCTGTTCCTGATTGCTCCAGTGATGACCTTCTTGATGATCAATCCACTATATGAGATGACTCCCAGCTCCTGGACCTTTTGGGCCTGAAGGTACCTCCAAGTAAATGGCATGTCTCTTGAACATGTCCCAGCAACATTCCTCTGGAGTTTCAAGAAGTGCATAAGGAGGCAAGTGAAAGTGAAGTTCTTGAATGTTAAGATGAAGAGAGCAGGTGGAGATGACTCCGTTTCCCTTTCCTGTATAAACGTAGTCTGGACCTCTCTCAAGTAACAAGAATTACCTGGCTTTAGTGGGGATAAGTGCTGACTGACCTTTTCAGAAATGGATGGATAGATGGATGGATGGATGGATGAATGGATGGATGGAAGGAAGGAAAGAAAGGCACACACAGAGGTAAAAAGAGAGAAGAGGGAGACATTTCTGTGGGAGCCTCTTGTTAAAACTTTGGCAGTGCTTCACTGAGTTTAGAACAGGAAGTGATGAATATTTTACTCAATGGAAACCACACAGGGGACTTGAGCTGCTACAAATATATTTGCCATACCTCCTACCAGTTCTCTAGACATAACAGGAAACTGAACGTTTTATGAATGTGCAAACCTACCTGCCTATAAATAATACAGAATAAATTAAGCACAGAGTTAAAAGGGGCAAAGCAGGTTGAAAATGTTACTGATCTCTGTCCAAAGCAATAAATCATCATGCATTGTCTACTAGGATATTGTTTTCTCTCCTACCAGCTGTACCCTTCTGGATCATGATCATTCCTGGAAGTTAAGTAAAGCGCTGGCCTGGCTGACTGGAGGGTTATGTGGAAACAGCTCAAGATCTTCTAGAAATGGTGGCACCTAGGGATCTCTATGGCATCTTTGAGAGGCAAATCCATTCCCAGTATCTCTGATTGGGAGGAAAGGCAACCACCTTGGGTAAAGGACAAAGAAGACATCTCAGACTGGGATGTCTCCAGGAAAAATAGGAATGCAACTTCAGGTCAAGGGCTGAGGCAGGAGTGGGGAGCAGAGATGGGAGCAGGGAAAGGGGTAGCAATAGGTTGAGGCATGTGTGCAGCAAGATTTCATGCATTGAGGCAACTTGGGCAAAGTCAGAAGTCCTGTTTCAGGGTGCTGGTGGTCTCTGGTGGGAACTAAAACATCTCACATGCTGGCAGAGGCGTCCCAGACACTGTAATGAACAGCTTTCTGTGTGCCTGTGCCTTGAGCACCAGTGTTGTAGCCAGAACGATAAGATGAAACACTGCCTTAGGAGGAGGATGTGAATTTATGCTGGACTACATCTGTCATCTCCAGGCTGGGTCAGGCAGACAATACCAGTGTGGCACACTTCTGTGGCCTGCAGGCAAGCAGTAGCCTGGGGTCAGTAGGCTTTTCTCAGAAATATTGAGTACATCAAGAGGTCCTCAATACACTGGAGTGATACAGCATGCTGCTGGGACAATTTGCCTGCTCCCACGTCCTGAGGTTTCACAGGACTACAGGGGCTATCTGCCCTTCCTGTAGCAGGAGTTTTAGTAGCTCTCTGCACTGTCTGTAACTGAGTGAAAACCAGTTGGGCATTTTGCTGTATCCTCTTACAGTAGACAAAGACAGGAATCAAAGATGCCATCCTTCTTTTCCTTTTAGAAAGGTATTCCTTTAAATTTATGGATTAGAGGTGCTTAAATCCAGGGTCATGGACTTAAAGAATAATTACTATTAAAGAAGGACCTGCTCCCTTTGCTCGTGGAGCCTAATTCCACTCAATCGCAATTGTCCTTCTTCCTTTAGTGGGTTATGAAGCTCCACGATGCTTTTCCTTCTAAATAAATCTACAATGTTAGGTCAGGTTGCTTGACAACTACTGTGTTCCCATTGCTCCTGGCTGGCTTGGAGAGGTGGATAATATCTGTTTGTCTTCACCAGTCTCTAAAGCATTTTGGAAATTTCATGGGCAAGGGGAAAAAAATCTTAATTCTCTTCAAAACAATGACTGAGCCCAAATCACTTCCTATACCCCAACTTTGTAGAGTGTGCTTCTTCTGCAAAACCCTACCCTGAAGAAAAAAAAACAAACAGGCATGCAAAAACCCCCACATCCACTGCCAGATTTTCACCTCAGAGATAGATAAGAACATACTGATGTTAGGTGGTTTCCAAATAGTAGAAGTATTTTCACTTTAGTTCTTATTCTGGAAATCTTGAAGTGTGTCTTTGACTTTTGCCTTTAGGAATAACATCACTGAAATGAACAGTTTAAGCTGCAGGTTTTCTAGCATAATCACTATTTTGCCAAATTTTCGCAAGACAGCACATTTCTGTGTGCTGTCCCCCTAACAGGGAGACTCACCAAAGACTCAGTTGTGAAGAGAGCTCTGTAATTATCCAAGGAGATTTCTAGATTCATGGGGAAGATAGTGACTGTGAAGTGAAAATAAGGCTCTGATAATACTTTCATTAGTAAAAGAACATGAGTTTAAAAGCTTAAGTCCAGTTATGCTGGATATATGCCAAATGCCCATCTATCCCAGCATCCTGTCTCAGACACTAACCCACAATATATGCCAGGGAAAGAGCCTAAGAGAGGAGTGGGACTGTAATGATAACTGCTTGAAATACCGTCCTGTGGATATCTGAGTTCCCTTCAGCAGAAACCCTACATCCAGACAGCTTGCAGAATGGTGAGGCCACTGGATGTTCCTGTATAAGGTCCCTGCCCTGAGATCCCTGTGGTGCTGGCAAAAGACGAACTGGCAGTCACTGATGGCTGAGGAGCAAGATCATAACTCACAACAGGGGCAGCAGCCCACCCCTGCCCTTGAATGACCAACTCAGAATACATTCACCGTCTATGCGTGTTTAGTCCGTGGCCTCTCAGCCATGCTGACTGCCACATGGTCTTGTATAACATGAACAAATGGTATAAAACCTTTCAGAGGTGTTCAAGAACTGGAGCACCCAAAGGCATCCCCACTTATAGATCTTTGGGGCAAGTTCTAGATATTCTGGTACCTGAATCTCAGTGGTGAGATGTGATCTGTTTCTCTGCAGTCCTTTTAAAGACTTTGGGATTTTTTTCCCCTAAATCTGACGATGCTCATTAGGAGCCTGCCGGTAGCATCATGTGTTGCAAGCTTATTCCAAGCATGAAAAACAAAAGAGAGATTTGGATTGAGAAAATCTCTGTTCACTCAGAAGACTGTGAATCACCCACATACAGCAGGGATGTTGGTCTGCTTAAAGTTGAGCATCTGCCTAACATCTTGGCTGGATTCAGGACACACTTCCGATGAACGGTTTATTTCATGAATTCCACTCTTTCAGTTGGCCGTTTACAAAGGACACATATATTCAGATACAAATATAAATATATTTTAAGATTTGTATAACTGAACATATATCCCCAAATATTCATTATTTAAAAGAATTTACTAATGTATTTTCAGATTAATTCCTGGTATTTGGATCACTGCCAATATTAATACTGGGCTGCCTTCAAGTTTAATAGTAGAATTACATTTTAAAATATATGTTCACTGAAACTGATTTGATGTTTTTTTAATGTTGAGATTTCTCTACAATTGCTTTAAAAATGACCTTTTGACCAAAAAGAAAATGCTAGAATAATTTTTTCCTTTCACTTTTGGGCCAAACTTTATAACGTTCAGAAGAGAAAAAAAAAAAAAAGAACACCACCCCCCCAAACTTAAAATCTTTCAATATACATATTTTTCCTTATTTTCAGCAAGAATTTTTAATTTGGATGTGTTGAAACACCAGATTCCTTATTCAAAAGACTATTTTTTCAAACAGTTTTTGATGTGTGACATAGCTGTTATTTTACGAGAAACCTGAAACATTTCACTGGAAATTTTTACTGGAAAAAAACAAAGTTCAGTTTTCAAACTCTTGCACTCACACGCTCAAATGGTATTTTTCATTCATCCGGCTCTAGTCTTCACTCTGGATCTCCCACTGAAAGTGAACAGCATAGGGACAAAGCGAATTAGCTGAATGAATAAAGCAACTCAGATAAATGCAGGAGGAAATATTCCTTTTTATCATTTGTCAGCTCCTACTTGAGATAGACCATGTTAACATTCAGTGCCTAACAATTTGGGACCAGGGTATGAACAGCGTCCAGTTATATGGATGAGAAAAATAAAGCTGGGGGAGATTAGGTGCTCTTCTGTCAAAGACCATCACCTTCACAGTTTGGCCCAAATTCAAGAGCTTCGTGAATTCAGCCCCCGGGACCGGACTGATTGGTGAAGTCAGTACTATATCCTCCCCACAAACTGTTCTTCTCTGACTCTTCCCATCACCATGGTGCCTGCCAGTCCCATCTTAGGGTGAGGCTAAAAGGAAGAGGTGGCGGGGACATCTCCCTGATGTGTATTTATAGCGATACACGAGCTGGGCTGTGGTCACTCCAGCACTGAGAGCATGATGACAGTAAGGAAGGAATGTGTCCAGGAGAAAAGGCTGGTTCACAAACAGATGGAAGTAGCCCACAGGTCCAAAATCTAGCAACACTCAGCAAAAAAGACGTTACCACATGGTCAAGGCTTTCTCTCCACCCTCACCTTGTCACTGCTCACATTCCTAACATACAAGGTGTTATTGTTTTCCAGCCTTTGATTTACTCTTCCTAAGGGTGCTGCTGTCTGGAAATAGATGTCAAGAAAACGTGGCTTCTATTCTGACTGTTCCCCCACAAATCACCCCTTGCTTTCTGAAAGTATCTCTCCCCAAATATGATCCCCCCTGGCAGCCCCACCAGATGTTTATATTTCTATTGCCTTTTTTATGTGCCTCCAAATGCAGCTCCTGAGACACTTGACAGATTTGAATCCTCATCAGAGATGTTCAATTTGATGATAATAGTGGAGGACTGTTTCAGACCAAGAGATTTGGGGGAGGATAATAGGGAAAAGAAGGAACAGAAAGACACAGATTTTGTTTTAAATTCTAAGTCCTCTGTACCCTGTGCTGGAGGGAAGGCTCATCTGCATTACAGTGTGCAGTGAGCGCTGAGGACCCAAGATCTGTGTTGGCCTTTGCCACCAATAAGCCCATGAGTATGCCCTTGACTCAACACCTTGCCTCTCCAGGTCCCAGTTCTCCTCTTAACAGAATGGGTAAATTACGAACTTCCAGCTTCAAACTGTCTCTCCAACTTTTGCTACACAAAATGGTTTATACCATTACAAAGCACTTAATTGTTTTCGTCCTGCATTGAAGCATCAGTCCTACACCCAAAATAAAGATGGATTTCTTTCAGTTGTTATTTTTACCCATCTTGCAAACTCCAGGCTGGAAAACTCTGTTTTATTTCCAGTTTGCACAGATGCAAACAATAACTCCACACACACAATGCTGGTGAGTTCAGTTGTTTGGCTCATGGCTCTTGGCAGATGCTTTCAGCAGTAACTGTGGTCCAGGAACAATGTCTTCTACCCAAAGAGCCAAAGGACTGTGATTTGCAGGTGAATGAACGACATTGTCAGTTTGGAGACGTACTTCACTTCTTGCTGTAGACACTGGCTGTGAGCCTGTGGGAGAATCACTAATGCTCTTGCAAATTCTGACTCTCATATTGGTGAAACATGACATCAGGGCAGCATTGCAAGAGACTGCAGAAAGTCCACTCTAAGCAGCTGATGATTTCATTGTCCAGGTTCAGACAACAAGTGTCTATAGCAGACAGGACAGCACAGGAAAAGGATGAGAAACTCCCACCCAACATGAAAGCCAGTGGTCATCCACACCAGTCCCATAGATAAAGACTGCTGTAGGGATTGTTGCAGAAAGATGTCCAAAGGCAGCAGCTTTGTGGGTGTTTAAGGGTTCCTCCCCATACAGAGAGGAGCTGTGGAGGAAAAAAGTGCGCTTCATACAGTGATTCTAACTTTCCAACCTGATATTCTCAAAGTCCGCTGTTATTATGAATTACATTTGCAAGGTTCCTCAAGATTTAGTACCTGGTTGATAGCCAAGTAATACTATCATTCCAAATACTTCTATTTAACTTTTTTTTAAAACTTTATTTAGCCATGTTCCATTTATTTATTTACTAACCCATTAATATATTTATAAATGTTTCATCCATTGCCCCTGTAGATTAAGGCCAGATCAGGTGACCTTATTATAGTACAAATGATACTGCATCTTTTCTATAACTT
Organism: Tringa solitaria; assembly: GCA_026413425.1. NCBI lineage: Eukaryota > Metazoa > Chordata > Aves > Charadriiformes > Scolopacidae > Tringa > Tringa solitaria. The sequence continues at coordinate 41,015,370 of JAOXJM010000033.1, forward strand.
TGTTTATCATATATTTTGGAAAAACATCAAACCTTAATGTAAAGACAGAAGCTTACGGAGAAGGTGACATATCCCTTGAGAAGTAATTTTAAATTATTTATTACTATCTCTGTGAAAAATCTCCAAAACATTTTTTGGATTCTGAACATAATTGAAGTAATAGTATTTTTTAAAATGCAAATCGAAAACACCCACTTGTTGACTTGCAACCTAGAGGAAGCAGCATCATTCATTTCTACAGAGAGATTCCTCTTTGTTGTTACTGGCATGTTAAACATGTTAAGTAGACACATTCTGGAAATATGCTTTTGATCAGAATAGTGATGATATAAGATAAACCTTTCTTACAGAGCAGTTGAGCTGGTTGGGACATGTCTTTTATCCCTTGAATATCATTAAAAGCAAAGAATTTTAGTTTTCATCAAAATATTTAGTTTATGTCAAAACTTCAAGTGTTCGAGAGGTTTTGGTGAAAAAAAGAAAAACAAATCTTTCTCATTTTTGGCAACAGTAAAATGTTAGGGGGAAGAAAACTAAAACTTTCAGTAATGGTAAAAAAAAGTCAGCTTTTTGCATCTATAATTTTTCAATGGAAACTTAAAAAAACTGTCAAAGTTTAACGTGTTGGTGGAAATTTTCACTGTGATGAAAATCACTGCTTTGTCAAAACAAATGTCTGAAGGCAGCATATGAACCAACTGCTTTTAGTCATTTGGAGCTTCTCACGATCTGTTCTACTCACTTTTCTGAGTGAGTTTTCACCTCATAATGGAAAGTTTCCAGAAAGAAATTGGGACTTCGGGGGGAAAATTGTTGATTTGGGGTGCACGTACACACATGGGAGTTCACAGGTATGATCATCCATGTTCACAAGCATGGTCATCCAAGTGCAAACCTCCTACTGGTCCCCATCTCTAGTTTAGGACAACTTATCTCCCAGCCTTTAAGCAGAGATGATAAGCCAGATAGGGAACGTAAAAAAAATGAGCGTAACTAAATGAGGGATCAGGTGGATTCACAGGTTGTTTTTGGAGATGCAATTGACCACACCATGCCTGTGTCATGAGGGAAGGAGCTGTAGGAAGAGGAAGTTAAGAAGTAATATTAAGGCATGGTCAAGCAGTGGGAAAGGGATATTTCTCTGTCTCCTGTGTTGATATTGAAGCGTAGATGATGGGGTAAACCCTTCTGTGTGCAGGGGATAGATAAGAGATAAGAATAAGAGTTCATACCAGCTCAGTGTCTTCATAGGCATGCTGAGAGGATCTTCCTCTTTATTCGCAAATTCTGTGTATTTCCTAAAAACTCCCTTATTTATTAACCAATGTCAATCCAACTTGCAAAGAAGGAAGAGATCTCAAAACTTACATGAGTTTATCAAATCTTATGCAGATAGGCAGCCAGATGGAGGCAAAGTACCCTTGAAGGAAGGGTTGCAATATAAATATGCCCCTTATTCGTCACCAGAGAATCCACAGAGGAGTTCACCCTCCAGGCATAAATCCATTGAAAACTGAGCTATAAGGCTGTGTATTGCTTATAAATAACGATTCTTGTTACAGCAGTAATTTGAGCAGCGGGAAAGCGGAGGCATGCTATGACTGCACTTGTTCTCACAGAGAAGACATAAATCCACATCTTCTGGTCTGCGTAACAGCACAACACACAGCGAACGCTAGGAATGGCTCCGGCTGTAAATCATGGCTGGCTTCCAGCTGCTGTTGCTTTTGTGATCTTTGCTGAGCAGTTTGTGCTAGGCTGTGTATAATAGCATTGCCCCCAGAGGCTCAAGGTGTGAAGAATCATGCCCCATTTTGCAGGAGACACAAGGAGGAAAGATGGTCTCCCTATCACATCCTGTGCAGGACCTCATCTCTAGACTTGAGACTGGGATAGGATGGGAAATTTTTGTGGAAATGTTCCCATTATGACCAGTGTTGGTCATTACTTTGTGACCTAATTTCCTTCACATGAGTGTTTACAGACAGTGGAAGTGCCCCAATGCCTGAGAGATGCCTACAAACAGCTGGCAGAGATAAGACTTGAGAACAACCATGTCTTTCTGGAGTGGTAGGTGGGTCACACAATATGTCCCAGGATATCTACAGTAATCCTTAGTGCCTATATCTTGGGAAGCAAGTTATATTTGCCTTACTCTGAGAGCTAAATGACACTGTCAGGAAATTTCTATGTATGCTCACAACTGCCCTGAACTATGGGGAACAAAATTGCTTGGTCATCTTTAAAATATTGTAGAGTTTTGGCCAAGAGGAAGGTAATAAATTGTTCTCCCTACTAGAGACAGGTCAGGAGGTTATGGGTGTGGACTAATGTGAAGAGTGCTTATGGTGGACATAAGGAAACACTTTCTAACAAGAAGACGAGAAAGCAATGCTATTTACTGCCTGGTGAAGCTGTGAAATCTCTCACTGGAGGATTTTAGGAAGGAGGAGATAACCACACCAATCTGCCAGGGTGGGTCGGAAAAAGTCAATGCTACCTCAGGGCAAGGTGCATGAACAAGTTAACCCCCAAAGAGCCTTCCAGGATTTTTTTCTCTTTAATTATTTGGGTTCGTATTCCTTCCTGCAGAGCCATCACCAGGTCAGGTTCCTTCCTGGCAAGAGTAATGCAGACACTAAAGAGATAATCGCTATCCCAAAGGATTTACACCCTGAAAAACCACGCCTCTGAGACACAGGAAGAAGAAATGACTGAGCCAAAATCATAAAGCAGGTCAAGTAGCAGAAACAGGAATTAGCTTCAAGACTACTGACCCCTAATCTGTGATCACCATGGCACTCCATCCCTTATTGTTAGTTTTGACTGTAGACCCTTGGTCTTTCACAGGCCATGCTGTTCTGCCCAGCAAAGGTAAAAGGCATTTCTAATGGGGAGTAAATTTATTGCCAAATTAATTCTTCACTGCTGCAAATAACTCTTTGATTTTGGAAAAGGAGCAAATTAATAGTGAGCCACGTACAAGTACTTTAAGGGGGAAAAGGGCAACAAAGAGTGAAGCTGGCCGGAGTTCAATGGGAGCAATTAAGAACAGCTGTTTGCAAGCGGGGTGACTGTGAGGTAAAGTCCTGCAGTGGGTCGTTGTGCAACCGTGGTTATTTCTCCTGAGTTGGCCTTGTGGAAACACTAGTTACTCACTTGCACAGTGAAGACTTTCCGGTTCATGCCAGGGGCCTTGGCTACAACCAGAGGTTCTTTCTGTTTATGCAACTCCAACTGCCATAAACATTTCTGGGTGCAATGGTTTACCTTGACACTAAAATTTTCTGTGAAAAAAATTGTTGACCTTTCCTGTTTTCAATTACCAGTTAGTGTTGTGTTGGGTATACATGTGTGCGTGTTGTGGGCTTTTTATGTGTGCCATAACCTCTTCAGACTTCAATGAATGAACAAGAAGCAATTCCCTGGAGTCTCCTCCAGAGCTCACGAGAGGAAGCAAAAAGAGCAGCGTGGTAATTTTGAGAACATTCCTGATTGTGTCTGCATGCACGCTCTGCTCTTCTCACAGGCAGCTCTGTTCGTACTTATGTTCATACTTGGGGAACAAACCACAGCCTCCAGTGAAGCAGGGAACGATGGTGAGAACAGGCAGTTCTTTGGGATCATTTCACATGGCAGTTGCTGAATTAAAACACAAGATGAGCAAAACCTCCAGCCTTGTACATGCATACACCGCCTGGGTTGTGAGTAGAAATGCTCTATGAGCCCCGTCCAGCCTGAGAACTTCACCTATGTGGTCCATGGCAGCTGCAGAAGTCGATGTCCCAGGCTCTGCTGCATCTCTGTTAATGCCATATCACCTTTTTAGATTTCAGTTTTGAACTACAATGTGGAGGTTGCATAGGGAAGCACACTCTGACATAGTGGAGCACAAGGCAGAAATTTGTTATTAATTTCTATTTGGTATCAGTTCTATCTGTGCCACAAAGGAAGTGGCACTCCCAGAAGATCCACTTCTGCAGTGCCACCACAGTGTTTGCTCTGAGATTAATGCTCTGATGTCCTCATTTGTCGAGCACAACAGACCAGATGTGAATATGGCATTATTCAGCCCAGAAGCCAGAGGAAAAAGGAGTCCCTTGCTCAACCAGTATCACTGAGAAATGCAAAGGTATTGTGAAATCTGTTGTTATAGACTCCTTTGTCCATCCCACAGTCACTAGTCCTCAAATTTTTTGGGCACAGGCCAATATAGCTCCTGAGAAATCCAGGATTAAGGTCTACTGATATCAGATATATTGGGGATTGGGAAGAAGCAGTAGGAGCCTCCCCAACACAGGATAGAGAGGAGACTTCAGGAGAGGGTAGACCAATCCTAGGCAGTGGCAGGAGCAGCTCAAGCAGTTTGCACCAACAGTCTCGCTGTGCTTCCTTCACTCCTTGCTTCCCTCCCGTGCCATGTCTGCCCTCTTAGCATCCTTCTCTCAACTCCCCTCCTGCTCAGTTCCTTTTTCCTTTCCTTTCCTTTCCTTTCCTTTCCTTTCCTTTCCTTTCCTTTCCTT
>JAOXJM010000033.1:41019992-41037089 GCA_026413425.1 Tringa solitaria
TAAAGGGGAAAAAATAAAGAAATAAACCCTTCTTGGATCTAGTTCCATCCTTCTTACCTAACAGTATTATGATCATTGTACTGATAATGGTTCTTACTGCTGCATTGTTGCAACCAACATCATATAACCCCATTAGCACCTTTGACAAATTGTATCTTAAAAGCAGTCTAGTGTTAATCTCTTCAGAGAGAGAAAATTCTACTTCTTTGAGTTTCTACAAGGATAGGTGTTTCCTCTTCGTGTCTGGGTTTTAGCTGCTGCAGTAGTAGGCAGGAGTAACCATCGCGTAACAACTGCCATCAGTATTTGATGGAAAACATCTAGAGAAACCTTGAGAAAACTGACCAAACTTCCCCTCTCTCTGCTAGTCTCCTTGAGGATAAAAGGATGGAAAATCAGGGAATGGAACATTTATGGTTTAATTTCTATAGTTTGGAAGACATCCAGTTAGGAGAATGTGATACATGGCATTGTAAAAACAGAAGGTGAGAGAGAGAAAAAAAGAGAAGCAAGACACTGTATATTAAAAAAAGGTATGGTAAAAAAAAAAGAACAAGAAATATCAAGCAATCTGGCAGGATTTCAGCATAGTAGGTTCACAGAATATAGCAATAATCAACTGAAAGAAAACTGTTTGGCATCGGAGGGAATCTAGCAAATGAAGTGCCAGATGGGGATATGGTAATAAGGACTGATGTGGTAAAACATTGGGAAAATCCATTCTTGAGGGGGCATAGGGGGTGATTTTGCTGAGGCTGAAGTAGCTGTCATGGTACCAAAGGCAATGCCAGACCACTGTAAGTCAAAGAGGATAAAGAAGGCGGGAAGCAGTGTAAGTGAGAAGCAACCAAATAAAAACACAGAAAGGAAGCCGAAGCTTTGAAGGAAAAGATAAGGGCAGCCAAAAAGCAGTCTGAATTAATGGATAAGCAGCATAAAAATGCGCTTTTACCAATGTATCAGTAGAAAAGGAGAGACAGGGCACAAGTGACTCAGACAGCTGAAATACCACGTCCTTTTTATAACCTTCCATCAACAGGGAAAGGAAGAAAACAAAACAAAAAGAAAAATATGTTTGAACAATTGGGAATCAACCTGTAAAAATAGCTATTGGTAGAAAAAAAAGTAGAGAAATACGTCAAAAATTGGATAAGAAGCAAACTGGTCAGTGCCAGATGATATGAATCTGGGAATACTATAGTTAAAAGTGAGCAAATTTTATCTACCACCCTGCAGAAACAGGTTGAGAGCAGAAGACCTGGAAAAAGTGAAGGTTGTGCCAGACCTTCAAACAATCAAAAGAATCACACTCCTGGTAATTACCATTCTGGAAATGTAACCTCTGACTTAAGCACAATAATTGAATAAGTATGAAGGCGAATGACTTGGGAGTGAGCCTGAATTTGGAGCCTGAAAACAGTCTGAGCATCAAGAAAATCTTTCTGGAAATAAGAAATGTTAACCTATGGAATAACCATCTCATAAAAAAGATATGAGAGCCCTTTAGTGGGGAATACTTACACCGGCTGGAGTCAGAAATGCAAGGAAGAGGCCTGAACTAGCAAGGAGAAAGAATGGATGACTGTGGAATGCTTCTAGATAGCAAAGATACATTATTGCTATCTTGAAGGACTGAAGGATTGCACAGCTAGAAATAAGAACATGGCAGGTTGGAGTGTTAATGTATCTCTAGACAGTCCAGATAGCTCCTGTCTTTTGAGGACATTTTTAAATGGTAACCTCAATTTTTCTTCTTTTTCTGCAACAGGTTTTCTAAAAGAATGAAGTCATGAAAATTTTATTGTCTCCTTTCATATTGATACCTGTCTCTCTGTCTTTCTGTGCTCTGGTAGAGACCATGAGGGTCAGTATCTCAAACTCTGCTCCTTGATATCCTTTCCCAGCTCAGTCACCTCTTTCCGCTAACGTGATGCTTCGGCACATGAGCTCAATGTTGGTGGGGAAAGAAAGCTAAGAAACAGATCCCAGAGGGAGCAAGGACAGCAAATAAAAAGGAAACTCCCATGGGTATAAGAGTGGCGCAGGGAAGGGAATGGTACATCACAGGAGGGAAAATTTCTGAAATGAGCAGAGCTATTGAGGAAAAGGGAGCTCTGCGAGAGAGAAAGGAAGATCCTGGTCAAAGAGGAAGACAAAGCTGGTCCCTCATGGCAGCAATCAGAACAGAAACTATGTCCATATGGTGTCCAGGTTGCAATCCTCACATGCCAGACCCCTGGATGTCCCTCCATAAGGCATATACAACCCTGGCTCCAAAAGATCAGCAGCCTCACAGGGTAAAATATGGCACAGGTAGGACACAGCTGGCATCCAGGGCAATGCCAGAGATGCTCCAGTTATGGGGAATTCATTAGGTTAAAAATCCAGGGGGAAAAATTCCATTAAAAAAATAATCCTCCTTCTCCAAGAGGGACATATTTTGTTCGAAACTGTGCAGTCAGCCCTGGCAGTGAACTTGGCCAGAGAACAACATTCTCTTTCGATGGATGCATCAGTCACAGTTTTTGCCCATTCCTCAAGTTCCTTCTCCCTGCTAACCAGCGTCACTCCTGCTTTCTCTGGGCTGAGTCGCAGCAGGTTCCTTCTCATCCAGCTCCCTGCAGCGGCCTGGCCTGGGGAAAGAATGGGGATGGCTCTGTTTGGAGTGTTTTTTTAAGCATTGTTTATAGTTTACTCCTCCTGAGCACTTGTATATTTTTGTTTCAGCCCACTCACACACACAGCTAGGAAACACACAGGCCAGGGCTCCATGCAGTCCCTTAGCACACCAGGATTCTGCATCATTATCCGAAAACTGCAGGAGGCAACTTCTATTTGAAAAGAAAACAGCCGTATCAGGCTATTCCACACTCCCCTGCCCCAGGCTGAAAGTCCCCACTCTGTATCTTGAGTCTTTCTTGGAGAGCAATTTTGCATACCGAAGCTAAGACTGCTCTCAAAGATGCCAAAGGAATCTGGTTCCTTGGCTCCCAAGGAAATACTTTGAAATTAGGTGTACGCATATCTTTGATGGCTCTGAATATTTCCACTGATAACATTTTTCAATAGACTCTTCCTCTCCCAGCCCCGCAAGGGAAGGTATTGCTCTCCTGACAACCCACTGGAAACAGTATGATGTTTGATATGTGTTTGAGCTAAGATGCTTCTTTGTCCCAGAGTATCCAGACAGCAGCAAACCCATTCCTGCAGAGCCTAGTGAAAAGATGTGTCAAGGTAATTATTATTACCACCTTTTTACCACAAAGAAATGAGGCACAGAGAGAAATGAAGGTTGCTAAAACCGTGTTAGAAGCATGTAGGATAGTTAAAGATTAAATCTTTAATAGTTAAAGATTAAATCCAGATTATATACATACATTACAGATTATATATATACAATGTCAGAACTGTAATGTAGTTCCCTCCACATCCTGGGATTTATACCCTTTCTGGCCATAGGCCTTTGCTGGACTAATAGGGGAATAGGACTGTAGTCCTTTTTATATGATCTCTTTTGGAGACCATTGGATACCACTCCCATGAACACCAGTCCCAAAGTGCCTTTCTTTCTGGAAGCCACTGGTTTTAATAACTGTGGCCAGCTCTTGCTAGAAGCTGCAAGTCCCTCTGCACCTTCTGGCTGCCCCAAGGTACTGAGTGTTGTGATGAAACCATATATAGACATTTACACACACGTATACATGTTCAATGTTCATACTGATGGAGGAGGGAGGAGAAGAATTTTCAGGAGGAGGGTCACAAGATGAAATGGAGTGAAGAAAAATTTGGATCTGCTCTCAGGAAAATATTTGTAAGTGAATACGTCTTGAGCTGCGGAATGGTCTCCCAGTGGGAGTGGTGGCAGGGTAGAAGCCCCTTGACTTGAGTCATTTCAAAGTGGACAGGACAAAGCCCTTGGGACTACACAGTACGGAAAATCCTGCCTTGTCTAGGGTCAGCGGATGGACTAAATGACCTAGTGTAATAGGTCTTTTCCATCCCTGATTCCACTGAGTCTCTGAGAACACTTAAGACTTAGTGGGAACCATGAAACCAAAGACCATGAATATAGCTCACATACCAAGATGTTAATGTCATTGCCAGATGACCTTTGGTCCCTTTGGAAGAGCTAACCAATGGACCTGGGATTCCCTCCAGCATCTTCTTTGGTGGCTTTAAGAGCTCTAAATGTAAGTCCTAATCCAGACATCTCTGCTATTGTGCTAGGACAGATCAAACTGTAAAGTGTGGAGAGAAACAGTAATAAAAACTCCATAACTTGTTTTTATCTGTTTTATTTCAAATTTGAATGCAAAATGGTCTCCACCCCCACCTTTCTTAGAGTGGAGACAAGTCTGCTTGGCTACTGGTACATATTCATGGCATGCTTCATACAACAACAGCAGGACTTTAGTGTAATGGGTGTGAACAGCAAATTTATTTTATCTTTTGTTCTCCAGTTCTTTTTGGTGGAGACAGGCAAATTCCTGTGGAAACTAGAAAGTATTTAGTGGAGCAAAGGTGTGAAAATAGCTGAGGACTCAGTGTTAGAAAAGTACTGTTTATAACAGCATTGTTTGTTGCTCTCGTGAGGAAATCTAAGTGCCATAAGATTGAAATGACAAGTGGATACAGCTTTGATTTTACATCCCATCCACATAATGATAATTCCAGCAGGCACAAGGCTCCTTTGCAGCATGCAGAGACATGCTATAAAGTAAGCTTGATCTGCTAAGATTAAATTGTTTTAAGGATTCTTGTGGCCATCTTGTGTCAGTCAATATTTTCGAAAGTTTCTAGTGATTTAGATATTGTAATTTTGGGGAGCCAGACTGTAGAAAATGCCATAACTTTTCATGTGTGAGTGCTTGAGATTAACATCTTAAACTGAAGGGAACTGGGAATTCTTAAGTAGAAGCACCTAAAAACTGCTGATCACTTCTGAATATCTTGGTCAGCCCTGCATATCACTCCCAAAAAAACCCCTTCCTGGGAATGAACACAGTGGCATAGAACTTTGGGCACAGCCTGGCTGCTTCAGACATCTGCTTCTGCACAATTCACTCAGCACAGAAAATATGTCAAGATTCACAGAGGAAGGAATAATTACCCAGACAGAAATGAGCCCTGGATGTGTCAAAGAAATAGACATATGCGGAGTTTTAAAACACTCTCAGGATGGAATTTCTTAGTATGGTCCAAGGAGGTTAAAGCCAGGATTAGAAGGATTAAACTGTATAATGGAAAGATGAGAAAATATTTCAACACTACCCGGCAATAGAATATATTCTGACAGAAAGCGATGGGTGACCTACTGCATGGTTTCTTTAAGAGCATGCTGTTCAGACCTGCATCATTCATGGGAAATAACTGCCCCAGTACTCATTTTGGGATGGCATCAATGATTATGATATGTCAAACTCTAGAGCAGGAGACACCAACAAAGTGCACCACCATTATCCTCCATGGGAGGTCATTAGCACTGCTCATGAGATGGAGAAATGGGTTGCTCTACACATTCATCTGATTTTTACATGTTTTTTCAGAGCCAAATCTGTTGCTATTGAGTTTTATGACATAGAGACTGTCTTTGTGGCCTTTTTGAACCATGTTTTCTTCTCTTGACATCCTGATGTAAAGAAATACTGTGCCATGAAGGCACTGAAACATTCTTGCATATAACCTAAGAGACTAATACCAAGAAAGTGAGGAGTCCAAATAGATGAAAGGGCTTCAAAGCTAAGATGAGAAGAACACACTCCTTGAAGAATTTTACTTGAAAAAATAACTACCAAAGCCACCTTCTGTTGCTCTTATTTCAGAGGAATTAAGCAAAGGAGTATCAAATGGGTGGTATTTTAGGGTGGGAACCCTCTAAGCACAAATTAAGTTTTCCAGAAAGTGGTGTAAGTGATGCAATAAAAACTTCTCTTCTCTGCTGGTACTAAATTTGTTTGCCAGAATTAATTTGAGGGTCTTTCTTTTGGTAAGACATAAACCAAAATCCCAGTGGCCACTCCCAGTTATCCAAGTTATCCAAAGTCTCACTTTTCCTAAATAAAAGTAAGTGTAAGCTGGTTTCCAGGCCAAATTCTGATTCATATTCTGCCTACCCACACTTATTTTTACTGTAATTTTAACTGGACACAGTTCTTTTGTTGGATACAATCATCCCCTTCCTGTGCTAAACTGATGTTTGGTTATGGATGTGAACTTTCCAGCTTATAGGCAGCTGCATTTTAGAGTGGAGTAATGCAACCCTTACATTTAGCAGATATAGTATAAGTTCAGAAACAATGGGATGGAAAATACTATGTGCAGGAAACATGTGCAGCTAACACTTAGCAACAATTACCTCTGAAAAGATCTATTCATCTTTCTCTTCTTCATGGGAAACACCCAAAGGAGGCAACACACATTTGAACTTATGTCTATAAATTAAATCAGAGAAAGGAAGCTTCTGTAGGCTAACTTGACTATTCCTTCCTCAAACTGTGTGATGGCTCTAATAACCTGAGGTTCCAGAAGCTGAGCTTAACTGATGGTGAGAGATGAAAATCTAGAGAACAGACTCTGTTTTCTGGGAAAGTTGGTTTTGAAAGAGCAAGTACAGATGAGAAAGATCCATTTGATGGGATGGAGTGGGCAGGTGGAAGTAATGAGTCACAGAAGATCAGGGGCGTGAAGACAAGCAGGAGGAAAGACTCCGTCATGCTCCAATGGGATATGTTCCAGTCCTGAACCTCCTCACATGGATTTGGGCAAGTCATGTGGAGTCACATCTCTCAGCTGCTTAACCTTAACAAATAGGATGAAAAGTGGTCACTGCTCACCATCAAAAACTCTAAGAAATTCTGTGACTTGAGTTCTTCCTTTTAAACACAACATACTAAGAAGCACTCCTAATTCTTTCCTTCTGCTCTACCATCTCCTTGCCTTTTATTTAACAGTAATATCAAGTTAGAGGTTCATTGAGCCTTAGGCTCATTAGGAGAAACTGAAGCTCTTGGAGTCTATCTGAACCTGCAACAGACTGGATATGATGACAGAAGCTGCCACCAGATTGCTTAGCAGTTCTTAGTACTAAGCAGAAGAAGGTTGGATTGCTGTGATGAAAGAAATTGCAAGCTAACCAAGAATAAGCAGTGGGTATATCAGGCAAGGGTATTTTTTACTAAGAGAAATTGAAGAATGTTCCCTGATACAAGGCACAGTTTTGTCCCTGGAGAAGCGGTAAGACAACAGCTGTCATTTCCTCGACTTATATGATATCACATGGGGCAGATCACAGATCTGTGTGGCCCTGTAGTGTCCAGTAATATGCATATCCAATGAATCCAGTCATGAAAGGCAGTTCCAGGGATGTGAAGACACCCAATACAATGTTATCTTTGGTCCCACCAAGGGCAGAATCAGAAGGCCCTATTCTTTCGTTTCCCTGCATGCAGAAATGGCAGCTCCTCCTCTTGTGTTGCCCTTACCCTCTACTAATTCAGCAGAAAGGATAATTCCCTTGAAATTTTCACCTCCCTGGTAGGTCATAACTACTCCATTTTGAGGGGATTAGCACAGTGGAGCCTGATTACTGTGCAGCAAACTTCCCCATGAGAGGAAAACCTTTGCCGTTTTGAGACATGAATGTCCATTTGCATACATGGAAGTGGTTCACCACTTCCATTCCATCAGACCTGACATTTCACCATGTCTGACTTCAGCAGAAACGGGCTACAGCTTTTCTATTTTTATTTTTCACATGGTCTTCCTTGTTTGCAGTGCTTTAATCAAGTAAAACCAAAATAAAGCCTCTCTCCATCAGAACTCAGAAAGCCCTTCTGGAGGAGGAAGCAGTTGGAGTCAGCAGACATATCAGTGAAAGAATGAAGGTCATACTTTGCATAATATATTTATCTTGGAAAACATAATTTTATTCAGGCTATCCAAGAATTCAAGTGCTGAAACTAACACTAAGTCAACAGCACTTATAGTAATGAAATAAATTCTTTATAACAATCCAGCAGAAGGAGTTGACAAGGATTTTGAATGGCTTGTTTTTATTAAAATTCTTTCATTCTTGCAAACCAGCATTGTCTGTGTTTCTTGGATATGGCCAATGTAGAGACACCGTGCAAAGTCTAAGCTGGAGTTTATTTAGTCTGCCTGCCTGCAGCAAAGAAAAATAAAATGCTTAATAAAAGATTTCCTTCTGTGGGAGACCCTGCAATTTGCAGATTGTAAGATAAGGGGGCTGTTTAGAGGAAGGTATAATTCTACATCTAAACAGAGATGGCATTCCCAGTTGAAGTTAATAGGAATATATCTTCAGCATTTGGTTAACCACAGACCTGAGTGAGAGCCACTAGAATTGAAAGCTTTAACTGTTCTTAATTGTACTGTAAAGCTCAAATGAAAATATTTTTTATGCTCAGTCTTCTTTAATCTAAACATGATTTAAATTCAGCTGTACTATTTACCTACTGACAGTAGTATATCAAACCTTTATTTCATGACCTCTCAGATGTGCTTTCTCCATGCGTTTGAAGCTTAATTTCCAGCAGCCCTTAGACTTTGACATTCAGTTGTGTTAAAACTACAGCACTTGCCTGAGCAACAAAATGTAGCTTCTACTTCTGATCATTTTAACTTTGCCTGGAGAGATGTTTCATCATGTTATTGTGAGATATTGTGTGTGAGTAATTGTTGTTGCTTTGCTCAGGCACTCCAGGCAAGGAAATTATTGTATGTGTGTCAAATACTCTGGGAGAGGACAGGTCCTGAAGGAGTGCATGACCTTGAAAATGGAAAGCTTCAGTGTCTTCCCTTTCGGACTTCCAGCCTATGTCTCCAAGTGGTCAACACAGAGCACAAGAAACCATAATTCCATAGGATTTCTCTCCATTCATCCCACCAACCAGAAAATCTCCAAGATTTTGCAGTCCAAATATCCTAACACCCCACGCATAGAAGAATAAAGAGGAAGAAAATTAACAAATTATTTGCCACTTTCTTTTGCAGCACTGAGATAAAAGAAGATGTAATATTTTTCTTTCACATGTGTTCTACAAGAAGAAAGAATCAAAGGCTTTACAGCAACCACATAGCAGAGCCAAGAAGACAACTCAAGTCACCTGCATCTCACACTCCCATTTTGATCATAAAACCATGATGCATTTGCTTCCTCTTTGTCAAAATGCGCAAGCTGTTGATGCCTCACAAAATTCAGACCAAGATTTACATTCCAGTTAAAATTCCAAGGGCCATCATGTCAAAATCTTTGGGACTTTAAAATGGGAGAGAGTGATCAATATGTCTCAACAGATTTTGGATGAGATTTAAACCAAAATCTCAGGCCTTAAGAATCACTGAATTTCCTATGGTACTTTGTCTATGGTCTGCAACTCTGGTTTAATAGCTATATAGAGATAGTTACATTTATATTTTCTCTATACACTTCTCCTCTTCTCTTTGTTTCACCTGGGAAACAATTTAGCTTCTGCCTTCTGTCTTCAAATCCACCATTCTATTGATGTGGATTTGTTAGATGAAGTGTGCTTTGCAGGAAATCTGTTCAGTTGGCTTTCAGAACTGGGTTAGCATTCATACTCATTCCCTCTTTTTCATAAGCTATCTATCTCCTTTGAGAACAGCATTTGTGCAACATTACATCTCTGTAAAAGGGCAATTAGGAGTTAATATTTCTGCGTTACCTCTTAGGGCCAAATTTTGCTATCTGAGCCTAGACTGAGCACACATAATCCACAAAGTGGCCTTATTGTGCCAGACCCTCTGCGGGTATAAATGGCTATAACCCCTATCTATTTTCAGATTTTGTACAACACCATAATGATGGCTTTCAATGAATCTACACCAATTTGCACTAGCTGAGGTTCCAGCTTACTGACTTTAGTGCAGCCACTCCTGGAATATGGGTTTATATCATGTTTGGATCAGTTGCCCTGGAGAAAGTGGTATGCTCTTAAAGCCACTATGTAAAAATGTCACTTTCTTATACAATACTGTTCCCTTGACAGCTGTAGGTTCCAACTGCTTACTTTGTGGGGAGAGCACATTTTTATTCTCCTTAAAGTTTTGAATTTTATCCAGTTAGAAGAACCTTCAGTCTCCAAACCAAACTGAGAAATCAAACTCAGCACGTTATCTTGATGACCACCGCAGACTGTGAACACAACTTGATTCTCAGACCCCGAGTTGGGTTCAACACTGACGGTGGTCAAGAAACACTAGAAATAATTCAGCTTTCTTTTTCTGAAGGGAAAAAACCTTTTAAGGGCTGCAGCACTCCTCTATAGTGTTCTTGTAGTACCTTTTTTTAGAAGTGCTGAGGGTTTTTGACCATGCATAGCTAGAGTGAGCAATGGCAGAGGCCAGCCTGGGGTAGGAGGATCGTGTCTTGTTCTTGCACTTTCAAGCCAGGGCACACTGTTGGATCAGTCGTTAAAACAAACACAGGCTTCTGTAGTAGGAAAGAATGATGGAACACGGCATTCGTTGAAGTACAAACTGTTGTACTAAAGTGTTGCTTGGACCACAGAGCCCAGGGATCCAGCATGAAACATTAAAGCTGGGGGAAAACCAGAGGAAATTAATGATTGAATAATGGATTCCAAATGTTGCAGTTCAAAGTTAAATCCTAATAATACAGTCACTTTTGGGTACACTGAGCTCCAAAGCAGATTGTTTTTCAAGGCAGAGTTGCAGCAAGGAGGATTCTGGGTAATACTATCCGAATTCCCAGTAAGGTAATAAGGTGAAGATTTAGCTGCACCAAACAGTGCTTTGAGTCTATTTGCTTCCGTGCGTGCAGGAACAATCACAGAGAACTCTTCCCAAGGCTTTGCATTCTGTGTTGACTGTTAATCCTGGTGGCAGGTGGCTCCCTGCCATCTGGAACATCTTTGCCCATTAAGATTCTCCCAGAAAGAAAGAAAATAGCTTACTTAGTAGCCGGGCCAGGTTTTCAGGAGAGGGCTTCTGACAGCAGCCCTGGGTCAGTGCTCACGGTTAGATGGATTGGCTCAGATGATTGGCTCAGCATCTAGGACTACTCATTCTTCTCTTCCAGGCAGGATGAAACAGCAAGTCTACCTAGGCACTTCTTCTCCCAGATCCTCAGTTCACCTTCTTGCTTTACTTTTCATGAAGTTACCAGGGCAGCCAAGCTTGTCTTCATTCAGAGTTCAAACATCACAGAGTATCATGCATGTAATCTCACAGGCCATTTCTGTGAGATTACCACAAGTAGTGTGTTCTCATGGAAGACATGCTCTTCAGGAGAGCAGGAACCTCCAGAACATCTAAGAAAATAACAATCATTTCTCTGTTAATCCTTTTCTTCAGATGACTGCAGAAATAGAAACAAATCATTCTACAATGGGCTCTGAGAGGTCTCCTGCCATTGCATGTTGTTTTTGCATAGTCAAGAGGGGACTGGGATTAATATGCTGGACCAAGGTCCCTGTGCCAGGGGTGGATGTACACAAGGCAGCCTATTTCGTCAGCAGAGATGGGGGCAATTTTTTCAACCTGAAATCTTAATCTCCTGCCTCTAGTCCACCTCTAGAAGTAGGACTGGCTCTCCATGACCCAGAGCAGGAATCAATTAGGTATCAAAGTTAAGTTGCCAGAGTATCAGAAGCCACATATATTTATCAGGCCATTCTGAGTGAGAATACAGGCCAAGTTAAGAGTAAAGTCTAAACAAGGATATAACAGGGGTGGAGGTGGGCTCCTTTGAAATTGCTTTGGGAAGCATCAAGTGAAGACAGAGATTAATGTGGGGCTGACACACTGCAAAGTCAACCCATAATCAACCGATAGTCCCAGTGAGGTTTGGGGGAGCCTAACCTGGGGTCGTTAATGTCTTCATCCCCTTGATATGTGTGTCACACCAATATGGCTTGCAGATAGACCCAGACTGCCTAACCTTGTATCCCTCATGGTAACTTTTATGTGTCATCGTTGACTTTCCTGCTGACTCTAAGGGAATCAAAGCTGCTTTTGGAGGGGCCAGAGCAAAGGAATATTTTTTTAATCTGCTGCTTTAACTAACTCCTCCTTAAACCCTTAAAACCTTTTTCCGGCTTCTTGGAATGCAAGTTGCACTCATTCATACTCCTGTATCAGCAAGCAGGTAGAAAGACAGCCCAATGTAAGAGGGACTAAAGGCATTCGCTGAAAAGTTCCTTCAGCTCCATCCAATGCACAGAGTTGCTCCAGTGCTCAGCATTTCACAGGGTCAAGCCTTATATCAGCATGAGCAAAATAACCTTCCCTATCTGCTTAGGCTACAGTCCTAGGAGCTTGGATCAGATGGAGAAGAACAGACAAGCATCTGAATCCCTACATGTTTATCTGGAGTGAACACAAACTACAGATCTTTTTGAAGTTGGCCCATCCCTATCACAAGCAGCCAGTGGAAGTAATTTGAACGAAAATCAGAAGTGTTAGAAGGATCCTGAGCATTATGCTATACGATAAGCTGAAAAAAAAAGAGTGCCAGATGGAAAAATAAAATATGCCAACTTCCCCCTACAACATATAAGCTATATTTGTGCTGCCTTGACATAGCTCTACTTCCTCACACCATTCTTTTATATCCGGTTGACGGATATTTTTCCATAGAGTGGTAATGCTAATCTTGGCAGACACTGAGAGCAAATATAGAAGCTTCAATGCGTGCCCGGAGATTTCCAAGCCATCGGGAAGCATGCCTAAGAACGACTCAAGAGCAGCATGAGGAAATATAAAAGAGTCGAAGAACTGGAGAGAGCTTGTTTCACATTCACAAATCCCCCAGTGCCACTAGATTTTAGAAGGTGAGGGGAACCCCGCCATCTTAAATGATAGGTTACTGCGGAGCTGGCTGCCAAGACATATGCTGGCAAGGTTCCTCGTCAATTATTATCTTATTTCTTTTTACTTCTGCTTCTGCTACAGATATCTGGCCTCAATCGTTACAATATCAAGCACCCCACTGTCTTTAATATATTTATCTTTACCACATCCTATAAGGCAGGCAAGTGTGCTGATCCTCAGATTACAGAAGCAGAAAAGGACCAGAGAGGCCCAGGCTCACAAAAGGACTTAGGCAGTTGTATTTCATTTAAGACAGACTTTGGACCCCTAAAGAAACAGTTCATAAAATCCCCATCTACCTACTTAAGGCACATTCATACGTGCATTAGTTTTGGATACACAACTTTGACTGGTTTCCACTATTGTGACTTGCCAGAGCAGCCACCATCTCAATAGACTGAACCACCACTTCAATCCATGTCCCCTGCTGCTCCAGTCCATGCTCAGGGAGATCCCACCAGGGAATCAAAGTCCTGGGTCAGGAGGCTGGTGCTCAGATATCACCTAAACTTCTTACCCCCTACTCCCAACTCTATTTATAAACTTATCCTATGACTCACTTGTGCAAAATGAGCTGGAATCAAGAACCAGCATCCAGCATGAGCCTACAAAATAAATAAATAGGTTGAATTCAGTCACTTGAGCATAGGTATCCCACTCAGACTCCTGCTTATGGAATCACGGAATTGTTGGAGTTGGAAGGGACCTTCTAGAGATCATCTAGTCCAACTCCCCTGCCAAAGCAGGATTGCCTAGAGCACATTACTCAGGACTGCATCAAGGCAGGTCTTGAAAATATCCAGAGAAGGGGACTCCACAACCTCCCTGGGCAGCCTGTTCCAGTGCTCTCTCACCCTCACTGTAAAGAAGTTCTTCCTCATATTTGAGTGGAATTTCCTCTGTTCCAGCTTGTGCCCGTTGCCCCTTGTCCTGTCACTGAGAACCACTGAAAAGAGTCCAGCTCCATCCTCCCTCAAACCTCCCTTTAAGATACTTATGAGCATTAACTAGGTCTCCTTTCAACCTTCTCTCCTCCAGGCTAAAGAGTCCCAACTCTCTCAGCCTTTCAGGTTTCTCAGCTTTTCTTCATGTTGCTTCAATGTTGGAAGGTGCTCCCTCTAAACACGTGTGGCCTTCTCAGGTTTTCTAAAATTTCTTCTGTCATTGTGTCTCTTAAAAAAAGAATGTTGTGCCTAATTCCCTTTGCACTGTTCTGATCAGTACTGTTTCCTTATCTCATTCATTTGTTCCCTTCTTTTTAATTTTGTGTTTACCCAGCAGTTCTTGTTTAGTACTCCAAGGTCCTGCTATAATGCAAATAAACATAAACAGTCTCCTGGAGCTTTTTTTCCTGCATTTCTAATCTGGTTTTTGGTTAATCTCCCAGATCTTGATTTCTTTCTCTGGCCTATGCGTGCTCTACTCTAATTCCATAATCCCGTTTATGCTCTTGCCCCACCCAATTTATTGCCTGTCAGCATTTTGGCGTTGTGGTGTTTCCACAGAGTACTCTGGTACTTTACATTAAAACTCAAAACTATTGCTTATTCTGAGCTGCTTATGGGAAGGAATGTGGGCTGAGTGTGACAGACACCAGTAGGGAAGCCATCTGACTCCCAGCACTGTATCCTGGAAAGGAAGAACAGAGAACAACAGAGTTGTTGGTTGGATTAAAGGGAGACAAGGCGGGGGGGAAACAAGCGGAAGAATTAGTAGGTGTGTAAATGCATATATGGACACATACACATGTATGGATGGATGCCAGTTTACCGATTGTGAACAACTGATGTAAAGAGAGCAATGGAGAGAAGAGAATGCAAGGTCAGGATTCTGAAATGGTGACTTAGGTAGGATCTGGGGTTGTCTAAGAGTTGAGAAAACTCAGATATCTAAGTTAAAAAAAAACTAACCCAAATAAACAAAACACAGAGATGTATATGAATTTGAAATCAAAACAGAATTTTTGAGATATGAGTGCATTGTATTAGTTTATATATACTACTACAGTGAGTCTTGTCACTGACTGCGATGCAATTACAATTTTACAGGGTACTCTAAGAAATGCAAATATTGTCAAGGATCTGCTCTATTTGTCATTGATGGGTATCATTTCTGTTCATGTCTGTGTACTTTGTTAAAAAATACTGTGTTCTGTTCTGTAAAATCTTTCTTCAGTGTTTCACAGTTCCAGTTGATTTCTAAAGGACAGTAACATAATTTTTCTTCGATGCAGTGGCTGGTTTGATATTACTGAAGGGATGTCACTGCATTTGCAATGAGTCGCTATTTTAGAATAGTTCAAACCCAATTATAAATCAAATCTTCACAGGCTGCCATTCAGTGCATTGAAAGGATGTTTTCAGCAATGAAGATTTCTGTGTTTAATGCAGCACTGGGCAAAGTTAGGATGAAGATTTTGTTTGTGTTATTTGAGGTGATAATATATGATTTTCATGGCTATATGTGATTTTTTGAATGGCCTACTGTGGTTATTTGTGTCCTGATTATCTAGTGTTGCTTAATGTTTTTCAATGTTTATGTAGTGTCTGCAGAAAATGCATATAATGCTTTATTAATCGTTGTTTAAAATGGCCTTTTGATACTTAATTAGCAGGCATGCATAGCTAGCAGATATTCCATAAACCGAGACAATGATTTAGAGGAGTGTTTAATATTATAGAATGTGAAATAGTGGTGTGAAAAATGTATATTGTTGTTTAATTGTGTGTAGAAGAGTTGTGATCCGTTTTAAAAAGACAAAGTGATCAGTTGGCAAGTCTGTATTAAAGCCAACTGCAATGGGTTACCATGTGAAGTTACAGTACTTTGACTTTCTGTTGTGATGAGTATTTTGTCATTAAGTATATTTTAGCGCCGTATTGTGTTTGTGTTCTGTGTCAGCAGGGATGCTTTTCTTCTGTTTACATTCATAGCAAACGTTAAATATGTTTCTTATTCATAGCTGTTTCTCCCAGATTGCCGCATTTTTAAAATTCATTTGAATGCTATCCAGAGGTAATGTAAAGTACTATCAGGGTGTGGGAGTTGCACCTTGTTCACTGTGTTCAAGTTGGACTTTTTTCATAGAATTTTCTAGAGCTGGAACACAAGCATGTTTAGTGTTTTATTGCACATCCAGGTAATAGCTGCAGGCATTAAGGACATGCCTCTCTTGGAAGCAACTCCAGCTCATGTTGACACATTCAAGATAGTTTCCAATTAACTGCATAAGCTAATATCAGTTGCTCCTAATACGAAGCAACATGGAGGTCAGCCCGAACAAACCACCGGAGAATGGACCCAGCTAGCTGTGTGCTGCCATGGCTACAGTGCAGGCCCTAAAGGGGTTAGCTGCTTTAAAAAATACCATACCTAAAGACTTAGTGAGTCGTGCACAACAGCTAAGATAACGCCACGAGCTACACCTGAGATATTGCTTGTTGTGATAGCTTAACAGGAATCTTACGGTCGTTTTTGTAACATCTGACCTGACATACACATTTCAGCACCTGGCACAAGTACTGAGATTATTACAAATATTGAGCATCCGGTATTCTTGCAAAGGGAAGTAAAAGGTAATCAGCATCAGAATTGCTGATTCTAAATTACTGACGGACATTGTTCCTTGCTGACTTAATAGGCAACTAGACAAGATATTTGAATGTATTTTGCCGTGCCTAATAGCTTTCCAATAAAATGCTAATAATGTATTTAATCTTTTGTTGTAGATGTTCTCTACATATGACTTTTATTTTGCACTTTCTTCTTCTGTAGTAGAACAACGTATTTTGAATATAAACAGTGTGGTTCATGAGGTGATGCCCAATGTAGATGACTGACTTTCAAATTTTTGTTTGAAGCAACAGGCTTTCTTTAGTATTTATAACTGTAATTTACCAAGAGGCCAAGAGAAGGCTAACAGTTGTCCTGCCTTCTTACACGTTTCAGCAGCCCTCTGATGTTTGAGTACAAAATCACAGAACATGTTGCAACTTTGGATTGTTCAGCCTGGAGAAGAGAAGGCTCTGGGGAGACCTTATAATGGCCTTCCAGTCCCTGAAGGGGGCCTGTAGGAAAATGGGGAGGGACACTTTGTCAGGGAGCATAACAGTCTTAAACTTAAAGAGGGGAGATTTAGATTAGATACTAAAAAGAAATTCTTTACTGGGAGGTGGTGAGGCACTGGAACAGGTTGCCCAGAGAAGCTGTGGATGCCCCATCCCT
>JAOXJM010000033.1:41058735-41075970 GCA_026413425.1 Tringa solitaria
GGGCGGGGGGGGCGGCGGGGAGGACAGAGGTCCCCACAGTGGCTGACAGTGAGAGAGGAATAGAGCTGCCTAGATACAAAACATGCTGAGGATTAAACCAGAAAACTGGAAGGCACCTGGGTTTTTGCAGTCCCACCACTATACCCCTTTGTGAAGTCTTTCTTACTGTTGTTACTTATTTGAATATCCAAAATTTCTGCCAAGATAAGGAGCTGGCAGAGTGGATATTAGAAATCTGTGTGGTTCCAGGATGGAGTTTGGTACTTTTGTGACTGGACTAATTAAGGTTGGAAGGTATTTCTGGAGGTCTCTGGCCACACCTCCAACTCAAAGTTGGTCTAGCTTTGAAGTCAGATGCAAATTTAAAATTGGTTCAAAGACTAGCTTTTTACAATTCTGCATTTCCACAAGAGCCCTCTTGTTGTTAAACCATTTAATAGAGCTACCAAATTATTTTTGATGTTCTAGAGAAATAGCAAAGATGAAATTTCAGGAGACTGAAGGTCATACTAACACCTTTTTACAGAGATGGAGGCTAGGGCTTGGGAGGATGAAATGGTGTTCTCAAGGCTATACATGGATCACAATGAAACTTGGAAATAAATCTGAGTTAGAGTAAAAAGCTGAACACTTACTGCCAGCAATTTAGATCCCTGTAAATTTTGCCCTTATCCAGTTCTTCTTCTTCTTCCCAAACCTATGCCATTACCCATGAGAGGAAAAATAGCTCTCACGTAAAACTACTGAGAAAGTGGAATTTTGCTCTGAGTAGCCAGAAAACAATCCAGGCTGCTCCACAGGAATAACCATTTGCGGTAAATTTTAACTCTGACAACAGCCCACAGCTACACAACAGCCTGATGGTGACAGGGCTTCTGCCCTGGAAGCTTTCCGGAATGACCTATCTAATAATGCCTCACTTCTGTTTATTAAGAATCTGGAACCTAGTAAAGACTTCATGTTCCTTTAATGGTCTTGCCCTAAATTAAAGAAACCACCATCAGCTCATTAATACCTCATTAGGAGGTGTGAATATGAAGTATAAAGGGAAGGTACTGTAAAGCAACCTTTTGGAAGAAGAATTGAAAAATCAAACTCCTCCCAGGTAATCTTCCTTCCAATTTATCAGTAAAGGACAGATCTCATCACTTTTGGCTTGCATACACTAACTCCTTTATTTACTGTGAGTCAGACTGTAGAAATCATATTTATTCTGTAGTTCTGGCACAACTGCAGATACCAAGGTTAGGAAATTATACCAGCCAAATTTAAGGATTTCTAATTCATGGGAAATTTTTGGCATTTGGAAATTTGCTTTTATTCTGACTAAGAAAATAAAATTCTTTCCTTCATTATTGCCTATGACTGGAAATTCTGACTAAAAAAAATGGCTTTGGAAATATTGACCTGAGGACTATTGTTCAAAGTAGTGGAAATCTGTCGTATTTATAAGGCAGATTTTTCAAATAGCAGATCTCCTTCGTATGTGCTATTACTCTTTTATTGCTCAGAAGAATTTTTCTTATAATAAGAGAAAACAAACATGGGTGTTGAACACATAGATTGAATGCAGACATGCTGACTCCTTGGTGTCTTCATTTTTTCTGGCTATAAGAAACAGATTGGTCCACTACATGCCGGGGTAGCACAGAAGACTTCGTCTCAAATTCCTAGCACAAGAAATGAGAATATGGCTTTGAAAAAGTGCCTGAATTTCAGATTTAAGATTAAGATTATTTTCAGAAAAAGCCTGGAACCTGAGCATAGAATTCACAGTATATATATATAATCCTACAAGTCATCTATGAGAGCAAAACCAGCATAAAGTCATCTGCAGCAAGAACAGCCCAATGGTGCAAAGCGTTTGAGACTGCCCTGCACAACATCCTTGTCTCTAAATTGGAGAGACATGGATTTGATGGATGGACCACTTGGTGGATAAGGAATTGACTACATGGCTGCACTCAAAGAGTTGCACTCAATGGCTTGATATCCAAGTAGTGACCAGTGACAACAGGAGTTCCTTGGGGGTCAGTATTGGGGCCAGTGTTGTTTAACATCTTTGTTGGCAACATGGACAGTGGGATTGCATGCACCCTCAGCAAGTTTGCCAATGAGACCAAGCTGTATGGTGTGGTCAACACACTGGAGGGAAGGGATGCCATCCAGAGGGACCTGGACAAGCTTGAGAGGTGGGCCCATGTAAACCTCATGAAGTTCAATGAGGTCAAGTGCAAGGTCCTGCAAATGGGTTGGGGCAATCCCAAGCACAATTACAGGCTGGGCAGAGAATGGAATGAGAGCAGCACTGAGGAGAAGGACTTGTGGGTGTTGGCTGATGAGAAGCTCAACACGAGCTGGCAACGCATGCTTGCAGGCCAGAAGCCCAACCATATCCTGGGCTGCATCAAAAGAAGTGGGGCCAGTAGGTTGAGGGAGGTGATTGTCCCCCTCTATTCTGCTCTTGTGATATCCCATCTGGTAGACTATTTCCAACTCTGGGGTCCCCAACATAAGAAGGACATGGACCTGTTGGAGCAAGTCCAGAGGAGAGCCGTGAAGATCATCAGAGGGCTGGAGCACCCCTCCTATGAAGACAGGCTGAGAAAATTGGGGTTGTTCAGTCTGGAGAAGAGAAGGCTCTGGGGCAACCTTCCAGTACCTAAAAGTGGCATACTGGAAAGATGGGGAGGGACTCTTACCAGCAACTATAGCGATAGGATGAGGTGTAACAGTTTTAAACTGAAAGAGAGTAGATTTAAATGAGATATTAGGAAGAAATTCTTTACTCTGAGGATGGTTAGACAGCGGAACAGGTTGCCCAGAGAAGCTGTGGATGCCCCATCCCTGGAAGCATTCAAGGCCAGATTGGATGGGGCTTCAAGGAACCTGGTCCAGTGGAAGATGTCCCTGCCTATAGCAGAGGGGGTGGAACTAGATGGTTTTTAAGTCCCTTCCAACTGTAATCATTCTATGATTCTATGAATGGGAGATTGAAACCATATTTGCAACACGATGCATTGAAAATTTTCAGAAACCTTATGCCTTAACCAGAAGGCCCTTTAGTCAAATGTTCTGATGATGAGATATTTAAGTAAAGATCCTTATCTTCATATAGAAAATACGCATGAAGACGCAAAGATGAGACACCTCTGAGATAGATAGCTTTTTTTCAGATTCCTTAATGTCAATAGAGACAAATTGACTCTGTAGGATATAACTCTTCACTTTGTAAATTAGATTTTCCTGTTTTGTCAGGTGATTCAGACTCTGAAAGTGCCTTACACCCTTGTCAAGAAAGCTTGAGATGACCAGATTGGATGTGGTTTTCTAAGGGAAATTGATCTCATCAAGCTGCAGGGGTTTCACATTCAAATTAAAAGAACAACATGTATTAGGCCACCCCCGTGCTGCAAACATTTCCATTTAGTAAGACAAAAACCACAATTAAACATGGGGAATAAATCTAAAAATGGGTATTTTGATGTAAATAAACTAACTTGCTTTAAATTGTAAGATCATCACGGGGAGGATTGATCTTTGATAAAGAGTGAGGCAGCCCATCTCATTAGAAATACATGATAAAATGGTTTCTTCTTGCACTGAACAAAACCAAGCAAATGATAACAAGATCTTCTGGCTTCCACACTGCACCCCACAAGCTCCAGTGGTCCTCGAGACACTTTCCTCATACAAATACCAACCAACACTCCTACCACTAAGAGGCTGAGGCATTCATTCTTCAAACTTGAATGCCTGAATATACTTAACCAGCTCAGTGTCTGGATTTCCAGAGATGATGAAAAACACAGAGGAAGGCACTCACCTTGGGGGAAGCAGGGAGGAGGTGAAGCAAACAGCTTGGGACCCAGAATGCTACCAGAATGATGCTGCTTGAGACCCCCTGCTAAAAACTTGTCAGCAGTAGTGCTTCTCAGTTAGCATGGGAAGGCCATGATCTAAAGCCTGTTGAAGTTAGTAAAAAGACTCCCATTGACCTCAGTGAGCTCAGTTATATCCTCTGAGCCCAGGAGGACTACAGCTGTGGTTTAGAAACTGCTGGTGGTCTGTGTGCCTGTGGTGAGTGGGCTGCTTCTGGGCCATAGAAGCATATTAAGCCTAAAGACATATGAGCTATCAAGTCTACATTTCCTAAGCTTGATTGGGTGTGCAGTGGTTTGCAAGAAAATTTGAGGGTTGGCAGGGTTCTTCCAAAAAGTTTGGGAATTAGTGATCTGGTACCTTCTCTAAAGGCTTTTTACATATAACGTGCCAGGACTATTCCATGTGTTCTGACAATGATTTCTCTGAGGCTGGGCATAGCTACTTGACCTTGTTCCAGTGTCTGCTTTCCTAGAAGTCCTTTAGTTAGCCCTAGGGAACAGATAAAACTGAGAACTGTAGCCTAAACCAGTACATCTTTTTCTACCACTGAAGTGACAGCCCAGCGCCTTGGTTGACTTTTATTATTTTGTTAGTTTGGTCTCTCTACTCCTTCCATGGGCTGTGCAATCCATAGGTAAATACTTTTGCAAACTGTTTTAACTTTCCCTTCCCTACATAATTAACAGTGAATGAACTCCTAGTCACCCTTTACTTGATTGAGGGAAAATTACCTCATGCCTAGTTGTTTCTGAGTGAAAATCCCCTGCTGTTACAACATCTCCTTTTTACAGGAATCCCAGTTAAAACTAAGAATTTCCTCTAATAATCTTCACACCAAACTTCCCCCGTTTGGCTCAAAATGACTTTAGGGGAAAAGATTTCAGCCCACAAGTTCACCCTGGGACAAAAATCTGTCCGTTTTGGTTTTTAATATCTCAAATGTGGACATAACAACTGTGGTCCAATGTTTTAGCAGTGGTCTCAGAAATACTGGAGAGAATATGAGTGTTGTATCCATCAGGTTGATGTTACACGTCCAAGGGCTTCATTAGCCCTCACTTGCAGCTCTGCAGAGCCATTCCAACACCACAATCCCAAAATGGTGAGGGCTGCTGCTTTCCAGGATGCTGTCTCCAATCTTGTGTGACTTGCATTCTTCGTTTCCCAATTATTTGCCATGACTTTGGCTGCTTTAGAATCATAGGCTGCACAAATGAGCTGCCCAAGCAAGCAATCCAAACTGCTTGGGTGTAACTGACCTGTTTCTGATGATTTTCATCACTTTACTGTAGACTGCAACATTTGCAGATTGTGCCAGCAATAATTTTCCACTTTTCTTGGATCTATAAAAGATGTTGATAAAGGTGTTGGATTGCATTGTATTGGGTTGGATTGCTGTGGGATCCCAATCTAGATATATTTCAGGCAGATTATGAGTCCTGGTGCACAGATATTTTCTGAGATATACTAAGTAGCCAATTTTAGTCCATTCAAGACAAAGATTTTAAGTCCTTTAAGCACAAGCAGTAATCTCTTTGAAAATTACTCCCCTTTTTTCCAGTTTCCCTTCCCCACCAGAGGTTTCAGACACAACACAGCAACACAAAGAAATGATTCAGCATTTAGAAAAAGTTCATTAATAACATCACACTCAATTGGTGGATGTTGATGTATACTTTGAGCCATTTTTTTGTGGATTTCCTGGATGCTCAAGAAAAGAAGATAGGTGCAGCTCACAAGTTGTGCTTTGCAAGATAACCTGATTAATTAACCTCAGTGGGAAGAGCCTTGCTTTTCAGGGGCTTGGCATGAAGCTCCATCACTCCTGCCCCACTCCCAAGAGCCCCGCTGCTACATCAGCTCCTGGAAGTAGAAGCCTTCAGACCTGCATCATTGCCCTATGCCCTCCTATCCCAACCATGCAGCAAAAGAGGGAAAGTGGAACTTGGCAGAAATTTGCCGGGAGCCAAGCTTACCTGCCAATCACCCCAGGAGAGGGGTCCCTCTCCTCCCTGTCATGTGCACAGTGCCCCATGTCATGCAGGTGACCCATCTCACAGAGTTTCAGATGCCCTGAATGAATCTGAAATTGGGACTGTTCTTCCATATTTAAGAAAGAGATTGGGGCTTGGGTTTTTTTGAATTTTATTTTCTTTTATTTTACTTTCTCGCTTTCTAAGTGTCAACGTGTTTGATTAAAAATGCCTCACAGAGGAGTGTTTATCATGGAGTGAGAATGTGGATGGGAGTATCAGGAAGAAAAATCTAAAGTTTCTGTGTACTCTCTTATTTTTGAGTGATGAGAGAAGGAAGCTCTACTTGCCACTAATAATAATAAATCAAATAATAGTGTTCTGTGATGATCAGCTATATAAATGACAGGATCACCAGAAAATAAATGTAAAAAGGGTGTGATTGTTGTATAAACTATCATACAAAGGACATTTAGGAGAGTCAGTTGGAGTCGCAGTCAGATGCAACTGCTCAGAGCACCTATTTGCGACACTCTTATTTGATATATGCCCAAACAGATGATGACCAATTTAAAATATCAGTTCACCAGAGCTGTGTCCCTGTAACATCAAGAGATGTGCTTATGCCAGGTTACCCATCTCAAGTACATGGTTTGAACACAGTCTTTGAGATGTTGCTTGGGACATTGATCCTTTTCTTGGGCCTGAGCATCACAGCAATAACAACCAAGAAAGGCACTGAGAGCAAGTGAGGGGAAAATTATCATCCCAAAACACACATGTCTGTAAAAGAGCAGGGTGGATTCCTACCACCTTGACTGAGGACTAGAGACTGAATCCTTGTTCTTCCAACATATTTGAAATCCCAGTATAAATACTGCTATTTACACTCAAGGTTATTCTCAGGGCAGTGATCAAACACAGAACAGAATGCAAGCAGATTGTCCTGTTTACTAATAATAATTAGATTTCAAGGACTGTCCAAAGATAACCCAAGTCTAAGTTACATTCTTGGCACACGGTGCAACCAA
The DNA here is from genome assembly GCA_026413425.1 of Tringa solitaria. Classification (NCBI taxonomy): domain Eukaryota; kingdom Metazoa; phylum Chordata; class Aves; order Charadriiformes; family Scolopacidae; genus Tringa; species Tringa solitaria. Next base: position 41,065,625 of record JAOXJM010000033.1, read on the forward strand.
GATGAGGGTTGCCAGCTTCAACCAAGAATGGAGCACCAAGCACAAATAGAGTCTGAACGTGAACTACCTGTTCTGGAAAAAATGGGAAGGGATGGAAACAATGTGTGACTTATCAGTCACCGTGACTTGAGGAATGTGGCACTCAGCAAGTACATGGAATACTGCTTAAGCTATTTCTGTTAATTTGTGTTCTTCTATTAACTACTCACAGATCATTTTGGCTGAAAAACAGGGGCCACTTGCAGTTCCTGGGGAAGCTTAGAGGGAAAAGAGCTGAAATGATTCCAAAGGAGCTATAAGAAAGGAATAATATTGACTATATCTGTATTTTACCAAAAGAGTAAGTCTTTAGAGACGTCAGCATCTGCTGGTCATCCTTGCCAATGCATGCATATAGCTGTCTTGCAGCTCAGCTGTGTGAACATCTCTGGCAACACCCTAACGCACCAGGCATGCTTGTGCAGTCCAAACCTTCTGACATGGTATTAGCTGACTTGGAAAATAGAGATAGAAGTCTTCAATCTTGAGGGGCTTTCACATATAACAAAAATATCATCCCTACATGATCTTTGCTTTCAGAGGAGATTGATTCATTGTTCACTGCAAGTGCACCCTAAGAACGTTTTGCAGAAGCAGGAATAAGTGAAAGACTGACCAGACTAAGTACTATCAGAATGAAAGATAAACAAAGAGAAAGTATCATGGCAGAGGTCAGATGCACTTGTTTAAAACAAGAGGACCTCAGAAGTAGATCTGACATGAGGAGCAATCATGCTTGTAAGGGCAGTCTCATCACCAGAGAAGTGTCTTTTATTGCAGGTGCAAAGTCTGATGACTGCATCCCATTTCCCCTATATGTTGGAGTTTGGGGTTCAGTTCTACTCTCAAAATCTCCATGCCTCTGCAGATCTCTGAACCAGGAACCACAGAGTTAAGCCAGGCATGAAAATCAGCCAAGAATTCCTGAAAAGCATAATTAAAATTAAATCCCCACATTCTTAATCTGCCACCAAAATGGACAGTCTGATTTCCTGAAAGGCTGAGCTTGCAACTCATCAACTTCAAGGACAAATTCTGGGCTCAATTCTTGTGGCAATCAGGATATATTAAATAAAACTTGATCTCAACCATTCTTTGTCTCCAATCCCTACTTGCGTCTCCCATTGAAATACCTTGCTGAATATGGGTAAATCTAGAGTATGGCTAATTAACTGTTATGGGAGGAGTCACTAGATGGCAATGTTACCCATGCTCACCAGGGAAAGACATTTCGGTGGGCACATGCATGTTGAGTTTTGGTTTTATGATGAAGAAATACTGTTTTGCATCAGAACTTTTTATGTGGCAGTCTTCAGAGAGAGGCTATGGCAAGCAGCTCAGAATTTGTTCCCCATTTTAGTTGTTGAAAGTAAATTCTTGAAAAGAACAAGTTTGGTGTTCAGGCTGGGCATTTCCAGAGCAGCAGGCTGATCAAGATCATCACATTTTCAAGACCAGTGTTCAAGTATAAAGACTAAATGGAAACAAATTACCCTGAGCTCCCTGTCATGCAATTATTTCTTCACTTGGAAGACAAAGCTTCATTTTTCTGTGCCCCTTATGCTGCATCTATTATTGTAAATTAAACAGGGCCAGGGCACAAGAACTGGGTCACTTGGTCTCTTACATTGCACAAGGAGTCCCTGGTCACCTCCAGCCCAAGCCAACCAGCTCATTCCTAGACTGTTCCTGGGCCCATTTTGAAAGATAACCAGGGGGCATGCATGTCAAGCAATTTGGAGGCAGCCACTCTGCCTTAGAAACTAAGAGAGTTTAATCATGCAGATGTGATCATTCTGTGACAGTGGATCCAGGCCAGGCAATGGTCCCAGCTACATTTAATTCATTAGTGTCAACTTAGCCTTAGTCCCTGAAACAGAGCAAAGAAAAAGGAGGCTACCTTATGGTGGACACGTAGCATATTGTGAGTATATAGAGTGAGACAGAAGGTTATTGCGTGATGTATACTGAGGCTCTGACCTTCTGTCTATCTCCCTTGTCTATGTGTTTTAAATTATGAAGCTTATCCAAGGTAGATTGAAGAGAGGCTGTGCTGCCGTCCCAGTTGCTGTCATCAGATGAAGCTTGATGTATCCCAGAAACAGTTTGGTGGCAGGCTTATATTCCTGACAGATGAAATTATTCCATAATGAAATTAGATGAGGAATTTAGTTTTACATGGGGACCACTGGTATCTGCGTCTCTACACAATGTAAATCTAAACTCCTGCTAATTTCTCCAAGTCCCGCTCTCATGAGAGGGAAAGGGCCTCTCTCATCCTGTTTACATTTTCCTAATTACCTCATTTGTTCTGTGTTTACTGAGGGATTGGGTTCTTAAGAGGCCAGCATGAGACATCACAATACTACCAGGATGGCCCTTGATTGAAGAGGCCCTGAGCAACCTAAGGAGAGGATCAGATGGCAGAGATGGGGATATGCTAATTATCCACAAGAATGTGAGGTTTTTAAACACCAATGAAGGAGTTTGGTCTAAGGGCATGGAAAGAGAGGCACATATCATGGAAAGCAAATATAGACCATGTGAAAAGTAGGAAGTACTCCCTACCTGTGCGAGCACATCAACCAAGGGACAGCCACCAAGGGGCACAGCCTGAAAGCCCTCTCCCTTCAGACTGGGGTCCCTCACATAGCGCAAGGTGTATTTGAGTCTCTTGATCGAGCACAGACAAGAAATGTGGTGCAGAACTGAGCACATGCAGTAACTTGAGTCTAGGAAGAAGATAGCTTGCTGAGAAGGTACAGCATGACTGATGTGTGGCCCATCTGCTTCCAAGGCTCGTCTGCATTAGCAAGGCCATATTGGTCTTCTGACCACCTTGTGCACCAGCATTGCTGGGTCTAAGACTAACTCCTGACAGCTTGGCCCTTGTGCCACAGACTCTCTTTGGATTACATGAGCCACCCCAGAAACATCTTCTTTATGGCTCCCTGGCCACTTTCTTTCAGTGCAGTTGCCTCATCTTTTTTTTTTTTTTTTTTCACATTCCACTACAAGTGTGAGATTCACTGGCCCAGCTATGAAATGTTTGAAGAGTGGCTAGTTGTAAGAGGAAATCTAGTCCAGACATATTCATGGTGGTTTGGGACATGGATGCCTTGGATTCAAGCTATAGGCTTGCTAAAGGCTTGTTGAGCAACTCTGGCTGAGTAACAGAGACAAGATTCACCAAGAGAAACGAGGTCTCATTGCACTCAGTGGTGGTCCTAGCACTTCAGCAGTGACTGGCTGTGGGAGTGAAGATCAAAATCTGGGCTCAGTCTTTGTGGGTTTCAGGAGGGGAAGAAGACTCATCCCTGGACTGTCTGGTGCAGGCTGGCCCATAACCGCAGCACTCAGGTCTCACACTCAGGGTTGGAGTGACAGTATCTCCACCACAAAGACCTTGGCCTAGGCCTTTGCTGGAACCTAGTGACCTTGACTCATATCTTGTGGTTTTCCTGAAGAGAGAGGGACAACTTAGTTCAAAGTGCCCAAAATAATTATAAGGCTGTCTTGCATCCTACCAAATACTGTTTCTGTAGCATTGTGGGTGTTGCATGTCCTCTAACAAGCTATAAACATACAGCACAAGCAGAAAAGTAGAGGCAGGCTGGGGCAGTCCAGATGGATAGAGTTGGAGGATTGGCTTGGGCAACTTGGTGTGATATGAGTCCATGCTGTCTGTCTGGTGTGGACCCATGAGTGAATTACTGAATTTCTTCTTGAAGTGAAAAAAATAGATTTCTTTACAAAGGAAGATGCCTGCAGCATGGACAATCAGTCAATCAGGGCTCTGGAGCAAAACAGGAGTTAAATGGAAAATGTAAGCATATGTTCTCTATGTAGTGAAAGAAGAATCAACACATCCTCTCTGCATTATAGCCTTGATCTCATTACACTCAAGAAATAAAAGGTGTGGATTCAAGACTTTTCTTGACCTGAAGGAGATAAAACCCACAGCTACCTATTTTAGAAGCATATTTTATTTTTGCTACTGCCTTGGAGAGATGAGCCACTTATACTATCCTGAGTGATCAGTGACAGGTATGCTAATAGATATTATGAACTCTGTGGGTAGGAGACATATTGTCCTCATTACTTGTACAAGAAATTTAGATGCCTAACTCAGGACCATGAATAACAGGAGCCCAGCTATTCCTGGGAAGCCAATCCAATCCTTCCTTCTTTCATTCTTGTTTTCCAAGTCTCATGCAGCCGGCTAGGCTGTAGTTACACTGACTAACTAGGTGTAAGAAACGAAGTCAGGAATATTGCTTTGCTCTCAGCCACTGAAGTATAGCCAGGATTCCTGATCCTGTTGTCCTTATGCATTTTGAAGAAAAAAAATCTCCATGCTTCTACTCCTCCATTTGTGAAAGAGATGTGATCTGCACCAGAAGGCAACAAAGGCTTATTTCACAAAGATCCTGGAATGATGGGTGACTTTATTTTATTTTATTTAAGCTGAATTCATTTTCCATCACTTTGGTTTCAGAATTCATTCTTACCATATGCCCCCAGGGAATTTTAAGACATGACTAGCTTCATGCTATTGAAGCCAACAGCTGAGCTCTTCAGTGAATCAGGACCACAGTCCTCACAAAAATTCAGGATGAATTACAGCACATCAGCTATCCACAATAAGTACTGTCTGCATGCTCTTACCATGCTGTATATGTGAGGTCCATTTCACTGCAAGAAGACTAAGTAACTTCATGTTATTTACCATCAGTTACCACCAGGTATGAATGACCACAGAAAATAGTCCCCTGGAGAGTTTATCTTGTCTGCAACGACATTCCCAGTACTTACAGCATTCATAGGCAAATTACACCAGCTTTACTAAACTAGGACTAGAATTAGTTTAAATCCACTTAGCTTAACGCTGTCTATGCAAACCAAAGTGATTAATTATTCCGTCAAACCAAATAATCTTCTGCATAACATTGTTATTACTATATCCCTTTAAATCTTAAAAACTTAAAAACTTTAAAAATCACAACTACGTTTAAGATAAGGCACCTGCCTTATGGAGTTAAGCCTTATATCTGCTAGCTGTTACAGCAGAAGTATTAATAACCATTCTCTTTGTGCTTGTTATGCCCACAGGTGTAGGAACGCTAGGCGTGCACATGCCTTAATGAATAAGCAAAACCATCTTCAATCCTTTGCTGTAAGAAGGGAGTTTTTTCTATATCCCCATGCTTTCCAGCAACTCAGGTTTCTTTCCTAAGCAAACAGTGTGCTGTTTGTTGCTGGCATTGTCAGGGGTCCCTCAAAATGCAAGCAGAGTGGAGCAAAATAAGAATATCAGTAAAAAAACCATAGGATAATAGCCTATAGGTCTGGGTGGGCCATTCATTCCAGTGATGGTAGTTTTAAAGTGTAGGATCTTCAAGGCTGGCTCTCTGCTGTTGCAGTCACCACCTCATAATCTTACCAAGTTCCAGGAATTTGTTTATTTGCTCCCCTTGGAAGACTGGTCCAGAATCTCACTGCTTCAGAGGTTAAAAAACATCTTCCACTTTCCAAACTAAATTTATCATGACCAGTTTATCCCCATCTGTTCCAATGCCAATGCTGTCTTTAAGTTTAAATATCTTTTCTCCCTCTCTGATGTTTAGCCCCCATGCTATTTATAGAGTATGATCATATCTTCTCCAAGCCTGTGTTTTGCTGAGCTCAACAAGTCAAGCTCTTTGAGTGTCCTAAACAGGGCATCCCCTTCTTCTGATGCTCATCATTGCCCTTCTCTGCACCTGTTACAGGTTGAATTCATATCCCTTAAACACGGTGAACTAAAATTGAACCTTGGAGTCCAGCAGCTTTGTGCAATGCCACTAATAGGAACACCAGGCTAGAGACACCCTTCATGCAGAGAAATCCCTTTAAAAGTTATCATGCTCCATCTCAAGCTAGTTGCACTCCTTTCTCTGCTACCCCTATTGGAAAACTTCTGTCTGTTCTCCACCATTATCTTACATACATACTTAGACTTTGCATCCATTTTTTTCCTTGTGCCAAAATAGTCACAGGGTTTTCCTAAAACTATGGGAAGTCCTTTATTTTAAGCTTACACATAACCAAACGGTCATGCTGAGGTCTCACTGGTGCATGATAGTCCTGCTGGGGTCAAGCAATATCCAGAATAATGAGGACGTAAATGAGGAAAGTCCTTCCCCCTGCTTTGTAGAATATATTCTTTTAGTGTTGGCTTCTCTTGCACTTTTAATATGGAAGGCCACTCTGCTTGTGTTAGTCCAGCTCTTCCTCCACACTGCCTCTTCTGCAGTTCAGGGAGTGAGCCCTAAGCCCATAGACACAGGCTGCAAGCAGGTTTATCTAACATGCTATCTAAAGCATATTAACCCTGAAGTGAACTATTTTTCTTTCCACATCCAGGTTTCATAAAAAAGGAAACCAAGCAGTTCAGTCCATATTAGAGCAAAATATACGGTGTGGGTGATCTGCAGGGGCAAGGTACCAGAGCAAAAGAGAAAGGAAACCGTTTGGCAATAAGGATGCACAATATTATCTCAGAGTTCCCTTCACTAACAGCAGACATCTCTCATGATGCTGAAAATGGGTGAAATTCAGAGATACCATTTCATCCTCCCAGTAAAACTGAAACCAAGTCCAAGAAGCCTGGAGGAGTTCATGGCATGAGTCCCAGCGATGGGGAGAAAATGCCATGGTCTTTACAGCTGAACCATTTACCATGACTCACTCCAGTGACTCAACAGAGCAAAGCCAAGTTCACGAGTAAAGAAGGAAGAGTTGCCACCTTTTCCCGCTCCTTTTCCCTGTCTTGTCCCCAGAGCTATGTTGAACAGTCTCAGAATTTCTCATCAGGAAGTGAAATGAAAAGGACATTACGGGTGCTATTTCAAGACACTGCAAGGAATTTCCTTCTGCTTACATGGCAGGAACTTTTGTTCTGCCTGCTGCCACCATCAAATCCCGGAACACCAGGGTCTGTGGCACGGTGAGAACCAATACAGGCTTATGTCTCCAGTTTAGCGACTGACAAACTGAGGCACAAGTGGGGTTGACATGATTGCCTGCCAGTGAGCCACCAGTGAAAACAGGAATGCAATGCAGCTGTCTCTGTTGCCCAGGGCAGATACCTTGAAACAAGCTCCCAGCTTCATGGGGCAGGTTGCTATTAGTCATATCTTCTCCGCAGGAAGAACCCTGGAGGAGGATGCTCAGCGCTGCTCAGTCAGAGGGTCAGTCCCCATGCCTGCCTCCCGTGAATGAAATGAGAGCTGACCTCCCAGGCAGCTGAACACCACCGGGTGTCCTTTCCTTGTCATCCTGCCTAGGAGAAATTTACCAAGCAGAAGTCACGATAGAGGCAAGGTGCACTTTCTGAAGGGAACATGCTCATTTGCTGTTAATTTTGCAACCCAAAATCTGACACTCACCAGGGGAATTTCTTTCTTTCTCTCTTTGGCTCAGGATGAGAAACATTTCTTTCAAATTTTTCTTTCTCTTTTCTTTTTTTTTTTTAATGTTAATGCTTCACTTGAGAGGCTATAGGCAATCAGGGCTATAATACAGGGAGTTCAAGGAAATTGCAAGTGACTCAAGAGGATGCAGAACATTTCATCTAAACAACTCAGCTTCTCACTGCAACATTTTCCATAGTTAGAGCCACATGGCTCTCCAAATCCCACCAAATGCTGAAAGGGATGGAAAGAAATGACAAATGTCTTACGAACTTCTTGCTGGCCTGGCACTAGAAACAGTCATGGGCCAAATGCAGGTCACAGTGGATGCAGCCAGCTCTGGCACAGACCAGAGCAGCTAGCTCACAAACACACTTTCAGGAATACAGGACTGGTGGACTCCTCATTGCTCAGTCATCTTTTGAGGTAAGATTGTATCCAAGAGGTAGAGAAGAGTGGTTGAGCTGTCTCCCACTTTTGCAGAAAGTCACAGGATCATAAGAGAAACAAGTTATTCCTCTGTTTCTCCATCAGCAAAATGGAGAGCTGAGCCTCTACTGCCTTATGAAATGGGAAAGGGTCTGGAGCCAAATGGGGTGATAGGAAAGTGTCTGCCAGTTCCACACCAATGAAAAGGATTATTATCCTACATTGGAGTAGAGTTTAGCTTGGAGATACCACTAATCTCAGATGTTGAAAGATAGGCATTTGCCCATGCACAATGTATCTAAGATCCCATTACAGTCAATGGAAATCTAGAAAGTGCGATCCACCTCAGCCCAAAGTGTATACCAAATTCTCTGTTCCATACCTTTGTACTCCAGGGCTTTACGTGTGGCCCCGAATGCCTGAGTAGGGACAACTGAATCAACCCCAGACATCACAGCTAGTCACTGGCAGCTGAGAGGAGACAGCAGTGCTGGTGAGTGACCAGGACAGACAGAATCTAGGACCTGGGAGGCAAGGTTTTCCTGGCTGGAGGAGCAGAGACCAAAATGGGTTTGACAGCAGAGTTGATCAGATGAGTGTTCTCTTCTTGGATTGACCACTCAGTGCTGTTCGTCACTGCTGCAGAGGAATCTGGAAGCATGGTGACATGGGGAACCGTGCTGCCTGGCAGGCATTTGAGAGCCTGGGGACTTGGCTATTCCCATCTCCTGTAACTGCACATTTCCACCAGGAGACCTTGGCAGCTAGCCTCAGCACAGCCTGTCCTCACCACCCGAGGCCAACATGGGGCCAGTATGGGATCGTGTGACTGACAGATTCCACCAAATACACATCAGTAAGGTCCACATATCTCTTCTTTTTTTCCTCCTTTTCCCTCCTTCCTTTTTTTTCTTTTTTTTTCTTTTTTTTTTTCTTTTTAAATATAACTCGCTGCATTTACGCCAATGAAAACTAGTAAAAAATCAGACTGTTCCCTGCAATTTCAGTAAACCTGCCCAGTGTTGGAAGCCTCCCAGCAGGGTCATGAACTGTTTTCTATACATTCTGTTGAGTCTATTTTTAAATTGGCAGCTGGCACTCTGACATTCAAATTGCTCTTCCAAGAGGACATTCGGGAGCAGAGAATTGCTTAAAACTTCATTGCTGTTACACAGCCCCAAGAAACCTAGACCAAGGCGTGATCCTCAGACTTACACAGGAAAAGACAGGATGGGCTCCAGAGACCTTGCACGTCAGTAGGCAAAACAATTGCCCTATAACATTATCCTTGCAAAGCTGAGAAGCCATAAAGAAGCTAGAGGCCAGATGCCCAAAAAAATGTTAGCACTTAGCTCCCATTTATTTCCACAGGTTTTCACTTTTGCATCTTCTCCAGGAAAGGATTCTCCCTTTATGAGAGGAACTAGCCAATACCTCCAGTGTATCTGAAAACAGACTGTGAACCAGCCCTTTCTTGCCTCAGGGTCTTGGCCCCATTTAGACTAACCAAGTCAGAGACGCATGGAGACAAAAACATCCTGACTCTTTCTATCCTTGCAGGCAAGAAAGGATGGCAAAAGGAGTCCACTGTGACTCATGTAAAATCAACAGAAAAACTAACCATGTTCTCAGAGCCTCAGAGACTAGAATTTAGTTCAGCATCATAGGAAAACTTCCCAACACCAGTTTCTCCTTGGGGGTATCTTGACTGAACTTAAGCATAAAGCATTTCCTTAGTGTTGAGATGCATGTAGGAAGTAGGCTTGTTACAATAAGGATTTCATAACAAACTTTTTTTTTAGAGCTGCCATCAGTTGCCTGAACCTCAGATGTTCAGCACCATTTAAGAGAGATGTAGATGAGTTTCTGAGTAATGTCCTGATGTATTGTAAGATCTGAATCCTAGGAACAGAGTAGAGGAAAATTTCTTTTCTGAATGCAGAGGGAAGTCAGCCAAAAATCAGCAGAAAAGGAGACTAGACATTGGGTTTGCTCAGCAAAACACATGAAAGAGAGGACAACCCATTACCAGAGAGCAATATCCTTGGGAAAGGCAGAATTGTATTGCTTACTCTCCAAGAAGTTACCCATAACATCATTGAGAGAATTAGTGAGGAAAAAACTTCAGCATATAAATCTTTGCAATATGTGGGTGCTAGTGCTGGCCATTCGAAACTAAGCAGCATCGTTTGTGTTTAGCCATTGGTCTTCAGTGAGTTAAAGGTGTTGCACCTAAAAGCTGATAGACAGGTAAACACCACACTATAGAAATCAAAGCATCTGAATCAACTACTCTCCAACCTATCATCACCACTGCCAGACAAGAAAAAAACAAAAGAGGATACAGGAGCTAATTGAATGTTAGGATAAGATAGAATAGAATAGAATAGAATAGAATAGAATAGAATAGAATAGAATAGAATA